>JBBGZY010000731.1:0-1200000 GCA_037952925.1 Lithobates clamitans
AGAGCTTTCTTGTGCGAAAGGAGGCCCGCGGCGGGCCCATTGCGTGCATAAAGACATTTTCAGAGGCTTCCCAGGAGGGCTACCAAAAAGAAACCAATACGCCTGACTGTTCACAGGGATGATGTGCCTTGCTGATGGAATAGCTGCGACTGAGGCTAGTTTGCCAGCAGGCACCCAGAAAGCCCCTCCATAACCTGGTGGAGGCGTGCCCCCGACCGGAGGGTGCTAGAGTGACGATTCCAACTCATACTTACCTGGCAGGGGAGATACCATGATCATGAAGGTGGTTCTCCCAGGGCGAGGCTCGGCCATTGCACTCCGGCTGTGCTGACCCCTGCGATTTCCTCAAATGCAGGAAACTCGACTGCATAATTTGTGGTAGTGGGGGACTGCGTTCGCGCTTTCCCCTGATTATTCCTGGTCAAAAGACAGCTTGATGAAAGAAACAACAGCCTTTGTCGTTTCGACAAGGTTTCCTCCAGCACCTGTTCCTTTCGCAGGTGGGGTCTGTGCGGGGGCCTTCTACGATGGTTCAATGCGTCAGCCACTTGTCCTGCATCAAACTCCTATCTGTATGCTGCATGCTTTCCATATCCCTACGCAATGGGCCCGCCGCGGGCCTCCTTTCGCACAAGAAAGCTGCCTCGTGCCTGGATGCTTAGTCACCGCCCCTCTATGCAAATCTATGTGTGTGCTGCAGTGTAGAGTGGGAGCCTGGTTGTAAACCCCTTGCGTGCATAAAGACATTTTCAGAGGCTTCCCAGGAGGGCTACCAAAAAGAAACCAATACGCCTGACTGTTCACAGGGATGATGTGCCTTGCTGATGGAATAGCTGCGACTGAGGCTAGTTTGCCAGCAGGCACCCAGAAAGCCCCTCCATAACCTGGTGGAGGCGTGCCCCCGACCGGAGGGTGCTAGAGTGACGATTCCAACTCATACTTACCTGGCAGGGGAGATACCATGATCATGAAGGTGGTTCTCCCAGGGCGAGGCTCGGCCATTGCACTCCGGCTGTGCTGACCCCTGCGATTTCCTCAAATGCAGGAAACTCGACTGCATAATTTGTGGTAGTGGGGGACTGCGTTCGCGCTTTCCCCTGATTATTCCTGGTCAAAAGACAGCTTGATGAAAGAAACAACAGCCTTTATCGTTTCGACAAGGTTTCCTCCAGCACCTGTTCCTTTCGCAGGTGGGGTCTGTGCGGGGCCTTCTACGATGGTTCAATGCGTCAGCCACTTGTCCTGCATCAAACTCCTATCTGTATGCTGCATGCTTTCCATATCCCTACGCAATGGGCCCGCCGCGGGCCTCCTTTCGCACAAGAAAGCTGCCTCGTGCCTGGATGCTTAGTCACCGCCCCCTCTATGCAAATCTATGTGTGTGCTGCAGTGTAGAGTGGGAGCCTGGTTGTAAACCCCTTGCGTGCATAAAGACATTTTCAGAGGCTTCCCAGGAGGGCTACCAAAAAGAAACCAATACGCCTGACTGTTCACAGGGATGATGTGCCTTGCTGATGGAATAGCTGCGACTGAGGCTAGTTTGCCAGCAGGCACCCAGAAAGCCCCTCCATAACCTGGTGGAGGCGTGCCCCCGACCGGAGGGTGCTAGAGTGACGATTCCAACTCATACTTACCTGGCAGGGGAGATACCATGATCATGAAGGTGGTTCTCCCAGGGCGAGGCTCGGCCATTGCACTCCGGCTGTGCTGACCCCTGCGATTTCCTCAAATGCAGGAAACTCGACTGCATAATTTGTGGTAGTGGGGGACTGCGTTCGCGCTTTCCCCTGATTATTCCTGGTCAAAAGACAGCTTGATGAAAGAAACAACAGCCTTTGTCGTTTCGACAAGGTTTCCTCCAGCACCTGTTCCTTTCGCAGGTGGGGTCTGTGCGGGGCCTTCTACGATGGTTCAATGCGTCAGCCACTTGTCCTGCATCAAACTCCTATCTGTATGCTGCATGCTTTCCATATCCCTACGCAATGGGCCCGCCGCGGGCCTCCTTTCGCACAAGAAAGCTGCCTCGTGCCTGGATGCTTAGTCACCGCCCCTCTATGCAAATCTATGTGTGTGCTGCAGTGTAGAGTGGGAGCCTGGTTGTAAACCCCTTGCGTGCATAAAGACATTTTCAGAGGCTTCCCAGGAGGGCTACCAAAAGAAACCAATACGCCTGACTGTTCACAGGGATGATGTGCCTTGCTGATGGAATAGCTGCGACTGAGGCTAGTTTGCCAGCAGGCACCCAGAAAGCCCCTCCATAACCTGGTGGAGGCGTGCCCCCGACCGGAGGGTGCTAGAGTGACGATTCCAACTCATACTTACCTGGCAGGGGAGATACCATGATCATGAAGGTGGTTCTCCCAGGGCGAGGCTCGGCCATTGCACTCCGGCTGTGCTGACCCCTGCGATTTCCTCAAATGCAGGAAACTCGACTGCATAATTTGTGGTAGTGGGGACTGCGTTCGCGCTTTCCCCTGATTATTCCTGGTCAAAAGACAGCTTGATGAAAGAAACAACAGCCTTTATCGTTTCGACAAGGTTTCCTCCAGCACCTGTTCCTTTCGCAGGTGGGGTCTGTGCGGGGCCTTCTACGATGGTTCAATGCGTCAGCCACTTGTCCTGCATCAAAACTCCTATCTGTATGCTGCATGCTTTCCATATCCCTACGCAATGGGCCCGCCGCGGGCCTCCTTTCGCACAAGAAAGCTGCCTCGTGCCTGGATGCTTAGTCACCGCCCCTCTATGCAAATCTATGTGTGTGCTGCAGTGTAGAGTGGGAGCCTGGTTGTAAACCCCTTGCGTGCATAAAGACATTTTCAGAGGCTTCCCAGGAGGGCTACCAAAAAGAAACCAATACGCCTGACTGTTCACAGGGATGATGTGCCTTGCTGATGGAATAGCTGCGACTGAGGCTAGTTTGCCAGCAGGCACCCAGAAAGCCCCTCCATAACCTGGTGGAGGCGTGCCCCCGACCGGAGGGTGCTAGAGTGACGATTCCAACTCATACTTACCTGGCAGGGGAGATACCATGATCATGAAGGTGGTTCTCCCAGGGCGAGGCTCGGCCATTGCACTCCGGCTGTGCTGACCCCTGCGATTTCCTCAAATGCAGGAAACTCGACTGCATAATTTGTGGTAGTGGGGGACTGCGTTCGCGCTTTCCCCTGATTATTCCTGGTCAAAAGACAGCTTGATGAAAGAAACAACAGCCTTTGTCGTTTCGACAAGGTTTCCTCCAGCACCTGTTCCTTTCGCAGGTGGGGTCTGTGCGGGGCCTTCTACGATGGTTCAATGCGTCAGCCACTTGTCCTGCATCAAACTCCTATCTGTATGCTGCATGCTTTCCATATCCCTACGCAATGGGCCCGCCGCGGGCCTCCTTTCGCACAAGAAAGCTGCCTCGTGCCTGGATGCTTAGTCACCGCCCCTCTATGCAAATCTATGTGTGTGCTGCAGTGTAGAGTGGGAGCCTGGTTGTAAACCCCTTGCGTGCATAAAGACATTTTCAGAGGCTTCCCAGGAGGGCTACCAAAAAGAAACCAATACGCCTGACTGTTCACAGGGATGATGTGCCTTGCTGATGGAATAGCTGCGACTGAGGCTAGTTTGCCAGCAGGCACCCAGAAAGCCCCTCCATAACCTGGTGGAGGCGTGCCCCCGACCGGAGGGTGCTAGAGTGACGATTCCAACTCATACTTACCTGGCAGGGGAGATACCATGATCATGAAGGTGGTTCTCCCAGGGCGAGGCTCGGCCATTGCACTCCGGCTGTGCTGACCCCTGCGATTTCCTCAAATGCAGGAAACTCGACTGCATAATTTGTGGTAGTGGGGGACTGCGTTCGCGCTTTCCCCTGATTATTCCTGGTCAAAAGACAGCTTGATGAAAGAAACAACAGCCTTTGTCGTTTCGACAAGGTTTCCTCCAGCACCTGTTCCTTTCGCAGGTGGGGTCTGTGCGGGGCCTTCTACGATGGTTCAATGCGTCAGCCACTTGTCCTGCATCAAACTCCTATCTGTATGCTGCATGCTTTCCATATCCCTACGCAATGGGCCCGCCGCGGGCCTCCTTTCGCACAAGAAAGCTGCCTCGTGCCTGGATGCTTAGTCACCGCCCCTCTATGCAAATCTATGTGTGTGCTGCAGTGTAGAGTGGGAGCCTGGTTGTAAACCCCTTGCGTGCATAAAGACATTTTCAGAGGCTTCCCAGGAGGGCTACCAAAAAGAAACCAATACGCCTGACTGTTCACAGGGATGATGTGCCTTGCTGATGGAATAGCTGCGACTGAGGCTAGTTTGCCAGCAGGCACCCAGAAAGCCCCTCCATAACCTGGTGGAGGCGTGCCCCCGACCGGAGGGTGCTAGAGTGACGATTCCAACTCATACTTACCTGGCAGGGGAGATACCATGATCATGAAGGTGGTTCTCCCAGGGCGAGGCTCGGCCATTGCACTCCGGCTGTGCTGACCCCTGCGATTTCCTCAAATGCAGGAAACTCGACTGCATAATTTGTGGTAGTGGGGGACTGCGTTCGCGCTTTCCCCTGATTATTCCTGGTCAAAAGACAGCTTGATGAAAGAAACAACAGCCTTTGTCGTTTCGACAAGGTTTCCTCCAGCACCTGTTCCTTTCGCAGGTGGGGTCTGTGCGGGGCCTTCTACGATGGTTCAATGCGTCAGCCACTTGTCCTGCATCAAACTCCTATCTGTATGCTGCATGCTTTCCATATCCCTACGCAATGGGCCCGCCGCGGGCCTCCTTTCGCACAAGAAAGCTGCCTCGTGCCTGGATGCTTAGTCACCGCCCCTCTATGCAAATCTATGTGTGTGCTGCAGTGTAGAGTGGGAGCCTGGTTGTAAACCCCTTGCGTGCATAAAGACATTTTCAGAGGCTTCCCAGGAGGGCTACCAAAAAGAAACCAATACGCCTGACTGTTCACAGGGATGATGTGCCTTGCTGATGGAATAGCTGCGACTGAGGCTAGTTTGCCAGCAGGCACCCAGAAAGCCCCTCCATAACCTGGTGGAGGCGTGCCCCCGACCGGAGGGTGCTAGAGTGACGATTCCAACTCATACTTACCTGGCAGGGGAGATACCATGATCATGAAGGTGGTTCTCCCAGGGCGAGGCTCGGCCATTGCACTCCGGCTGTGCTGACCCCTGCGATTTCCTCAAATGCAGGAAACTCGACTGCATAATTTGTGGTAGTGGGGGACTGCGTTCGCGCTTTCCCCTGATTATTCCTGGTCAAAAGACAGCTTGATGAAAGAAACAACAGCCTTTATCGTTTCGACAAGGTTTCCTCCAGCACCTGTTCCTTTCGCAGGTGGGGTCTGTGCGGGGCCTTCTACGATGGTTCAATGCGTCAGCCACTTGTCCTGCATCAAACTCCTATCTGTATGCTGCATGCTTTCCATATCCCTACGCAATGGGCCCGCCGCGGGCCTCCTTTCGCACAAGAAAGCTGCCTCGTGCCTGGATGCTTAGTCACCGCCCCTCTATGCAAATCTATGTGTGTGCTGCAGTGTAGAGTGGGAGCCTGGTTGTAAACCCCTTGCGTGCATAAAGACATTTTCAGAGGCTTCCCAGGAGGGCTACCAAAAAGAAACCAATACGCCTGACTGTTCACAGGGATGATGTGCCTTGCTGATGGAATAGCTGCGACTGAGGCTAGTTTGCCAGCAGGCACCCAGAAAGCCCCTCCATAACCTGGTGGAGGCGTGCCCCCGACCGGAGGGTGCTAGAGTGACGATTCCAACTCATACTTACCTGGCAGGGGAGATACCATGATCATGAAGGTGGTTCTCCCAGGGCGAGGCTCGGCCATTGCACTCCGGCTGTGCTGACCCCTGCGATTTCCTCAAATGCAGGAAACTCGACTGCATAATTTGTGGTAGTGGGGGACTGCGTTCGCGCTTTCCCCTGATTATTCCTGGTCAAAAGACAGCTTGATGAAAGAAACAACAGCCTTTGTCGTTTCGACAAGGTTTCCTCCAGCACCTGTTCCTTTCGCAGGTGGGGTCTGTGCGGGGCCTTCTACGATGGTTCAATGCGTCAGCCACTTGTCCTGCATCAAACTCCTATCTGTATGCTGCATGCTTTCCATATCCCTACGCAATGGGCCCGCCGCGGGCCTCCTTTCGCACAAGAAAGCTGCCTCGTGCCTGGATGCTTAGTCACCGCCCCTCTATGCAAATCTATGTGTGTGCTGCAGTGTAGAGTGGGAGCCTGGTTGTAAACCCCTTGCGTGCATAAAGACATTTTCAGAGGCTTCCCAGGAGGGCTACCAAAAAGAAACCAATACGCCTGACTGTTCACAGGGATGATGTGCCTTGCTGATGGAATAGCTGCGACTGAGGCTAGTTTGCCAGCAGGCACCCAGAAAGCCCCTCCATAACCTGGTGGAGGCGTGCCCCCGACCGGAGGGTGCTAGAGTGACGATTCCAACTCATACTTACCTGGCAGGGGAGATACCATGATCATGAAGGTGGTTCTCCCAGGGCGAGGCTCGGCCATTGCACTCCGGCTGTGCTGACCCCTGCGATTTCCTCAAATGCAGGAAACTCGACTGCATAATTTGTGGTAGTGGGGGACTGCGTTCGCGCTTTCCCCTGATTATTCCTGGTCAAAAGACAGCTTGATGAAAGAAACAACAGCCTTTGTCGTTTCGACAAGGTTTCCTCCAGCACCTGTTCCTTTCGCAGGTGGGGTCTGTGCGGGGCCTTCTACGATGGTTCAATGCGTCAGCCACTTGTCCTGCATCAAACTCCTATCTGTATGCTGCATGCTTTCCATATCCCTACGCAATGGGCCCGCCGCGGGCCTCCTTTCGCACAAGAAAGCTGCCTCGTGCCTGGATGCTTAGTCACCGCCCCTCTATGCAAATCTATGTGTGTGCTGCAGTGTAGAGTGGGAGCCTGGTTGTAAACCCCTTGCGTGCATAAAGACATTTTCAGAGGCTTCCCAGGAGGGCTACCAAAAAGAAACCAATACGCCTGACTGTTCACAGGGATGATGTGCCTTGCTGATGGAATAGCTGCGACTGAGGCTAGTTTGCCAGCAGGCACCCAGAAAGCCCCTCCATAACCTGGTGGAGGCGTGCCCCCGACCGGAGGGTGCTAGAGTGACGATTCCAACTCATACTTACCTGGCAGGGGAGATACCATGATCATGAAGGTGGTTCTCCCAGGGCGAGGCTCGGCCATTGCACTCCGGCTGTGCTGACCCCTGCGATTTCCTCAAATGCAGGAAACTCGACTGCATAATTTGTGGTAGTGGGGGACTGCGTTCGCGCTTTCCCCTGATTATTCCTGGTCAAAAGACAGCTTGATGAAAGAAACAACAGCCTTTATCGTTTCGACAAGGTTTCCTCCAGCACCTGTTCCTTTCGCAGGTGGGGTCTGTGCGGGGCCTTCTACGATGGTTCAATGCGTCAGCCACTTGTCCTGCATCAAACTCCTATCTGTATGCTGCATGCTTTCCATATCCCTACGCAATGGGCCCGCCGCGGGCCTCCTTTCGCACAAGAAAGCTGCCTCGTGCCTGGATGCTTAGTCACCGCCCCTCTATGCAAATCTATGTGTGTGCTGCAGTGTAGAGTGGGAGCCTGGTTGTAAACCCCTTGCGTGCATAAAGACATTTTCAGAGGCTTCCCAGGAGGGCTACCAAAAAGAAACCAATACGCCTGACTGTTCACAGGGATGATGTGCCTTGCTGATGGAATAGCTGCGACTGAGGCTAGTTTGCCAGCAGGCACCCAGAAAGCCCCTCCATAACCTGGTGGAGGCGTGCCCCCGACCGGAGGGTGCTAGAGTGACGATTCCAACTCATACTTACCTGGCAGGGGAGATACCATGATCATGAAGGTGGTTCTCCCAGGGCGAGGCTCGGCCATTGCACTCCGGCTGTGCTGACCCCTGCGATTTCCTCAAATGCAGGAAACTCGACTGCATAATTTGTGGTAGTGGGGGACTGCGTTCGCGCTTTCCCCTGATTATTCCTGGTCAAAAGACAGCTTGATGAAAGAAACAACAGCCTTTGTCGTTTCGACAAGGTTTCCTCCAGCACCTGTTCCTTTCGCAGGTGGGGTCTGTGCGGGGCCTTCTACGATGGTTCAATGCGTCAGCCACTTGTCCTGCATCAAACTCCTATCTGTATGCTGCATGCTTTCCATATCCCTACGCAATGGGCCCGCCGCGGGCCTCCTTTCGCACAAGAAAGCTGCCTCGTGCCTGGATGCTTAGTCACCGCCCCTCTATGCAAATCTATGTGTGTGCTGCAGTGTAGAGTGGGAGCCTGGTTGTAAACCCCTTGCGTGCATAAAGACATTTTCAGAGGCTTCCCAGGAGGGCTACCAAAAAGAAACCAATACGCCTGACTGTTCACAGGGATGATGTGCCTTGCTGATGGAATAGCTGCGACTGAGGCTAGTTTGCCAGCAGGCACCCAGAAAGCCCCTCCATAACCTGGTGGAGGCGTGCCCCCGACCGGAGGGTGCTAGAGTGACGATTCCAACTCATACTTACCTGGCAGGGGAGATACCATGATCATGAAGGTGGTTCTCCCAGGGCGAGGCTCGGCCATTGCACTCCGGCTGTGCTGACCCCTGCGATTTCCTCAAATGCAGGAAACTCGACTGCATAATTTGTGGTAGTGGGGGACTGCGTTCGCGCTTTCCCCTGATTATTCCTGGTCAAAAGACAGCTTGATGAAAGAAACAACAGCCTTTGTCGTTTCGACAAGGTTTCCTCCAGCACCTGTTCCTTTCGCAGGTGGGGTCTGTGCGGGGCCTTCTACGATGGTTCAATGCGTCAGCCACTTGTCCTGCATCAAACTCCTATCTGTATGCTGCATGCTTTCCATATCCCTACGCAATGGGCCCGCCGCGGGCCTCCTTTCGCACAAGAAAGCTGCCTCGTGCCTGGATGCTTAGTCACCGCCCCTCTATGCAAATCTATGTGTGTGCTGCAGTGTAGAGTGGGAGCCTGGTTGTAAACCCCTTGCGTGCATAAAGACATTTTCAGAGGCTTCCCAGGAGGGCTACCAAAAAGAAACCAATACGCCTGACTGTTCACAGGGATGATGTGCCTTGCTGATGGAATAGCTGCGACTGAGGCTAGTTTGCCAGCAGGCACCCAGAAAGCCCCTCCATAACCTGGTGGAGGCGTGCCCCCGACCGGAGGGTGCTAGAGTGACGATTCCAACTCATACTTACCTGGCAGGGGAGATACCATGATCATGAAGGTGGTTCTCCCAGGGCGAGGCTCGGCCATTGCACTCCGGCTGTGCTGACCCCTGCGATTTCCTCAAATGCAGGAAACTCGACTGCATAATTTGTGGTAGTGGGGGACTGCGTTCGCGCTTTCCCCTGATTATTCCTGGTCAAAAGACAGCTTGATGAAAGAAACAACAGCCTTTATCGTTTCGACAAGGTTTCCTCCAGCACCTGTTCCTTTCGCAGGTGGGGTCTGTGCGGGGCCTTCTACGATGGTTCAATGCGTCAGCCACTTGTCCTGCATCAAACTCCTATCTGTATGCTGCATGCTTTCCATATCCCTACGCAATGGGCCCGCCGCGGGCCTCCTTTCGCACAAGAAAGCTGCCTCGTGCCTGGATGCTTAGTCACCGCCCCTCTATGCAAATCTATGTGTGTGCTGCAGTGTAGAGTGGGAGCCTGGTTGTAAACCCCTTGCGTGCATAAAGACATTTTCAGAGGCTTCCCAGGAGGGCTACCAAAAAGAAACCAATACGCCTGACTGTTCACAGGGATGATGTGCCTTGCTGATGGAATAGCTGCGACTGAGGCTAGTTTGCCAGCAGGCACCCAGAAAGCCCCTCCATAACCTGGTGGAGGCGTGCCCCCGACCGGAGGGTGCTAGAGTGACGATTCCAACTCATACTTACCTGGCAGGGGAGATACCATGATCATGAAGGTGGTTCTCCCAGGGCGAGGCTCGGCCATTGCACTCCGGCTGTGCTGACCCCTGCGATTTCCTCAAATGCAGGAAACTCGACTGCATAATTTGTGGTAGTGGGGGACTGCGTTCGCGCTTTCCCCTGATTATTCCTGGTCAAAAGACAGCTTGATGAAAGAAACAACAGCCTTTGTCGTTTCGACAAGGTTTCCTCCAGCACCTGTTCCTTTCGCAGGTGGGGTCTGTGCGGGGCCTTCTACGATGGTTCAATGCGTCAGCCACTTGTCCTGCATCAAACTCCTATCTGTATGCTGCATGCTTTCCATATCCCTACGCAATGGGCCCGCCGCGGGCCTCCTTTCGCACAAGAAAGCTGCCTCGTGCCTGGATGCTTAGTCACCGCCCCTCTATGCAAATCTATGTGTGTGCTGCAGTGTAGAGTGGGAGCCTGGTTGTAAACCCCTTGCGTGCATAAAGACATTTTCAGAGGCTTCCCAGGAGGGCTACCAAAAAGAAACCAATACGCCTGACTGTTCACAGGGATGATGTGCCTTGCTGATGGAATAGCTGCGACTGAGGCTAGTTTGCCAGCAGGCACCCAGAAAGCCCCTCCATAACCTGGTGGAGGCGTGCCCCCGACCGGAGGGTGCTAGAGTGACGATTCCAACTCATACTTACCTGGCAGGGGAGATACCATGATCATGAAGGTGGTTCTCCCAGGGCGAGGCTCGGCCATTGCACTCCGGCTGTGCTGACCCCTGCGATTTCCTCAAATGCAGGAAACTCGACTGCATAATTTGTGGTAGTGGGGGACTGCGTTCGCGCTTTCCCCTGATTATTCCTGGTCAAAAGACAGCTTGATGAAAGAAACAACAGCCTTTATCGTTTCGACAAGGTTTCCTCCAGCACCTGTTCCTTTCGCAGGTGGGGTCTGTGCGGGGCCTTCTACGATGGTTCAATGCGTCAGCCACTTGTCCTGCATCAAACTCCTATCTGTATGCTGCATGCTTTCCATATCCCTACGCAATGGGCCCGCCGCGGGCCTCCTTTCGCACAAGAAAGCTGCCTCGTGCCTGGATGCTTAGTCACCGCCCCTCTATGCAAATCTATGTGTGTGCTGCAGTGTAGAGTGGGAGCCTGGTTGTAAACCCCTTGCGTGCATAAAGACATTTTCAGAGGCTTCCCAGGAGGGCTACCAAAAAGAAACCAATACGCCTGACTGTTCACAGGGATGATGTGCCTTGCTGATGGAATAGCTGCGACTGAGGCTAGTTTGCCAGCAGGCACCCAGAAAGCCCCTCCATAACCTGGTGGAGGCGTGCCCCCGACCGGAGGGTGCTAGAGTGACGATTCCAACTCATACTTACCTGGCAGGGGAGATACCATGATCATGAAGGTGGTTCTCCCAGGGCGAGGCTCGGCCATTGCACTCCGGCTGTGCTGACCCCTGCGATTTCCTCAAATGCAGGAAACTCGACTGCATAATTTGTGGTAGTGGGGGACTGCGTTCGCGCTTTCCCCTGATTATTCCTGGTCAAAAGACAGCTTGATGAAAGAAACAACAGCCTTTGTCGTTTCGACAAGGTTTCCTCCAGCACCTGTTCCTTTCGCAGGTGGGGTCTGTGCGGGGCCTTCTACGATGGTTCAATGCGTCAGCCACTTGTCCTGCATCAAACTCCTATCTGTATGCTGCATGCTTTCCATATCCCTACGCAATGGGCCCGCCGCGGGCCTCCTTTCGCACAAGAAAGCTGCCTCGTGCCTGGATGCTTAGTCACCGCCCCTCTATGCAAATCTATGTGTGTGCTGCAGTGTAGAGTGGGAGCCTGGTTGTAAACCCCTTGCGTGCATAAAGACATTTTCAGAGGCTTCCCAGGAGGGCTACCAAAAAGAAACCAATACGCCTGACTGTTCACAGGGATGATGTGCCTTGCTGATGGAATAGCTGCGACTGAGGCTAGTTTGCCAGCAGGCACCCAGAAAGCCCCTCCATAACCTGGTGGAGGCGTGCCCCCGACCGGAGGGTGCTAGAGTGACGATTCCAACTCATACTTACCTGGCAGGGGAGATACCATGATCATGAAGGTGGTTCTCCCAGGGCGAGGCTCGGCCATTGCACTCCGGCTGTGCTGACCCCTGCGATTTCCTCAAATGCAGGAAACTCGACTGCATAATTTGTGGTAGTGGGGGACTGCGTTCGCGCTTTCCCCTGATTATTCCTGGTCAAAAGACAGCTTGATGAAAGAAACAACAGCCTTTGTCGTTTCGACAAGGTTTCCTCCAGCACCTGTTCCTTTCGCAGGTGGGGTCTGTGCGGGGCCTTCTACGATGGTTCAATGCGTCAGCCACTTGTCCTGCATCAAACTCCTATCTGTATGCTGCATGCTTTCCATATCCCTACGCAATGGGCCCGCCGCGGGCCTCCTTTCGCACAAGAAAGCTGCCTCGTGCCTGGATGCTTAGTCACCGCCCCTCTATGCAAATCTATGTGTGTGCTGCAGTGTAGAGTGGGAGCCTGGTTGTAAACCCCTTGCGTGCATAAAGACATTTTCAGAGGCTTCCCAGGAGGGCTACCAAAAAGAAACCAATACGCCTGACTGTTCACAGGGATGATGTGCCTTGCTGATGGAATAGCTGCGACTGAGGCTAGTTTGCCAGCAGGCACCCAGAAAGCCCCTCCATAACCTGGTGGAGGCGTGCCCCCGACCGGAGGGTGCTAGAGTGACGATTCCAACTCATACTTACCTGGCAGGGGAGATACCATGATCATGAAGGTGGTTCTCCCAGGGCGAGGCTCGGCCATTGCACTCCGGCTGTGCTGACCCCTGCGATTTCCTCAAATGCAGGAAACTCGACTGCATAATTTGTGGTAGTGGGGGACTGCGTTCGCGCTTTCCCCTGATTATTCCTGGTCAAAAGACAGCTTGATGAAAGAAACAACAGCCTTTGTCGTTTCGACAAGGTTTCCTCCAGCACCTGTTCCTTTCGCAGGTGGGGTCTGTGCGGGGCCTTCTACGATGGTTCAATGCGTCAGCCACTTGTCCTGCATCAAACTCCTATCTGTATGCTGCATGCTTTCCATATCCCTACGCAATGGGCCCGCCGCGGGCCTCCTTTCGCACAAGAAAGCTGCCTCGTGCCTGGATGCTTAGTCACCGCCCCTCTATGCAAATCTATGTGTGTGCTGCAGTGTAGAGTGGGAGCCTGGTTGTAAACCCCTTGCGTGCATAAAGACATTTTCAGAGGCTTCCCAGGAGGGCTACCAAAAAGAAACCAATACGCCTGACTGTTCACAGGGATGATGTGCCTTGCTGATGGAATAGCTGCGACTGAGGCTAGTTTGCCAGCAGGCACCCAGAAAGCCCCTCCATAACCTGGTGGAGGCGTGCCCCCGACCGGAGGGTGCTAGAGTGACGATTCCAACTCATACTTACCTGGCAGGGGAGATACCATGATCATGAAGGTGGTTCTCCCAGGGCGAGGCTCGGCCATTGCACTCCGGCTGTGCTGACCCCTGCGATTTCCTCAAATGCAGGAAACTCGACTGCATAATTTGTGGTAGTGGGGGACTGCGTTCGCGCTTTCCCCTGATTATTCCTGGTCAAAAGACAGCTTGATGAAAGAAACAACAGCCTTTATCGTTTCGACAAGGTTTCCTCCAGCACCTGTTCCTTTCGCAGGTGGGGTCTGTGCGGGGCCTTCTACGATGGTTCAATGCGTCAGCCACTTGTCCTGCATCAAACTCCTATCTGTATGCTGCATGCTTTCCATATCCCTACGCAATGGGCCCGCCGCGGGCCTCCTTTCGCACAAGAAAGCTGCCTCGTGCCTGGATGCTTAGTCACCGCCCCTCTATGCAAATCTATGTGTGTGCTGCAGTGTAGAGTGGGAGCCTGGTTGTAAACCCCTTGCGTGCATAAAGACATTTTCAGAGGCTTCCCAGGAGGGCTACCAAAAAGAAACCAATACGCCTGACTGTTCACAGGGATGATGTGCCTTGCTGATGGAATAGCTGCGACTGAGGCTAGTTTGCCAGCAGGCACCCAGAAAGCCCCTCCATAACCTGGTGGAGGCGTGCCCCCGACCGGAGGGTGCTAGAGTGACGATTCCAACTCATACTTACCTGGCAGGGGAGATACCATGATCATGAAGGTGGTTCTCCCAGGGCGAGGCTCGGCCATTGCACTCCGGCTGTGCTGACCCCTGCGATTTCCTCAAATGCAGGAAACTCGACTGCATAATTTGTGGTAGTGGGGGACTGCGTTCGCGCTTTCCCCTGATTATTCCTGGTCAAAAGACAGCTTGATGAAAGAAACAACAGCCTTTGTCGTTTCGACAAGGTTTCCTCCAGCACCTGTTCCTTTCGCAGGTGGGGTCTGTGCGGGGCCTTCTACGATGGTTCAATGCGTCAGCCACTTGTCCTGCATCAAACTCCTATCTGTATGCTGCATGCTTTCCATATCCCTACGCAATGGGCCCGCCGCGGGCCTCCTTTCGCACAAGAAAGCTGCCTCGTGCCTGGATGCTTAGTCACCGCCCCTCTATGCAAATCTATGTGTGTGCTGCAGTGTAGAGTGGGAGCCTGGTTGTAAACCCCTTGCGTGCATAAAGACATTTTCAGAGGCTTCCCAGGAGGGCTACCAAAAAGAAACCAATACGCCTGACTGTTCACAGGGATGATGTGCCTTGCTGATGGAATAGCTGCGACTGAGGCTAGTTTGCCAGCAGGCACCCAGAAAGCCCCTCCATAACCTGGTGGAGGCGTGCCCCCGACCGGAGGGTGCTAGAGTGACGATTCCAACTCATACTTACCTGGCAGGGGAGATACCATGATCATGAAGGTGGTTCTCCCAGGGCGAGGCTCGGCCATTGCACTCCGGCTGTGCTGACCCCTGCGATTTCCTCAAATGCAGGAAACTCGACTGCATAATTTGTGGTAGTGGGGGACTGCGTTCGCGCTTTCCCCTGATTATTCCTGGTCAAAAGACAGCTTGATGAAAGAAACAACAGCCTTTGTCGTTTCGACAAGGTTTCCTCCAGCACCTGTTCCTTTCGCAGGTGGGGTCTGTGCGGGGCCTTCTACGATGGTTCAATGCGTCAGCCACTTGTCCTGCATCAAACTCCTATCTGTATGCTGCATGCTTTCCATATCCCTACGCAATGGGCCCGCCGCGGGCCTCCTTTCGCACAAGAAAGCTGCCTCGTGCCTGGATGCTTAGTCACCGCCCCTCTATGCAAATCTATGTGTGTGCTGCAGTGTAGAGTGGGAGCCTGGTTGTAAACCCCTTGCGTGCATAAAGACATTTTCAGAGGCTTCCCAGGAGGGCTACCAAAAAGAAACCAATACGCCTGACTGTTCACAGGGATGATGTGCCTTGCTGATGGAATAGCTGCGACTGAGGCTAGTTTGCCAGCAGGCACCCAGAAAGCCCCTCCATAACCTGGTGGAGGCGTGCCCCCGACCGGAGGGTGCTAGAGTGACGATTCCAACTCATACTTACCTGGCAGGGGAGATACCATGATCATGAAGGTGGTTCTCCCAGGGCGAGGCTCGGCCATTGCACTCCGGCTGTGCTGACCCCTGCGATTTCCTCAAATGCAGGAAACTCGACTGCATAATTTGTGGTAGTGGGGGACTGCGTTCGCGCTTTCCCCTGATTATTCCTGGTCAAAAGACAGCTTGATGAAAGAAACAACAGCCTTTATCGTTTCGACAAGGTTTCCTCCAGCACCTGTTCCTTTCGCAGGTGGGGTCTGTGCGGGGCCTTCTACGATGGTTCAATGCGTCAGCCACTTGTCCTGCATCAAACTCCTATCTGTATGCTGCATGCTTTCCATATCCCTACGCAATGGGCCCGCCGCGGGCCTCCTTTCGCACAAGAAAGCTGCCTCGTGCCTGGATGCTTAGTCACCGCCCCTCTATGCAAATCTATGTGTGTGCTGCAGTGTAGAGTGGGAGCCTGGTTGTAAACCCCTTGCGTGCATAAAGACATTTTCAGAGGCTTCCCAGGAGGGCTACCAAAAAGAAACCAATACGCCTGACTGTTCACAGGGATGATGTGCCTTGCTGATGGAATAGCTGCGACTGAGGCTAGTTTGCCAGCAGGCACCCAGAAAGCCCCTCCATAACCTGGTGGAGGCGTGCCCCCGACCGGAGGGTGCTAGAGTGACGATTCCAACTCATACTTACCTGGCAGGGGAGATACCATGATCATGAAGGTGGTTCTCCCAGGGCGAGGCTCGGCCATTGCACTCCGGCTGTGCTGACCCCTGCGATTTCCTCAAATGCAGGAAACTCGACTGCATAATTTGTGGTAGTGGGGGACTGCGTTCGCGCTTTCCCCTGATTATTCCTGGTCAAAAGACAGCTTGATGAAAGAAACAACAGCCTTTATCGTTTCGACAAGGTTTCCTCCAGCACCTGTTCCTTTCGCAGGTGGGGTCTGTGCGGGGCCTTCTACGATGGTTCAATGCGTCAGCCACTTGTCCTGCATCAAACTCCTATCTGTATGCTGCATGCTTTCCATATCCCTACGCAATGGGCCCGCCGCGGGCCTCCTTTCGCACAAGAAAGCTGCCTCGTGCCTGGATGCTTAGTCACCGCCCCTCTATGCAAATCTATGTGTGTGCTGCAGTGTAGAGTGGGAGCCTGGTTGTAAACCCCTTGCGTGCATAAAGACATTTTCAGAGGCTTCCCAGGAGGGCTACCAAAAAGAAACCAATACGCCTGACTGTTCACAGGGATGATGTGCCTTGCTGATTGTAAAAAATAATCCAAGAATAAACCAATTCACTTTTACACAATAGGCTAAAAAGTGAGATAAGTCCCTACCTGTTAAAGAGTGATGGTTTGAGCAGGTGCTCTAGGACATAGAGACAATTTACTTTTCAAAAGTAGCGGCGGCGACGACGACGACGATAGCAAATGTAAAAGACTAAGTACTGTCTAGAATAAATATTCCAAACATTTTTTTTCATAGCCTTTAGTTCAGTCATTTTTTTTTAAATAAAAATACCTTTTATATATGTGCTATGCTTTCACTTTACATACATTTCATATTAGGGCGACTACACCAAAAACAGAAAAAAATAATAATTGATACATTTAATAAACATAATTGATATTTGCAGTAACATTAATTTGCCCGTTTAGGTTTAATAAATAGTAATTTTATATTTTTGTTTTGACACTTTCATAATTCAATTTTATCTACACTGCAGCAGCAAATATATTTGCATAGCGTCAGGTCAGCATGAGTTGGAATTCTGACTCTAGCACCCCCGGTCAGGGGCACGCCTCCACCAGGGTTTGGAGGGGCTTTCTGGGTGTGTGCTGGCAAACTAGCCTCAATCAGAGCTATTCCATGAGCAAGGCACATCATCTCTGTAAACAGTGTGGTGTGTTTTGATGGTTTGTATTTTTTATTTTTTTGAGCTGAGGCTTTTCCTAAGGTTAACAGAGTAAAAGCGGGGTGTGAGCATCCAATCTGGCAGCATTGATGGTGTGCAACATGCTTATGGTACTGGACATGCAGTATCATTTTGAGATAGGGAAGTGGTTGCTACGGTCATATACAGAAACTTGAATTGTGTGTTAGTGCACACCCGGATTCGAATTTTCATGGAGTTTATAAGGTTTCCTTTTGTTTGATGGGTGTATGCCTGGCTGCCTGTGAAAATGCAAAGATAGAGGGTAAGCTAATTCATAAAAAAATTACCTTTGAACTGCTGTTTGAGCCAATGACAAAGTATGTTCACTTTTATAACGCTTTTTGGAAACCCATCTTATACAGAGTTTATTGCGATGCATAAAGTGCTAGTATGTATTGCAGGGCATTGTCACATACTGTCTCTATGTGGTAGTATCAATACAGGTATATCTACCTTATCTTCTCTTCAGTATTAAAGGTGAGCTTCATTTTCTAACATACTCCAGCCTACCAATACATTTATGTTTAGACTTTAGGTAAATTTTAAATAACTTTTTATTGTATATATATTTTTGCAGACTTTGTCTGTTTCTTTGGTGTGGCTGATCTTGAAGTTTGTTTGGCTGTCTTTCAGCCCATTTCTGGGGACTTTCCTTGGGAAGGACGTCCAACTTTTACATTATTATCACTTTGCAGGTGCTTTGGCAGCACTGCCTATTAATTTCAATGAGCAAAGCTTTTTGGGAGCGGGGTGTATACCCCGCTCCCCTACCACCCCAAAGATGTTGCTTGCAGAACTTTCTACCCGTCCTTTAAGAGCATTTTATTTTTTATAGTGTCAGGGCACCCGCTGTTTATTAACTAATAAAGGTTTAGCCCCCTAATCGCCCGGCAGTGATATAACTTAGGTTTTAGGGTCAGATAGGGTCACCCTAGGCAGCGCCAGTACTGCTAACACAAAGGAACGCACCATACACCTCCCTTAGTGGTAAAGTATCTGAACGGATCAATATCTGATCAGATCTATACTAGCGTCCCCAGCAGTTTAGGGTTCCCAAAAATGCAGTGTTAGCGGGATCAGCCCAGATACCTGCTAGCACCTGCGTTTTGCCCCTCCGCCTAGCTCACCCAAGTGCAGTATCGATCGATCACTGTCACTTACAAAACACTAAACATACATAACTGCAGTGTTTGCAGAGTCAGGCCTGATCCCTACGATCGCTAACAGTTTTTTGGTAGCGTTTTGGTGAACTGACAAGCACCAGCGGCCTAGTACACCCCGGTCGTAGTCAAACCAGCACTGCAGTAACACTTGGTGACGTGGCAAGTCCCATAAGTGCAGTTCAAGCTGGTGAGGTGGTAAGCACAAGTAGTGTCCCACTGCCACCAAGAAGAAGACAAACACAGGCACACAGGCCCGTCGTGCCCATAATGCCCTTCCTGCTGCATTCGCCAATCCTAGTAATTTGGAACCCACCACTTCTGCAGCGCCCGTACTTCCCCCATTCACATCCCCAACCAAATGCAGTCAGCTGCATGAGAGGCCTTTTCTTTATGTCCTCCCGAGCACCCCTACCCAACTAACTCCCCCAAAAAAGATGTCGTGTCTGCAGCAAGCGCGGATATAGGCATGATACCCGTTATTATTTTCCCTCCTGTCCTGACAATCCTGGTCTTTGCATTGGTGAATGTTTTGAACGCTACCATACACTAGTTGAGTATTAGTGTACAGCATTGCACAGACTAGGCACACTAACACAGGGTCTCCCAAGATTCCATGGCATTTTGAGAGACCCGAAACTGGAACCGGTTACAGTTATAAAAGTTACAGTTACAAAAAAAGTGTAAAAAAAAAAAACACAAAAAAATATATAAATTAAAAACAAAAATAGTTGTCGTTTTATTGTTCTCTCTCTCTCTATTCTCTCTCTATTGTTCTGCTCTTTTTTACTGTATTCTATTCTGCAATGTTTTATTGTTATTATGTTTTATCATGTTTGCTTTTCAGGTATGCATTTTTTTATACTTTACTGTTTACTGTGTTTTATTGTTAACCATTTTTTACGCCAGACTTTGAGTGGTTATACCAGAATGATGCCTGCAGGTTTAGATATCATCTTGGTATCATTCTTTTCAGCCAGCAGTCGGCTTTCATGTAAAAGCAATCCTAGCAGCTAATTAGCCTCTAGACTGCTTTTACAAGCAGTGGAATGGAATGCCCCCCCACCGTCTTCCATGTTTTTCTTTGTCTCAACAGGGAACCTGAGAATGCACTCGGTGATTCAGCCAGCTGACGATAGAGCTGATCAGAGACCAGAGTGGCTCCAAACATCTCTATGGCCTAAGAAACCGGAAGCTATGAGCATTTCATGACTTAGATTTCGCCGGATGTAAACAGCGCCATTGGGAAATTGGGAAAGCATTTTATCACACCGATCTTGGTGTGGTCAGATGTTCTGAGGGCAGAGGAGAGATCTAGGGTCTAATAGACCCCAATTTTTTCAAAAAAAGAGTACCTGTCACTACCTATTGCTATAATAGGGGATATTTACTTTCCCTGAGATAACAATAAAAATGATTAAAAAAAATGAAAGGAACAGTTTAAAAATAAGATAAAAAAGCAAAAAAAAATTAAAGAAAAAAAAAAAAGCACTCCTGTCCCCCCCTGCTCTCGCGCAAAGGCGAACGCAAGCGTCGGTCTGGCGTCAAATGTGAACAGCAATTGCACCATGCATGTGAGGTATCACCACGAAGGTCAGATGGAGGGCAGTAATTTTAGCAGTAGACCCCCTCTGTAAATCTAAAGTGGTAACCTGTAAAGGCTTTTAAAGGCATTTAAAAATGTATTTAGTTTGTCGCCAGTGCACGTTTGTACGCAATTTTAAAGCATGTCATGTTTGGTATCCATGTACTCGGCCTAAGATCATCTTTTTTATTTCATCAAACATTTTGGCACTATAGTGTGTTTTAGTGCATTAAAATTTTAAAAAGTGTGTTTTTTCCCCCCAAAAAATCGCAGCGCAAATACTGTGTGAAAAAAAATGAAATACCCACCATTTTAATCTGTAGGGCATTTGCTTTTAAAAAATATATAATGTTTTGGGGTTCAAAATAATTTTTTCATGTAAACAAAAAGTGTCAGAAAGGGTTTTGTCTTCAAGTGGTTAGAAGAGTGGGTGATGTGTGACATAAGCTTCTAAATGTTGTGCATAAAATGCCAGGACAGTTCAAACCCCCCCCAAATAACCCCATTTTGGAAAGTAGACACCCCAAGCTATTTGCTGAGAGGCATGTCGAGTCCATGGAATATTTTATATTGTGACACAAGTTGCGGGTAAAAAGACAATTTTTTTTTTTTTTCTTGCACAAAGTTGTCACTAAATGATATATTGCTCAAACATGCCATGGGAATATGTGAAATTACACCCCAAAATACATTCTGTTGCTTCTCCTGAGTACGGGGTTACCACATGTGTGAGACTTTTTGGGAGCCTAGCTGCGTACAGGACCCCGAAAACCAAGCACGGCTTTCTAGGGCATAAATTTTTGATTTCACCCTTCACTGCCTATCATAGTTTCGGAGGCCATGGAATGCCCAGGTGGCCCAAAAAATCCCCCCCAAATGACCCTATTTTGGAAAGTAGACACCCCAAGCTATTTGCTGAGAGGTATAGTGAGTATTTTGCAGACCTCACTTTTTGTCACAAAGTTTTGAAAATTGAAAAAAAGAAAAAAAAATGTTTTCCTGTCTTTCTTCATTTTCAAAAACAAATGAGAGCTGCAAAATAATCACCATGCCTCTCAGCAAATAGCTTGGGGTGTCTACTTTCCTAAATGGGGTCATTTGGGGGAGGGTTGTGCCACCTGGGCATTCCATGGCGGTGATTGGTTTTTGGGGCCCCGTACGCGACTAAGGTCCCCAAAAAGTCCCACACATGTGGTATCCCCATACTCAGGAGAAGCAACTAAATGTATTTTGGGGTGCAATTCCACATATGCCCATGGCCTGTGTGAGCAATATATCATTTAGTGACAACTTTGTGCAA
Source organism: Lithobates clamitans (assembly GCA_037952925.1). NCBI lineage: Eukaryota > Metazoa > Chordata > Amphibia > Anura > Ranidae > Lithobates > Lithobates clamitans. Next base: position 21,389 of record JBBGZY010000731.1, read on the forward strand.
AAAAAAAAAAAAATGTCACTTTCCCGCAACTTGTGTCAAAATATAAAATATTCCATGGACTCAACATGCCTCTTAGAAAATAGCTTGGGGTGTCTACTTTCCAAAATGGGGTCATTGGGGGGGGGGGGGGGGTTGTGCCACCTGGGCATTCCATTGCCTCCGAAACTATGATCGGCAGTGAAGAGTGAAATCAAAAATTTACGCCCTTAGAAATCCTGAAGGCGGTGATTGGTTTTCGGGGCCCCGTACGCGGCTAGGCTCCGAAAAAATCCCACACATGTGGTATCCCCATACTCAGGAGAAGCAGCTAAATGTATTTTGGGGTGCAATTCCACATATGCCCATGATCTGTGTGAGGAATATTTTATTTAGTGACAACTTTGTGCAAAAAAAAAAAAAAAAAATTGTCACTTTCCCGCAACTTGTGTCAAAATAGCCTGTGTGAGCAATATATCATTCAGTGACAACTTTTTGTAAACTTTCTTTTTGTCATTATTCAATCACTTGGGACAAAAAAAATAATATTTAATGGGCTCAACATGCCTCTCAGCAATTTCCTTGGGGTGTCTACTTTCCAAAATGGGGTCATTTGGGAGTTTTTTTTTGTACTGTCCTGGCAGTCATAAACTAAAAGCTGTGTAAATTGCAGAAAATGTACCCTAGTTTGTGGATGCTATTTTGCGCAAACCAATAAATATACGCTTATTGACATTTTTTTTACCAAAGACATGTGGCCGAATGCATTTTGGTCTACATGTATGACTAAAATTGAATTTATTGGATTTTTTTTATAACAAAAAGTAGAAAATATCATTTTTTTTCAAAATTTTCAGTCTTTTTCTGTTTATAGCGCAAAAAATAAAAACCGCAGAGGTGATCAAATACCATCAAAAGAAAGCTCTATTTGTGGGAACAAAAGGACGCACATTTTGTTTAGGTACAGCATTGCATGACCACGCAGTTAGCAGTTAAAGCGACGCAGTGCCAAATTGTAAAAAGTGCTCTGGTCAGGAAGAGGGTAAATCCTTCTGGGGCTGAAGTGGTTAAAGGCTTGGCAGCCCACTTTTATTTAAAGGAAACAAAGTTAAAAGAAAATAACAGCAATTTCCCTTGCAGAGGGTTCCACCATTACTTTATAGTTCAAACCTTCAGCTTCCTGGAGGCTTATGCTCCTGCAGCACCGCTTCTTCAGACCTCACGCCTAGACCTAGCTCCTCAGAGTGCATGCTTAATAAACTTAACTTAATAAATGAATGATACACACTATGAGCTTTTTTTTATTTCTATGAGCTACTACATGGATCTATTTGATGATCATTCATGAGTTTATGTGAAGACTGTTGGAACCAGCTGGGGGGGGAGAGAGGGCTGAGTTTCCTGCTGGAGAATCGCATCGTTGACCTTAACTATTAGGCTGGCCAAAGACAGTTCGAATTTTGGCTGTTTCACCAGGAACCAGCCAAGATTCTAGCCATTAATGGGCAGATTGAATGTACCAGCCTGATTTGGTTGTGATTATTGCTCCTAGCAAGGACGGAGAAGACAATCGCTCAGCAGGAGGGATTCCCGTGTCAACACGTTCTGTGTTGATGGGGAATTTTACTAATTTCTTTCCTGCAACCCATGGATGCAGGAAAGAAATTTGCACCATCTATGGCCTGCTTTAGTGAGGTGTATGAAATTCATACGCTTGGGATTATGGATATTTTGCACTGATCTACGCAGCCAGAATGTATTTTTGGAGCAGGATTTTGCATGATTATAGGGTGGAGCCCTTACATTTTTTTCAGACATTGTACATGTAGCACCCTGTAGTTTGGGCAGGGAGCTCCTCACAAAATTACTTGCCAGGAGTAGTTATCCTGGTTGATTGATAGAGATCTATTGATTTCTCCCTAGGTTTGGCCTTGTTCGATTTATCTCTCCTACCACTAGGTGGCCAGGTACTTGGTGGTACTAGATATGAGAAGGACAAATGGAGGTCAGGTTATGGGTATATGTCAGTATTGCCAACTGCCCATAGATTTAAACCCTTTTTCGGGCTGCCCATTAAAGTCTGTTACGGGCACCGGTGCCCATAAAAATGATGGCCACAAGCCGACCGCGCAACTGCGCATGCGCCGTTCCGAAGCCGGCCGGGCTCGGGAAAGCTTTACGTGCTTGGCCGGGCAGCGCATGCGCAATAACGTAATCGCTTTTCTGCCTTTTGGCTAAGATCAAGTGTAGTATCAGTTTCCAGAGGAGGCGCTGTGCAACTCCCGAGAGTGGGGAGGGCACATGCACATCCAATGGTGTCATTGGACCTGGAAGGGCGGTTCGGCAGTGCCGGTGTCTGGACGCCCACCGAGACGTTAGCGGGGCCGAGTCCGAGCCCTCCGGAAGGGTCCTCCTGGTCAGGATGGGTGCTGCATCTGGGTCTGATCCAGAGGGTTGGGTGCCTGGTGGTTAGTATTTCTGGAATGTAATTAGGTAGGAGGGATGGGAGCGATGGTGAGGCCTGATGGTAAAGGGCTCTCACCAAGCTTCCAGAACTTCAGGCCTTCCTGGCTGGGCTGGTGGTCAGGGTTGCACAAAAAGCCAGTGGTGAAAGTGCTCCTGAAGTGATAGTTCAGGGGTTCTACACAGTCACAGTGTTTCAGCACTTGATTTATGGTACCATGGTCACTTCACCACCACACATGTTTTTCGCACCTGTCTCTAGGGCCGAGCCTTTTGGTTAGGACCAGGGGAACTTTTTATTCCTGGCCGGAGGGCCAGCCATTGTATTACACAATCATCACTTTTCACTCTCTTGCTTTCTATTTATTCATCCCTGTGTGTGTCCCTTTTTTTGTTTGATGTAGGTATACATGTTGGTCACTATGTGATGAGTAGGGTGTGGGTCCTCGGGCCTACTCTGAAAGTATTGGGAGAGGGTGGACATAGGCCTTCTGGCTTGGTTCGCCCTCTGTCGTGGGGTCTCCTTTCAGGGGAGTCCCACCTAGTACTTGGGTGGATCTGTTTTGGCAGACCTTCAAGAGAACGGGGGTTTGTCTGGTTACGGCCAGAGGGACGCAAGTGAAGTACCTCAGTGTCTGGAGCCTAATGCCCTGGGGATCAGGGTATCACCCATTGCACGTTTTTGTGTGTCGCTCTTTATATGTGTGCACTTTTTTGGGCACCGGGTGGAAGTTTTTGGGTGTGTTTTGCACTCCACTGGCTTTAAAAAAAAAGTATGTGCCCCTGGAGTGGCAGTCCAGGGGTGCCATAAAATAACTGTGAGTGAGGGTCACTTTGATTTGTGGCACCACGGTCACTGCACCATTACATGCTTTTTTGCACCTGCCTTTTGGCTGGGACTGGAGGGCCTGGCCATTGTATTGCACAATGGCCACCTTTTCACTCTCCTCTACTTCCTTCTCCCCCACTTTCTTTTTATGCATTTCCCTGTGTGTCATGTTTTTGTATTTTTTTGTTTGTACACGGTTTCGCACTGTGTGACTGGTAGGGTTGCAGGTCCTCGGGAGGGGGTGGACATGGCCTTCTGGCTCGGTTCGCCCTCTCTTGGGATCTCCCTTGGGGGGAGCCCCAGCAAGTACTTGGAGGGGTCTGTTTCGGCAGTCTCTCCAGAGAAAGGGGTCCGTCTGGTTTCGGCCAGATGGACCAAGTGTAAGTATCCTTGTCCCCGTCAGGAGCCTAATGCCCCGGGGGATTCAGGGCAAGGCCCTCTGATTTTAGAGAGCTTGTGTACCCGTTGCACTTTTTTGTGTTTCACTCTTTATGTGTGTGCACATTTTCGAGCACCGAGTGACGTTTTTGAGTGTGTTTCACACGCCATGGGCTTTAAAAAAAAACCATAATTGTGCCGCCCGATGCCATTTTCAAATCAGTCAAGAGAGACCACGGCGGCCAGGTGACTCTGTCCTGTCATGTAGTGCATGAGTGCACACTCATCATAGGCGGAGGTACCGGAGGAGAGTGAAGCTGTGGGGGGATATTGGTCGTAAAAGGAGGACATTACTGGGAGCCGGGAGAAGCAAGATGATGGTGGACAGAGCACATCAAGTCTGCACATCAAGTCTCCGTCCCCTGCATGGCACATGCAGGGGACAGAGACTGATGTGCTCTGTCCACTATCATCTTACTTCTCCAGTCCACATCATCAGTGTGCTGTGTTCCCCTCTTGTGCCCCTTTCATCCCTCCACAGGTCAGGGCAGCACAGTGAAAGGGGCACAGGAAGAGAACACAGCACACTGATGATGTGGAGAAGTAATATGAGGGTGGGCAGAGGATGAGGCTACTGTGAGGAAGATACTATCATGTCCACAGCCTCTGTCCACCTCCTGTAGTATGTCCGCAGCCTCTGTCCACCTTCTGTAGTATGTCCGCAGCCTCTATCAAACTCCTGTAGTATGTCCGCAGCCTCTGTCCACCTCCTGCAGTATGTTCGCAGCCTCTGTCCACCTTCTGTAGTATGTCTGCAGCCTCTATCAAACTCCTGTAGTATGTCCGCAGCCTCTGTCCACCTCCTGCAGTATGTTCGCAGCCTCTGTCCACCTTCTGTAGTATGTCTGCAGCCTCTATCAAACTCCTGTAGTATGTCCGCAGCCTCTGTCCACCTCCTGTAGTATGTCCGCAGCCTCTGTCCACCTCCTGTAGTATGTCCGCAGCCTCTGTCCACCTCCTGTAGTATGTCCGCAGCCTTTGTCCACCTCCTGTATCATGTCCGCAGCCTCTGTCCACCTCCTGTATCATGTCCGCAGCCTCTGTCCACCTCCTGTATCATGTCCGCAGCCTCTGTCCACCTCCTGTATCATGTCCGCAGCCTCTGTCCACCTCCTGTATCATGTCTGCAGCCTCTGACCATCTCTTGTCTTTTATCATGTCTGCAGTCTCTGAGGGGATCCTAGAAAGGGGTCAAGAGTGGAAGCGCCGCCGCCGCCGGGATGGGGGTTACGGGAAGAGACAGACATATGTGGACTGTGGAGAGGAGACTATAGAATAGCCGCCAAGCTGGAGCCGTCTGACTGAGCCCTGCACGGTGCACCTTAGAGGGGTTCAGTGACAGCACCGCTAGGCCATTCTGACGGGAGTCACTGATGTAAGGGGGTGGAGTGAATACAATAATGTAAGGGGGCACTGATATAAAGGTTCCCCCCTATATTAGTAATCCCCCCCTTACCTTAGTGTATTCACTTTGTGGAAGGTGGTCTCTGGTCACCATCCTGCAGACTCCTGATGTAAGGGAGAACTCTGTGCTGGCTGGGTTATAGTATCCTGACCTTTATGTAAATTGAGAAATATGTTTTTGAACTTTTGTTTAACTTAAACACATTGCTAAAATCACTGGCTATGTGTTTATAGTTCAAATATTGATATTTGCACTGTTTAGCACTAAAAACAGTAATTTTAGGTACTTTTTTTGCATTACCAGTAAAAAATGTGGATCTGCCTGTAAATTTAATGATTTTCTGCCAGTAAAAAATTGGCGACGTTTGTAAATGTTGGCGTTCTGACAGTAAATTTCACTTCCGGGGGGGGGGGTTGGCAACACTGGTATATGTGGTATCTCAGCCAATGGGCAGGGGTTTTCTTGAATCCCTTGGCCTGCTGGGAGCACCTATATATTTGGGTGGAATCAAGTGATCTGCATTCTGTGCCACCTGGACGGCTGTCTGGGTGGATGTGTGTCATACGCTCTGGCTGCTAGGCTGTGGAATGGGCCTATCCCGGAGGCATCTAGCTGCTAGGCTGTGTGAGGGCCTATCCAAAAGTAAAGAGAGCAGCGCAGGGTTGGAATTGCGGCTTGCAGTCCAAAAAGAAGTGATGGTTCTGTCGGCCAGAGAACCTGTCAATGGTCGGAGGTAAAAGGGAAGCGGTCGCCACAAAGGGACCAACCATCTTTACCAGGGACCACATTCTTACCAAAAGGGCACAGTGGAGAAGTCAGGGACCCAACCTGCGGAGGAGACGCTTGCAGAGCAGCCTTGCGAGTAAAGACAGGGACCTCGCCGGTTAGCAGGAGTGAAGCTTGAGAAGTATCTGGAGGGCCAAGCTAGGGACCCAGCAGGTAAGTGTGGGTGACGCTTGAGGTGATACCACTAAAAACCTTGGAGGACCTCAAGGGATTCAGAGTCAGTGAATCAGAGTGTCTAATGAGAGACAGGGAGCTCAGTGTTGTCTTCAACAACAAGAGGCAGTTGTAGTGAAGCTGAAAAGACTGTATGCTTGAGTTGGGAATTGTTAAAGGCTGTTACCATAGGAGACAGCATTCCTGCATGTGCAGGAGTGGCACCTTGCTGGGGACTTTCCCTGCACGGCTGTCTTCCTATTGAAGTTTCGGAGTCTGACAATTAAATCTACAACTACTTAAAGGGTGTTCTGGCCCTAACCCTCTTTCCCCAAAAAAATACAAAAAAGGACTGTCAAAAGAAATAAAACCTCTTTTATATCCAAGAAGTGTCTGGCACCCAATAGCTTTCACCATCTTTGCACCCACTATGCCTCACAACCCACTACATATTAAGGGATGTCAGCTGTCTTTGGCCTTGGAGGTCCTCAGACTGGACAAGGCCAGAGACCTTGCTACATAAGGGTTTGTTCATACACAATTGAAGCACAAAGACAATTTATGGTTTATGATATGCTTATACACAACTGAAGCACAGACACTTTCTGGTTTATGAAATATATATTACTTTTATATTAATTTGAAGCACAGAGACACCCTTTTGTTTATTAGATATTTATTTTTGTAATTATTATATGAATTGGTTTTGCAGGACTGATTTTCTCTAATACTGTGATTTTCTCTAATACTAATTTTGCAGGAGTGTTTAGCAGCTTCTAGCACATAATATTAGCACTAATATTATTTCAACATGGTTATTTTATTACTAGCAGGGGATATTCATTTTCATATAAAATATATGACTATAGAAGATTGTGAGAGACTGGACATGCTACTGGTGTGGTTAGGATATGTTGTAGGATGCAGCCCCTTTACAAATCAATGCTCCTACTGGTCCTAGGCTGCTGGGGTCCCTAATGCACTAATGAGACATGTCAGAAAGGTGTGAAAGGAATACTATTAGCTTGCTGTGCATGCTACTTTTACTTAGTTAATTGAATAAGCCAGTTATTAGGAGAAAAAAAAATGAAAACAAAATGGTTTAACTTTATTGTCTTATTTCAATTTTATGCATTGTGTTAAACACAAACTAAATATATTTATCAGAGACACAGCAATCAGTCTGATTCAATGGGAATTGGCTGCTGTGAATAAAATTGACAAGTTTCTCTCTACCTGTTTTACATAACACCATGATACATCTAGTAATACTAGCAGTCATTTTAAATTTCAATGTTTTAATTTTTTTATTGTAAAGATCTCCAGAGGCAGAAGTACCCAATAAAAAAGGCAATAAAATCTCGACATTCCACAAACTACAAACAAATCAAGTACAGAGCTATACAAAACAACCAAAGCATCCATAGTACAAAGAGTCATCTTGAGTACAGCGAGGAAAAAAAGTTTTTGATCCCCTGCTGATTTTGTACGTTTGCCTACAGACAAAGAAATTATCAGTCTTTAATTTTAATGGTAGGTTTATTTAAACAGTGAGAGACAGAACAACAAATATATCCAGGTTATAAATTGATTTGCATATTATTGAGTGAAATAAGTATTTGCTCCCCTATCAATTAGCAAGATTTCTGGCTCCCAGGTATCTTCTGTACAGGTAGTGAGCTGAGACTAGGCGCACTCCCTTAGGCTCGGTTCACACTAGGACAACTTGGGATCCGACTTGTAAGCCCTCAAGTCGCCCCAAGTCGCCCCAAGAAGAGATTCACATTACAGGGAATCAGAGCGTCTTAATAGACACTACTGAAGTCGCTCCGACTTCAGAGCGTACTCCCTGTACTACTAGGATCCGACTTGGTAGGCGACCTGTACCATAGAAATCAATGGAAGTCGCCTCCAAGTCGGATCTCTATCTACAGTCAAGCGACTTTACAGGGAAAAAAAATTTAGTTTGCCCAGGCAAACCCCTCCCTCCCAGAGAGCTGATTATCCTGTGATTGGCCACAGCCAAAGTCGCCTGTCCTGGAGGCGACTTGAAGTCGCGTTGTAATTTGCTTAAAGTCGTGCTGCCCCTGTGTGAATCGAGCCTAAAAAGGAGGGCAGCCAATGTCAGTTTGTTACCTGTATAAAAGACACCTGTCCACAGAAGCAATCAATCAGATGCCAAGCTCTCCACCATGACCAATATCAAAGAGCTGTCCAAGTATGTCGGGAACAAGATTGTAGCCCTACACAAGGCTGGAATGGGCTACAAAACCATCACCAAGCAGCTTGGTGAGAGGGTGACAACAGTTGGTGCAATTATTCGCAAATGGAAGAAACACAAAATAACTGTCAATCTCCCTTGGTCTGGGGCTCCATGCAGGATCTCACCTTGCGGAGCTGCAATGATCATGAGAATGGTGAGATATCAGCCCAGAACTACACAGGAGAATCTTGTCAATGATCTCAAGGCAGCTGGGACCATAGTCACCAAAAAAACAATTGGTAACACACTACTTCGTGAACGACTGAAATCCTGCAGCACCCGCAAGGTCCCCCTGCTCAAGGAAACACATGTACAGGCCCATCTGAATGATTCGGAGGTGAACTGGGGGGGAAAGTGCTGTGGTCAGATGAGACCAAAATAAAGCTCTTTGGCATCAACTTAACTCGCCGTGTTTGGAGGAGAAGGAATGCTGCCTATGACCCCAAGAACACCATCCCCACCGTCAAATATGTAGGTGGAAACATTATGCTTTGGGGGTGTTTTTCTGCTAAGGGGACAGGACAACTTTACCGCATTAAAGGGACGATGGACGGGGCCATGTTCAGTCAAATCTTGGGTAAAAACCTCCTTCCTTCCTTCCAGGCCATTGAAAATGCGGCGTGGATGGGTACTAGCATGACAATGACCCAAAAAACAGGGCCAAGGTAACAAAGGAGTCGCTCAAGAAGAAGCACATTAAGGTCCTGGAGTGGCCTAGCCAGTCTCCAGACCCTAATCCTGTAGAAAATATGTGGAGGGAGCCGAAGTTCGAGTTACCATACATCAGCCTCGAAACCTTAATGACTCTGCAAAGAGGAGTGGGACAAAATCTCTCCTGAGATGTGTGCAAACCTGGTGGCCAACTACAAGAAACGTCTGCACAAGAAACGTCTGACCTGATTGCCAACAAGAGTTTTGCAACCAAGTACTAAGTCATGTTTTGCGAAGTGAAGGGGTTAAATACTTATTTTACTCATTAAAATGCAAATCAAATTTATAACTTTTTTGAAATGCGTTTTTCTGGATATTTTTGTTGTAATTCCGTCTCTCACTGTTAAAATAAACTTACCATTAAAATTATAGACTGATCAGATCATTTCTTTGTCAGTGGGCAAACATACAAAAACAGAAGGGGATCAAGTACTTTTTTCCCTCACTGCATGTGGGATCAGGAAGGTCGATAGAATTATGGGTCTGCTGTATGATATTATGCCATAACTTGGAACTGCGGTGAGAGTAAAGCTTCGTACACACGACCAGATTTTCGGCAGAGAATTGTGTGATGACAGACTGTTTGCCTAAAAATCCAAACATTATTACGCTCCATTAGACAATTGTTGTCCAACTTTCTGGCAACAAATGTTGGATGGCAGGTTAGTAAGTTTTCGGCGGACATCAGATCTGTTGTCAGATTTTCGTATCGTGTATACGTAAGTCTGTTACACAAAAGTCCAAGTACAAACACGCATGGTCAGAATTAATGCTCACCAAGCACAACATTAGCAGAAAGGTGCTCAAAGGGTGGAGCTCAAGAGCGGAAATTCCACATAGTACGTCACTACGTTCATGTTTGTATGCAAGACAAGTTCCCGGCTCACGCCCTTCGGACAAAAGTCTGACGCTCTATTGGCTAACAATCGGATCGTGTGTACGAGGCTTAAGTATAAGTCTCTATGACTCATAGAGATACCTATTTAAAATGAAGGAAGTTTAGAGAATTTTGAAAACAGGAAAGGGGTGTTATACGATAGTTGAGCAAAGGGAAGTAGACTTCAAATAACAATTATCCACGGGAGAATGGATCAGGGAAGAGGAACTAGCAGTAATTTTAGATATCAAAGCACAAAAGGGCTAGTAAATAGTATTTGTTTTCTTATTTATTTCTCTTTTAATCCAATTGACATAATCTTTGGTGAGGAATGTGTAGACACTTGGTAGTTCAGGGCTCGCACATAGTTCTGGACCAAAAGAAACAATTCCCCGAAACATTTTCTCGCATATTAAAGGTCCTCCAGAATCACCCTGAAATATATATAAAACAAAATAATATAAAAAAAATCTACTAGACTATGTAGACATAATGACCATGTGGTATAGGAAGAGCCAGATCATCTACAAGGCAACTTAGGCAGTAACCCAGAGCTTGATGAATGTGCAAGGGTCCAGCTACAAACTGTATGCTCCTACAGTAAACCAGGGAGATAACACTGCTGATCAAATACGTGAACCTGCCTGTCACTTCACAATAGATGATACATTTAATCAGTTCGTGCCTATTGCAATTTTTATTAATGTCAAAGGATTATGGAAGGGAGGAGGCAAAGTTGCTACCAGGGATGGATATCCCAATAGACACTGTAGGCATGTGCCTACAGGCACCCTTCCTAGAGGAGCGCCCATCTGTAGGAGTTTTGTTTTTTCTTAAACCGTTGCCCAGGGCCAAGGGCCAATGCCAGCAGCATAAGGCAGCTTTGGCATCTGTTAGGACACCAGGATGGGCCAGCCGACCAAAAAGAACAGAGTGTGGCTGCAGTGAGAGAGGAACACATGCCAGGGATAGTGATTCCTCCCCCAGCAGCTGATTGGGCACTCACTCCTATTCGGAACATCCCGGAGATGGAGGCTGCAGTTAGGCTCGCATTTTGATTGGCCAGCACTCAGGGAGGATGTGTGGCCGGCCTTGGAAATTAATACACCCAGAGAGCAACACGAGGGAGGTGCGTGTGCTGTGTGAGTGTGCTGGATCATTATGGTGATAACAGAAAGAACACATAGCGAATACAAGGAAAAGGATGATGGCTGGGTTACTCAGCAGAGAGGGATGAAGATGATCCTAAAAAAGTAAGGGCATGATTATAGAGAGGAAGTTGGAGATGAGGATGATAAGGATAGATGTGTAATAAGAATCTAGAGATGAGGGTGATTCTGGAAGAAGAAGAGAATGATGGAGTTTTTTTGGTATAACTCGCTGGACTATTTTTAATTGTATAGCTAGAGATTGAAAAAGATTTAAAATGATTAAAGTTTAAAAGGTACTCATTTTGGAGCGTATAATCTGCCATGTGTCTCCTCAACCTGCATATCCTAGGTGCACGGAACGCCATGGCAGCCATTTATAGGGCAGGAGAAGACACACAGCAGGGAAGTTCTTGCCAAACCTAGCCTCTGAAGCACCCAGTGGTGATCGGCGAAACTGGTCAGGCACAGAGACTATTCCACCTCCAACTGTTAATTTATGGAGAATACATGCCTATAGATGGGATTATATGCTGGACGACCAGCTTAAGGGTTAAAGGATTCTGTCACTAAACAAGATGACTGAGTATACTCCTTCTCCACATTCCTGTGACTGTTGAAGTATAGGGGAGCATTTACTTAAAGCCCTGCATACACATACATATCTTGACAATGGATGGTTCCATACAATGCACATGGACAAGTTTTCAGTGCCATTCATGGAAGCAGTGGCTGCTGGTGGTCAAAATTTTTGGGCGGGGCGCAAGCGAACTGAAAAATTCAGAAAAATACTGAAACAAAAACATCAATTGCAGCCACTGTGCCATCAAATGCAGCCACTGTGTCCATCATATGCAGCCAACTGTGCCCAGCAAATGCAGCCACACTGCCCATCATATGCAGCTAACTGTGTCCATCATATGCAGCCTCTGTGCCCATCATATGCAGCCACTGCGCCCATCATATGCAGCCCCTGTGCCCAGCATATGCAGCCAACTCTGCACATCATTTGCAGCCACTGTGCCCATCATATGCAGCCTCTGCGCCCAGCAAATGCAGCCAACTGTAGCCCATAAATTGCAGCCTCTGTTCCCATAATATGCAGCCACTGTGCCCAGCAAATGCAGCCAACTGTGCCCATCAATTGCAGCCTCAGTGCCCATAATATTCAGTCACTATGCCCAGCAAATGCAGTCAACTGTGCCCCATCAATTGCAGCCTCTGTGCCAATAATATTCAGCCACTGTGCCCCCCGCACGCTCGCTGTCTGCCTGGCACTTATCCCATCATGGTGGCAAGCTGAGGGACGGGTAGCACGGCAATGGCTCCTGTGTCCTCCATGTGCGTCTTCTTCCTGTTATGCTAGGCAGCCAATGAGATCGCCTCTGCCTTCAGCCAATCAAGTGGCTGGTAATACATCTGCACATCCTGAATGGCTGAGAGACAGTTCTGTGTTAGAAAAGCAAATATTCATTTACTTTGCTAACACACCTGGGTGGACTGTGAGCGCAATGGTTTGTGCTCGCAGTTCACCTTTTTTTGAAGCCTATGGCTCTAATCAGGTGCTTCAAAAACACCCCCCCCACCGCTGTAATTTATGCGCCCGGCGTCTGAAAAGGGGCCAGATGCCTGAATAGCGGGTGGCTACAGCACCCAGGGATATATTCATACAATGCATGAATCTATCCATACTACACAGAGGGGGTGGCATCCCTTAATGGATGCACTGCCACTGCATTGAAGAGTTATATCAATTTATGGTGTGAGGGAGATTTTCCCGGGTTACAGCCTCTGGTGAATAACACTCTGATGTAACTCCAAGGACTGACCATTTACATTGGGAACACACTATTGCCTCCTCTGGACCACCAAAGGACTTTGGAATTATTAAACTGGGCTATTGCTGTGCTGCATACTTTTGGAGATGAAATTATCCCTTCATAACAGCATAATTGTGGATACTTATTACCCATGGATGAAGCTACTATTATATTTTCTATTCTATTCCATCGATTGACTGTAATGCTGGTCTCCCGCAGGTCTACCCTATGACCTCAATTTTCCAATCCCATCATTTGTTTTGGTTTCTCCTTACTACTCCCATTACTAGATTACCAAGAAAAGTTATCTACTTCTCCAATTCCCACATTTTGTGGACTTAATCAGTCTTTGAGTATAAAGCTGGGCATACAGAGTTACCTTTTTGTTTTACTAAAAATCATATTTGGAACTCTAGGTATAAGAATTCTTTAATGAGATATGTCAGTGGAATGTCTATTTCAGACAAAAGTAATCCATAAACTGTCAATGATGAGGTCAGGCAAAACTTCTTCCCACTGTAAGGGCTCATTCAAATGGGTGGTTAAGCTCATCCTCCTTGCAGAGACACCGGCAGATGTATGTGGTGGATCCACCTTGGAGCTGCATACAGGCAACCCATAGAAGTGGATGCACGCAGTGACTGCACAGACACAATCACATGTCAGATCGGAATGCAGAGACTGTGCATTTGGATCTGTGCACCAACTCCCTGCCCCCATGTCCAAATTTGACATGGAATTGTGTCCGTGCAGCCTGCATGTGCATTCACTTCTATGAGCTACCTGCACACGCATCTGCCAGCGGCTCTGCATGGAATATGGGCTTAATTGCCCATCTAATTGAGTCCCAGGAATAATTTGTTAGATGACTCAGTGAAATTTTTGGACACCATCTGTATCAAAATGAAAATAATTTGAGCTCAGTATGTTTTGTTAACCTTTTAAACCCAAAATATTGTTTTGTTATTGCTGGTTGCTTGGGCATAGTAATGAGCCAAAGGTCCCTGAGTTTGTTCCAAGGGCATTTGCTGGACAGATAAATTTAGGTCTGGAAATTGGGATTGTTCCCCAAACCAAAATGAAGTCTATGGGGGGGCGGGGGCAATTCAGTTTTCCCATTTTTAAGGCTAACAGGAAAGGATTGTTAAACAAAGTTTGGGGAGCTGAGCTAGGGGTAACATCTACCAATGCAAATTTTTTTTCTTTGTTTAAATACCGTTTGATAGGAGGCAGCTCTTTTTAATTAGATTTAAAGGACAACATAAAAAATGCACAATTACTTCAGATAACATTCTTGGGGGATGCTCTAAACCTGCTTCTGAAAGGGCACCTGTACAATATACTAAAGCAAACATGACTTTTATAAAAAAAAAGCCATTTAAATTGCTGGAATATATAAAAGTTCCCAGAGATGCCATTCTGTTTGTAAACAATCTAGTGATTCCCTTCAACATCTACTGTATACTAGACCTTTATCAAGAAAAAGGGTCCAGTGTGGATTCTGAGGGACCCACACAAAACACTAACAAAAAGATAGGTGTATTGGCGACAGATCAGTAATGCATTTCAAAGCTCTTACATCTGAAGAAGTCTGAAGAAGAAGCAAGAGCTTCAAAATGCATTACCGATCTGTCGTCAATACGCCCAGCACGCCCCTGTGACGTCATTTCTGACCAGATACGGGTTTGCAGTGCACGCTGGTTGCGGCAGCGGTTGGCCGCTTCCTGGTTTCATCCCCTTACAAAGCCTGTACGCGAGTCCACAATGGCCATAGGACGCCTTGGAGAAGCTGATGCACTCTTTTATATTATTAAAACTTACCTTCTATTGCTACACTTAGTTTGGCACCCCTTTGTGTTCATCTTCACCTACAGAGTTCATTGTTTCGCTCCAGGATGCTGCCTCTAGGTGCTGCTTTGTTAAGAATGTTCTCATATGGCCTTTTGTATGGACTTATATATAAATCTCAATGAACATTATGTTTGAACATGGTTTTAAACTTCAGTGTCACGGTTCTCCACTAGTGCCACTGCTTTTTCTATATTGTCGCTATTATTGTTTTTTTTATTTTTTATTTTTAGTCATTCTCAGACTTACTTCTTTTGATGCCATGTGTTTTTCCTGTAGTGTACAGTATATAATACAGTGCAGGCAGTGTACAGTATATAATACAATGCAGTCAGTGTACAGGATATAATACAGTATAGTGTGGTGTGAAAAAAATCCCCATCATGTCCTAAAGGCCACCAAGGAGAGGCAGAAGCTCACAGGCCACGAAAAGAGAGCACGTAGCCTCTGTGTCTACAGTGAAAAGTGGTGGACGCAGACATAGTGTATCCTCTGCAGGCGGGCCACGCTTGTCCTTTTTTTCTGCTGTTGGCCATGTTATTGAGCCACAACATGCAGAAGAGTTGGTGGAGTGGACAACTAAGCCATCCTCATCCTCTGTCACCCAGGCTCACACTAGTTTACCTTCCAATGCAGCTGCCAAAGTGGCCTATTCCACTGTCTCCTTGTCCACAGTTACTCCTTCCATAGCCCCACCATCAAGCACGTAGGAGGAGTCACCAGAATTATTCGACCATGTCGGTTACATGCTGATAGAGGATGCACAGCAATTTGAATGTTCCGATGTTGGTTCCCAGGTTGTGGAAGGGAGTACCATGAGTCCTAGAGAGAGGGGGGAGTCACAGAAGGACAAGAAACTAGCAGTCATGTTCCCCCAGCTGCAGCATACTGCCAAGTTTGCTCCAGTGATGAGGAGGGAGGGGATGATGAGGTTACTGACTGTACTTGGGTGCCTGAGAGAACAGAAGGAGGAAAGTGAGGAGGAGGAGGAGGAGGAGACGGCACAACTCCAATTAGGCAGGATGTCCTCCAGGGGCCAGCTTGAGGGCAGCCACCCTATTACGTCACACCACAGGTGCAGGGCGCTGCTGACTCCCCGCTGACTTCCAAAAGTTCATTGGTGTGGGCTTTTTTCAATACATGTGCAGTAGATCGCACCGTTGCTGTTTGCAATCTCTGTCTGAAGCAGATCAAGCATGGCCAGAACACCAGCCGCTTGGGCATCACATGCTTGACAAGACATATGACAACCTGCCATGCATTCCACTGACAACAGTACCTGATAGACCCACATAATAAAAAAAATGTGGACTTCTCCTAGCTCCCCATCTGGGGTCTCAACCCCTATTATACCTCAAGTTCTCTCAAAAACCTGCACTGAGAGGAATGAAGGTATTGTAATAGGTGCCACAAGTACTTGCACCCAATCTGCTAGCAGTACACCACCCATAAAAAAAGTCCCAAATTGCTAGCACTGCAACTGCTGCCTTATCATCTGGTAGACTCTCACCCCTTTTGTGAATTTTTGGAATGTGCTGTACCACAGTGTTAGGTTCCAAAAAGAAATCTATTTTCATGTAAGGCCATTCCAGCTCTGTACCGTCATGTGGAAGGCAATGTTTTGGCCTCATTGGACAGGGCTGTCAGCAGCAAGGTTCAGATTACAGTGGTGTAGTGGGTAGCACTCTCACCTAGCAGTAAAAAGGGTTGCTGGTTCGAATCCCAACCACGACACTACCTGCCTGGAGTTTGCATGTTCTCCCTGTGCCTGCGTGGGTTTCCTCTGGGTACTCCAGTTTCCTCCCACACTCCAAAGACATGCTGGTAAGTTAATTGGCTTCTGTCCAAAAAAAAATTGGCCCTAGTATATGAATGTGAGTTGGAGACCTTGGATTGTTTGCTCCTTGAGGGTAGAGACCGATGTGAGTGTGCGATGTATGTGTGGACCGCTGCGTAAATTGACGGCACTATATGGGTACTTTAGATAAATGGGGATAATTGTAGACACTCACCCACACTCACTCAGATTGAACTGGATGGACTGGTGTCTTAATTCAACCTTACTAACCATGTAACTATTACTGCTGACTCATGGTCCAGCAGGCTTGATCAAGGATATTACATTTCCTTCACAGCGCACTGGATAACTCTGCTGGCAGCTGGGAAGGATGCAGGACAGGGTTCAGTGTTGGAGCTTGTTCCGCTTCCATGCCTTCAAAAAACTGGTGGTGATTCTGCCACATCTGTCCGCTCCACCCCATGCTTTTCTTCTTCCTCTATGGCCTCTTTTGCTGAATTGTCCTTTGAGCCATCAGTGCTCCCTAAGCAGTCAAGCAGCTACGCAAGCAGTCAGGCACAAAGATGAAATGCAGTGCTTCAGTTGATCTGTCATGGGGCAGAGATTCTGTCAGCTCTGCAGGGGCAGGCTCAGAGGTGGTTGACTCCACGGCAGCTTGAGCCAGGAATGGTTGTATGCGACAATGGCACCAACCTTCTCTCTGTCCTCCGACAGGGACACTTGACACATCTTCCATGCTTGGCACATGTCCTGAATTTGGTGGTGCAGCGTTTCTTGACCAGGTACCCAGGCTTACAAGAGCTTTTGAGGCAGGCCAGAAAAGTCTGTAGGCATTTCCAGTGGTCATACAATGCCAGTGCTCGGCTGGCTGACGTTCAATAGGAATTCAACCTGCCCAGCAACCGCCCCAATTGTGACATGCCCACCAGGTGGAACTCAACATTGGCAATGCTACAGTGGCTGCCCACACAGCAGAGGGCCATCAATGAGTACCTGTGTGAGTATGGCACCAGGACAGGCTCAGAGGAGCTTGGCTTCTTTTCGCCACACCAGTGGCTATTGATAAAGGATGCATGCACTGTCCTGTCACCATTTGAGGAGGCCACAAGGACGGTGAGCAGCGACAATGCATGCATCAGTGACACTATCCCTCTAGTCTTCTGGCTGGAGCACACGCTTTGTGGAATCATAGACAGGGCACTTGAGGCAGAACAGAAGACTTTCTTTCCTCTCAAGGCCCCCTTTTTTTTACAGCAAACTTTACTACCAATTTAATGGAGGTAGTAATACTGCAACTAATGAAGGACTTCCAGCACAGCTGGAGGTTTGATGCAGAGTCGGGCAAACAGATCATTTAATTCACAATGCGCAAACAGCTAGAGCAGGGATATACAATTAGCGGACCTCCAGCTGTTGCAGAACTACAAGTCCCATGAGGCATAGCAAGACTCTGACAGCCACAAGCATGACACCCAAAGGCAGAGGCATGATGGGACTTGTAGTTTTGCAACAGCTGGAGGTCCGCTAAATGCATATCCCTGAGCTAGAGTTTGGGGCCAAACTAGCATTGCCCTGAACCCTACTTGGAAGGTTTATCCTGAATGACAATAACTATTCCATACTTACTCTGCATACATCTTTCTTTCCACTTGCATCAAAGGTGCACATCATGTTTTTTGTGATCTTGACAGATTTCCATTTTGCAGCACATTTCTCTCTGCTTATTGCTGTAAGACTGACTTCCATCAGCTTGTCTTCTGGTTGCAGGATATTCTTTTTGGTTGCACCCCACCCTGCTGTGTTACACACAGTCCCATCTTTGACATCATCAAATTTCTTTGGTAATGGCAGAATGTTCACAGCTTTGTTTAGCTTTGCTTTTCCAGACAACTGAAAGAGATTTTAAAAAAATCATATTTTTTTTTAACTCAAATAATCCCCTCCTCTGACTGGAAAATTAGCTTGAGAAGCAAACACAAATCATATTTAGAGATAAACAGGAAGATTTATTTTGGAAAAATTTGGGACATTGTGCCCAAATTTCACTATAGAGAAGACAAATTCATAAGATTGCATTCGGTTTTAAATAGATCACATGAGCTGCAACCCTAACCTTTATGAAAGAAATTTAAAAAATTCGACATAAAACTGTATGTTTTTTTACCAGGTGAAACTCTGTGCTAAGTGCAAAAAAAAAAAGACCTCGAATATAACAATTCAATCTTCAAAATGGGAAGCCAAACTCAAATTATGGTATTACAATAGAAGACAATAAATAAAATTAAAAATTATGTTGCACTGCCCCTTTAAATAAGATGCAATTGTTGAAGAAAAAACACATTAAACAGTGCCCAGTAACACTTTTACTTAAATGTTGTAAAATTTGTTTTGCGCTATACTTTTAAACCAACACAAAAGAAAATTGTGTACAAATCAAAAACACATACAGTGCCACTGCACAAATACCAGTGACAATGACATGAACTGAAGTTCACATCCAATGTATATTCAGTGTAAATGTTTCATGAAAAACACTTTCAGATGTGTGAACTTCAGTGTTACATCACCCACACATTCAAACTTCTTTCCAGAAGCACATGACTCCTACAAGCTAAGGTCATGAGCACATATGGATACTATAGAACAGCCCTGGGGCCGGATGTGGCCCTTTGCTTGCCCCTACCTGGCCCTTGGGGCACTATTCCCTCCACAACTGACACAAATAATGGGGCACTATTCTTCCCACTGACACCCATAGTGGGGCACTATTCCAGCCACTGATACTGAAAATATGGCACTATTTTATACACCGATACTGACAATATGGCACTAATTCTTCCACTGATACCAACAATGGAGCACTAATGTTCCCAGTAAAACCAATGATGGGGCATCAGACGCTGGGGCATTTTCTACTCCCACTGTCCACAGTCTGGCCCCCCTAAACTCTGAAGGACAGTAAGCTGGCCCTCTGTTTAGAATGTTTGGAGACCCCTGCAATAGAACATTACTGGGTAGCAGGTAAGTCTCTTCTGTAACAATCCAGCAATAAGCAACAATTCACCTAAACATAATAGTAAACATATGCAGCAAGGATCATGAAGGGGAAACAAATAAACCACATTGCATAAGCCAGTACAAACATTATAATAATTTAAATCAAGAGGGTACTCACAAGCCAGAGAATAATAAAAGCATAAAACTCCACTATGCTCCATCCTGCAGGCGTGATAATGCTAGCAAGCTCAGCTCAAAATCATGCGTTTTGTCACAGAGGATGTCAGGGACTGGCGCAATTGATGTTATTTTGTCACTGTCATTATTATTTATTTGTATTGGAACTGTATGCGTTTTTTATTTTAATTTTTTTCATGGTTTTAAATCACTTACAAGTGCCCCCAAAGCAAGCAGCCTGCTATTGGGGCACTCAGCATGGGGGAGGTGCCAGAAGCACTGGCGGGGGACTGGATAAGAGGAGGATTGAGGCTGCTCCATGCAAAGCCATTGCATAGAGCAGGTAAAAATGACATGTTTCTTATTTTAAAGAAATTTTTTTTTGTTTAACTAGTAATGGCGGCGATCTGCAATTTTTAGCGGGATGTCAACATTGTGGCAGACAGATTGGACACTTTTGACGCTTTTTTGAGACCATTGACATTTATACAGCTATCAGTGCTATAAAAATGCACTGATTACTGTGTAAATGTCACTGATAGGGAAGGGGTTAGCACTAGGGGGCGATCAAGGGGTTAAATGTCTTCCCTCGTGTGTTTCTAACTGTGGGGGCAGTGTACTGACTGGTGAAGGAGACAGATCGCTGTTCCTGAGTACTAGGAACAGCAGATTTGTCTCTCCTCTCCTGGCAGATTGGGGATCTGTGCATTTACATACACATATCCCCGTTCTGGCTTTCATGACTGCAATCGCGGGTGGCCAGTGGAAATCACGGCCACCGATCACGCACATCAGGTCCCCCCGCCTCGTAGCGGGCGCGCACCTGCT
This sequence comes from Lithobates clamitans, assembly GCA_037952925.1. Classification (NCBI taxonomy): domain Eukaryota; kingdom Metazoa; phylum Chordata; class Amphibia; order Anura; family Ranidae; genus Lithobates; species Lithobates clamitans. Next base: position 41,906 of record JBBGZY010000731.1, read on the forward strand.
ATTCCCCTAAAGGTGCCGACGTACACATACGGTGATTTGCAGGATCGTGCTGACCTGCCGAAGGTCAGCACTATCGGCTGGTCAGCAACTGGTTAAAGACTGCCTGGAGACTGCACTGTCAACTATTTCTTGGAAAGCAGTGTTAAGAGAGTAGGAGCCATCAACATTAAAAGTTGTAAACTGCAAATGCTGGAGTAAGAATTTTAACGTTAACTAAAATTAAACTAAGAAGTTTACTGGGGAATGTTTATTTTATTGTGCTCAATGTGTTAAAGGAGTTCTAAAGTCTCAGGGTTTTTCACCCTAATGCATTCTATGCATTAAGGTAAAAAACTTTCTGTGCTGCAGCAGCCGCCCAGAGCCCCCCTTTTTCTTACCTGAACCCGATCGTTCCAGCGATGAGCATGAGCCCAGCAGCTCCAGCCGCTGTTTCTGGTCCTCATTGGATAGATTGATAACAGCAGGAGCTATTGGATCCCGCTGCAGTCAATCAAATCCAGTGACACATGGGAGCTGGGGGGCGGGACCGAGTCCTGCTGTCTGTGCCCATGGACGCAGCAGCAGGACTCAGGGGCGTGCCCGCATGGGTACCCCCATAGAAATCGGCACTTCGTGGGGGCACTCGCCAAAGAGGAGGAGCCAGGAGTGCTGCCAGGTTTCCAGTAGAATTTAGTTAGGGGTATTAGAGTAAAGGGGGCTGAATACAAATGCACGCCACACTTTTCAGATATTTATTTGTAAAACTTTTGCAAACCATTTATCATTTTCCTTCCACTTCACAATTATGTGCCACTTTGTGTTGGTCTATCACATAAAATCCCAATAAAATACATTTACATTTTTGGTTGTAACATGACAAAATGTGGAAAATGGCAAGGGGTATGAATACTTTTTCAAGGCACTGTACGTGATTGTGCCTGTACGTGCTGCCCACCCACAATAAATGTACTGTGGAGGGTCGGCAAGCGGTTAAGTTAAATATATGCTCACTTCTCTCTTTTGGGATTTTTTTTTATGTTGTTAATTATATTCTAGTGCTATGTTAAAAAAAATGCAACATTAAAAAAAATTATTTAGTTCATAAGTTACTCCAACATGCTTTGTACAAGAAAGAAAAACCTAGGGCTGTGATAAATTGGACAAATCAGATAATAAAGTTTGGGTAACAGTAACAATAGTGTTTATGCCCCTGTTAAAATCACTGGTCTAGCTGAAAAAAAACCCATAGGTTTTCCATATTTGGCTACTTTTTTTAAAAAAACTTAAAAAAAAACACAATTGTTCTGTTATAATTGAACTTGATCCTGCTGGAAATATCAAGGTGTAGCTAAACCAAAAAACAAAAATATAATATTTTGCGATATCAATCTTTAGATGTAGTGCCTGTATGAATTCCCTTTTTAATGCTAATTGAATATTATTAAAAATTACCTTTCATTTTAAATCTGCAGCTCTGTAATTTTCTAAAAATGCAATGCAATATGGCTACCTGGAGATGTTCTGTAAACAGAATGTGTACAGAAAGCCAGAATGTGTACAGAACACCCCCCAGAAACATAATTTCCTGCTGTGTGATTGGCTCATTTTCACAGAAGTCTGCCCTAAGATACAAGTCAGATTTCTGGCATCCCCTGCAACAAAAATGTCATTTTTGGTAAGATACTCCCAAAAGGAAATCACGGCTAAAGGGATACAGGCCCAGCAGCTTATTTTATTTGTGCCCTGCAGGTGCTGCAACTGATTTATAATTATGAAACCACTCCCATTAGACTCACTTTCCCACATGGACACAGAGAAACACACAGGGTTTTCTTCAGAACAACAAAAGGTAGGAATCTGCAACAGTTTGTTAAAATCCCTGCAATGAACATAGATCACCCAGGGGGGGAATTTTTTTTCTCAACAAAAGTGGAGTTACCCTTTAAAGTGGTTGTAAAGACTGAAGGTTTTTTTTTTTGTGTGCAGCAGGCCCTCTTAGCTTCCCTATTGCTTGCCTTAGGTCTATCTAGATCCAGCGATGGTGCAAGAGTGTATCAGCTTCCCGGGACTCTACCTCCTCATTGGCTGAGACAGCAGTGTGGCGACATTGGCTCCTGCTGCTGTCAAACCAAGTCAGTCTGCCAATGAGGAGAAAAAGGGGGCGGGTCCGGCCACAGTACTGTGTCTGAATGGACACAGGGAGCTGTGGCTCGGCTCGGGTTCCCCCATAGCAAGCTGCTTGCTCTGGGGGCACTCAACAGGAGGGAGGGGTTAAGAGCGCCAAAGAGGGACCCGAGAAGAGGAGGATTTGGGCTGCTCTGTGCAAAACCACTACATAGAGCAGGTAAGTAGAACATATTTGTTATTTTTAACTAAAAAAAAAATGAGACTTTACAATCACTTTAACAGCATAAACAATGCTATCTCCACCTTTTGCATCAATCAATCATGTAGTAGAGATGAAAAAAGGCAGACATGTTTAAAGTCTGGCCAGTGTGACATAGATACCATAAATACAGTGAAGGAGTGAGTGTAAGACATGAAAGGATAGGAAGGGTACTATTCACATGATTGTCAAATGAAAATAAGAAAGAAAAGTATGAAAAAGCACATCTAATGCCCCATACACATGATCGGACATTACAACAACAAAATCCTTGGATTTTTTCCGACGGCTGTTGGCTCAAACTTGTCTTGCATACACACGGTCACACAAATCTTGTCGGAAATGCTGAACGTCAAGAACATGGTGACGTACAACGCGTACGACGGCACTAGAAAAGGGAAGTTCAATAGCCAGTGCGCCACCCTTTGGGCTTCTTTTGCTAATCTCGTTTAAGTAGAAGTTTGGTGAGAGACAATTCACACTTTTCAGCCTTGTGCTTTTCCGATTGTTACTGCTCTTCAGTTTTTGCTTGTGGGTTAGTATCTGGTTTTCAGTGCGTGTAGTCAGTTTGCATTTGTTTTTCAGTGCGTATTTTATAGTACGTATTTGATTTTGCAGTGCATTCTTGTCCGCTCGTTTCTGATTTTCAGCTCGCTCTTATGAGGGCTGTTTTTCAGTGCGTACTGTTAGTTTGTTCTAACTAGCCGACCATTTTGAAGCCATGTTGCGGGTACGTACTCATCGTACAGTTCGTGCTGTGCAGGGGCTTGGTGTTGGGATTCTTATTACTTTGACCCAAGCCCAGTCCATGAACAGGGCGTGGAGGAGTTCATGGACCAAGAATTGGTTGCTCCAGCTAAAGGAAAGCTTGAAAGTACACTTGTAGTGCAAAGTGAAATTGCCTTTAGGAAATAACTCCCATTGTCACTGTATACAACAACTTACTCCAAAAACTGCTATTGAGCATTGAAAGAAGAAGCCACACACTATTGAGTCTTAAAATTTTTACTCTGTGCACATTTACATGTGCGTTAGAAAAGGGTTTTTGAACAAACCAACATATTTTAGGAATAACATTTTTGGTATAGACAGTACAAATAGCCTTTTTTGTGTTAAATAGGCATGTTTAAAACCATAAAACAATACCCAATTCAGGAACTTACAAAGTTCAACTTTGAAAAAATGAAGGCAAGATTAGACATTAGTATGTCCAAACTGTGTTGATCTTGCCTTCATCAAATGGAGTGATGTCACCCGTGTAAAAGCCAAATATTGAAGATGCACACAAATTGAGAGTCAAAATGGGGATTTCACTACTCATCCCATGGCTAATGTCAACATGTGCTAGCTCCCATCATGGGGGATCAATGGACATGTTTCGGGGGTGCAACCCGTGATAGCAGATAGCACATGTTGACACACTGTGTGCATCTTCATAATTTGGCTTTCAAGATACTTAAAAAATGGTGAAAAATAACTAAAAAAAATACTTTAGGTGTTTTTTAGATTCGGCCTATGTTTGTTTTTGTTTTTCGGCCAATGATGTTTTTGAGTCTTTTTTCAATATCATTGATGTCTTTCTTGATCTTTTGTAAATCATGATTGCACACCATGATCTCCCCACTGAGGACGTGTGCACTTGAACTTGTGAAATGCGAATCTTCTTCCACAATATCCACATCACCTAAATTAAAAAAACACACCATGTATTATAAATATACATGCATCCATCTATTACCTGAAGCTGTGGTCTCAGACACTCACCTGTTGTGGTCACTATTTCGCCCACTTCATAAACCTCTCCTTCCTCCACATCTTCTGGTTGTGGTGTGGGGATTTGCTTTTCTTTTGGAGGTGGGCATCCATGGTGTCCTCAGATGTCCCAAGTCTTTTCTTCCCTATGTGATAAAAAAAAAGGTATACTTAGCACATAGATATTTGAGGCCAGAAATAGTAATATGAAACATTGCTTGGAAGTGTCGTACAATTGTCTTTTTTGGCAGAGTTCCAAACTGAAGACATTATTTTTTTCCCTTTCTAAAGCTGGAGTACTTACCTTTTTGTACAATTTTCACACATGGAGACACCCCTAATATCCACTGGAGCATCTGTGTGGGACACCCTAAAAAGTTTGTTCTGGTGTTCTACTGCTCCTGCATCCAGATGTGTAAACAGCTGCTGAGTGTCCTCTCCTTACACTGAATCAAGTTTGCATTTAATTCTAGTACAAACCCATCTAGATAACAATGTCATAAACTTCTTTTAATACAAGTAGATCTGAACAAATGTAGTTAACCTGTATCTGCCAAAAACATCGTATTAGTGGGCGAACAAACAATGTTTACTACGAACAATTACTGTGCCCACGAACCTGAAAGTTGCCATTTTAAAATGTACAACAGTAAAGAAAAGCACATGGAGCAGCATGCAAGTAATAATAATAATAATAATAATAATAATAATAATAATAATAGGAACACACGACCACTACTTACTTTTTTGAAGAACTCTCTCGATCCTTCTGTACTGATCGTGCTCCCTCAATTTCAGGTCTGACCAGCATTTCCTCAGTTTATCCTTGGTTCGCCGTACCCCAAAATTCCGGCGCAGACTCTTCACAACTTTAGCCATGATCTTGACCTTTATGACATTTGGGTCTGGGTAAGGTCCATGCTTCCCATCATAGTCAGGCCCTCTTCAAGATGTCCACCATCTCTACAAAGGACATATTTGAGAACTTAAATCTCCTCCGGGATCGGGATGTTCGTGGCTTCGGGCTTTCGTCGTTGCTGCTGCTTTCTGCATGCACTTGCTCTTTCTCCGCCATGTGCTCTCCCCAATGCACAGAAAGACAAGGGGTGGGGAATTGGTCCAAAAGAAGGTCAGGGGCGGGTGGAGTTTCACGCATGCGCAGTGTATATAAAGCATAACGTGCGTGCATCATATGTACGATCTGTGAGCGGAGGAAGGAGTATCGGAAGTGCCCATCGTTAGAACGAAGGTACAATTTGAACTTGGGGCATCAGTGGTCTATACTGCTTATAGATTAAGGCCTATATTAGGACAAGATTAGGAGAGTTTAGCCTGACATTAGGGTTTGTCTTGTGTTGTGTCTTGCAGAGAAAATGGATGGCTTCAACGACCACAACTTCCTCCCCATATTCATAGACAAGTACAGGGAGCTTCCCTGTCTGTGGCAGGTGAAACATCCACATTATAAATCATAAACAAAAGAGGCATGCAGCTCTGGAGAAACTGCTTGAGTTGGTGAAGCCGCAGATCCCCACGGCAACCATCCCCATTTGAAGGCAAAAATTGGTGGGCCAAGGAGCACTTATAATAGGGAGCGCAATAAGGTCCAGGATTCCATGAGATCAGGAGCAGCAGCAGATGCCATTTATGTCCCCAGGCTGTGGTACTATGACAAACCACGTTTTCTGTCAGACCAGACTGAAGTCAGGCAATCCCTCTCAACCCTTCCTTCCACGCTTCCTTCCACCCCAGCTGAGGCTTTCGACATCCAACCTGGGCCTTCCAGCCAGGAAGAAGAAGTGGAGGAGCCCAGCTTGAGTCAGGTATAGCATTGTTCAACATATTTCTGGTCGTAAAATTAATGATGTTAACTAGATGTTATTTTTGATCACTAATTGCTGATTTAAAAAAAGTGTTTTACATATCAATAGACAGTAGTGGCCAAAAATGAAAAATGCTGAGCTCTTTTCTATTTGTTAACATTCAATTTGCAACAGTCATGAGCTGAAAATTGTGTATGATTAATGAACAAAAAACTAAAACTATGTTCTTTTTTCATACACAGGAAAGCCTTAGCCAGGAGGAGGGCGTGGAATGTGGCAGCCAGGAGGAGGGCGTGGTATGTGGCAGCCAGGAGGTGGTGGGGGTAAGTGGCAGCCAGGAGGTGGCCATGCCCAGTAGCCTGACAGAATCCCAAGTCCCTCCCCACCGCCTTCCAACCAAAAGGCCCAGGAAGAGGAGTAATGTGCAGGAGGCAGCGCTTGGGCTGATTCAGGAGGCTAAGGCGGCTCAGAGCCACCCCCACTCTTCAAGAGGCCTTCGTCTGCATGACTGCCAGCAAAATGCAGGAAATGGAGGAGGGCCAGGACCGGATTGTGCTCACTGTTATATCCTCAGGCTACCAATTTGGTGTGTAAAATAGTTGATGTGTGCCCTGGGGTACAAAGGCTTCGCCAATTTCACCAGTTTCTCCATCGTTGTCTTCCTCTTTATTTTGTTAGGACCCAGAATAAATGGCTATTTTGTATTCACAAATACTTGCCTATGTGTTTTACTTTAAAAAGGACAGTTTGTTTGTGAGTAGGCAGGTACATTTCCAAAATACAATGTCAAATTAACAAGGGACACCAACACAAACCAACCTCCTTGAGGTTAAAAAGAAATACAAGATAATGGTGTTGTGGTAACTTGACACACAAAATGAAAAACAATATTATGGAGAGCACTAGAAAATAAAAAAAAAACAAGGAGATCTTGATAAAAAAAAGAATAAAAAAACTATAAACAAAAATTAAATACATTATTATGGAGATCTGACGAAAACCAAAAAATAAAATATTTAGGAGATCATGAGAAATAATAAAGAAATAATTTTATCAGAACTCTGTGTGAATATCAGCAGCAAAACAACTTCATTATTCTAGCATTCTAAAGAAGAAAATGCACTGCATTAAAAGATTTAAAAAACTGCAGCGTGATGAATGTGCCATCTCCATTACGGACGCTAGTTTTACCAGACCGAGCGCTTCCGTCTCGTACTTGGTTTTATACATGCGTGGAACTTTGTGCGTCGGAATTGTGTACACACGATCGGAATTTACAAGAACGGATTTTGTTGTCGGAAAATTTGAGATCCAGATCTCAAATTTTGTGTGATGGAAATTCCGATGGAAAATGTCCGATGGAGCCTACACACGATCGGAATTTCCGACAACAAGCTCCCATCGAACATATTTCGTCGGAAAATCCGACTGTGTGTACGGGCATTAGAGTTTGAAAGCTGCTTTAATTTTTTGTTTTGGATTTGGATACACTTACTCATTAACCACTTCCCCCCGGAAGGTTTACCCCCATCAGGACCAGGCCATTTTTTGCAATATCGCACTGCATTACTTTAACTGACAATTGCACGGTCATGCAATGCTGCAGACAAATAAAATTGATGTGCTTTTTTTCCCACAAATATGTTTTTTTTGTGGTATTTGATCATCTCTGCGTTTATTTTTTGCGCTATAAACAAAAAAAGTGTCAATTTTGAAAAAAAAAAAAAAAAAATGTTTTTCTTTATGCTATAAAAATATCCAATAAAACAAAATGTACAAAATCAAATTTCTTCATCAGTTTAGGCCAATATGTATTCCCCTACATATTTTTGGTAAAAACAAATCACAATAAGCGTATATTGATTGGTTTGCGCAAAAGTTATAGCGTCTACAAACTAGAGGATATTTTTATGGAATTTTATTTTTTTACTAGTAATGGTGGTGATCAGCGATTTATAGCGGAACTGGGACATTGCGGCGGACAAATCAAGCACTATCTGACACTTGACACTTTTTGAAGACCAGTGACACTAATACAGTGATCAGTGCTAAATAATATGCACTGTAACTGTACTAATGACACTGGCAGGGAAGGGGTTAACATCAAAGTGATCAAAGGGTTAAGTGTGCTCCTAGGGAGTGCTTTCTAACTGTGGGGGGAATGCTGTGACTGGAGAAAGACAGAGATCCAGGTTTCTGATTAGCAGAAACACAAGATCTCCATCTTCCTCTCTCACAGAATGGCCGTGGGCCTTGTTTACATAGGCAGACCGCCATTCTGCCTCTCCTGTGAACGATTGGCTGCCATTGTGGCCGCCAAATCCGCTGATTGGAGCGGGACGCCGGTGGCGCGTGCACTCCCCAGACCCGCTGCACGAAATCATGTACCTGTAAGTGATTCCGCATAGGAGGGCCACCCTGCCGCAGTATATCTGCGTTGGGCGGTCCTTAAGTGGTTAAAGTGTGTGCATTGGCAAAATAAACATAATAAAAACATATTTGGTACATTCCTCCCTTACATACACAATTTCTCATGTATTGTCTTTATAAATTCTGCAATTACAGAAAACCTGTTGATCCTGCTAGAAATCCAGTGAGCTCATAATCTGATGTGCACCAATTCCTCTGCAGTGCTAAAATCCCAAGCAGCATTGTTCAGTTCTCATTTGTGGACTACAGAACACCTCCCCCTATGTTATAGAGATGAGGAGAAGGGTAAGTGTTCAATATTTTTAAAGAAAAAGTACAGCCAAAGCTAATTTGGCTGTACTTCTAGTGTGGCTCACAGGAGTGCAGTCCATTCTGCACTCTTGTGACCTGTTTTCACCAGACAGCGGGCTAAAGCTTGCTGTTGGCTGACGTCACAGAACCAGTCCAGGCTCGGGAAAGATTGCAACCATATGGTCTTGATCTGCCCACATGCCTGGACTGGCACCCGGCTCAGCCTCTCAGCGAACCACTGAGAGCTTGAGCCGACTGCTCCCGCGCCTCCACAGTCCAGCACTCCAGTGAGAAAGAAGGGGGCAGACCCTAGAGCCGGTGACTAACAGTAACCAGCTCATGCTTGGGGAGCTGTGAGAACCGAATGATCGGCGGTGTGTGATTGCTTGGTTCTTGGTGTTAGAGCCTGTGGGGGCAGATGCAGCATCAAACCAATGCTGCATCCTCCTACATAAGTAGGATTCTGAAAAAAACTAAATTCCCATACTTCTCTTTTAAAGAATATGTTACCTCACCATTTCATATTCCTGATGTGTGCCTATTGTACCATACTTGTGTTAAAAAGTATCCTGTTCTCTTTGTATTGCTTCTATTGTGTGAAATACCTGGTGTTCCTGCCAGTCCCCCAATTTTTCTATTTCAAACTGCCCATGCTAGGCATGAGAGCACATCCCAATGTAGTCAGTTTTTTGTTTGTGGTGGGAGCACAGCCTGCCTGTCCTCTAACGGCCAAAACCTGTGCTGACAGGCCTCCCTGCACAGCAATTCAACGGGAAGATCAGTGTCCTGCTGTTTATCCACCTCGATGCAGCTGCGAACAGAGGTTATGTGATCACTTATGAAAAAAGAAAGGTATTTATAGTGTTTTTTTCATATATACACAAATGGTCAGCTTTTCATTTCTATTTTAAACTAGATGGGTTGTTTTACAAGGTAAGAGTTTTCATCTACTTTAATATACTTTCTGTCCTAGGTGACAACATTATTCCTCCATAGATACAGGACAAACATAATGCAGCCACCACATCCAAGTACTGGCAAGCTGCAATATATTTTGTTCTTTTCTTGGGTTTAAATACACTTTGATTTTTATTATTTACCTGATGTTCTTACCTGTACAATCTTAAAGTCATTATTCCGTGTTCTCGTATTATAGTTCCTTTTTTTGCTCCTTAAGTACTTGAACGTCTGTACATATTTATTTACTACGGTCTTTGAGTGGACACCCAGTTTGATTGTAGTTGAAGAATTGCTTAAAATTAATAAATGAGCAAAACAATTGGTTTATCTACCATTAATATATATGCAAACCCTAACTGGACAACATTTAATATTAATTCCATAAAATACTGCTTTCCAGTCATACTGGGATCATGGTTGAGGCTACAACCATGATCACAGTATCATGTTTTTAAAATGGTACTTCTCTTTCATGTAAAAGTACTCTGCCGCCACCACTGCCTATACTGGGCTCTCCTAAACGATCTGGAAGCCCAGTAACAATGCGGCCGGCAGCATCCAGTTCTGGACTCACAGTGAGAGGAGAAACTGAAGCTGTTCCTCCCACTGTGTGATGTCAGATCCTGGAAGCGATGACTATTTTGTCATTTCCGGTTCCCGGCTCTTTGTTTACTGACCGTACACTGGCCAGTGAAGCAGCTGATCAGACCAATCTGTGTCTGATCCGGTGCATTGGAGCCAAAAGGAGAGATGGGGGGGTCTAATAGGGCACTCCCAAAGAAACTCCACAACTTTTTTTTTAGAGCAGAGTGTGTTGCATTTTTTACTGTGCTTTTTTGCTGCGTTTGCAGCACGCTTCTGAAATGCAAGACAAAACGTGAATTTTTTGTGCAATTTGCCATGCATTTGGAAATTCACAGATGTGAATGGAGCCTCATTGTTCTTGTGGAAACAAACCAATTTCACTTTCAGGCCTCATTCACACCTAGCATAGTTTTTTTGGCTCGTTTTTCCAGTGACAGGCATAGGGCAGCTATGATTTCAATGGGTTGTCCTACATGTGGCAAAGTAGCTCATGGGACATTTTGGCGTGTTGTGGGTTGCACTGTGCGTTTTATTGCTTTTGTCACTTGTTTTTTCATGTGGCAAAATGTGTGTATGCTTATGTGTTTGGTGTGTCGTAACAATTAATAGCACTGAAAGCAAAACTAGTTCATTTTAGGTGTAGAAAGGTGGCCATACATTATACAATCTGACTGTACAATCTCTGTACAATCTCCTTAAGGTTTACCAAAGCTATATAATAAAAGGATACACCATGAATCCAAACACTCTGTATCCAATTAAGCAGGCACTTGTACTACATAGTTGATGATAGATTTAAAGGAGATTGTACAATCAGATCGTATAGTGTATGGTGACACACTTCTCCTGTTTTCAACACTACAGCTATCCACATAGGCTGTTATCTGATTGCTCAGCTCCTGCACACTCTGCCAAATGAACCATCTATGTACGATGAAATTAAGGTAGGAAAAAAAATGATGTTTGTGTATTTAGTGATAACGATGATCTCTGATTGATTGCCTTTCAGGAAACCATGCACCTGAGGAGGTGGGTGGAAGGCATCTTCTGAAAGGGGAAGGCAGCAGCAGGGTGTGTGCTAATCAGGTAAGCTGGTGAAATCCTTTGTGTCTTAACGGTTTTGATGACCTAAGGTCTGTACTGGATGTAATGGAGAAGTTTTATTATACAACAAGCTGGACACTGAGGTAAGGGCTGTGTAGGTTAAATAGAAAAGCTTTTTTATTTCTGCAAAAGAAGCTCATACAAAACAAAAAGGTGAATTTATCTTTAATGTGCACATTTAACCAGTCAAGTGGCTGAAGACCCTTGGCACCTGTGACTGACAGGACCACTGACACTGCACCACTGGAGGAGGTTGATTGACTAAGTCATAATGTGCTAATATGCTGTGCATACTAGTACATTATGGCATAAAGCTCCTGGGGGTCCTTATTTAAAAAACCTTTTAATATTTTAATTCTTCTTTAACTGAGTGACGTCACTAATGTGCAGTGCTGTCTGGCAGAGTTGTGCAAATCTCAGAACTGGTTGGACTAAATTACAAACTGGGATCTTGAAGGTACCACCCACAGCTAGCTAAACTGAAATATATGTTTAACATTTTCAAATGTATTATATGAAATATGTTAAAACACATATAACATACGTATAAAATACATATAACAACTATAACCTATTCCCTCCACAATGCTAGATCGATCACTGCAGCCTCTTCCCCCCTGCACACTGATCTAAGGTCCTCTGAAGTCATCAAGTCCAATGCATGGACCAAAGCCCTGCATTGGACATAAGGAGGCTGTGGGCCAGTCCACTGCCAGAACAGAATAAAACACTGAAGGAGAGGACCTTTTTGTTTTCCAGGGTTCAGCTTTGAAAAACAATTGAAACAGTTGGCTTTAAACACTTCACTTTAACCCCCTTCCTGCCCATGCCAATTTTCAGATTTCAGCACTGTCGCAATTTGAGGGACAATTGCACAGACATGCAACGCTGTACCCAAACAAAATTTGTATCATTTTTTTTTAGACTGATGGAGCTTTCTTTTGGTGGTATTTAATCACCACTGGGTTTTTTATTTTTTGCTAAACAAAGGAAAAAAGACCAACATTTTTTAAAATAAACATTTTTTCCTAGTTTCTGTTATACAGTTTTGGAAATAAGTATTTTTTTCTCCTTCACTGAAGTGCGTTGATGAGGCAGCACTGATAAACACTTAGGACGAGGCACTAATATGCAGCACTGATAGGCATTGATAGACGACACTGATTGGCATCACTGATGGGCACTGGTGGCCATCACTGTAGGGCAGCCCTCAAATTTTCCACTCGAGTGGAAAATGAGGGCTTGCGAGCTGGGCTGCCTGGGAGTGGGGGGGGGGTGAGCACCGCCTGCGGGCGGGGTTGATTGGGAGCCATTCAGGAGGCTGCAGTGAGCACAGGTGAGGCTGCAATGATGGGCACAGGTGAGCCCCTGCATTGATGGGCACAGGGGAGCCTGCATTGATGGGCACAGGTGAGCCTGCGTTGAGGGGCACAGGTGAGGCTGCATTGATAAGCAGAGGTGAGGCTGCGTTGAGGGGCACAGGTGAGGCTGCACTGATAAAGTTGTTGTTAATATTTATTTTTGTAACTTAATTCAACATAAAACATTTAAGTGTCATTTCATGAGATAATTTATGAGGGCGTGTTTAGGGGCGGGATGGGGTAGGGGTTGGGTGGGGCACTGGTGGCGAGTAACCCTTGAGGCCTGGCTAGGAGCTCAGGACTTGAAATTTTAAAACCCTGCTAGAGGGCACTGACAGGCATATCAACGGGGGGCGATCTCCCTAGTGAGGAAACTGCTTATTGGCTCTCCTCTCCTCATTTCCTATTTACACTGTGATCAGTTGTGATTGGACACAGATGGTCAGGCTCTTTACCGAGATCGGTGATGCAGTGTGTCCGAGGGACACACCACACCACACCACACTCGCTGTGCACCCTGTTCTGAGGGATGTCATATGATGCCCAGTCAGAACAATAAAGCCCCCATCTGGCCGTCATTCTGCTAGAGCATGGGCGGGAAGGTGTTAATGTGCACAGAAAATCTGATATTCACTTACACTTTGCAGTGAGCTGCAGTTAACACCCAGTCAGCTTTTATTAATGTTCCAGCACATAGGTATCCATTTGTTTCCAGTAGAGCCATATATGGTCTAGAGTGAGGAGCAGCTTCCCGTCCTCCAATGATGTCACTGCACTCACCTGTACAATAATAGGAACACACAATGAAATAAACAAAAAGCAATGAAAAACATTTTAAATAAATCTGTAAGAAACAAGGGCACTTTAATATATTACAAAAAAATTCAAAGGTTACCCTGTATTGATAATTCCATGTCAAAACAATGGGTGGATCAAGATATATCAGCATCTGACCTTATATGCAAATTACCCTTCACAACTTATCAAACCACCCTTGTCTTCCTTTAATGTATTCGGCAGCCCTACTGACCACCAACAGCAAGGTTTGGAAAGTGGTATGTAGGAAACAGTCAAAAGTTGTACTTACAGAGAATGTACTTTAAAATATATTTTTATTATTTTTGAAATCAAAAAATATTTATAAATTTGTTTGTACTTTTTAAATCAGAAACATATTAAAAATACTGTAAATGATTATGTTGTATTTTCATTTTAGTCAGCTGTTTGCCAGATTAGTAGACTTTGCTTCTTTACTTAAAAAAGTCAATTTATTTCATGCACAATCTGCCTGCTATCATACCCCCAGGACTCATCTTCTACGCATCCTGGCTTTTAAGACTCTTTAGTAGGGATGGGCGAACAGTTCAGCCCAAGCAGAAGTTCAGGCCGAACTTTAGTTGTTCAGATGTTTGGACAAACAGCGAACATTATGCGGTGTTCGGGGCAAATTCGAAAGCCGCCGGAACATCGTTAAAGTCTATGGGACACTAACATGAAAAATCTAAAGTGCTAATTTTAAAGGCTTATATGCAAGTTATTGTCATAAAAAGTGTTTGGGGACCTCTGTCCTGCCCCAGGGGGCATGTATCAATGCAATTTTTTTTTTTTTTAAACTGAATTTTTTCGGGAGCAGTGATTTTTAATGCTTAAAAGTGAAACAATAAAAATGAAATATTCCTTTAAATATCATGTCTGGGGGGTGTCTATAGTATGCCTGTAAAGTGGCAACAGTACTGCAGCAAAATGGCATTTCTAAAAGGAAAAATTGTCATTCAAAACTGATCGCAGCTGTAATGAATTGTCGGGTCTTGGCAATATAGATAAAACTCATTGAAAAAAAACGGCATGGGGTCCCCTCCCAGTCTATTACCAGGCCCTTTGGGTCTGGTATGAATATTAAGGGGAACCCCCGAACCAATTTTTTTAAAAAAAATTGCGTGGGGGTCCCCCCAAAATCCATACCAGGCCCTTCTCGTCTGGTATGGATATTAAAGGGAACCCTGTGCCAAATTTAAAAAAAAATGACGTAGGGATCCCCCACAAAATCCATACCAGACCCTTATCTGAGCGCGTAGCCTGGCAGGCCGCAGGAAAAGAGGGGGGACGAGAGAGCGCCCCCCTTCTGAACCGTGCCAGGCCACATGCTCTCAACATGGGGAGGGTGCTCTGGGGTCTGACCCCAAAGCACCTTGTCCATATGTTGATGGGGACAAGGGCCTCATCCCCACAACCCTTGGTTGTGGGGGGTATGTGGGTGGGGGGCTTATCGGAATCTGGAAGCCCCCTTTAACAAGGGGACCCCCAGATCCCACCCCCCCTGTGTGAATTGATAATGGGGTACATTGGTAATGGGGTACATTCACAAAAAAAGTGTCAAAAATGGTAAAAAAGACAAGAGACAGCTTGGGACAAGTCCTTTATTAAAAGATAAAAAAATAAAAATGTCCAGCGATGTCCATTCATCTTCTATCACAAGGTGCTTTGGGGTCAGACTCCAAAGCACCCTCCCATGTTGAGGGCATGTGGCCTGTTATGGTTCAGGAGGGGGCGCTCTCTCGTCCCCCCTCTTTTCTTGCGGCTTGCTAGGTTGCGTGCTCAGATAAGGGTCTGGTATGGATTTTGGGGGGACCCGTATGCCATTTTTTAAAAATTTGGAGCAGGGTTCCCCTCAATTTCCACAGCAGACCTGAAGGGACTGGTATGGATTTTGGCGGGACGCCCACGCAATTTTTTTTACATTTTTGGTCTGGGGTTCCCCTTAATATTCATACCAGACCCAATGGGCCTGGTAATGGACTGGGGGGGCCATGCTGTTTTTTTCAATGAGTTTTATCTATATTGCCGAGACCCGATAACTCATTACAGCTGCGATCAGTTTTTAATTACAATTTTTCCTTTAGAAATGTCATTTTGCTGCAGTACTGTTCTAAACACGGGAAAACTGCGCCACTTTACAGGCATACTAAGGACACCCCGCAGGCACAATATTTAAAGAAATATTTCATTTTTTTTGTTTCACTTTAAGCATTAAAAAAAAAAATCACTGCTCCCGAAAAAACGGGCGTTTTTAAAACTTTTTTTTGACGCCCAGCAGGATAACATGCCGCCGCGGAGGCTCTTTACCACGTGATCAGCCGTGTCCAATTACGGCTGATCACGCTGTCAATAGGAAGAGCCGTTGATCGGCTCTTCCTCACTCGCGTCTGACAGACTGATGACACTGGTTATTTGCAGACCCCCCCTGCCAGGAGCCGCCGATCGGAGGCTCTCCTGGCAGGGGGGGTCTGCGCTGATTGTTTATCAGCGCAGCCCCCCCTCAGATCACCACACCGGACCACCAGGGATCGCCACTAGGACCACCAGGGAAGGGGCAACATGTGGATGGCCAGGTATGCATCCCATGGCCATCCACATGTGCCCAATCTGTGGCAATCAGTGCCCACAAATGG
Organism: Lithobates clamitans; assembly: GCA_037952925.1. NCBI lineage: Eukaryota > Metazoa > Chordata > Amphibia > Anura > Ranidae > Lithobates > Lithobates clamitans. Next base: position 58,026 of record JBBGZY010000731.1, read on the forward strand.
GCACTGATTGGCACCATTATGTTGCAGTGATGCCCAGCAATGCCACCCTTAGGGGCATCACTGCAAATAACCAGTGTCAGTGCCACCCATCAGTGTCCATCGGTGCCACCTGTCAGTGCCCATCCGTGTCCATCAGTGCCAACTATCAGTGCCACCCATAAGTAACCATTAATGCCACCTACGAGTGCCCATCAATGCCACCTATGAGTGCCCATCAGTGCCGCCTATGAGTGCCCATCAGTGCCGCATACCAGTGCCACCTATCAGTGCCCATTAGTGCCACCTATCAGTGCCCATCATCAGTGCCCGTCAGTGCCACCTCATCAGTGCCACCTCATTGGTGCCACTTAATCAGTGCCCATCAGTGCAGCCATATCAGTGCCCATCAGTGCAGCCATATCAGTGCCCATCATTGAAGAAGAAAACGTACTTATTTACAAAAAGTTTTAACAGAAACAAAGAAAAACTTGTTTTTTTTCAAAATTTTCGGGCTTTCTTTATTTGTTGCACAAAAAATAAAAACCGCAGAGGTGATCAAATACCACCAAAAGAAAGCTCTATTTGTGGGAACAAAATGATAAAAAAAATTGTTTGGGTACAGTGTTGTATGACCGCGCAATTGTCATTCAAATTGCGACAGCACTGAAAGCTGAAAATTGGCCTGGGCGGGAAGGTGTCTAAGTGCCTGGTATTGAAGTGGTTTAAAGCATCTAAGTTGGTTGGTACATTCAGAGAGGTATATAGAGGCACAAATACAGTTTGTGGACCTTTTAAAGTGTTAGTTCATCTTTACAGAAAAAATGTAAAAGGTATACTAACACCGGACACCCTCCCCATCTCACCTAACTCCAGAGTTGCAGAACTATCGGTACTCCCACAGCCACTCCAGCGAATTTGAAATTGGAGGGAACTACTAATATGAAAAAACCCTTTAGGGACCATTTTGAATTTTTTTTTTTTTATTTAAACAGAACTAATATTTACAGTTATGTGGAGCCATGATGGGTTCAAATGCAGCTCCTCCTTATGCAAATACATTTATGACAAGGTGGCACAGACATGCATTTATTCCCATGAATTATTTCAAGTATAAAGCCTGCTGGTGGATCACTTTATAGATAACATGTTCACCATATGGTGTGGAGACACATCAGCCCTGGACTGATTCCTCAGTAAACTAAATGTAATGGTGGAAAATGTAGAATTTAATACACAATACAGTGAACAATGCTTTTAGGGGCATCATATGAATGAACCCCTGAATTAAGATAAGGTGGAGATGGGGAATAAGTATTAAAGAGGAAAGAGGTGAAATTGATACATGATCTAAAGAATTTACAACGGTGGAGGCTTAATGTGGGTTTTGATCTACATTTATTCTTATGATTTGGATGATTGCAATGATCAATTTTGATAACAGATTATAAATAGTTTGAAAGATGACATTTGTTGTCAGCATGTAAATGTGAGAAGTTACTTCTGTGGCTGGTCCTTGAAAGATGTGTCATAGCCAGAGAACACAGATTTAGGTATATGTTTAAGTTCACCTTTGAAACATGTTACACCCGTATTTAGGGTGGCACAAGTAGCATGTGTTAGCCCTTCTCACCGTACCCTCTGTCACAATTTAAAAACAGTGCAGCCATGCAGCACTCCGTCCACATGGGTGCACAGTCACAGAGTTCTGTGAATACATGAACTACATCCAGGGCCGTCTTTAATTTTGATTGGGCCCTGGGCAAACATTTTCTTGGGGCCCCCCCTCCATTCTGAGACATACAAAAAATAGCAGGTAGACTCAAAATCAGTTTACTGCAGCAGATCACGCAGCGATTGCAATTGTTTGCCAGAGGTTACAGCCTATCATTACTGCTCAATGGCTGGTTTCTAGAGGTTACAACACATAATTTCTGCTTGCCGATTGGTTGCTAGAGGTTAATGTACATTATTAGCGCTCACTAATTGGTTGCTAGGGGTTACAGCACATCATTAGCACTTACTGATTGGTTGCTAGAGATTAAAGCAGATCACTACTGTTTGCTGATTGGTTGCTAGAGGTTCATGCACATCATTACCTCTCACTGAGCAGTGGAGCAATCCCAAATAATTGAGCAAGTAAAGGGGCACATTAATACACATACTACAGGAGAGGTTTAGAGACTGCGGACATTCTGCAGGAGACAATCAGAGACTGCGGACATACTGCAGGAGACAATCAGAGACTGCGGACATACTGCAGGAGACAATCAGAGACTGCGGACATACTGCAGGAGACAATCAGAGACTGCGGACATACTGCAGGAGATTACCAGAGACTGCGGACATACTGCAGGAGATCACCAGAGACTGCGGACATACTGCAGGAGATTACCAGAGACTGCGGACATACTGCAGGAGACAATCAGAGACTGCAGACATTATACAGGGGATGGTCAGAGAACTTTCAGCAATGCACAGCTTTACAGTTAAACAACACAGCTCAGGGTTTAAACATTCAGGCATTCTATGGGTGTAAGGACATACCTGGCCAGCCAAACTCACTACATACATTCAGGTGTGTGGGCAGGGCTTCCACTCTCTGCTCTCACTAAGGCTGCTGCGAGCTCCACTGATGCTTTGTTGGGTGGGCCCTGGACCCACATCACCCGTGAATTGTCGCCCCGATGACAGCTTTGCAGAGCGCACAGAGGACATGGGAGGATGTATTCAGCGCTAGCCAGCTGAGAGGGGCGGGGCCGGGTGCTCCACTGATGCTCTGACCCCGCCCACGTGCAGCCTGTGTACTGGGAATAGAGCGTCTGTAGTGAGAGCCAGTGATCGGAGTGGGAGTGTCATTGGAGCTCCTGGCCCCGCCCCGGACCTCTGTATTCACCAGCCAGTATAGAGGGGGCGGGGCCGGAAGCTCCACTGACACTCTCACTACAGAAGCTCTTTTCCGAGTACACAGGCTGCATGTGGGCGGGGTCAGAGCGTCAGTGGAGCTCCCGGCCCCGCCCCCTCTCAGCTGGCTAGCGAGGAATACATCCTCCCGTGTCCTCTGTGTGCTCTGCAAAGCTGTGATCGGGGCCCCAAGTCACGGCTAGCGCGGGCCCCCCCAACAAAGATTGGGCCCAGGGCAAGTGCCCCGTTTGCCCTGCGCTAAAGACGGCCCTGACTACATCTACCAATGATCTCTGTGGCCAATGGCTTGTAGTTCTAAATGAACTTGGAGAGTGCTGGTGAACACACTCATAGTTCAGTGATTCTTCCCACTATTTAGTAACTGCCTGCCCATAAGAGGTGCAGGCAAACAGCTTACTGGGAGCCTGCAGGATACAAGCATTGCACCCATGATCTGCTGCTCACGAGTGCAAAACCTTACAGACTGCAAAGTAATACCAAAATGCACATTTTTTTTTTAAATAAAATGTGAACTTAGCCTTTGAAAGCTGGGCTTGACAAACCCCGGGCGCCAGGTCGCATTTGCGACTAGAATTAGCGACCTGGTGCCTGGGGCGGCACAGCTGGGGTATCCTGTGTCCGTTCGACACCCCCCCTCCCGGCGCGATCGCGTTGGGCCGCGCCAGTAATTGAGGCCGCGGCTTTGTGGCCTACTGCAGTCCTATGGTTCCTTCTGCAATCGGGCGCCCTCTGGTGGTGGCCGTTGGTATGACAAGACATCCACCAATGCTAATGGAGCTTCCCCTACCTGTTTTCACTGCCTGCTCATCTCCTTCCCTTTACTTAGAACCCCCAAACATTATATATATTTTTTATTCTAACACCCTAGAGAACAAAAAGGCGGTCATTGCAATACTTTGTCACACCGTATTTGCGCAGCGGACTTACAAGCGCACTTTTTTGGGAAAAAATACTTTTTTTAATTAAAAAATAAGAAAACAGTAAAGTTAGCCCAATTTTTTTTATATTGTGAAAGATAATGTTACACAGAGTAAATTGATTTCCAACATGTCACGCTTCAAAATTTCGTCCGCTCGACAAACTTTTACCCTTTAAAATCTCCATAGGCGACGTTTAAAAAATTCTACAGGTTGCATGTTTTGAGTTACAGAGGAGGTCTAGGACTAGAATTATTGCTCTCGCTCTAACGATCGTGGCGATACCTCACGTGTGGTTTTATTTCTATTACAAGGGATGGGGCACATTTAAAATTTAAAAAAAAAATTTTCTTATTTATTTTAACTTTTATTTTTTCACTGTTCTTTAAAAAAAAAAAAAAAAAAAAAAAAGTCACTTTTATTCCCATTACAAGGAATGTAAAAATCCCTTGTAATAGAAAAAAATCATGACAGGACCTCTTAAATATGAGATCTGGGGTCAAAAAGACCTCAGATCTCATATTTACACTAAAATGCATTAAAAAAAAAATAAAATTGTCATTTGAAAAAAAAATAATAAAATGTCCCTTTAAGAGCTGTGGGTGGAAGTGACGATTTGACGTCGCTTCCGCCCTGCAATGACTTGGAGATGGGCGGGGGGGCCCATCTTCCTCTCACTCGTCTCCATGTCAGGCCAGGGACAGATCCGGATCGCCTCCACCATTACCGACGGCCACAGTAAGCAGTGAAGGGCACCGGAGCGTGGCGGTGGGGGGGGGCGCTCTCCTGCCGCCGATAAAAGTGATCTTGCTGTGAATCTGCTGCAGAGACCACTTTTATCTGAAAGAGAACCACCGGCTCTTGAAGAAGATACCGGGGTTATGGTAGCTAGCTGCTACCATAACAACGGTATTTCTCTTCAAAGACAGGACGTATATAGTCGTCCTGCGGGAAGGAAGTGGTTAATTAAAATGAATTTATTATTTGTCATCTCCCTGCTTGACCCCTTTCACACGGGCTGTCTGATCAGGTTCGCCTGTCAATTTTTCAGGCGGGAATATGTTGGTCTTGTGTCCCTGCATGGCAGGAAATAAAAGCAGTCACATTCGTTCTAGTCGTCTTTCTGTGTAAATTTAAGATAATTTTTATATTGAAAATAAAGCTTTGTCGGTCGTTTATAAAAAAAACTTTTTTAGCTGGCTCCTAGATTCCAAGCAAGTTTGTCAAGCCCTGCTTTAAAGTATAAGGTCACTCTAAAACTAAAATCTGTAAATCTACAGGAATCCACAATCTAAGACTAACCTATCTAGCTCTGTAAAGAAGAAATCTGTATACATACCTTTTTTTGAAGCTACTCCGGTCCGGTCTCCAGCAGTGGAAGCTCTGTGCAGGACACAGCCAACAACGGCTGGGAAATGCCAGGGAAGGGACATCACCCATAGACTTACTATGGGCCTTCATTTGTTGCTGCCTCACCTGCATCTGCCACTGACAGCTCAGCTCAGCGCAGCGCAGGACAGGACCAGAGCGGCTTCAGAAAATGTATGTATAGCGATTTCTTCTTCACAGGGCTAGATAGGTTAGTCTTAGATTGTGGATGCCTGTAGAGATCTAATGCCCCGTACACACGGTCGGATTTTCCGATGGAAAATGTCCGATCAGAGCGTGTTGTCGGAAATTCCGACCGTGTGTGGGCTCCATCGGACATTTTCCATCGGATTTTCCGACACACAAAGTTGGAGAGCAGGAGATAAAATTTTCCGACAAGAAAATCCGTTGTCGGAAATTCCGATCGTGTGTACACAAATCCAACGGACAAAGTGCCACACATGCTCAGAATAAATAAATAGATGAAAGTTATTGGCCACTTCCCCGTTTATAGTCCCGACGTACGTGTTTTACGTCACCGCGTTTAGAACGATCGGATTTTCCAACAACTTTGTGCGACCGTGTGTAGGCAAAACAAGTTTGAGCCAACATCCGTCGGAAAAAATCCTAGGATTTTGTTGTCGGAATGTCCGAAGAAAGTCCGACCGTGTGTACGCCCTATAATTGTTTATTGCAGCCCTTCATCGCATGTAAAGTTCTCAGAGGAGAGCCGGATTATCCCCTTCACGCCGACCGTATGCAAATTTGCGTTCATGGTTTGAAGGGGTTATACCGGGATGATGCCTGCAGCGCCCGAAAATGTAAACGATGTTCAAATCACACATGTGAGGTATTGCTGCGATCGTCAAAGTGAGAGCAATAATTCTAGCACCAGATCTCCTCTGTAACTCTAACCTGGTAACCGTTAAATCTTTTTAAAACCTCGTCTATGGAAATTTTTAGGTACTGTAGTTTGTCGCCATTCTACGAGTGCACACAATTTCAAAGCATAACATGTTAGGTATCTATTTACTCGGCGTAACATCATCTTCAACTGTATACAAAAAAATTGGGCTAACTTTATGGTTTAGTTTTTTTAACTTCATGAAAATTAATTTTTTCCCAAAAAATAAGTTTGAAAGACCCCTGCGTAAATACCATGTGACATAAAATATTGCAACAATCACCATTTTATTCTCTAGGGTCTCTGCTAAAATAAAAATTTAGAGATAGATAGATAGATAGATAGATAGATAGATAGATAGATAGATAGATAGATAGATAGATAGATAGATAGATAGATAGATAGATAGATAGATAGATAGATAGATAGATAGATAGAATGTTTGGGAGTTCTAAGTAATTTTCTAGCAAAAAATGCAGATTTTAACTTGTAAGCAACAAATGTCAGAAATAGGCTTAGGCGTGAAAGGGTTAATGTTTTCACTTCCCTTCTCTGCCTGAGAAGAGAAGTGAATGAAATACGCAGTGAATAGCCGTGATGATATTACAAGTAAGATTTAAGCCTATGAGATTAGGGGATCCAATATTCCAGAATGAAAAATACAGTGTAAAAGTTGACATAATAAGAGTTAAAAAAACAAAAGACCTAGTGAGAGGGAATGCTTATATATTGTGTTTTTATTTAAATCAAAACATTCCTGTGACATTTGTAACCAAGTGTATTTAGCCATAAATGCACTTGGGTACAAGTGTCACTGAAATGTCCTGATATAAAATTAAAACACAATTATTTATATGTGATAGGGACTATTATCTGTCACTACTTGGCACCTTATTAAACTCACCATTTGTAAGATTCACTAGCAGCTTTTCAATAAACTGCAATAAGAAGTGCAGAACATCCTCTCCACTCCTCATTGCAGCTTATTAAACTGCTACACAGTGGAGAGAAGTCACTATTGCAGCATATTTCATTTTAAGAAACATTCAGTAAATCCGAAAGCAATGAACACAAGTGTTTTAAGGATCAGACAATAGGCTTGGGGAAGGTTAAAGGAGTTAGACCCAACACTGTTACCGATATATTGTCTTGTTTGTAACTTTAAAAACAATGAAGATTCATTATTTCTGATGGATTAATAAAGAGGATAATGCTGCAACAACTTGGTGTTAATAAATAAATAAATAATTCACCACTTGTAGAAAGTCATATGCGTCATAAAAAATAACCTCAAATTTAGGAGAATAGAACAAATTCATTGCAAAATGAAAGCAATATTTGCTAATAAACTATTTAAACATTAAAAATCAAAAATGACTTTAAGCATTTATGATAAGAAAAATGCCTTTCATTACCTGCTTTGATTTTGCTTTTATAGGTCAAACTTACCATTTGGAAGCAGTAGGGAAGCTAACAGACATGCCAAAATCCAGAAGAGCATCTTGCTTTTGGTTTTTCTAAACAGCGAAGATAGCAACTGGAGTTTTTATCGTACTTATATACACTGTGGGCAGACATCACCTTAATTGCAGTTTCACTTTTACTAGACACCTAACAAGGCAGTGTGTTTAAAGGTCAACACACCTCACTCATGCAATGCAGGCACTAAGTACATATGCATATGTAATTTGTCTTTAAAATCAGAATTGCTATATGCAATTACTGTAGAACTATTTAAGTATATGTTTAGCCATTTCCAACAAACATAAAGACAATGGCAGATCATGACAGTCATACTTACTTGTATATAAAAAAATGTGTTGCGCTGTCTAAAGCAGTAAATGTGAATCAAACATGCAATATATTATAGTAAAAATATCAGAAAATAATTAAGTAAATGAAACATCAAAGTCCATAGTGTGATGTTGTGATGTTGTGCAAAGTCATTGTATTCAGTGTAACACCCAGTCAGGCAAAATTATCTCCTTACCAGATCCAAAGACCTATCAAGGTCTATATTCACATCTGTGAGCTTTATTACCCCTCACATTAGGTGCAGATCATCTTGATTTATCCAGCCTCCTCGTTGGGGATCGTTGTTGAAAATGAGCCAAAGATAAAGCTACAGAAGCCAATCCAACCATTGATCATTGTGAAAAGGAAAACTCATTGCGCAGCGTCCAGATTAAAAATGAGCAATTTATTAAAAAACTACTTACAACAAAACTGTAATGACAGGCATTGGAAATAAAATCGTCCTAGCACTCTCGCGAGCGTACTGACGTCACCGCTATTTCCTGCCCTGACGAAAGTAAATTTCTTCTGAATAGACATTTTCTGTGAGGCATTAAGGGGCATATACATATATTCATAGCATGCCTTGCCTTCTTCGAAAATAATTTTCACTGGCAGAACAGCACAACAAACAACTTGCTGTGATCCTTGTGCTCCAGTCCCGACTGTCATCTTCACCATCAGAACTTCAGCGGTGAAATAATTGTTGGAGGCTTCATTTAACTAACATTTTTCAAGAAAGAAGCAGCAACCAACAGTGGGTAACACATTATTAGAGGTATCTTTTTGGAACCTAGCTAATGTCCCAATAAAGTTTTTGCTTTGATGTAAATTTGAAAGCAGTTTTCAATTATTTTAAATCTGCAGCTTTAATGAAAATATTTAATGACCCTGCCATGAAAATCCTTTATCTGGCACTTCTGTAATAAGGTGAAAATTCTCCATCTCAGTCTTTAAATTATGCTTCTGCGTTGTCACCCATTTCAACACAGATAAGGTCCACTACTGTCTCCATCAGGATATATATATAAATCTATATATATCTATATACGGTATGTATAGATCTATATATATCTATAGATCTATATATGTAGATCTATATATAATTTTTTTTTTATTTTAAGTTCGGTATTTAAAAAAATAAAAAATGTGTTTTGTTTTTTTCCATATATTATATATAATATATATATCACATATGCACACACATACATACATACATATGTATATTTTAGATAAGGATATGTATGTTTTTCTCTCACTCTTTCTGTTCTTTCCTTTCTTAATTTTCCTTTCTGTTACCATGCAGTCCCATTTGCACCTTTCTGTTCTTCCGCCAGCATGAGCCTATCACCACATAACCAAGACCACCACGCTATCAAAGGGCCACCTTTGGGTAAGGAAGAAGATGTGGGAGAAAAGAGTGCGTTAGGCCCTGACTAGTGTGCCTTCTTGTCTATTTCAGCCCTGGGCACTCCTCGCACTCCCACTCTAGGAGGCCCAGAGACCCTCTGGATCGTCATGAATCTTAAATGATGTCACTACAACTTTTCCAAGACCTCTCTCCTATAACGCTCAATAGGAGAGCTGTCAGACCTCTCTTGGATGTACTAAGGGAAAAGGGGATACCTTATAGATAGAAATTTTCTTTTGCGGTCCAGGCTACCTTTAATGGAAAACAATATCTCCTACGCACCCCTGATGACCTACCTATCTTTTGCAACAACATCAAAATCAACCTGGTGGATTTACCTGAATGGTACCAGGAATTCTGTCTGCCTCCACCAGTGACTCCTATACCACCTTCGCCCAGAACCTCTCCCTGCAAATCCTTATGTAAAAGGAGGGAAAACTACAATCTTGCCACCCCTTCTCAAAAATCACCCAAAATAAAGGACACTCGTTAATGCTCCCTGTAATATAGCTGTCAGAGGTTAGTGACATGCTATTTAACTACACAAAAAACATTCTACAGTTTAACAATATATTTTCTGGATAAACTTGATTCTGAATTTTCTGGTTGTAAAGCATTATTCTTTCAAAATGCGGTTCCATGAAACGCCACTAGATGGCAGCAGTGTACTAAGAATCTTTTCTGCAATATCACTTGCTTGAACTTCTACAATAACTACTGAACAAATATTCACTGTAGAGTTACCTTTATTTAAACACCTAAGAAATACAATATACATTGGGATTTAAGGAACTCACACCTCTCTACAGCATAAGTGTACACTAAAATACCTTAAGTTATCACAGCGGAACAATCTACAAACACCACTAACATAACGAAAGGTTTTGCTTTACTTGTGCTACTTTGTTTTTGATTATACTGAGTTGATTCTACTCTCAACGTTTGATGTACGCATAGAAATATGCATGCACTCTCGTGGACGTAGATGTCAGTAACATCATATATTATTACGTCTTTTGTAGGAACTGATGCCCTTTTGATCAGTACAGCCCTGTACTTTGATTTCATCCAAAAAGGTATATTCTATATAGATGGTCCTATGTTTTATGGACACTTGACTGTATTTATTTGCACGTGCTTGCTTGTATCTTGCAAACATGACGCACTATATAAATAGCTAACTCCTGTGCCCCTCTCTCCTTTAGAGATAATTCCACCTTTTGGGGACTAACCAAAACACTTTGAGCCTGCATGGTCGTATATTTATATAAATACAACCCCCCCCCCTTCCAAGGTATGTAACTTGACTGATACGTGTGTATATATTATATATATATATATATATATATATATGTATGTATATGTAAGGAGGTGTGTACTGTTCTAAGTGTATTGTCTGTCATCCCTTTAGGATGACTTTGGATGCTTTTGACAACACTTCTTCTTATATATATATTTTTCTAACAGGCTAGTAATAGCTGTATCCAGTGCCTTTCGATAAAGCTCCCTTGCCCTCCAGGGTGGGTCGCCTTTTTGCCGGGCTTTAGGCTTCTTGACACCCTCCGGTAAGACGTATGGGTGTTTTTGCAACAGATATCTTATATACATATATGAAATGTTACTTGCTTTATTCATACAAAGTATTCTGTAAATAATATGTATTTTCTTTATTTATTTAGTTATATGACAATCATTTTTCTATACCATCTAACTATACAAAGCTCCTGAAGAAACGGCAAAGTCCATGAAACATGTAGAGTAACTAGTATCTATATGGTTTTTGACACCCTAGTTGTTAAAGATAGGATGCAATTTTCCTGATTAGTCATAATTTGTTTTTATCTATCCTTGTAAAATGAGCTACTATATTCTCTTTTGTAATAAAATTGGCATTGGCTGTGCCAGTGATGTTAGCATCCTAGTGCATGAGTCTTCTTGGGATGATAGCTTCATGTATCCTGATGATCCCATGGGCTCACTGGAGACTCAGAGTTTTTCAACAGGGCTTCCTGATACAGTGGAAGAGGATTCGTCTAGCCCAACCAATCACGTTCACCAGCCGGATGCGCCAGAGTCTCTGGTGGTGGATGAGACAAGAAACACTAGTGCAGCATCATCCATTTGAGCCGCAGCCATGGATCATTGTTACCATAGATGCCAGCGCAGCGGGGTGGGGCGCCACCTGCGAACAACTCAAGATCCAGGGCAGATGGGAATTTCCCACTCAGGAACTAGTTTCTAATATTCTGGAATTTCGAGCAGCATTCATGACATTGGCCACCTTGCTGCCTCACATACAGGGTCGCCCAGTCCTGCTCCATCTGGACAACACAGCATCAGTGTCCTATATACAGCAACAAGGCGGGACACACAGCCAATCCCTCTTGAGAGAGGTGGAACCAATCATGATATTAGCACAGCAATATCTCCCAGATTTGTGGGCCATATATCTTCCAGGCTGTCAGAATTTGGAAGCAAATCGTCTATCCAGACAATTCAAGGATCCCAACGAATGGTCCCTTCACCCCGAAGTGTTCAAACAGGTCATCCACGAGTGGGGGTGTCCACAACTGGATCTGTTTGCCTCATCCACCAATTACATGGTGAGCCGGTTTCTCTCCTGCTACCCTCATCTATTAGCGGAGGGGATGGACGCCTTGACCCATCCTTGAGTTGCACAACTGGCCTATGCCTTCCCTCCAATTTCTCTAATACTGAAATTCCTGAAGAGATTGTTGGCAGAGAATCTGACAGTCATTGCAATACTACCCCCACTGGCGTCGCAGGCCATGGTTCTCTCTGGCTGTGGATCTCAGCATGTGCCCACCAATCACTCTGCCGGTGACTCTTCTTCTCCTGTCACAAGGAGATATCCCACATCCGCAACCATCACAACTGGCGCTTAGCTTAGCTTAGCGCTCTGGAGATTGAAAGGCAGGGGTTACAAGAGTTAGCATGTTCTCCAGAGGTTATTAGGACTTTACAAAATTCCAGAAAGGGGTCAACCAATGCCATATACTCCAGAATATGGGATAGATTCACGAGCTTTGCAGCCAGACGTCAGTTTGACCCTAGTGACCCGAATGTGTCTCAAATACTTGTCTTTCCTACAAACCGGATTGGATTTGGGGCCCAGCCTAAATTCACTTAAGGTGCAGATTTCAGCCATCTCAGCTTTTACCCAAAAGAAATGGGCAGCAAACCCGCCGGTGGAACGCTTCATGAGAGCGGGACTATGCACTCCCAAGAGAAATAGGTTCCCTCAATCGGACCTGGCAGTAGTCCTCAATTTTCTAGCCCTCCTTGTGCTCCCACGGAAGACTGTTCACTATGGGATATCACCTTAAAAACGGCATTCCTAACAGCCATAACTTCCGGGGAAAGGGTGTAGGAACTCCAAGCATTGGGAGCAGCCGAACCTTATACCATATTCTTCCCATACAGGGTTGTGCTAAGACCATTGGATCACTTTGTCCCAAAAGTGGCATCATTATTTCTCCTCTCCCATGAATGGGTGCTTCCAGCCTTCCCAGCAGAAGCAGATGCTGGCCTGCATGAGTTGGACATTCCCAAAGTCCTTAAAGCCTATCTCCAGGCTACTTCTTCATTCAGATGTTCTGACAGACTTTTTATTATACCTATTTTTTAAAGGGAAAGAGGCTTCGGCCAGAACTATCTCGGCCTGAATTGTAAAAACTATTCACCGGGCATATAGAAGGACCCTCTGGAGATGGTTAGAGCTCATTCAATCAGGGCGATGTCTTCTTCTTGGGCAGCGCGGGCAGGAATGTGCCTGGAGACAGTATGCAAAGCGGCATCACATGTTCCTGAAACACTACAGGGTGGATCCAGCAGCTCTTACTACAGTAGAGTGTGAGAGGAGCTTCTATGTCTATTGTTAAATAAAGACTAAGTTTGCATCATTAAACCCCCCTCTCAAAAGCTCATTGTTTATCAAATGCCATGTTGGCCTCAGGAAAATGGAAAATTGTATCAAATATTTGCCGTAATTTTTCTTTCCTGATGCCGATACATGGCATATATATGGAGAATGGGGGAGGTAGCTCTCAGTTAGACTTTTATAGAGCTAAACAGGTCCTGTGGGTGGATATAGAGACGGAGCTATATCATATGTATGCTGCCATGTATTGGAGTCAGGAAAGGAAAATTACAGTAAGTATTTGATACAATTTTCCATTTTACAGATCATGGCAACACATTCCCTCACTCCAATACACTACTTTCTAAAAAAATTTAAATATTGCTCATGTCCCATAAACTCTCTTACACAATCGACCAAAAACCAAAAACACCTGCGCCTCTTCCTTCTCTACCTTACTCAACCCATGCATCATCATTACTCACACCTTATCCACTCCAGTCAGTCCCCTTATTTTCTCCATTGCCTTCCATAGTTCTCTTTCATAGTCAGTATACTGACTAGGGTTGTCCCGATACCGATACTAGAATCGGTATCGGCACTGATACCAAGCATTTGCCCAAGTACTTGTACTAGAGGGGGGCGGAGACACTCTCCTACAGATTACATCCACTCCAACCACAGGGATGTTGGCCCCCCTCACAGTGGAAATCCTGGCCACTAAGCTGCAAGGCCTTCTCCACTCAACGATATACTTCTTCCAGGCACCCAACCTGAGAGCCTTCTTTGAAATGGTTTGTTTAGTTCTACTTCGGGCCGTGTACCATCAAGTTTCCCTATTTTGGGAGTTTTAACCCATACCCATGGGTTGATTTTATAGTTTATTATTTGCTTTCTTTCCACTGGAAGACAGCGGGGATCACTCCAGGCAGATTGGAATCCCCCATGCCCCTTTTCTCAATCCACGGCCATGGCCATGGATTTCTGAGCGCTTTTGACCCCTTAGGCTATAGTTTTTTGACTCAATGTTTTTATGGGTCATTTTTTAACCTATTTTTCACTTTTTGTCTACTCTGTTCAGACTTCTTTTCAAAGCTGATTTTCAATTTGATATATGCTTCCCTATGCCTTCTCTCCACAGGCTACACCATGGACTTTTGTTTTTTTTTGCTTTTGATTCATAATGATTACGCTCTAACCATGTTGCAATATAATGGCTTTACGGATTTGCACTTATAACGTGAAGGGTTTGAACTCCATTCATAAAAGATGATGGTTAGCCTTGAAGGAGTTCAAATCATCAGCCGCTGATGTAATCTTAGTCCAGGAAACTCATTTCCGCTCAGGGGGATCCTTTAAATTTGCTGCAAAACATTTTCCTGTCTCCTTTATGGCCTCTGACCCCTCTTGTAAAGCAGGCATCACCTTATGGATAAAAAAGTCCTGCACCCCCAAGAGTAAAATTTTCCTGTCTGGACCCCCATGGTAGATTTATTTTTCTGCACTGCGAATACCTATCACGCTCATTCACTCTGATTAATATTTAAGCTCCCAATTCAGGACATATTCAGTTCCGTACTGATGTGCTTGGGAAACTCGGAAAATACTCACAACCCTTTATGATCATTGGGAGAGATTTTAATATGATCATGCCCCCAAGAAGAGAGAGACGCACATTATTTTCATCGACTCCCTTGGCTAAAGTGGATCGCCAATCCACTTATTTACGTAGACTTATCAGATCCCACAACTTATTAGATATCTGGTGGATAAAACACCCTACACAGACAATTCACATTCTATTCTCCCCCCATAAAATGTACTCTAGGATTAGATTATCTTTTTGTAATATCCCCGCTATTGACATCTACAGTTGCCTCAGAAATGAATCCCATTACTTGGTCATAACACTCCTCGGTCCAGTTTGACCTCACACTCTCCTCATCCACAACTAGAACCTGTCATTGGCATCTTAACGACTCCCTTCTCCACAACCCTATTAGAACTCAACTATCTCAAGAACTATCTGAGTTTTTTTCAGCTGATCAAACACACTGTGGCAGAAGTTTCCACCCTTTGGGAAACACAAAGCATACTTCAAAGGCCAGTGCATTTCGACTGGCTCTCGCCTAAAAAAAAAAAAAAAAAAAAAAGATACTGCTTTACAGTGGCTCTCTGTTCTTTCTCAGCTACATAAAGAGGAGGGATTACTGCTTACCCCCCTACAGTGACACGTCTGCACACAGTCACACGGACGTCTGAAATTTCTTGATATGAATTGATGTTCTAAGTCTCTCCTTTGGTTTCCAACAAACCTCATAGAATGCTGGTAAATAAGCTTAAACCTCGCCCATTTCACTTCTTCCCCAAGTTTTATACAAACTGATGGCTCTCCTACTCACTGTCCACAAACAATGTTTAAAGTATTTGGGGAATTCTATCAGCGGTTATACAATTTCCTGAATGCAGATCCCAGATACCTCTTTTCCCAAGACAAATTTAATTCCTTCTTTGACCCTTTCAAATGACCCAAACTGTTATCTTCCCAAATGTCCGTGCTTAACGCTGCTATTACTCCAGAAGTATTAGCTGCTGTAGTTAAAGACCTACCACTGCACGAATCACCGGGCTCAGATGGTTTGTCTTATTTCTACTATAAGACTTCCTCCCAATTTTAAGTCCCTATTTACCGGTAATAGACCCATTTGCCTCCTTACTGAAAAAGGTACTATCCCTCATCCTCAGTTCCTACATGCTCATATTACAGTTCTCCCGAAACCTGGGATGTCCCCGTCACTACTGGATAACTACAGACCCATAGCTCTACTCAATTCAGACTATAAAATATTTAGAAAAATCCTAGCTAATAGACTCATCCTATACTCCCTAAACTTTTACACAACGATCAGGTAGGTTTTGTTTCCTATAGACATGCCGGTGACAATACCAGAACGCACCATTGACCTAATCAACCTGCTTGATAAGACTTCCCGTCCAGCCCCTATTCTGAGTTTAGATGCTCAGAAGGCCTTTGACAGGCTTGGTTGGCCATATATGTTCGCCACTCTTACACGTTTCGGATTTACAGGCCCATTCATGGCAGCCCTCCACGCCCTATACCCCCGCCCCATTTCCCAGGTACAGTTATGTTTTCTGTCTCCATCTTTCTCGCTTAGCAATGGCACTAGACAAGGATGCCCCTTATACCCCTTACTATTTATATTATGCCTTGAACCCCTAGCTGAAACTACACGTACACAACCTGATATAAGTGGAGTCTTTTTATGGCAAAGAGAATGCAAATCGTCCCTCTTTGTGGATGACATCCTTCTAACAGTACTCAAAGCCCCATATCTCCCTTCCCAATCTCCACACTTTAATAAATACTTTTGCCATGCTTTATGGTTATACAGTTAACACAGCCAAGACAGAAGCTTTACCCATACATATGTCCCCTTCACTTCTTTCTACATTACAGAACAACTTTCCTTACCACTGGTGTTCCTCCTCTCTTAAATATTTGGGAATACACTTAACTACATCATACTCCACTCTGTACCAAGCCAACTACCCTCCTTTAACCACTTCAGCCCCGGAAGGATTTACCCCCTTCCTGACCAGAGCATTCGGCACTGCGTCGCTTTAACTGACAATTGCGCGGTCGTGCGACGTGGCTCCGAAACAAAATTTACGTCATTTTTTTCCCACAAATAGAGCTTTCTTTTGGTGGTATTTGATCACCTCTGCGATTTTTTTTTTTTTTTTGCGCTATAAACAAAATAAGAGCGGCAGTTTTGAAAAAAAACACATTATTTTTTACTTTTTGCTATAATAAATATCCCCCAAAAATATATTAAAAAACATTTTTTTCCTCAGTTTAGGCCCATACGTATTCTTCTACATATTTTTGGTAAAAAAAAAAAATTGCAATAAGCATTTATTGATTGGTTTGCGCAAAAGTTATAGCGTTTACAAAATAGGGGATAGTTTTATGGCATTTTTATAAAAAATTTTTTTACTAGTTTTAGCGGCGATCAGCGATTTTTATTGGGACTGCGACGTTATGGCGGACACATCAGACATTTTTGACACATTTTTTGGGCCATTGTCATTTATACAGCAATCAGTGCTATAAAAATACACTGATTCCTGTGTAAATGACACTGGCAGTGAAGGGGTTAACCACTAGGGGGCAGGGAAGGGTTAAGTGTGTCCTAGGGGAGTGATTTCTAACTATCAGGGGGATGGGCTGGTGTGCGACGTCACTGATCTCTGCTCCGATGACAGGGAGCAGAGATCCAGTGACACTTGTCACTAGGCAGAACGGGGAGATTTTTTTTTAATTCTTTTATTTAAAAATTCACAAGTAAAATACAATGATAACATAAATCAAAAAGAATATGTTTGAACAATAAAATAAACATTGAGGTACATTATCAGACAAGTATTTACAATATTTACATAACCCTCCCACCTCCCTCCCAAAACCCACCCACTTCCCTCCCAAAACCCACCCACTTCCCTCCCAAACTCACCCACAAAAAACAAAATTATACATAACAACAGTAAAGAAAATAGACATCTCACATCAACAACAATAAATATATCATGAAAGTTCCAAAATAACAATAAAGATAACAAGAATAATAACAAAACAACCCACTCCCATCCCTCATAGCGAAAAATGACAAACTATCCCTATTATATACTATCCCTCCACCCTATCCCTACACAAACAAAAAACACTCCTAAATTCTTTCTCCACACTGTCCCTTTATCACCATCTGTGCTCACCCTGAAAAACAAAAAATAAAAGGTTAATCGTTCAAAACATCAATAACATAATTCACATTATATACACCATTGTTTCCACTCCTCCAATTTCCATAATTTCCTTGCATCCTTCTCTCCTAACTTTTTATAATCATAATATGCGTAATTATAAATCTTTCCTCGGACCATGGCCACACATTCTTTCACTTTAACTACTTCCTGCTTGAAAATCAAAATATTCCGAACATCCCACAAACACTCTTTAATACAACTCACAGCAATCCATAACAGCCTCTCCTCATTCCTCCCCAGATCACACAAACCATATAATACCATCTCATACGTTACCCTATTCACACCAGTCAACCCCTCAATCATCTTTTCCATCCTTTTCCATATTTTCTTCGCATAGCGACATTCCCAGAACACATGTACCACCCTTTCAATCCCCCCACACCCCAGCCTTGGACACACCTCACTGTCCACAAACCTCCTCCTTCTCTGAAACTCCCTTGTAGGCAAACACCCATGCACCCCCATCCATGCAATATCTTTCTGTCTATTATCCACTCCCTTACAGCACACATTCTTCCAGACTTTCTTACATTCGGCTATTCTTAAACCACCTATTCCTTCCATCTCTTCCCTTTCATTCAGTATCTGCATAACCTTTTTACTCTCACACCATTTATCTCGTGTCACATCCTGCAACCCATACCTCCTCATACACCTTTCAATCCTCACATAAAACCAAGGTGCAATAAAACATACAGGTTTCCTCAAATCAACTTCACACAACTTATATTTCCGTAACACACTCCCACACGCATATTTTACCATACACCCAGCAACGTTCTCTTTCTCACTTAATCTCACACACATACTTACATACTTCACCACCAGAAATTTCTCAATACTCACCATACCTTTCCCGCCATTCATTACTCCTTTCATTACTTTCTCTCTTTTCAACTTCTCCATCTTAGACGACCAAAAAAAGGAAAAACACACTCTCACAATTTGTTTCATCACTCTATCTGGAGCTGGAAACATGTAGTATAAAAATAACAGAATCGGAATCACAACAGCCTTCACAATCAACACCTTCCCTTCCAACGATAAAGTCCTTAAAGACCAAAAGTCAATTTTCTTTTTAACTTTCACCAAAGCATCCTGCCAACTCTCTCTCCCATACAAATCAGAATCAAACTTGACACCTAAAATCCTCACTCCTCCCTCACAAAACTTCCAACCACACTGTTCAATCCCCCTCCATACACCAAACAATTTACACTCACTTTTTCCTATATTCACACTGAAACCACTTGCCATACAAAAAATCTCAATCAACAACTTCACTCTTTTCAGTCCTGCCATATCTCTACAAATCACTGTAACATCATCCATATATCCTATTATTTTCAAAACCCTACCACCACTCCCTGGTATTTCCACCCCTCTCACACACTTATCTTTCATCAACATCCTCAACAAAGGTTCAATCACACAAATAAACAATACGGGTGATAACGGGCAACCCTGCCTCACACCCGACCTAATGCTTATATCATTCGTCATCCATCCATTCACCAACACCTTACTTACCATACCTCTGTACAAAAACTTAATCCATCCAATCAACACCTCAGGTAACCCCATTCTCCTTAATACTTTAAACATAAAATCATGCGACACTCTATCATACGCCTTTTCAAAATCCACAGCCAACACCGCCACTTCCTGCTTCCTCTCCTTACAGAACCATAACACATCCCTCAAGCTCACCAAACTTTCTGCAATAGACCTTCCAGGCACCGCACATGCTTGCTCCTCCCCCACCAATTTTTCCACCACTGCACGCAACCTATTTGCTAATACCTTCGCCACCACCTTATAATCTACATTCAACAATGATATAGGCCTCCAATTTTTCAACTCTCGCTTGTCACCTTTTTTATACAACAAAACAATCACACTTTTTGACATAGATTCAGGCATCCTCCCCTCCTCCAAAACTTTCATCACCATCTCATACACACAGTCACCAATCACTTCCCAAAACGCACAATAAAACTCAACTGGCAAACCATCACTCCCAGGCGTCTTACCTTTTTTCATACTCCCCAGACATTCATCAACTTCACCTTTACTCACTTTCTCCCCTAACATACTCTTATCCTCCATATCCAGACACATCTCCACCTGCTCCAACACTTCCTTCTCAACCCTCTCATCCCTCTTCTTTTCCATATATAAATCGGAATAAAACTTCCAGATTTCATCTCCCAACCTCTTTTTCCCACTTACCACTTGTCCATTCTCATCCAACACACTTGACAAATCCGTCTTCCCACCATATACCTTTTTAAAGAAAAAACGCGTACACTTCTCATCCTTCTCTTTTACCACCATCCTTGCTTGCGACATAATCTCTCTCCCCCTCCGGTGTATAAAGACTCTCAATTTTCCCCTTGCTTCCACTAATTCACACCCCACATTCTCTCCCCATTCCCTTAGTTCTTCCAAATATTCCAATCTTTTCAGCCACAATTCATACGCCTCACGTTCCTTTTTCGCAATCTCACAACCCTTTCTTACAAAAAACCTCTTAGTCTGACCTTTCACCCACTCCCACCACTCGATAACACTTAAAAAATCATTCCTCCTTTTTTTAAGTTTCCCAAAAAACTTACCATACTCTCTTTTCACACCCTCATCTTCCAATAACTCCACATTCAACTTCCACACACCTTTACCATACGTTACCTCCGATTCCATACTCACAACACACTCGATCCGACCATGGTCCGAGAAAGGCTCCCGCTGAATCATAAAGGATTCCGGCTGCAAATTTTTGGAAATAAAACAAAAATCAATTCTTGATTTCACATTACCCTTATCGCTAAAATAAGAAAAACCACCACCTTCACCCACATCCCTTAACCCAAACAACCGCAAAATCTCACCCAACTCTTTCCCAGATTTATCAACATCCCCACCACCACCTCCCTCCCCACATCTATCCCCATTACGCAAAATACAATTAAAATCCCCCAACACAATAATAGGATCCCTCCCCCTCCAAAAAAACTTCATTTTTTCAAACAATTCCAACCTCCCCTTTTTATCAACCGGTGCATATACACAAAATAATTTAAAACAAACACCCCCATACTCCAAAATAACAAACAAACATCGTCCCACCTCCACCTTCACCTTCCTTAAAATCTTAATTTTTTTTATTTTTAATAAGAATCCCCACACCACTATTCCTATTCCGACCCAATGACCATACTGCATCCCCCTGGGTCCATCTTGCAGTATGTGGTTCCTCCCTCATGTTGCAGTCCTGTAAGCAAAAAACATCATTAGCAAAGCCAGACAAGATTTTAAAAATTGCTGCCCGTCTAGATGCCGTCCCAATGCTTCTGCAATTGAGGGAAGATACCCGTAAGGCCATAGAAAATTAGGAAGGGATCATGTTCCTGTCACGACTTTTTCTTTTTCCCACCTTTATCCCTGGCCCTAGTCCTTGGTCCCACCCCTGTCCCAAGGCTCACCCCGCCAGATTTTTTCTTTGCCTTCCCCTTTGGCAACCTGCAGTACCCTATCACCTCCTGCAGCTCGGACACCTGACCAGTGCTTACATAGGATGGTGCCTGCGAGGAGTCCGAGTCGATCACCACATCCGATGCTTCAGGGCCCGGAGAGTCCGGGAAGGAGCCTATGACCTGGGAGGACTCAGCCATCTTTCTTTTCAGGGACAGCTGTCCCACCTCCATCTCCTCCTCCTCCTCTGAGTCCTCCGATTCCTCACCGCTCCCCTCCGACTCCCCCTCGGCCAGGAGGTGCCCAGGGACACTCTCCTCAGGTGCAGGAGAGGCCCCCTCCTCCCTTACGGCGTCAACAGGGGAGGGACCTGGCTCACCCTCCATAGGTAGGCAGACATCAGCCCGCACCACCACTTCCTCAGGTAGCACTATGGTCTGCTCAGAGTTCACCGCGGTGGTAGGAATGGATCCCAGTCTAGCCACATCCGCGTAGGACAACACCTGCTTGCCCCCCGCCTCCACAGCTTTGACCGCCACAGCTTCTGGAGTGGGCTCAGGCACTCTGTTAACCTTCGGGCACTGTCTCGCAAGGTGCGTCCTACTACCGCAGATGTGGCAGCTCTTCTTCTCCGGACACTGACCGGCTCCGTGACCCTGCTTGAAGCAATTGCGGCATGTCAACCCGGCCTCGCACTGGTCTTTGGTGTGCCCGAAAGCAAAACACTGCCTGCAAAAGAGGGGCTGACCAGGGTACCACAGGTAGCCACGATTCCTCCCAATGGAAAAAGACTGAGGGGGGTGCCTGACGCCACCGATACCCTCTGGATCCGCCCTAAAGGTTACCCAAAATTTACGCTGCCCGTTGAAGGTACCTAGCACATTCGTCAGTTTCACGCTTGCTGAAACTGACTTGCAGTACCGGAACAAAAAGGCAGCGATTTCCCCATCCTGTACAAAAGGATTGTACATATGCACAGTGATGGGGACCCGCACTTTCGTCTCACTCGACAGGAACACGATCCCTTCCAGCATCTCGTTGCCTTCTTTCTCGCTCTTCCGTAGCAAAACTGTCTGCAGATCTTCCTTTTTCCAGAAAGTAACGTCATACATTCCAGTGGTAGGAAAACACTGCATGCAAAAAATAGCTTCTCTCGGCATCCCAAAAAAGTCTTCAATCAACTGCTTCTGAATGAAGTGCAAACCGACATCGTTCCTTCTAGGCTCGGCCACGACCAGCCTCAAAGTGTTTGGTGCGCTCGGCGGCCCCACCATACCTACGCCCACCAATCCCACAGCCAACTCATGGATGGTAGGGAAAGGCGATCACTCTCGTGCACTCACGGTGGCGTCCCCCCCAATAGTAGCATGGGATGCACCTGAAGGAAACACCCCAAGGCCGAGAGGGACTGGCACCGGTCGTAACCTAATGACAAGAACAAGGCAGAAACTACACTTGATCTTAGCCAAAAGGCCGAGAAGATCCCCTGATGAAGTCACGTGATTGGGTGACGTCACGCGTAGGGACGGGATAGGCACGGATACAGTTTTGGATTGACGAGCTCGCCGCTCGTAGGATTTCTATGTGTTATGCATCTATTGCATGTGAGTACATGCTTTTAACTCTAATAAAAACAGCGATTGGTTTGAAATACTACACTATCTGGTACCCTTCTTATTCTCCCATATGAGACAGAGGGGGTTGGGGAGCGCTAGATAATGGACAAAAAAGTGAAAAATTTGGTTGTATATAACAAAGGAAGTGAATTCAAAATAAAAATATAAATCAACCTGCCCATGTATATAAACTTGAGTGAACAAAATTCATAAACCTAGATATCAGTGAACAATAATAATTGTGCAATCTTGACATGTGATGTCAACAATTTTTAAATAATTAAATCAGATATAAATAAGCATCAATAGCAAAGTCCATCCAAAATTGGTGTAAAATCCTGATGTAAATCTTCATAACAAAACGTGAGCAGCAAAATCCCTTCACCATCACTGAACAAAATACACCAATGTGCTCATGGAAATGGATGTCCGCTTACCAGATGAAGTTGACCAATTTAATTAAAAAAAGGTCAAATAGGCTTTAGCAAGATATTGCTTGCTGCAAATGAAATAACCAGATTCTTGTCCTCACATCACAGGGTCTCACGCATGGGATATAAAATAGATGGAGAGGAACCGAATATAGTGTGATACCATTTATTAAGAATAAAAGAAAACAGAACATAGCCAAATGGCTACTCACATAGAAGGTGCCATCGCCCGGCACTGAGGCTGGAAAGCGTATCTAAGGACGGAAAATCCGATCTGTGGGAGAGGTATGTCGAATAAACACGGCAGCGGCGTGCGTTCCACCCTCGACGGACAGACGAACCACGGAGGCCGGAAATGTTGTAATTGCGTGACCAAGTACCGCCTCGACGTACGTTTCGTTTCACACGTCTTCAGGAAGCGAAGCTGAAGACGTGTGAAACGAAACGTACGTCGAGGCGGTACTTGGTCACGCAATTACAACATTTCCGGCCTCCGTGGTTCGTCTGTCCGTCGAGGGTGGAACGCACGCCGCTGCCGTGTTTATTCGACATACCTCTCCCACAGATCGGATTTTCCGTCCTTAGATACGCTTTCCAGCCTCAGTGCCGGGCGATGGCACCTTCTATGTGAGTAGCCATTTGGCTATGTTCTGTTTTCTTTTATTCTTAATAAATGGTATCACACTATATTCGGTTCCTCTCCATCTATTTTATATCCCATGCGTGAGACCCTGTGATGTGAGGACAAGAATCTGGTTATTTCATTTGCAGCAAGCAATATCTTGCTAAAGCCTATTTGACCTTTTTTTAATTAAATTGGTCAACTTCATCTGGTAAGCGGACATCCATTTCCATGAGCACATTGGTGTATTTTGTTCAGTGATGGTGAAGGGATTTTGCTGCTCACGTTTTGTTATGAAGATTTACATCAGGATTTTACACCAATTTTGGATGGACTTTGCTATTGATGCTTATTTATATCTGATTTAATTATTTAAAAATTGTTGACATCACATGTCAAGATTGCACAATTATTATTGTTCACTGATATCTAGGTTTATGAATTTTGTTCACTCAAGTTTATATACATGGGCAGGTTGATTTATATTTTTATTTTGAATTCACTTCCTTTGTTATATACAACCAAATTTTTCACTTTTTTGTCCATTATCTAGCGCTCCCCAACCCCCTCTGTCTCACATTTATGCATTTATGGAAGTTTTCCATTTTTTTGCTTAGGGTGTAGCTGCTTCACTTAGTTTCTCTTTTGCTTACTTCATTTGGCGCGGAATTATTTATTATTTTCACTATTCTCCCATATGTTGACTCTGCTACTGTTGATGTTGGTACTGAGGGATTAAAATACAGGGACCACCGGCTCCGGTCCAGGGACCCCAAAGAGAGACCATCTCCTCCATATACCTTCTATGCGGTTGTCCCATTGCCGCAAGGTAAGGGGCCATCCTTCACCTGTGTGTGTTTGAGCACGAAAAGGACATATACACCCTCTCTCTTTCGGCACCCCACCGGATTTTTTTGCTGCACAATTGGATTGCAAAAGGGATCACATAACATTGCATTTGAAGTTTGCACCGGCATTGTTATTATATCCTAAAGACTTGGTTTTGGACTTCACGTTATAATATATATTTTGAATATTACTAATTATTCGGGTGTTATAGAGAAACATTTTACACCTGTTTGTCACACTCATAAGGTTTTGCACATTATTTATTTATATTTTACATAGGCTGCACAAGGTTCTTCACGAATTACGGATTTTGCATAGTTTGCACTTTTATATTGTTCACAGAGTGAAGTTTGCACATGCTATGTTGATATTATTTATTATCCTGATCACTGTTACTATATGAATATGATTCTTATATCTCTTTGGGCTGCATAGATACAACAGCACCTTAAGGTTTTTTGTTTTGCACCTACTGTGCTGCTACAGCCCCTATAGAGATAGAACTGGACATAAGGAACTGTGTTTTATATTTATATACTTTTCTCACAGGATACCTCTTTTCACTTTCATCCAAAAAATCGTTTTAATTGTATGAATTACACAGGCACGACAGCACTTTAAGGGTTTATTTGCACAAGTTATATTAATATTTGGTGTGTATGAGAACTATTTACATCGGTTTCCTACACACATTGCACTGTTGCATCCCTTTCATAGGTTAAACGGAATATAGGATTTTCTTTTTCACTCAGATTCAGTGTATGAATACAGGATATTGTGCACACAAACGTAGCACCCGCACACCCCATTTTATTTGCTAATTTAATTTTTTAAACACTGCTACACAATCATATCACACTGGACCAGCGCAGCACTCCCTCCTTCTGTTTTGCACTATTCATGGGCTTTGTTTGATCCCACTCTGTGCTTGCAGCTGTCCGTATACACCGCTGTTTCCAAGGTAGCGCAGGGATAATTTATATAAATATTTGTAACGCAATAAAATATACTGTGTTATACTGTGTTAACAGTCACTACACTCACAATGACTGAACTATTCCTACATTGACACTAATGTAAAGATGAATGGTCGCACTACACTCAAACGGAACTATCCCTAGATGCACACTAAACTGATATTCTACACCAACAATATAATCAGAACACTAATGCCGCGTACACACGGTCGGACTTTTCGTCTACAAAAGTCCAACGGACGCTGACGGACTAAAGCTGGCTGGTAATCCGATCGTGTGTGGGCTTCTCCGGACTTTCAACTGACTTTTTTTGCCTCAAATCCGACGTACTTTAGATTTGAAACATGCTTTAAATCTTTCCGACGGACTCGAGTACGGTCGAAAAATCCGCTCGTCTGTATGCTAGTCCGACGGACAAAAACCCACGCTAGGGCAGCTATTGGCTACTGGCTATCAACTTCCTTATTTTAGTCCGGTGTACGTCATCACGTAAGAATTCGACGGACTTTTGTGTGATCGTGTGTAGGCAAGTCTGTTCGTTAGAAAGTCCGCCGCAAGTCCGTCGAAAGTCCGCCGCAAGTCCGTCGAAAGTCTGTCGGACAGGCTGTCGGACTTTTGTAGACGAAAAGTCCGACCGTGTGTACGCGGCATAAAGCACACTCTCTCCAAGCCGCTATCACACTACAAATAGCCGCTATGGAAAGAATACTTTTATAGTGTTGGGTGGGATTAAGAGATATAAGCCATAATTGGATACAGTCATCATGACAGAATCCAATCATGGCTCTGACAGTGCTCTGATCGGGCGAAGCTTTCATTGATTCAGCCAATCAGGGCTTTCAATACACTGTGCGGCGGCGCAGTGCATTGTGGTCGTTCTGTGGGCTTAACAAACAGTCGAACTACCTCATAATTCGGTTGTTCGGAGGACTTCCGAACGGCCAATGCTCGGGCCGAACCGTTCACCCATCCTTAGTTCACAGTAAGGCCTGGTTCACACTAGTGCAATTTAAGATGCGATTTCAGTCACACAGAAGTGTATGCTGGCTGCTAGGGAATCTATTGTTGCTTGAATGGGATATATCTTATGTTGCTGAGAGACAATTGTTGCTGGGAAGGATCTACTGTTGAGGGAGGGGTTTATTGTTGCTGGCTGCTAGAAGGTCTATTGATGCTGGCTATTGGGAGTCTATTGTTGCTGGGGGTGTTCATTGCTGCAAGCTACAGGGGATCTATTTTACTGCCTTTCTTGTTATTAACAAATTCCATACAAATTACTTAGCACCACAAAATGATACTTGGCTCTGTATTCTCTAAAAAGGGGCATTACTGAGTGGTGGGCAGTGGCGGTGTGTCCATCAGGGGCTCTCGGGCTCTCCCCAGCCACCCCCTCTGTGTACTATGGATAGATTCATGCACTGCATGAATCCATCCATGGGTGCTGTAGCCACCCCCTATTCAGGCGTCTGGCCCCATTTTCCAGCACCGGGCGCCTGAATTACAGCAGCGGGGGGGGGGGTTTTAAAGCACCTGATTAGAGCCATAGGCTCTAATAGGCGTAAAAAAAAGGTGCACTGCGAGCGCAAACCATTGCACTCGCAGTGCACCCAGGTGTGTTAGCAGAACTGCCTCTCAGCCAAATCAGGAGGCCTGGATGTAATACCGGGCACCTGATTGGCTGAGAGAAGAGGCGATCCCATTGGCGCCAAGAAATACAGGAAGAAGACACGCACGGATGAGTCGGAGGACACAGCATCCATCACCGTGGTACCGTCCCACAGCTCGCCGTCTGACCAGCTGCCTGACACACCACCATGATGGGGTAATTGCCGGGCAGACAGCGGGCGGGGTGGGGGGGGCAGAGTGGCTGCATATTATGGGCACAAAGGCTGCAATTGATGGAGCACAGTTGGCTGCATTTGATGAGCACAGAGGCTGCATATGATGGGCAAGGCGTCTGCATATGATGGGCACAGGTGGCTGCATTTGATGAGCACAGAGGCTGCATATGATGGGCAAGGAGTCTGCATATGATGGGCACAGGTGGCTGCATTTGTTGGGCACAGGTGGCTACATATGATGAGCATAGTTGGCTGCATATGATGGACACAGTGGCTGCATTTGAAGGCGCAGTGAGGCTGCATTTGAAGGCACAGTGAGGCTGCTATTGAAGCCACAGTGAGGCTGCAATTGAAGGCACAGTGAGGCTGCAATTGAAGGCACAGTGAGGCTGCAATTGAAGGCACAGTGAGGCTGCAATTGAAGGCACAGTGAGGCTGCAATTGATGTTTTTGTTTCAGCATTTTTCAGTTTGTTTGCGCCCCCCCCAAAAATTTTGAGCACCAGCCGACTTTGGTGGTGGGTAGGGGCTGGACCAAGGAACAGTGCTCTGAGTTGGGTAGCAGGAGGAGACAAAAGGTGGCTCAGAAGGGGGGAGTTCCTGTACCTATTCGCTAAGAAAAAAATCCCTGCATCAAAATATATGTAGTGGCAGAGTTCTTCTTTAACCTAGGGCACCTATGAGTTATACCTTTTTCTTCCTGATTCTCTAACGGGAGAAGTGACAGATCTTCTGTTCATACAGAGTATGAACAGCGATCTCTCTCTTCCCCTACACAGTCCTCTCCCCCCTTCAGTTAGGAACACAAACAGGGAACACAATTAACCCCTTGATCGCCCACTTGTGTTAACCCCTTCACTGCCAGTGACATTTTTACAGTAATCAATGCATTTTTATAGCACTGGTCGCTGTATTAATGCCAATGGTCCCAAAAAATGTGTCAAAATTGTCCGATGTGTCCGCCATGTCACAGTCATGATACAAATCACAGATCGCCGCCATTACCATTAAGAAAAATAAAAAAATAATAAAAATTGCTATAAATCTATCTCCTATTTTGTAGACACTATAACTTTTGCGCAAACCAATCAATATACGCTTATTGCAATTTTTATTACCAAAAATATGTAGAAGAATACATATCAGCCTAAACTGAGAAAAAAATTTGATTTTTAAAAAAACATGGGGGTATTTATTATAGCATTATTTTTCAAAATTGACGCTCTTTTTTTTGTTTATAGCGCAAAAATAAAAACCGCAGAGGCGATCAAATACCACCAAAAGAAAGCTCTATTTGTGGGGAAAAAAAAGGGATGTAAATTTTGTTTGGGTACAACATCGCACGACCACGCAACTGTCAGTTAAAGCGACGCAGTGCCAAATCACAAAAAGTGCTCTGAAGTGCTTTATTGCACTTCAAAGTGTAAAGATCTACTCACATTGATAAAGCAAATAAGCGCTTTGAAAATAAAACATTCCCGGGCTGCCTGATAAAAGCCCCAAACAATATTTCACAGAATTACCAATCCAGGGAGGCGTGGTGACTTTGGACTTGATAAAAACAGTGTACCAACACCAGCAGATGACATCCACAAATCATCACGGACTGTGGAAAATTTTGCATTTTATTTGGAAATCAAGGTGACAGTGTCTGGAGGAAGATTGGAGAGGAACAGAATCCAAGTTGCATGAAGTCTAGTGTGAAGTTTCCAAAGTCCGTGATAATCTGGGGAGCCATGTCATCTGCTGGTGTTGGTCCACTATGTTTTATCAAGTCCAAAGCCAGAGCAGCCCTCTACCTGGAAATTTTAGAGCATTTCATGCTTCCCTCTCCTGACCAGCTTTATGGAGATGCTGATTTCATTTTCCAGCAGGACTTGGCACCTGCCCACACTGCCAAAAAGTACCAATACCTGGTTTAATGATCATGGTATCACTGTGCTTGATTGGCCAGCAAACTCGCCTGACCTAAACCCCATCGAGAATCTGCGGGGTATTGTCAAGAGGAAGATGAGAAAACCAGACCCAACAATGCAAACAAGCTTAAGGCCACTATCATAGCAGCCTGGGCTTCCTTAACACCTCAGCAGTGCCACAGGCTGATCACCTCCATGCCACACTGCATTGATGCAGTAATTCATGCAAAAGTAGTCCTGACCAAGTATTGAGTGTATACTATACTGTACATAGACAAACTTTTAAGTAAGCCATCATTTTTGTATTAAAATCCTTTTTTATTACTGGTCTTATGTAATATTCTAAATTATATTTATTTATATTTATTATTATCACACACATATACACATATATTTTTTTTTTTTTTACAGTTTAACGATGATTACTGCTGTTTTTGTACTATAAAAAAAAATATTTATTTTTTTAACACCATCATAACAGGTGATAAAAAAAAAAGAAGCATACTGCTGCTTCTAAATGTCTTATGCTGACAATAAACATATTGATTTGTGGACTAGAATATTCGTACGAATATTCTTTGTAATTTAATGAATGGACGAATGTCGTTTGAATGTTAAAAGCAAGTGAAATTTTTGATTTTAAAGTGAATGTAATATCTGAACGAAAACCACATACGCTGTCCGAAAAGTCATTAGATCGAGAAAAGTTTTCTATACTGCTCCTTCAAATTCTTCTATTACTGTGGTTGAAAACGAACATTGATTCGACTCGACTAACGTTTAGAAATGGTAAGGAACGTTCTTAAAAGAAAATTTCAAAGGAAAAATTAATTTGTGTATGACCAGCATAAGAGACAGCAGGTGCAGATAGCTTGTATCAAGCTGCCTGCCTATGACAAGGAGCCTGTCATGCATATTATATTACAATCCTGTCTGAAAATCTGCAAAACAGTGTTTTAAGTCTTTTAACTAAAAATGTGGACCTCTGAGTCTGATATGTACCTAATTCAGCCTCTATAAGTATATACATCTCTTCTGTCTGTTATTCTCCGAGTGGATTAGATATTTTGTTCCCAAACCATATACAGTGCCTTGAAAAAGTATTCATACCCCTGGAAATTTTCCACATTT
Organism: Lithobates clamitans; assembly: GCA_037952925.1. Lineage (NCBI taxonomy): Eukaryota > Metazoa > Chordata > Amphibia > Anura > Ranidae > Lithobates > Lithobates clamitans. The sequence goes on from JBBGZY010000731.1 coordinate 88,905, forward strand.
TATGTTACAACCAAAAACGTAAATGTATTGTGACAGACCAACACAAAGTGGTACATAATTGTGAAGTGGAAGGAAAATGATAAATGGTTTTCAAAAGTGAAAAGTGTGGCGTGCATTTGTATTCAGCCCCCAATTCAATACTTTGTAGAATCACCTTTCGCTGCAATTACAACTGTCTTTTTGGGGATGTCTCTACCAGCTTTGCACATATAGAGACTGACATTTTTGCCCATTCTTCTTTGCAAAATAGCTCAAGCTCTGTCAGATTGAATGGAGAGCGTCTGAAGAGCAATTTGAGTCTTGCCACAGATTCTCAATTTGATTTAGGTCTGGACTTTGACTGGGCGCGTCTAATACATGAATATGCTTTGATCTAAACCATTCCATTGTAGCTCTGGCTGTATGTTTAGGGTTGCCACCAGCTGTCAGAATGCCTGAACAGTGCTGGCATCTGATTGGATGCAGACGCTGGACAGCCAAGAATTTTCTGACAAGTTCTTTCAACAAAAAGTTGATTGAGCAATTTACATTTGTTGAACTAAGTGGTTCCGGCAGAGCCATAAACTGCTCCTTATTTAGCAGGAATTGTCCAAAATCTGAACAGGCTTTGGACAGCTTTAGTATGTTTTGGCCAAGTTTTCACACATGCATGCTCATAACAGTATTTGATGCTGTTTCCTGTAAATGACAGAAAAAGATATTATAACGTCTGTGTCTTTCACCACAGACCTAGCTCACACCAGCATAAAAGACCACCTGGTTTGTCCACTGACAAATGACATGAGCAGTTTAGGAATGTGGCTATCGGTAACTTTAGTTTCAACACTCATAATGACTAAGCAATATCAGTTTAAAAGAGCAACAAATTTGTAGTAGCAAGCTAGTGAATGGTTGTGTGAATGTGTAAGTGGAAATATAGTTCTCATTCAGTTTAAAATGGAATTGAAATTTGAAAAACTTAAACCTGAAGTTTAATCTGATTATATTTTGCCTTCTCTGGTTCTTCCTTCCCCCTTCATCAACATGCTAATGAAGTTTTTAAATAAAACTTTTACATTTTCATTACATACCTTTTCTTACATCAGTGATGTCATTAGAAGGTCTCTGTGCTTCTCTATGCAAAGCAAGCAGATCATTGTTGTTGAGAAGAGCAGGAAAGATGTAGGGCTAACTGGGTAGCAGTAATTTAGAAGAAGTGACAAGACAATATCTTCTGGCAATTTTCTGATTTAAATAATGAATGATGGGAAGTACAACAATGCAGTGATAATACCAAGTAACCATACGTACAATACGTCAGTTTACATTTATGTGACAAGGCAATACAGATATGCATAACCTACAGGTGGCAGTGTGCTCAAGAAATGCTCTTTAAACCATAACCACTTTTTTGAGAAAAAACAAAAAAACAAAAAAACAAAAAACAAAAACATTCTCCTCTGGGTGATCTATGTACATTACAAGGATTTTAACAAACTTTGCTGCAGATTCCTACCTTTTGTTATTCTGAAGAAATCCCTGTGTGTTTGTCTGTATACTTGTGGGAAAGTGAGTTTAAATGGGAGTGGTTTCATAATTATCAATCAGCTGTGCACCCTCATGGATCTAATAAGGAAAGCTGCTGGGCCTGCATCCCTTTAGCAGTGATTTCCTATAGAAAGTATCTCACCAAAAACGTAATTTTTGTTGCACGGGATGCCTGAAATCTGACTTCTTAGTATCGACTTAGTATCGGAAAATCAGTGAGCCAATCACACAAGCAGAAAATTATGTTTCTAGGGGGCATTCTGTACGGTGCATTGCATTTTCAGAGAATTAAAGAGCTGCAGATATTAAAAATTAACTTTTTTTTTTGAAACAGTCAATTACAATATGACTTGTGTTGCAATTGTATACTATATATTATTTTTTCTCACAAAAGTGGAGTTACCCTTAACCACTTCATTACAGGACATTTATATACCCTTCCTGCCCAGACCAATTTTTAGCATTCAGCGCTCTCACCCTTTGAATGCCAATTACTCAGTCATGCAACACTGTACCCAAACAACATTTTTATGATTTTTTTCATACAAATAGAGCTTTCTTTTGGTGGAATTTAATCAGCACTGGGTTTTTTATTTTTTGCGACATAAGTGAAAAAAGAGCGAAAATTTTGAAAAAAAACAAACATTTTTTTTTTAGTTTCTATGATAAAATTTAGCAAATACCGTATTTATGGGCGTATAACACGCACAGGCGTATAACACGCACATTCATTTTAAGAGGTAAGTTTCAGGAAAAAAACTTAAATTTTAAATAAGGAACTTTTAAGCAAAATAAGGGTCAGTGCCCATCTGCAGCCTCACTATTGCCATCAATGCAGCCTGATCAATGCCCATCTGCAGCCTCACAAGTGCCATCAATGCAGCCTCATTATTCCACATCAATGCAGCCTCACCATTGCCATCAATGCAGCAGCCTCGCCATTGCCATCAGTGCAGCCTGATCGATGCCCATCTGCAGCCTAGAGGGGACAGGGAGGGGGGCGGGACGAGCGCTGACAGATTACATACAGATACAGTGAGAATCTCCTATGATAGACAGAACTGTGGTCCAATGGTGGCCCAGGAGATGGGACTTCCTATTACAGAGGCCGCCAAGTAAACAGGAGATTCAAACTGTATGCATTCTGACAACTCTCGTCCCGCCCCCTCCCTGTCCCCTCCGAGGCAGCTAAAATTGAAGTATTGGCGTATAACACGCACACGCTATTTGCACCCGATTTTCATGGTGAAAAAGTGAGTGTTATACGCCAATAAATATAGTAATTAATTTTTGTTCATAAATTTGGGCCAAAATTTATACTGCTATATCTCTTTGGTAAAAATAACCCAAATTAGTGGATATTATTTAGTCTCTGAGAAAGTTGGAGTCTACAAGCTATGGTGCAAATCATTGAAAATTGATCACACCTGATGCACTGACGGCCTATCTCATTTCTTGAGGCCCTGAAATGTCAGGAAAGTACAAATACCCCCCAAATGACCCCTTTTTGAAAAGTAGACAGTCAAAGGTATTTAGTAAGAGGCATGGTGAGTTTTTTGAAGTTGTAATTTTTTCCCATAATACTTGGGAAAATTAAGAATTTTTTTTTCCCTCAAAATTGTCATAACAAGTTATTTCTCTCACACACACATACATCATATGCATACTTCCAATTACATCCCAAAATACATTCTGCTACTCCTCCCAAGTACGGCGATACCACATGTGTGTGACTTTTACACAGCCTGGCCACACAGAGAGGTCCAACATGCAGGGCGCACCATCAGGGGTTCTAGGAGCTTGAATTACACCTCTAATTTCCTAACGACCTATTACATTTGTGAAGGCCCTGGAGCACCAGGACAGTGGAATTACCCACAAAATGACCTCATTTTGGAAAGCAAACACCCCAACGTCTACTCTATGAGGCATACTGAGTCTTTTGAATGGCTAATTTTTTTCCATATTTTTTTTGGAAAATGTGGAAAGAAAATTAAAACGTATTTTTTTATTTTTACACAAAATGGTCAGTTTATAAGATATTTCTAACTCAAAGCATGTATATAGCAAAAATGACCCCCCAAAACACATTCTGCTACTCCGCCTGAGTATGGCGATACCACATGTGTGAGACTTTTACACAGCCTGGCCACATACAGAGGCCCAACATGCAGGAAGCATCGTCAGGCGTTTTTGGAGCATACAGTAAATTACACCTCTAATTTCCTAACGACCTATTACACTTTTGAAGGCCCTGGAGCACCAGAACAATGGAATTACCCACAAAATGACTCCATTTTGGAAAACAAACACCTCAACGTATATTCTATGAGGCATTATGAGTCTTTTGAATGGTTCACTTTTTTACACAAGTCTTCAGAAAATGTGGAAAGAAAATGAAATTTTTTTTTTTTTTTTACACAAAAGTTGTCAATTTATAAGATATTTCTAACACGTAGCATGTACATAGCAAAAATTACACCCCAAAACAAATTCTGCTACTCGTCCTAAGTATGGTGATACCACATGTGTGAGATTTTTACACAGCCAGTCCATATACAGAGGCCCAACATTGAAGTAGTACCTAGGTAGTGCTAGGAGCATAAATTACACATCTCATTTCATTCCTACCTATCACACTTTTGAAGGTCCTTGAGCACCAGGACAGAGGAATTACCCACAAAATGACCCCATTATGGAAAGCAAACACCCCAACGTATATTCTATGAGACATGGGCTGAAGACATGTACTCGGTAACTCTGATGGCCTGGTGACAGGTACTCGGGTAGTTTGATGGCCTGGTGACAGGTACTCGGGTACTTTGATGGCCTGGTGACAGATACTCGGATACTTTGATGGCCTGGTGACAGGTACTCGGGTACTCTGATGGGTGGTAACAGGTACTCAGATGGACTGTGCCAGGTACTCAGATGGACTGTGACAGGTACTCGGGTACTCAGATGGACTGTGACAGGTACTCAGATGAACTGTGACAGGTACTCGGGTACTCAGCTGGACTGTGACAGGTACTCGGGTACTCAGATGGGCTGTGACAGGTACTCGGATGAACTGTGACAGGTATTCGGGTACTCAGATATACTGCGACAGGTACTCAGGGTACTCAGATGGGCTGTGACAGGTACTCGGGTACTCAGATGGGCTGTGACAGGTACTCGGGTACTTTGATGGCCTGGTGACAGGTAGCAGAAAAAGCTAACTCTGCGCCAATGGTGACAATAATTAAAAAATTTAATTGAAAAATGTGAAAATATGAATAAGTTTAGGTGGTGAAAAACTACAAATAAAAAATAAAAAAATTGAATAAATACACATAACCCAAGCTGCTCCCCAGTTTGAACATAAATGATCAGATGGTAAATATATCTAGATAGGGGGCGCTAATGATTATTCAAAAAATATTAAAAGTAAATTAATGAAGTGCAACAAATGTAAATTGTGCTTAGTGTGTACCTTGTGTACTGAGGAAAAAGGAACATATATTTATATAAATATTAACAGTGGGATTGACCCATAATACACAGAAACTAACACAATGGTATCCATGCAATAGTGTACTAGTGGTAGTTAACAGTGAAAAATAAATTCTAAATTAAAGTGATATCTTCCAAGATTTTCCAGTTACTTGCTGTTGATAGATATAAAAGTTCCTTCACCAAAAGACAGAAAAAAATACCCCCTTTATTTAAAAAGAGAGTCACTAGCACTTTCGCAGGATAGTGCCTGCTCACATGGATGGCTGGATAGCTGAATGGTGATTAGGCATGAACCCCTCCGATCCCAATCGTTCAAGCAAGGGATATATGGGAAACAAAGTCTCCATAGTGTAAAACCTTTTATTAAAATGCTAAGATAACATTAAAAAGCCAAATGGCTGTTTACATTTGTGGGTGCCTACCCGGCACTGGGGCTGCTCGTTTGTCAGGGTAAGATTGGTATCAGAGATCCGTCGCACCACATCGAAAGACGGCGTGCGTTCCACCCGGCATGAGAGACAACCAGACGACCGGACGTAGGTAAAGAACGCGTGACCACGTACCGCTCCGACGTACGTTTCATTTTGAACGTCCTCAGGGAAGCGTACGTTGGTCACTAAGTTACAAGTTTATAAAGGAAAAAGGGCGGGTAAAACGGACGTGACAGGAAGATTCCGTTCCCATCAATAAAGTTGGAAAATTGAATGGTATTAGATAAAAAAAGTGCTCCCCCTAGTGGCTAATAACCAGATGGATCTAATAGTCGCTACAACTGGAAGAGTTATTCGCTAGTATAAACTGGCAATACTTCCCTTTGTTGAATACTGTACTGTACTCAGATGGACTGTGACAGGTACTCGGGTACTCAGATGGACTGTGACAGGTACTCGGGTACTCAGATGGACTGTGACAGGTACTCGGGTACTCAGATGGATTGCAACAATTACTAGGGTACTCAGATGGACTGTGACAGGTACTCGGGTACTCAGATATAATGTGACAGGTACTCGGGTACTCAGGTGGGTGGTGACAGGTACTTGGGTACGCAAATGGGCTGTGACAGGTACTCAGATGGGTGATGACAGGTACTTTGATGGGTGGTGACTAGGGATGAGCCAAACCCCCCCCCCCCGGTTCAGTTCGCAGCAGAACATGCGAACAGGCAAAAAATTTGTTTGAACACACGAACACTATTAAAGTCTATGGGACACAAACATGAATAATCAAAAGTGCTAATTTTAAAGGCTTATATGCAAGGTATTGTCATAAAAAGTATTTGGGGACCTGGGCCCTGCCCCAAGGGACATTTATCAATGCAAAAAAAGTTTTTATAAGGGGCGTTTTTTCGGGAGCAGTGATTTTAATATTGCTTAAAGTGAAACAAAAAAGTGAAATATTCCTTTAAATTTCGTACCTCGGGGGTGTCTATAGTATGCCTGTAAAGTGACGCATTTTTCCCGTATTTAGAATAGTCCCTGCACAAAATGACATTTCTAAAGGAAAAAAAGTCATTTAAAGGAATCGTGGCTATAATGAATTGTCGGTCCTGGCAATACAGATAAAAGAGGTCATTGAAAAAAACGGCATGGGATCCCCCCAGTCCATTATCAGGACCTTTGGGTCTGGTATGAATATTAAGGGAAACCCAGAACCAGAATTAAAAAAAAAAAAATTGAGTGGGGGTCCCCCCAAAATATCATACCAGGCCCTTCAGGTATGCATATTAAGGGGAACCCCGCACCAAAATAAAAAAAAAAATGGTGTGGGGCTCCCCCTCAAAATCGATACCAGCCTTCAGGTCTGGTATGGATTTTAAGGGGAACCCCGCGCCAATATTAAATATAAAAAAATGGCATGGGGTCCCCCCAAAAATCCATACTAGACTGTTACCCAAACATGCAACCTGGCAGGCCCCCCCCAAAGTACCTTGTCCCCATGTTGATGGGGACAAGGGCCTCATCCCCACAACCCTTGCCCAGTGGTTGTGGGGGTCTGCAGGTGGGGGGCCAGTCACAGAGCTGCATTCTGCACATAGAGCACCCCTAATCCATGCATTCTGCACATAGCGCATCCCTCATCCATGCATTCTGCACATAGCGCACCCCTTCATCCATGCATTCCGCACATAGCGCACCCCCTCATCAATGCATTCTGCACATATCGCGTCCCCTCATCCATGCATTCTGCACATAGCGCACCCCTCATCTATGCACTCTGCACATAGCGCACCCTTAATCCATGCATGCTGCACATAGCGCACCCCCAATCCATGCATGCTGCACATAGCCCCCACCTCATCAATGCATTTTGCATATAGCGCACCCCTCAACCCTGCATTTTGCACCTAGCACATCCCCTCATCCATGCATTCTGCACATAGTGCACCCCCCATCCATGCATTCTGCACATAGAGCACCTCTGATCCATGCATTCTGAACATAGAGCACCCCTAATCCATGCATTCTGCACATAGCGCACCCCCCATCCATGCATTCTGCACATAGCGCACACCTCATCCATGCATTCTGCACATAGCGCTTCCCTCATCCATGCATTCTGCACATAGCGCACCCCTCAACCCTGCATTCTGCACATAGCACACCCCCTCATCCATGCATTCTGCACATAGCGCACCCCCTTATCCATGCATTCTCCACATAGCGCACCCCTAATCCATGCATTCTGCGAATAGCGCACACCCCATCCATGCATTCTGCACATAGCGCACCCCCATCCATGCTATCTGCACATAGCGCACCCCCTCATCCATGCATTCTGCACATAGCGTACCCCCATCCATGCATTCTGCGAATAGCGCACTCCCCATCCATGCATTCTGCACATAGCGCACCCCCATCCATGCATTCTGCACATAGCGCACCCCCTCATACATGCATTCTGCATATAGCGCACCCCTAATCCATGCATTCTGCACATAGTGTACCCCTATCCAAGCATTCTGCACATGGCGCACACCTCATACATGCATTCTGCACATAGCGCACCCCTAATCCATGCATTATCCACATAGCGCACCACTCAACCCTGCATTCTGCACGTAGCACACCCCCTCATTCATGCATTCTGCACATAGCGCACCCCCTCATCCATGCATTCTGCACATAGCGCATCCCTAATCCATGCATTCTGCGCATAGTGCACTCCCCATCAATGCATTCTGCACATAGCGCACCCCCTCATCTGTGCATTTTGCACATAGCGCACCCCTCATTTATGCATTCTGCACATAGTGCACCCCTAATTTATGCATTCTGCACATAGCGCACCCCTCATCCATGCATTCTGCACATAACGCACCCCTCATCCATGCATTCTGCCCATAGCGCATCCCCTAATCCATGCATTTTGCACATATCCAACTACTCAACCATGCATTCTGCACATAGTGTAACCCTCATCCATGAATTTTGCATATAGCGCACCCCTCAAACTTGCAATCTGCACAAAACGCATTCCTTATCTATGCATTCTGCACATAGCGCACTCCTCATCCATGCATTCTTCACATAGCGCACTCCTCATCCATGCATTCTGCACATAGTGCACCCTCTCAACCATGCATTCTGCACATAGCGCACCCCTGGACTCATGCACATAGCGCACCCCTGGACTCTGCACATAGCACACCCCTGGACTCTGCACATAGCACACCCCTGGACTCTGCACATAGCACACCCCTGGACTCTGCACATAGCACACCCCTGGACTCTGCACATAGCACAACCCTGGACTCTGCACATAGCACAACCCTGGACTCTGCACATAGCACAACCCTGGACTCTGCACATAGCACACCTCTCAACTCTGCACATAGCACACCTCTCAACTCCGGACACTTTGTACATAGGAGACCCCTCAACTCTGCACATAGCACACGCCTTAACCTTGCACTCTGCACATAGCGCACCCTTCAACCCTGCACATAGTGCACCTCTGAACCATGCACGCTGTACAAAGCGGACCCCTCAACTCTGCACATAGCACACCCCTCAACCCTGCACTCTGCACATGGCACACCCCTCAATCCTGCACTCATCGTATAGTGCATCCTTGAACCCTGCACTCTCTACATAGCACACCCCTGAACCCTGCACTCTGTACACAGCACATCCCCGACCCCTTCACTCTGTACACAGCACACCCCTGAACCCTGCACTCTGTACATAGCACATCTCTCAACCCTGAATTCTGTACATAGCGCATCCCTCAACCCTGCACTCTGCACATAGAGCACCCCTCAACCGTGCACATTGCGCACCCCTCAACCCTGCACTTTGTACATAGTACACCCCTCAACACTGCACTCTGTACTTAGTGCATGCCTCAACCCTGCACTCCATACGTAGCGCACCCCTCAACCCTGCACTCCAAACGTAGCACACCCTTTTGTATGTAATGCACACCTGAACTGCTGGTATGTAACAATGCTTCAATGTTAGTGCAGTTTGACCACACCCACAATTTGATACAGAGGTGATAATGTGCAGTAACCTCTAGGAACCAGTAAACAGTAATGATCTGCTGTAATCTCTAGCAACCAATCAGTGAACAATAATGATTTGTAGCAACCTCTAGAAACCAATCAGTTATCAGTAATGATGTGCAGTAACCTCTAACAATCAATTAGTGAGCAGTAATGATGTGCAGTAACCTCTAGCAACCAATCGCAATTGCTGCATGATCTGCTGCAGTAAATTGGTTTTGAGTCTAGCTGCTATGTATTGTCCCAGAGTGGGGGGGGAAAGAAAATGTTTGCCCAATCAATATTAAAGATGGTCCTGCATGGAGGAGTGAAGCTGTTGCATCTGCATCTACTTTTATTGGCTGCATGCTCACAGCTCTGAGGTGGTTGCAGATGCAGAAGTCATTGGTTCAGTATGCAGGACAGATCTCAGCGCCTGTCTGAATGAGCCCTTAATCCCTTTTTTTCTACCTAGTTATTATGCAACTGCACTCTCTCTCTTCCCTAATTGGAAAAAAAAAACGATTTCTTGACAGGGTCCATTACGTCTTCTGTTTATTTATTTGTTGGTTTACAGTGTGTTGGCACTAATAACACCCAAAACCTTATTTTTCTGCATCTGTTTCTGAATTGCGAAAAATGCAAAATGAATATGATTATTTTAATATAAATTGTTCATCCAGTCCTTTGCATACATTTTTGTGTTGGATTATGGTGTTTCAGCACTAATATCACCCAAAACCAATTTTGTTTTGTAGCTGTTTACTAGTTGCAAAAAATGCATTTATTTTTTGTCAAGCTCCATCCTGTCCTCTGCTTTTTCACCAAGGAAAAATCCTTGTCTTGTCCTCTGCATTTTGTTGCCCCAAGGAAAAATGGAGCCATGGAGGTGACAAATCAATGGCTCTTTTTTGTATCTACTCTTATGCCCCGTACACACGGTCGGATTTTCCGACGGAAAATGTGCGATCGGAGCGTGTTGTCGGAAATTCCGACCGTGTGGGCTCCATCGGACTTTTTCCATCGGATTTTCCGACACACAAAGTTTGAGAGCAGGCTATAAAATTTTCCGACAACAAAATCCATTGTCGGAATTTTCGATCGTGTGTACACAAATCCGAATCACAAAGTGTCACGCATGCTCAGAATAAATAAAGGGATGAAAGCTATTGACTACTGCCCCGTTTTATAGTCCCGACGTACGTGTTTTACGTCACCGCCTTCAGAATGATCGGATTTTCCGACAACTTTGTGTGACCGTGTGTATGCAAGACAAGTTTGAGCCAGCATCCGTCGGAAAAAATCCTAGGATTTTGTTGTCGGAATGTCCGATCAATGTCCGACCGTGTGCACGGGGCATAAGTAGTCCTACAAAAACTTAAAAAAATGAATTTGTTCTTTATATTAACAATCAGTAGGTGGCAGTACAGGATTTACTATCTCTAACCTTAAAAAGAATTAACTTGGTTCATGAAAATTCAGGTTTCACCAGCTAGTTCTATTGCAGTTCTTGCACACAGAGCGTTAAAGACCTTTTTTCTTCTTTGCTCAGCTTAAATTTCCCAGTACTTACCCATGCCACCCGTACCCAGGGAGTTGCATGACAGTGGTGCATACAGCCCACTAGAAACAACGGCTGTATATGGCCATGCTCTTGAAAACACAGATGATTCTTTGCATCAGCATTTACCAGCACATGCGTGTCCGATGCATTTTCCAAATGCAAAACTTCTATGCATGCGGAATTAAACGCCAATGCAAAGAAGCATTAGCATTTAAAAGAGCATGGCTATGTAGAGCCATTCACTTGTACGGTAAACTTTACTTGGCATGTGTTGGAAAATATATGCTAGATGCATAAAACACCTACAAATAGCCATATAAATAAACCATTAAGCTAAAGCTGGGTATACACTAGCACAAAAATGTGTACAAAAACGTTCAGAACATTCGTATGTTGTTTGAAAGGAGTGCAAAATGTTTTTTTTTTTTTAGTGTTTACAAAAGTTTATTTGGAAGACAAGAAAAATACAGTTCCATGGGTGCCAAAAGGTTCGTACAGGTAAGGGAAGTGTTACAAGTGATACAAAGAGTTAGGTTATAATATTGCATTTTACAGTATGTTAATGTGATATGGGGGAGAAAAATCTGCAAGATAGAGATACAATATAAGAGACTCAATTCCAAAGCATAATAGGCGGTAATTAAAAAGCAGTTTCGGGTAAGGACCAAAATAGCCATTTGTCATTAAAGATATGCATGCTATCCGATAAAGTATGGTGGATCCTTTCTGAGAGTTTGAGAGTTTCCATTCTAGATTCAACCTGGGGTCATGGTAAGTTATGTGTTTTCCAGTTAAATGCTATCATCCATTGGATGGAGCTGATTAGGGAATAGATTAATCTATTGCAGGGAAGAGGAATCTCTGGAACCAAGGCATATAGGAGGCAAATTTGTGTAGAGAGGGAGATTTTCTTCTTAAGAGGTTTTTCTAATCTACTGATTACTGCGTTCCATATTGGTTCCAGGTATTTACAGCTCCAGAAAATGTGGATGTAATTGCCTTCCTCAGGGCAACCCCTAAAACAGTTGTGGGATAGAAGGAATGAATTTTAGCTGGGGTCATATACTATCTAATAAAAAGTTTCAGTGGAGATTCCCTGAATGCAGCAGCACAATTACTTTTGCGAAGGTTTTTTATCATTTTGGACCATGATTCCATGGGGAATGAACTACCTATTTCTGTTTCCCACCGAATCATAGGGCTAGATTTTTCGGGTTGGAAAAGGTTATTGAGGTAGTTATATAATTGAGAAATCAATCCCTTATCTCTAGAGGTGGAAGTGCAGATGTGTTCAAATAATGTATTTGGGGGATTGATGGATAGGGAGTAATTTGTTGAGAAAAAGTCTCAGATTAAGTTATATTGGTAGAGTTCTGAAGGGGGGAAATGAAACCTAGATTGTAAAGATATGAAAGAAGAGAATTTCATACTGAGTGTGAGTGATTTTAATGTGGTGAGATTTTTTTCGGTCCAGTTTTTAAAAAGAGAATTATCTAAAAACGCCGAGGGGAGTCTGAGATCACCTAGGTATGAGGCTAATGGAGGGGTTTCTGATGAAAGTTTGAAGTTATCTTTAATTCTATTCCATAGTTGAATAAAGTGGGCAATTATTGTGTTACGTTTATTTAGGGTATGATGTGATTTCAAATTAGACCATAGGATGCCTTTAAGGTTTAGAGGAAGAATAGAGGTGGACTCAAAGACCAACCAGGAAATATTTGTGTCAGGAGAGAACCACTGGGCCAGTTGTACCAGTCTGGCCGCTAAAAAATAGAGCCAGAGTTTGGGAAGTCCCAGACCACCACTATGTTGAGTTCTGTGCATGAGAGAATAACTGCATCTGGGTTTTCTATTGTTCCATATGAACCTATTGATTTCACGTTGAAGGGATTCCAATCTCATTTTGGGAACGTTAATAGGAAGAGTCCTAAAATAATAGAGTAAGTTAGGGAGAAAGGTCTTCTTAAAGGCACATTTCCTTCCGAGAAAGGAAATGTGATAGGATGACCAGGTCTTTATTAATGAGCTTATGTGGGAAAAAAGGGGAGGATAATTGGTATTATATAGCATGTTATGGGAGGCTATAATGTATACACCTAGATATTTGAATGAGTGTGGGCACCATAAGAAATTGAAGTTTTTTTCCAAGGGATAATAATCTTGGAGGGCAGTTAATTGATAAGATAGAACATTTGTTTGTATTGATGTATAGACCAGATAATTTATGGAAAGAATGGAGTTCTGAAAGGAGATTAGGGATTGAGATCAGTGGGTCTGTTAAAAATAATAGTGCATCGTCAGCGTATAAGCTAAGTTTAAAGTGATGTGAATCTTTGTGGTATCCTTTGATGTTAGAATTTTTCCTAATGGCAATTGCTAGGGGTTCAATGGCTAAAGCAAAGAGGAGGGGGGAAAGTGGACAGCCTTGTCTGGTGCCTCTACTCAAGGGGAAGAATTCTGAGTTACTGCCTGGCATTCTAATTCTGGTTTGGGGGAGGTGGTATAGTGCGTTAAAACCATGTATACATTTTTCTGAGATACCAAATTTGGGTAATAAATGATTTAGGTAGGACCAATTGACACTGTCGAAGGCCTTGTGAATGTCAAGGCTAAGTAAGTATAGGGGACGAGAGTGAAGGTTGGCATCTTGGACAATGTTTGTGACGTTGTCAGTAGACTTGTGCACAACGGGAAATTCTGTTTAGTTTCGGTTCGTTGTCATTCGTAAAATACATAGTTTCGTTCTGTTATATTCGTTAGTTCCGTTAATTCGTTTTCGGATAATTCGTTATTATGTGTAGAGTGTCAATATTCGTTATTTTGAATATCGAATCATGTCGAATTCATTTGTTATATCTGCTATAATTTCTTTCGTATTAGTTGAAATTCGATATTTATGTATGTATATATAGTTGTGATAATGATTCGTATTTTGGAAAGTCATTTGTTTATTGACTCTATTAACACACAATGACAATATCTCTTCTCCTTGGCTCAAATACAATACAACACCCTTCTCACTCAGCTCTCAGGAATGCACTTTGCCAGTAATCCAACCTCCAGCACAAAATTAATCAGCTGATTGGACTGTAAGATTTACTTTGAGTTGACCTTTTGTCTCATTAGATCTTTAACGAACTAAGGAATCATGTCGATTTCATTCGTTATATTCGCTATAATTTCTTTTGTATTAATTGAAATTCATTATTTTTTTATTCGGACATTCGCATGCATCTGAATGTCTGAAAGATGCAAAATTCGTCCGAATTTCGATTCGTTACAAAACGAATTGCACATGTCTAGTTGTCAGCTATTTGTCTGCCAGGGATAAAACCTGTTTGGTCAGTGTGGATCAGGGAAGTGATAACTGTGGCCAGTCTATTTGCCAACAGTCTGCAAAACAGTTTGAGATCATTGTTAAGAACCGAGATGGGATGGAAGTTTTGTGGAAGGGAGTGGTCTTTTTGGGGTTTAGGAATTAGAGATAAATTAGCCAGCAGCATGTCCTCCGGAAAATGACCACCCGATAAGATGTGGTTGAACATCTTGGTGAGACTAGGAGTCAATAGGGGAGCAAATTTCTTATAATATGTGGTTGTAAAGCCATCTGGGCATGGTGCTGTCGAAGTTTTGAGTAATTTTATTATATCCAAAACTTCGGGATCAGTACATGGTTCATTTAAAGAAGAGGTTTGCCGCTGGCTAAGTTTTGGAAGTTGTAGAGTATTTAACCAGTCTAAGTCAGTGGGTTTTGGATGTGTTTGAGGGCCAGAGAGAAGGTTATTGTAAAAAGAGGTGAAAATTTGGAGGACATCTTGGGGATGTGTCACCATGTTTCCTTTCTGATCACGTAAGGTTTAGTGTCCTGGTTCAACTTTCTGGCAAACATTGCTGATTAAGAATTGCCATGCAGCAAAAATTTAGCCTTGGAGAATCGTAACGATTTTTCAGTGTCCTCAGAAAGAAATGTGTTTAGAGCTTTGCGTTTGATTTGAATGAGTTCAGGTAATTCTGGGGAAATGGCATGGTTTAGTTTATTGTATAACTCATGAAGTTCTTTGGTAAGGCATTTAATTTCCGTAAGTTTAGCTCTATTTTTGCTGCAGCTATGCTAATCAAGTGTCCTCTCAGAACAGCTTTGTGAGCAGCCCAAACAGAGTGTAGGAAGGACCTCCTCTGGAGGTGTTTGCTTGGAAATATTCTTCGATATGTGTGTTGATAAGTTGAACTGTGGAGGGATTTGAAAGAAGTGAGTCATAAGGCGCCAATTAAAAGGGGAGGGAATCATACCAATATAGGAGGTTTCAAAGGCTACTATGTTATGATCTGACCATGGACAAGGAAAGATATTTGCTGTGGAGGAGTTCGCTAAGAGGATAGGGGTGCAAAAAATATAGTCCAGTCTGGTATAACAATCATGAGGGTGGGAATAGTGTGTGTATGCTCTGATTCCTATATTATGTGCTCTCCAGGAGTCTATTAATTGTAATTTACTAAGTGAGCGGTTTATAGATTTGTTAAACGCTTTAGAAGAGGGGACTAATCTACTTCTATCTAGAGCTGGGTGGGCAGATAAATTGAAGTCACCTCCAATTATCATGTGAGGAGAGATGTAATGTTCTACCGTGTTAAAGAATTTAGTGAAAAATGTTGGTTGGGCTTCGTTTGGGGCGTATAGTGAAGCAATTGTGACAGACCTTCTGTTTATACTGCCCTTTATAATAATGAATCTACTTTCATCATCTTAATAAATGTTATGTGGTTCAACAATTATATTGTTTTTAATAAAGATTGCAACACCCCGTGATTTATTGGAGAAGGTGGTATAGTGGATTTGATTGAATGATTTGTCAAAGTATTGTGGGTGATTGGAGGCAGAAAAGTGGGTCTCTTGCATCAATATTATGTCAGCTCCCAATCTTTTGTATTGTCTGAATGCTTTTTTCCGTTTGTTAGGGGAGTTGAATCCTTGGACATTATGAGAAAACATTTTAAGTCTCATTTTTAAGGAGAGAAAAAATGCTAGTTGAGAGGAGGGCGATTAACTGGGACCAAAGAAGGGGTCAAGTAAAAAATACATGACAGAATAATAATAATAATAATCTGTAAAAACACTTGTAAGGTAATAGGAGCAGGATGAGGCCATATTAATAGCTATGCTAAAGATATGTTTCCCATACATCATATGATATAACCGTGTAAAGATATCTAATCTGAGAAAATCTAAACTGAGCATTAATATAAGTCTTCCAGAACATTTAATTCTTGCATAAGTTGCCATAAGGGCTAAAATAACTGTAACTTAAAAAAAGAACATAAGGGGGTTGGGAGACGGTGAGTCGTCCAACCTAGAGAAGAACACAATAGGACAAAACTGTCCGAGTTCTGCCGGCGGGGCGCGCCAAAGCACTCCAAGAGGAAGTGGAACAGCGGGCTCCACAGGCAGAATGGGGGTCAAACCAGCGATTGTGGATGGGCCAGGCAAGTTCAATAGTAATTAACTTGTATGAAAAGAAGAATGTGCATGGTTATGTAAGATTATAGACAGACCATAGCAGGCTATCAAAAGGGTAGATAACAACAGTGTTAAACAGGAACAACCATAATACAGTGAGGACTGACATGGTAGTGTTAGGAGCAAAAAAGTGGAAATTAGGGTCTATAGGGTGGTATATGACAAGTATAGAAAGTCTCACAGTTCTCAGGAGTGTTGCCACCCGATGCTAGGTTTGGTGACGGTTACATGTGGATTGTCTGTTGTCATCCCAGATAGGAGGGCGGATGACTTTGAGTCAGAAGAACCAAGGAGTTAGCAACCTGTATATGGAGAAAAATTTTAAGGGTTATGCCTAAAAAAAAAAAAAAGGGGGGGGTGTTGGTGTAGAGGAAAAAGCAAATTGAAACTCTGTTCCATGCTTCGTATCCAAGGATGCTTGCATATTTGGCATCGATTGCATTAGAGTGGGATGTTTCTTAAGCCCTTGTATATAAAGTGATGATGGGCTGAATTTACAGATCTTTGTCCATCAAAATGCGAGGGGGGCAATAAAGAACTCACCCATCTTAGGTGGATTTAACTGACTATGCGGCATGGTCTTGAAGAGAAAGTTGCTGCCATCTTCTCTGTTCCCTCGGATTGCATCTGGTAGAAGGTGTGGACCATATAGGGGAAAATCTGGGGGTTGCAGGGAGACGTTGCGAAGGTTGTGGTTCAAGCAGGCCCAGCTTGATTAATAAATCATTTAGATTGTAGACATTGTATGTTGTAGATATTGTAGACATCATTTACATTGTAGACAGTGTATGTTGTGCCATTGTGCATTATGGATAGCTTAAATGGGAAGACCCAACGATATTTAATTCTGGCTGATTGAAGGAAATGGGTGACTTTCATCCTGCATCTGCAATCTAAAGTCGCAGGAGAGATGTCTGGATAGATCTGCAGCCTTACTCCATCTAATTCAATATTTGGCAAATTTCTGGCGGCCCGCATGATATCTTCTTTAGTGACAAAGTCCTTCATGCACATTATCACATCTCTAGGGGGTTTATGGCGCAGTGCCCTATGCATTCTATCACATGCAAAAGCCGAGATAGGTTTATCTGGAACAAGGTTATGGAACAGCTTTGTGATGGCATGATTTAAGTCTGTGACTGACTCTGGGATGCCACATATTCTAATATTGTTTCGCCTGTTTCTATTGTCTAAATCTTCAATATGAGCCTGCATGAAAGAAAAGCTGTCTGCCAATGTCTCATAATCTTTCCTGAGGTCATTGTGTGCAATGGCTAGTTCATCATGTTTGGCCTCAAGTAAGTCAGTGCGTCCTCCTATGTTAGCGATCTCCTGTGAGAGTGTACTTGTAGATTTGTGAATCTCCTTTTCTAGTTTGTCCACAAATCTGTCATATATAGCTGACAGACTGGCTTCTAGATCAGCTTTGGAGAGGGGCTGGTTGTACTCACAGCTTTTAGATGAAGCCTGTATGGGAACTCTGGAGGCCGCATGGTGGCCGGCGCCATTTTGGGTCATCTTCTTTGCTGTACCAGACTTCTCCAGGCTCATGAGGAAGTTTGTCAGGTTGTGTTGGGAGCGGCAAAATCGTCCCTTTTTGCTCGATGGCATGCACCACGGTCAGAGGCGGCTCTAGGCTTTCTGAGGCCTTAGGCAAAACTTAGGCACGAGGCCCCCTCACACCCATAATGGGAAAGATAATTCAAGCGATAAAAATTAGCTGTATAAGTAGGATACAGTACAGGTGGAGGGTATGTGGGCAAAGTACATGGGGCAGGAGTGTACATTAAAGGAGAGAGGAGGGCACAGCACAGGGGGAGGGTAAGTGGGCACAGTACAGGGGGCAGGAGTGTTTATTAAAGGAGAGAGATGGGGAACAGTACTGGGGGTAGGAGGGTACAGTACAGGGGGAGCAGGAGGGCACAGCACAGGGGGAGAGGGTAAGTGGGCACAGTACATGGGGCAGGAGGGTAAGTAAAGGAGGGAGCAGGAGGGCACACCATGGGGGGGGTAAGTGGGCACAGTACAGGGGACAGGAGGGTACAGTAAAGGAGGGAGCAGGAGGGCACAGCACAGGGGAACAGTAAGTGGGCACAGCACAGGGAGGGAGCAGAAGGGTACAGTACAGAGGGGAGCAGGAGGGCACAGGGGGGAGGGTAAGTGGGCACAGAACAGGGGGCAGGAGGGTACAGTGGGAGCAGAAGGACAAAGCACAGGGGGAGGGTAAGTGGGCACAGTACAGGGGATAGGAGGGTACAGTAAAGCAGGGAGCAGGAGAGCACGGGGGGTAAGTGGGCACAGTACAGGGGGCATGAGGGTAAGTAAAGGAGGGAGAAGGAGGGCACAGCATTGGGGGGTAAGTGGGCACCGTACAGGGGACAGGAGGGTACAGTAATGGAGGGAGCAGGAGGGCACAGCATGGGAGGGTAAGTGGGCACAGTACAGGGGGCAGGAGGGTATAGTAAAGGAGGGAGCAGAAGGGCACAGCACAGGGGAAGGGTAAGTGGGCACAGGGATGGAGCAGGATGGTACAGTACAGGCGGGAGCAGGAGGGCACAGCACAGGGGGGAGGGTAAGTGGGCACAGAACATGGGGCAGGAGGGTACAGTACAGGGGGAGCAGGAGGGCAAAGCACAGGGGGGAGGGTAAGTGGGCACAGTACAGGGGACAGGAGGGTACAGTAATGCAGGGAGCAGGAGAGCACGGGGGTAAGTGGGCACAGTACAGGGGGCATAAGGGTAAGTAAAGGAGGGAGCAGGAGGGCACATCATGAGGGGGGTAAGTGGGCACCGTACAGGGGACAGGAGGGTACAGTAAAGGAGGGAGCGGGAGGGCACAGCACGGGGGGTAAGTGGGCACAGTACAAGAGGACAGGAGAGTACAGTAAAGGAGGGAGCAGGAGGGTACAGTACAGAGGAGAGCAGGAGGGCAAAGCACAGGGGGGTAAGTGGGCACAGTACAGGGGGCAGGAGGGTACAGTAAAGGAGGGAGCAGGAGGGCACAGCACAGGGGGCGGGTAAGTGGGCACGGGGCAGGAGGGTACAGTACAGGGGGGAGCATGAGGGTAAAGCACAGGGGGATAAGTGGGCACAGTACAGGGGGCAGAAGGGCAGTGTACAGGGAGAGTAGGAGGGCACAGCACATGGGGAGGGTAAGTGGGCACAGTACAGGGGGCAAGAGGGTACAGTAAAGCAGGGAGCAGGAGAGCATGGAAGTAAGTGGGCACAGTACCGGGGCAGGAGGGTATAGTATGGGGGGAGGGTAAGTTGGCACAGTACCGGGGCAGGAGGGTATAGTATGGGGGGAGGGTAAGTGGGCACAGTACCGGAGCAGGAGGGTACAGGAGGTGGGTAAGTGGGCACAGTACTGGGGCAGGAAGGTACAGTATGGGGGAGGGTAAGTGGGCACAGTCCCGGGGCAGGGGGGTACAGTACGGGGGGAGGGTAAGTGGGCACAGGGCAAGAGAGTAAAGTAAAGGAGGGAGCAGGAGGGCACAGCACAGGGGGAGGATAAGTGGGCACAGTACAGGGGAAGCAGAAGGAAAGAAGGATGCCCTTTTACATTAGAGTACCCCCCAGAGACCCCCATTAGCTCACAGTCCCCTAATATCAGTGCCCCCCTTCCTTAGAGAACTCCAGAGATCAGAGACCCCCCTTATAGCAGCGCCCCCTGCCCTCTTTAGGATCTCCATTTATGTTACCTTATCGGCGGGAATCGGGTACTGCTGCAAGCAAGGTGTGAGAGCCGAAGTTGGGGGGCAGAGTTGAGAGGCGGAGCGTTCCACAGATTTTTCCTCAGTGTGTGTGTATACAGCGGCAATCCAGATGAAAAAGGGGTCATCGAGGCAGGCGGGGAGAAAGGCGCTGGGTGGAGGGACCGGAGATCGATGACCACAGACTGGCACAGCTGAGAGGAATCCTTGTTGAGTGGAGCGCAGTGCCGGAAGTACGGGACTTGGTCCGGCACTGGCTTCATCCCCAGCACAGTTTCTCATGGGGGCCCCCCACTGGTCCCGATGGGTCAGCGGGGCAGACATGAGGAGGAACAGCAGTAGAAGCAGCTCTCTTTCCTCTCCTGCTTGTGAGGGGAGGGGGAGGAAGGGGCAAGTGTCAGAGCTGGCTTTGACTGAGATCCAGAGCTGTACGTGAGCTCCGATCATCTGGGAAGCAACCTGCTACCTCTCCATGTAGCAGTGAGAGGACTCACCACTGTGCTGATGGCGGGGGTGGGGGGATCCCGGTTGTCAGTAGAGGCAGCTCTTTAATTTGGCAAATTAGGCAGCCGTGAGGCCCCTGTGAGCGCGAGGCCTTAGGGGACCGCCTAATTTGCCTACTTAGAGAGCCGCCTCTGACCACGGAAGTGACGGATCGGGTGAATCAGGTAGTTTTTAAGGTGATTTTGGCCCCGGGAATACTGCCTGGCCTTCCTTGTCAGACGGAGCTCAGCTCAGCAGCGTCCGTCCCGCATTGCGCCGCGCATGCGCCCCTATGTTATTTTTTTTAGAATGAATGGACTTTACCAAATGAAAACCACATACAGTGCCTTAACCGCTTCCGGACCAGCCGCCGCAGTTTTACTGCGGCAGGTTGGCTCCCCTGCGCGAAACCACGTAACTGTACGCTGGCTCGCGGGGCCCGGATAGCAGGCTCCTGCTGAACAGCGGGGGTGCTGATGCTCGTGGCCGATGGTAGCGATGACCGCCTGCCATGAGCGATCGTGACCAGGAGACACAGAACAGGGACGAGTGTGTGTAAACACACACTTCCCTGTTCTGTTCTGACAGGAGTGACAGATCGTGTGTTCCTATTAGCTAGGAACCACGATCCGTCACTTCTTTTAGTTATTCCCACTGACACTCACACTGATCGCTGTATTAATGCCAATAGTTCCAAAAATGTGTCAAAATTGTCTGATGTGTCTGCTATAATGTCGCAGTCAGGATAAAAATCGCAGATCGCCAGAATTACTAGTAAAAAAAAATAATGATAAAAATGCTATAAATCTATCCCCTATTTTGTACATGCTATAACTTTTGCAATATACGCTCATTGCAATTTTTTTTTTATCAAAAATATGTAGAAGAATACATATCGGCCTAAACTGAGAAAAAAAATATTTTTTTTATATATTTTTGGCGGATATTTATTATAGCAAAAAATAATGCGTTTTTTTCAAAATTGTTGCTCTTTTTTTGTTGATAGCGCAAAAAATATAAACCGCAGAGGCGATCAAATACCACCAAAAGAAAGCTCTATTTGTGGGAAAAAAGGACGTCAATTTTGTTTGGGTAGAACGTCGTACGACTGCGCAATTGTCAGTTAAAGTGACGCAGTCCCGAATCTCAAAAAGTGCTCTGGTCAGGAAGGGGGTAAATCCTTCCTGGGCTGAAGTGCTTAAAAAAGTATTCAAACCCCTTGAACTCACAGAGCACTGTTCAATCCATCATCTGAACATGTAAAGAGTATTGCACAACTGCAAACCTACCAAGACATGGCTGTCCACCTAAAATGGA
This sequence comes from Lithobates clamitans, assembly GCA_037952925.1. Taxonomy (NCBI): domain Eukaryota; kingdom Metazoa; phylum Chordata; class Amphibia; order Anura; family Ranidae; genus Lithobates; species Lithobates clamitans. The sequence continues at coordinate 111,001 of JBBGZY010000731.1, forward strand.
CAAAAAATTCACTCTCTAGATGTGCAAAGCTGGTAGAGAAATACTCAAAAAGACTTGCAGCTGTAATTGCAGTGAAAGGTGGTTCTACAAAGTATTGACTCAGGGGGGCTGGATACAAATGCCCGCCATACTTTTCACATATTTATTTGTAAACAGTTTTGAAAACCATTTATCATTTTCCTCCCACTTTGTGTTGGTCTATCACATAAAATCCCAATAAAATACATTTAAGTTTTTGGCATAACATGACAAAATGTAGAATATTTCAAGGAGTATGGATACTCTTTCAAGGCACTGTACACTGTTATTAATTCGCTCATTCGAGAAATATTTGCCATCCTGCTCCTTTTCTCGTCACTGAAGTTGAAAACAAACGTTAATTTGACCCCACTAATGTTTTAAAAAAAAAAATGAACAAATGTTCCTACAACATTTTTAACTGTTTCAGCCCCGGAAGATTTTACCCCCTTCCTGACCAGAGCACTTTTTACAATTTGTCACTGCGTCGCTTTAACTGACAATTGCACGATCGTTCAACGCTGTACCCAAACAAAATGTGCATCTTTTTTTCCCCACAAATAGAGCTTTGTTTTGGTGGTATTTTATCACTTCTGACAATTTTGAAAAAAAAAACCTATATTTTTTACCTTTTGCTATAATAAATAGAAATAATGCGCTTCAATCATCCTGACGCCATATCAACCATGGTGCCGTGATGATTGAAGCGCCAACACCAGCCATTTCCCTGATAAATTGCCCCTCCCAAAAAAACATATTTTCTGGCAGTGCCCCTCCCGAGACTAGACTCTGGATCCGCCCCTACCCATACCTAACAACTGTATTTTCTTTTTCTCCATCAGCCCATCCCCCACAGTTATTACCTTTTGTTCCACTTGAACCTCCCTTCTGGATTGTAAACTCTAACATACAGGGCCCTCTGATTCCTCCTGTATTGATTTGTATTGTAAGTATACTGTCTGCACTCATGTTGTAATGCGATGCGCAAACTGTTGGCGCTATATAAATCCTGTATAACAATAATAAGAAGAAGAAAATTGTATAATGTATGGTCAGCTTAAATGTCCTGCTTCACTACCTTATCTATCTGTCCCATATTGTCTAAACAAGTGTTCATAATAGAATACTGTTTTTGTCCCTCAGAGAGATTTTCCCTCATTTCCCATTCAGGTGTTGCCCATCAGTTGAACAGCCAGTAAATTTACCTAATAAAGCTTCCATCCCTTTCCCACTCCATCCATGTGTATGTAGACCCTGACAAAAAACTTCTCCTATTCGTCCTGTGTGGTCTGTTAAACATACCATTGAAAGAGTCTTGTTGTATCGGTTTAACCACTTAAGGACCGAAAGATTTGACCCCTTAATGACCAGGCCATGTTTTGCGATACAGCACTGCAACGCTTTAATTGACAATTGCGCGGTCATGCTATGCTGTACCCAAACAAAATTGACTTCCTTTTTTTCCCACAAATATTGCTTTCTTTTGATGGTATTTTATCACCTCTGTGGTTTTTATTTTTTGCGCTATAAACAAAAAAAGAGCGACTATTTTGAAAAAAAAACAATATTTTTTACTTTTTGCTATAATAAATATCCAAAAAAAAAAACAAAAAACAAAAACAAAATGTCTTTATCAGTTTAGGCCAATATGTATTCTTCTACATATTTTGGTAAAAAAAATCGCAATAAGCATATATTGATTGGTTTACACAAAAGGTATAGCATCTACAAAATAGGGGATAGATTTATGGCATTTTTATTATAATTTTTTTTTACTAGTAATGGCGGCGTTCTGCGATTTTTAGCGGGACTTTGACATTTCGGCAGACAGATTGGACACTTTTAACACTTTTTTGGGACCTTAAGGCTCTGTTCCCACTACTTTGAGTTGTTGTTGTCGTCAAGTCGCATGACTAGTCAAAATCCATGTATTTCAATGGTCCCTGTTCTAATTGGTGCGACTCAAATTGCAGCGACTCCAAAAAAGCTATTTTACTACTTTGTTCCGAATTCAGTGCGACTTGTTCTCCCATGGTTCTCACCAGTCGCATGACATCGCATCGAAAATCGCATTGCAAAGTCGCACTGTAAATCACGCAACTTTGGGGTTGCAATAGTGGAAACCTAGCCTTATACAGTGATCAGAGCTATAAATAGCCACTGATTACTGTATAAATGTCACTGGCAGGGAAGGGGTTAACACTAGGGGGTGATCAAGATGTTAAGTGTTCCCTAGGGATAACTTGGGGGGGGTACTGACAGGGAGTAGAGAGAGATTGCTGTTCCTGATCACTAGAAACAGCAGATCAGCAGTGGCCGGTGGACTTTACGGCCGCTGGCCATGAGCATCGGCTCCTACGTCATGTTGTGGGCCCGTGCGTGCCCCATATACCCCTTAAAGCAGCCGCCCTAGAGCTACAGCGATTCGCACAGGGGAGCCAACCTGCCGGCGGCTGGGTGGCAAGTAGTTAATATGTGCAAAAAATAAAATCTGTTGATCCTGCCAGAAATCTTACAAGCTGATAACTTCATTTGCGTGCTGCACTCTTATCATTTAGCATTGTTCACAGCTATCTCTATGGACAATAACCCCCTTTCCTCCCCATACTATGGAAAAGAGCAGAGGTAAGGTAGTCCTGTCCTAAGGTGACAACACTGCTTCTCTATAAAGTACAGTGAGAATCACCAAGTGAAAATAAAGGAAAAAAGCGTAAAGTCCCTTTCATACCAGCAGACCGTTCGGCTGCGCCTGTCAGTTTTTCACCCGATCGGACCACCCATTGATCTCTATGAGGTGGCAGTTACCCCCAGGAAGTGGCGTCTCCAGCTTTCATATTTAGAGGGGGCACATGGGGGGACAGGGACAAAAGTAGGAGGGCAACTATAAAATGCAAACAAGATATGTCACCAGCATACCAAGAAAATATAAGGGTCCAAAGCAGTGGGAGAACTATCAGGGTTGCAAAGGTTGTCTTGCCACCGGACCCTGGTGTTCTGCCACTGTGGGGTTCCCCAGCCTCCTCTTGCTGTCCTGCCCCTGCTATTGACAGCGCTGGTCTGGCATCTCTTGGAATTTACAGGCTGGTTCTCCTGTCCTAAGGACAAGAGAAATCAGTCTGTTTTTTCAGTAACTGAGTCCTGGTGGAGTCCTTCCTGCAACTCGCTCTTCTCCCTGCCAATGAGGATGCAGGGGAAGGAGCAGATTGGGCGGCCGTGGTTGTGTGAGTGCTCGCATTATGCAGTGTCAGCGAGCAGAGGGAGGGGGGAGGAATCACCCGCAGGAGCTGACTGGGGACGCTCTCCCTCTTAGACATTGCCTTTTTGTAAAAAGAAAAAAAAAAGATTTTTTTTTTAATTGGGGGGGGGGGCACATGGTGGGGCACAGCATAATGTTGGGGGGGTCAGGGCCCCCTCTGGCCCCCCTATGGACGCCATTGCCCCCAGGGCATCCGATATGATAAAATCTGCTAAAAATAGACATATGGAAATACGTTCGCCATCCGTCCAGCGGATGACAATTAGATGGAAATGAACACGAAGTCCGTTTCCATCAAAAATGCAAAAATTAAAAGCCAGCTTTTACTGCAGCTGCTGACTTTTAATAATAGGACACTTACCTGTCCTGGAGTCCAGCGATGTCGGCACTGCAGCTGATGTTTTTATCGTAAGGGAACCCGGCAGTGTAGCATTACGGCTTCACATGGGGTCCCTGCTGCGCATGCGCGAGGGACCTCTGCGCTCTCTTGCTGGCAGGAGGAGGAGGGAGCCGAGCTGTGATGTAATTCGCTGCGGCCTCCCGGACTCCCAGAAGTGGGGACAGGATACCTATCAGGTGCATACAGGTGCATAATGTGGCACCGGAGGGGGGAGGAGACAAATGAGCGGAACTTCCACTTTTAGGTGCCGCTTTAAGATACCATCTTTTTATCTATTGTTGAAGTCTTTTATTAGTCACTGTCACAAATTTTACAAAACTGTCTCCAGTGTTTAGTGATTAATTTAATTGTTTCAACACAAAATTCTGTGATTTCTCTGAGACAAAATGAGTTCATTATCTGTCTTTGCAGGCTCAATAAAAAGGTGCTAAGAATAGACATAATTAGCATAGCACAGTTGTTGCCAAAAATATTTTGAATACATTTTAATCTTTCTGAGATTCCAGTCTTTTTATACACTTTTTCACGCCTGATGGTAGGATTAGTTTATAGGAGCGCTTATCCTAACAGTACTTTCTTTGATTAATTCTAGACTTAAAATAGACTTATAACACTGCAAGATAAGATTGAGCAAAGAATATTCAATGCACAAAATATAACCCTTCATGAAATGGTAGCTTAAAAAGCAGCACATATACACAATATAAAATGATCTGCCATACATGTGAAGATTTGTTTTGGGTGCAACTGCCTATTTTGAACACAATCAAAATATTTCTATCCCCAATCACCCCACACTCTCACCACATAAATGTTTTCCATCAATTCATTTTAAAGAGAAATTCCAGGCAACAAGTAAAAGCAATCAGATCGACCACTTCAAAACGGACACCAGTTAAGTAGCTCTGTAACATTCCCACGAACCGTTGACCTGTCTGTCTATTCTTGGTATAGGGAAGTTTGAGAGGGTGAGCCGCAAAAAATGGAGTTTGCAGGGGTCTGAAGTGTTTGCAGGGGTCTGAAGTGCTGGACTCCTGATAGCGTTGGTGGATACGGCCAATATGGATCGAAAGCCAGAGTAATGAATGCGAAAAATCTTCCAACCCTTGGTATAAGCCTGGATAAAGAACCATAACCCAGATCGATCACTAGTGTCCAGAGAGACTAACCATGACCAGCAGGGAGTAAGAAGGGAACTGGTTTGCCCAACAGCTCAGCGCTGGCTGCGCCAAAGTGAATCACACTGATGAACTCTCCCAGGAAGTGAAGCTTGTATGTCAGACCTAGCCACGTCAACCTACACATGAAGGACATGATTCGAAGAGACCCTGACCCACCTTATTAACATTTTCTATAGCCAAACCACCCATAAAGAAAAACAATGAGCTACCTGACCAACCGGTCCCCATGTGACTAACTGCCAGTATTGGCAAATAACGAAAAAAAAAAATGCCAAAGTATGTGTAAACTTGGGCAGACAAACTTCCGGGGGCCAACCACTCATGACGCAAGATGGCCAAAAAACCAACCAAGTCAGCTGCATCTGAAACACTCTGAGAGTCCTGCTTATGGTCGTAAAATAAACATGGAGATGCCATTCCAGTCACCCAATAACTGGTCCCACATGATTAAGTCGGGTCGCGCTTTTGCCTGTAACCTGACAACCGAGTCAGAGTCCTCAAACCGAAAGGAGGGCCAGACTCCATCCTGAGAAATAATTTTCATGGCATGATTCAATATACCTAAAGTGACTGTAAGAGCCCCTTTGAACAGGCTGGGGTTCGGACAAAAGATGAATGGTCTAACATATCTGACCAGTTCTCCAGGCAACCCCGCAATCAAGAGATTAGAGCCGAGAGTGAAACCCAGAATAAATTATGAAGATTGGCCCGGACCTAACACTTTGTGGGCCGTCAAGGGGACGTTGGCTCAGCACACACACAGAGAGACTGCAGATCCCTGGGCGGTAACCAGGGTCTTCACGTAACAGGAAATCAACTGAATGAAATAACCCCTGACCACCTACAGGTACCCAAGATCCAATGGAGTACTTGGCAGGTGTCAAATCAAGGACTACTTTGACCCAAAGGTTAACCCAGTGGTGAAACAACATTTGCGCCATTTGTCTTGCCCTACCAGCGTTTGGTCTGATGGAAGTAGCTTCAAAACATGGCGAGATCAGCTTTTATAACCAATACCCCCCCTGTCTGTAGAAAGTGCTAAATCGCCAGATCCACGGATGAGTACTTCAATAAAAATACTTCCGCAAGAAATAGGGCAGCCAAAAAATGTAACAACCGATAGCGGAAACTTGCCACTGGACACCCCAGTGGGCCGACCCACCAACTTCAGAACAAAGGTGAAGAACCGAACCAATCACCCCTGAAAATTACTGTGGCTAGGAAGGTAGAAACCCCATGACAAGCTCTGCTGTGTGCTTAAGTATAGACCAACTCCCAAATGATGAAGTACTACCATGCTCTGAACCCCCACGTGAGGTTGAAGGGATGAACGTGAATTAGTCGCTTCCAAACATGCAGCATGCCCAAACTCAAGGAAACGCAAACTGGAGAGAATGGCAACAGATCACCAGAATTGAGAACAATAACACCGCTCTGTGCCTACTCAAGTATGAGGACATGAGCAGTGATGGTGAGACCACAGCACGTGAATGAACCTGACGACCCCCACCTTAGTGTATGCATAAGTGAGCCCGAGTAGCCTGCAGTGCAAAGACAGGTAATTAAAATGGAATACTAAGGGCTAGTGTACCCACAGACCTTGGTGGGTAGTCGTACAGGTGTAATGAAATGAACATGCATCGTATGACGTATGGTATACGGGCAAGAAGGTTGTGGTCAACAATCATTAAAAACTAAACCTTAGCCCATATGGATCTGTAGACGTGACACATCCTGAGATGTGAGCAATTGCTAACTGAAAAAAACAGGTGAAAAAAATATCTGCGCTAACTAAAAAGAACAATAAGAGCATCATCAAACACAAATATAAAAAATCAAAATGCAGCGCTTGGGTGAAACAAAATTTACAAATAAATGTGATAGTCCATAGAAAATCAATAAGGAATAGAGATGACGTGAAGCCTCCACCAAACCTCAGTGTGCAAAGGAAAAGCACACCACACCCACGTGCTATCAATCTGCTTACCAGAAAGATATGAAAACAAGCGATGTAATCATATGATCCGAATGGCACACTCCATCATTGACAGGCAGGTTATGGAAAAAGGTCAGGTCGTCACATATCAAAAGGACATCAGGACTCACATAAGAAGATAGATGAATTGCGCGATCACCAGCAGGATAAAACCCAGTAGGAAGAAAACAACAATAGTGAAGCCCGTAGAGCTAAAGCACACGTATTTATTGTAGTCTACTTATAGGTAAAAAATTAACATCAACACAGAAAGAGAATAATCCGCGGCTCACAGCGTACTTGCATCAGCCAGCCTGACATGTTTCATCCTATGTGGATATCATCAGAGGTGCCTTTATTGCATTTATTCACTTTATTGAATAGATTGGGGACTGTGGAAGAAGGGGGGGATCAGAGAAGACAGAATCAAGCAGCCTTTTTACACAATGCAGATTATTAACCCCTTAAGTTCCACAGTGAGTATACCCAGCATGCTTTACTGCATATACAGACTGATTTTACGGTGGGTTTAGTAACACTTTAAGATAAAGTGATACCTTTTCTGTGCAGAAAAGCAACATAATAGAAAAGTTTATTTTCTCTACCATCTCTACCATCTACTTTGTCCCATTTGACACACCTGGTTATAATATTAGCATGCTGCAAGGACCTAAAAAGTGATATTAAAGGCAAAAAAATGTTCTCTTCTTAGGTCTCCAACAGGCACTTCTGGCCCCTCCCTCCTGTTGAGTGCCCCCAGAGCATCTCGGAGGGAGAAGGGAAGCTGTTGCCACTACGGGACTAATCGCCTTTACCAGGGACCACAGTGAGTAACTGAAGCAAGTACCGGAGCAGTATTCTCACCGGGAGCAATGGGAAACACCTTTTGAAGGATAAAACGTGCCTTTTATATACAACTATATAGATCAGACCAAAATGAGGGACACATGAGGGGGAAAGAGGACATTGCTCCAAATCAGGGACAGTCCCTCGAAATCAGGGACGGTTGGGAGCTATGGTACAAACTTCTTTAAAATTCATGCACAGGTAAAACTCTTTCCCGGTTGATGACGTCATGGGCAGAGGATAGAAGGGGATCAGCGCAGGGACAGCATGACATGTGCGGACTGTATTCACGCTGTTGAAAGCTGTTTCCCCTTTAAGAAAGGGGGAGTGGCAGAAGCAGGGGAGGCTACGCTGGGGAAAAAGATTAGGTGGAAGAAGGGGGAAGTGACGTCAGCGGAGAACGCGGGGAGAAAGATTAACATACGCTCCCATCGCTCTACTGATTCATCTGTAATGGCGGCTATTTCAGCGGCGGCAATGTTAGAACAGCTGCGAGCGGTGGCGGCAGCACAAGGGGCAGACTGGCTGCAGGCTAAGGTCTCAACCATCCTTACAGAGTACAGAGTGCAACGAACAGGGGGGCCCCAGAGGCTCTACATGCGCACCATTCCAGGCCGCCGGAGCGATTCAGCCCTGACTTTGCTCCTGGGGTCAGAGGCCACAGCATCAGGTGAGAGGAAGATCGATCCAGCCACCCCCCAGCGATCAGCAGGCTCAGGGAGCCAGAAGAGGTGACACGAGGAGGACACAGTGGAGAGGCCGGAGTGCGGGGATGGGGGAGACCAGCGCAACCCACGGTCCCCCCCCCTCAGCTCGTCGCAGATGCCAGGAGCAGACGGCCGGAGATTCACGGGGGGCTCCAAGCAGCCAGTCGGGCCAGAGTTCGTCATCAGTCCATCGGGGGGCTGGCCAGGTGGCCGAGGCAGCCAGCAGACCTGTGCTTTCCAGAGGGAGGAACGTGAGGAGTGCAGTGCCTTTGGTGAGCAGAGGCAGAGGGAGAGCAACAGAGGCCCAGACCAGTTGGCGGCACAAAAGTCCATCCAGGCAGGCAGGACACGGGTCCAGCGTTACAACGCAGAGAGTGGGATGAGAGCAACAGCGCAGAGCCTCGGCAGCCAGAGCGGGACCCTCTGGAGTGCAGCCAGCGGTCATTCGTCAGGAGGAGGTCAGCAACAGATCGGAAGGGGAGCTGTCCGGGTCGGAGAGGGACCAGGACCAGGGACATTCGTCAGTGGTGGATTCCGGAGTGGCGGCTGGTGGGCCCAGTCCTGGGCAGCCCGGTGAGTGCAGCTCTACTTTATCTATTTCTTCTTTGTTAGAAAAGTTATTGGAGCAGGGCAGAAAAGGGGGTTCCTCCGGGGGGGGGGGGTAGTTCAGCGGGGGTAAGCGTGGTTAGGCCACCTGCAGAACAACCCAGGGAGGCAAGAGAAGGGGAGGGCAGGACAGGCCTGCAGGATTTATTGGCAGGTTTGCGGGACTTAGTACAGCGCTTTGAGCCGACCACGGGGGACAGTTCATCACCAGCGCGGGCGTGGGCTATACCACAGGGAAAAGATGGGGCTGCGGTGACTACGCCAGCAACAACGGTCACGGTTAGTGGAGATTCGGTTACACCGACAATCGGAACTGGGATGGCAGTAGTCGATCCACCTGGAACATCAACCAGCGTTTCGGTCCCGGACAGCCAAGAAAAATCAGGGGAGAAGAAGGCAGAGTCAGTCAGGTTGGCGGACTCCGCTAAGAGTGAGGTCTATGTCTGTTTTGAAGGCCCATTGGGAGCCCATCTCAAAACAGAAGTGAAAGAAAAAATTTGGAAAGGGGAATATGTGGAGATATTCACATTACTGCCTTTAGAAAAATTCAATCTGGATAGATTGAAACCGGAAGAACATAAGAAAGAGGACGAGGAAAAACGCAGATATAGGCTGATTCCGCGTATTCTTTCTAATTGGCTGCAGGCGTTCGCTATCTTGGTGAGTGTGGTTGGGGAAAAGGCCACCGAGCACTGCTCGGCCATGTTCGTGTACTTAGATGCCATTAGTGAGGTGCACTGGACATACGACGGAGTGGCATGGCTGCGATACGATGAGCAGTTTCGGCAACGGATGGCCGTCCGACCTTCACTACGCTAGGATCATAAGGATATCAGCCTGTGGATGAAGCTTATGACTGCAGCGAGGGCTCCGAACCAGTTTTTTCAGGCAGGGGTCGGAGGTACCAGAGCTCCAGGACAACCGACCGAAAAGAAATGGTGCTTCTGTTGGCAGTTTAATGAGGGCACCTGTAAGTTTGGAGCAAACTGTCTATTCAAGCACACATGCTCCGGGGGATCTCACACACTGTCAAAGTGCTTTAGAAGAGGGAAGGGGCGTGGCGGAGAGCCTGCGAATAAGAGGGACGACGCCGGTGCGGATGGAAAGGATACGTCCTTTCCTCAGTAGGTACCCCGACCAAAAAGCGGCTCAGTTATTAGAATCAGGATTCGCGAGCGGATTTAAAATACTGTGTTCATTGGAAGCAGCCCCTCCCATAGCGAAGAATTTGCGTTTGGCCCTCACGCATCCGACAGTGGTTGCGGAAAAATTAGAAAAAGAAATACAGTTGGGGCGCATGGCAGGCCCTTTTACTTCGGTCCCACTTCCGGGATTGGTGGTATCCCCATTGGGAGTAGTTTCCAAGAAGGAGCCAAATTAATTCAGGTTGATTCATCATCTTTCCTTTCCGAAGGGTGGGTCAGTCGATGATTCGATTGCGCCGGAGGTGTGTGCAGTGACGTATACTTCCTTTGATGCAGCGATATCATGGGTCTGTCGCTACGGGCGGGGGTCACTTATGGCAAAGGCGGATATTGAATCTGCTTTCCGGCTTTTGCTGGTTCACCCAGAAAGTTTCCATTTGCTAGGCTGCACATGGAATGGGGCATACTACGTGGATCGTTGCCTCCCAATGGGATGTTCTATCTCATGCACTTTCTTTGAAACATTCAGTTCATTTCTGGAATGGGTGGTATGGGACGTTTCTGGGATCAACTCAGTCATCCACTATCTGGAAGATTTCCTGTGCGTTGGCCCAGCGGGTTCTAATATTTATGCAGTCCTCTTAGGGACGTTACAGCACATAGCGGAGCGTTTCGGGGTCCCGTTAGTGCCGGACAAAACAGAGGGCTCCACGTCCAAAATCGTTTTTCTGGGAATTGAGGTGGATTCCTTGGGAATGGAGTGCCGATTGCCGTCGGACAAGCTGGAAACTCTCAAGGCAGAAGTGCGTGGGACCATTGGTAAGCGCAAGGTGCAATTGAGGCAGCTACAATCGTTTTTGGGTAAGCTGAATTTTGCTTGCCGAATAATTGCCATGGGTAGGGTTTTTTGCCGGCGGTAGTCGGCAGCGACTGCGGGGATCACCGCCCCCACTCACTTTGTTACTCTTAACTGTGAACATAGAGGAGGACTTGTGGGTATGGCATGAATTCCTGGAATCATTTAACGGGCGCGCTCTTTGGATGTCAGGTCCCATCAGTAATTGGGATCTTGAATTATTCACAAATGCGGCAGGTTCGACGGGCTATGGGGCCATTTTTCAAAGAACTTGGAATGCCGCACGCTGGCCCCCTACTTGGGTGGAGGCTGGGTTCTTGAAGAACCTAGTCCTCCTGGAACTGTTTCCAATTGTGGTGGCAATGGAAATCTGGGGGGAATCTTTTCATAACTTGGAAGTGTGGCTCAACTGTGACAACTTAGATGTCATCCAGGTGATTAACTGTTTGTCAGCCAGTGGTCAGGTTGCTGAGGCATTTAGTATTGCGCTGTTTGAAATTGAATGTTGTCATCTATGCTGTACACTTACCAGGGGTTGAGAACACCTTAGCTGATGCACTGTCTCGTTTCCAGTGGGACAGGTTTCGGGAGTTGGCACCAGACACGGAGCAGCAGGGGGTTACCTGCCCCGACTGGATGTGTAACGTGATGTAACTGGATGTGTAACGTTGCCTTGGGAACGTGGCAGGGTGGATTCAACGCTCCGTGAGTAAGGCCAATTGGGACGCTTACTCCAAGGTATGGCAAGACTGGCTGGTATGCTTACATGGGCTGGAGATCGCCCCTGCGGGCCGGGAGGTACCTCATGCGATTCTTTATTTTATTAATATGGGATTTGAGAGGGGCATCTCAGCAGCTGCCATCGATAAGAAACTGTCGGGTTTGGCCTTTCTTTTTAAGCTACAAGGGCTGCGAGACCATACAAAAGATTTCTGGGTGAAACAAGCAGTGAAAGGATACAGGAAAGCGCATAGGAAGAGGGATGGTCAGCGCCCGGTGTCTTTTGACATGTTACATGGCCTATTTCGACATATATCATACCTTTGCAGTTCAGAGTTTGAAAGCGCCTTATTCCGTGCGGCTTTTGCATTAGCGTTCTTTGGGGCGTTATGGGTAGGCGAACTGGTTAGCCCGTCCAAGCGGGCCCAAGGGGGGCTTCAGTGGGACGATCTGGAGTATTTGACTGATTCGTTTAGAATATGTATTAAATGGTCAAAAACTGATCATATCGGTAAGGGCGTGCAACTGGAGGTTTTCCGAATTGCGGAATCACATTTGGCGGCCGGGTATGACCCCACAAGCTACTCATCCCACTCTTTCCGCATAGGTGCTGCTACAGAGGCTGCTAGGGCTGGTCTTAGGTTTGAAGCAGTGAAGCGCATTGGTAGGTGGGACTCAGATAGATTCAAGCTTTATATCCGCCCACATTTATTACAGGCTTGTTAACAGGGGCTTTTCAGTTTGGGGTTAGAGTTTACGGTTGGGGGGAACTTACTGTTGTGTTTGTCAGTCTTGCTTTACAGGTGAATCGGTGGGCCTAGTTTGGATCTTGGGCCACTCATTCGTTTTCTGGGGGGCCAGACGGGCTGATGTTTGGCCCAATGGTAGGAAGCTAGGTATCCCCAGACAGGAGGCTCGGGTCAGATGGATCGGGTTACCGGGTATGCTGTGGAACAGGGTAAGGTCAGAAGTCCACAAGTTTGCTTGTTGGGACAGGGCACCAGATGTTTTGGTGTTACATGTGGGGGGGAATGACATGGGGTTAGGTCCATGAGGGATCTTATCCGTGACATAAAATGTGATTTTTTTTACGCTTACAGGCGGCCTTTCCTGGGATGGTTATTGTATGGTTGGATATGGTTGGGAGGACGTCATGGCGGTGGGCTTTGTCTGCTAAAAAGGTTGATAGGGCCCGAGTAAAGGTAAATAAGGAAGTCAGCAGGTTCATTATGCGGAATGGGGGTGTGACCATACGGCATAGGGAGTTGGAGGTGGATACATGGAGGTACCTTAGGAGCGATGGGGTGCACCTTAATGAAGTGGGTACCGACCTCTGGGCGTTAGGCTTACAGGATGGGGTACAGCGTGCATTGAAGGTTTGGAGGTGCTCGCAAGGGTAAGGTTTTACCCCTTGCGTGCAGTGGCAGTGGTTTGGGTCTGTGAGGAGGAGGAGGTGTATGTTATATGGAGATATAACATGGTTGGTACCCATATGTAATATGGGGTTTGTTATGTACCTTCCGGTTACGAAGGGTTAACCAGGAAGGGGTAAAAAGTTAGGTCACTGGGAAGGTTGTGTACCATCTCACAGTCTGGGGTTTGCGACTGGAGGCCTAAAGTTTTTACGAAGTTTGTCGCAGTGACCTGTGGTGTGTGTTTCCCTCCAACACTACAATAAGTATTGAGAAGGTTATTAAAAAGTTGTTTAAAAAGTTATTTAATTATGTTATTTAATTATGTTATTTCCAACACCTTGTCACATCATTTGTGGGGTGGATTTGGAGGGAATTGAGTTTATGTTTAAGGTGGCTTAGAGGACTGGGGGTTAAGTCCTTCACATGTCAAGAAGGTCCCGGAGCAGGGGATAGAAGGGGATCAGTGCAGGGACAGCATGACATGTGCGGACTGCACAGTCACGCTGTTGAAAGCTGTTTCCCCTTTAAGAAAGGGGGAGTGGCAGAAGCAGGGGAGGCTACGCTGGGGAAAAAGATTAGGTGGAAGAAAGGGGAAGTGACGTCAGTGGAGAGTGGCAGGGAGAAAGATTCCCACCCACTCTCCCTGGTATGCTTATGGTGAAAGGGGAATACGAAGTCAGCTTGGGCAGTGGTTTGGGTCTGTGAAGAGGAGGAGAAGTATGTTATATGGAGATATAACATGGTTGGTACCCATATGTAATATGGGGTTTGTGGCAGAAGCAGGGTAGGCTACGCTGGGGAAAAAGATTAGGTGGAAGAAGGGGGAAGTGACGTCAGTGGAGAGTGGCGGGGAGAAAGATTCCCACCCACTCTCCCTGGTATGCTTATGGTGAAAGGGGAATACGAAGTCAGCTTGGGCAGTGGTTTGGGTCTGTGAAGAGGAGGAGAAGTATGTTATATGGAGATATAACATGGTTGGTACCTATATGTAATATGGGGTTTGTTATGTACCTTCCAGTTAGGAGGGGTTAACCAGGAAGGGGTAAAAAGTAAGGTCAATGGGAAGGTTGTGTACCGTCTCACAGTCTGGGGTTTGCGACTGGAGGCCTAAAGTTTCTACGAAGTTTGCCGCTGTGACCTGTGGTGTGTGTTCCCCTCCAAGACCCCAATAAGTACTGAGAAGGTTATTTAAAAAGTTATTTAAAATGTTATTTATTTCACGTCATTTGTGGGGAGGATTTGGAGGGAATTAAGTTTATATTTAAGGGGTGGCATGGAGGATTGGGGGTTAAGTCCTTCACATGTCATGATTTCATGGTTTCTGACAGTAGGCAAAGGCCATGAATTCAGAAGATACAGTCAATCCATTTGGTAATGTTTTTTCCAGATTGGATAAGCAAGATCACCGCATGGATCAGTTTGTCATAGCATTACAAACGCTCCTGAGTCGCACAGCTCACCTGGAATCTCCCACTGTGGCTGCTCCGGTTCAACCTGAGTTGCAGGCCATCCCTGCTGCTGCGCCAGTCTCTGTGCAGGCACCAGCCTCGAGTATTACCTCTATAAGAGGTATGTCTGGTTCCGCTCTGCTTCCCCAGTGATTTGGGGGCGATCCAGTTCAATGCAAAGGGTTTCTCAACCAGCTTGAGATATACTTTGAGATGCTACCCCAGGCATTTCCCACAGACAGAAGCAAAGTAGGTTTCATGATATCTTTTCTTTCTGAGAGAGCCTTGGACTGGGCAAACCCTCTATGGGAGACGCAAAAACCTTTTGTCTTGAGTTACCCTGAGTTTGTGGCCTCCTTTAAAAAGGTATTTGACGTTCCCGCACGCTCCGCTTCTGCTGCCAAGTGCCTCATGTCCATCAAACAGAGTACGAGAACTGTTACCAACTAGGCCATTGAATTCCGTTCTCTGGCAGCAGAGGTTGCTTGGAACAATGAGGCCCTCGTGGCTGCTTTTTTCTCATGGTCTCTCCGATTCCATCAAGGATGAGATAGCAGCCCAAGATATACCCACTGAGCTGGAAAAGTTGATCACATTTGCCATCCTCATTGGCTCCAGACTTAGAGAAAGACTCTCTTTTAAGGAGCACTTGCGGAAGCCTCCTGTACGTTTGCCTCCTAGCTTTGCAGTCCCACCCGTGCCTCCCTCACCTCCCATGCCTCCTTGTACCGAGTCGGTCAGTGAAGATGAACCCATGCACTTGGGCTTCACGTCTCAACGTCACGTCTCTGTCTCAACGTCCTACCTCTAAGAGCGCTATGCATCCTTGTGGCTACTTTTCCATGAAATTGTCACCTGCGGAGTGCAATTACGAGATTGGTGACAGAGAGCTGTTGGCGATCATTTTAGCCCTGAAAGAATTGAGACATCTCCTCAAAGGTACCACTGTGTCGCTTCTCATTCTTACTGACCATAAGAATCTCACATTCTTGTCTGAGGCTAAACGCCTCTCTCCCAGAAGGGCATGATGGGCTCTTTTCTTGTCAAGTTTCAACTACATTGTCTCATTCTTACCCTGTACTAAGAATATAAGGGCTGGCGCCTTGTCACAACAATTTTCCTCCACTTCCAAGCTCCTCCTGAGCAATCTTGTGACCGCTGCTTTGTCCCAGTGAGTCTCTGTACTGCCGTGCTCCAGATTTACCATTCTTCCAAGGCAGCTGGCCACCCTGGTAAGAATCAACTCGTTTGGGCCATTTCCCAATAATTCTGGTGGCCTAGTCTACGTGCTGATGTAACTGCCTTCGTAGCTGCCTGTTTCGTGTGTGCTCAGAGTAAGACTGCACAACACCATCCAGTGAGCCTCCTACAGCCCATACCCAATGGAGAGAGGTCCTGGACCCACCTGTCTATGGATTTTTTTGTGGAGTTACCCAATTCCCAAGGCAACACTGTTATCCTTATGGTGGTTGACCGGTTCTCAAAGATGTGTCATTGTATTCCACTTAAGCGGTTGCCCACTTCTAAGGAACTGGCTCACATTTTTGCTCGGGAGACCTTTCGCTTACATGGGCTACCCAAGGTGATTGTCTCGGACAGGGGTAGTCAGTTTGTGTCTTGGTTCTGGCGAGCCTTTTGTGCACAGTTGGGAATTCAGTTTGCTTTCTCCTCTGCGTATCACCTGCAGTCTAATGGGGCCGCATAACGAGCCAATCAGTCCTTGGAGCAATTCCTAGGTTGCTATATTTCTGACCATCATAACAACTGGGCAGACCTATTACCGTGGGCAGAGTTTGCTCACAACAGTGCCTTAAATTCTGCTTCCCGATTGTCCCCGTTTATGGCGAATTATGGTTTCCAACCTTCCATGTTGCCTGACTCGTTTGTTCCGCAGAGTATTCCTGAATTAGAGGAGCATCTTTGTGGTCTTAAATCCACTTGGGCACAAGTCCAGGAGGCTTTGCGTCACACTAATGATAGGTACAGACTCCATGCTGACCACAGACGCCTGCCTGTGCCTTCCTACCAGGTTGGGGACAGGGTCTGGCTGTCATCTCGCAACCTCCGACTTCGTGTTCCCTCACTGAAGTTTGCACCTCGGTTTATTGGGCCTTTCTGTATTCTTCGCAGGATTAACCCAGTGGCTTATGCATTAGACCTTCCTTCTAATATCGTATTTCGAATGTATTTCATGTCTCCTTATTAAAACCTTTGGTCTGCAACCGCTTTACCACCTCGGTGCCACGTCCTCACCCTGTACAGGTTGAGAACCATGAGGAGTATGAGGTACAGTCCATTGTTGACTACCGTAGGTTCCATGGGCGCATAAGTACCTGGTGCATTGGAAAGGGTAGGGTCCGGAGGAACGCTCTTGGGTCTCATCCTCGGACGTACATGCCCCTGTCCTCCTCCGTGAGTTCCATAGACATTTTCCCCTAAAGCCTGTTGGTCCTCTGAGGGGGAGGGGTCGTTGAGAAGGGGGTACTGTCAAGACTGAGCTCAGCCCTTCCTTTTCTGAGCTGAATCGCCAGCTCCCATCTCTCTCCACAGTTACTCAGCTGTTGATGATCCTGCTTGTCAGTCCTGTGTACTTAAGCCGTCCAGTCTAGATGAACTGTGCCTTTGCCTTGGTAACATCACAAGAAACTATCTCCTGCGTTTCTGTTTAAAGACTGGCTTTGCTGACATCCCTTCTGGCTCCAGATCCTGCTTGCTCTTCCACTACTTTGATCCCTGACTTCTGGCTTAGCTGACTATACGTTCTGGTTACTGAACTTTGGCTATGTTTTGACTACGTTTGTTCTTTTTACTTTTATTATTAAACAAGTGTGATTTAACTGTACTTCTGTCTCCGTCTGATTTCATGGTTTCTGACACAATGGCAATAGAACACAGACTTTGCAGCAAATGTCACTTCTCCTCCCCTTTAAAAGGGGAGGAGCTTCTCACTGACCATGGAAGATCTTGCACAGCGTGCCTGTATCTTTGGTGTGATGACTCAAGATGTAAACTGACCATGGTAGCTTGGATCAGCTGCCATGCTACTGTGGTCAGTTTACTTGTAGAAGGAGCAGCACAGACAGGTTCAACCAGGTATATTACAGCATTGGCAGCAGGAAAAACAATGCACACATATTTAATTTAAATAGCATTTATTTAATTTACAGAGACAGCGCAATTTTTTTATTTTTGACATTACAAACACTTTAATTTAACGTGGTTGTAAAGGCAGAAGGTTTTTTTTTATCTTAATGCATTCTTTACATTAAGAATAAAATCCTTCTGTGTGCAGCAGCCCCACTCAGCCCCCTAATACTTACCTGAGCCCCCTCTCAAGTCAGTGATGTTTCATGAAAGCCACGAAGTCCAGGGACTCTCCCTCCTGATTGGCTAAGGGAACAGCAGTGGACCTCATTGTCTCCCGCTGCTGTCAATCAAAGTCAGTGAGTCAATGAGGAGAGAGAGGGGTCTGAATGGATACACAGAGCAGCGGCTTGGCTCGGGTGCCCCCATAGCAAGCTGCTTGCTGCGGGGCACTCGGCAGGAGGAAGAGGCCAGGAGCGCAGACAAGGGACCCCAGAAGAGGAGGATCCGGGCTGCTTTGTGCAAAAACACTGCACACAGCAGGTAAGTATGACATATTTGTTATTTTTATAGAAAAAAAACAAGACTTTGGTATCACTTTACCTATACATATGACTGCCTCTAGCTGCACAAATAATTACCTTTTAAAGTGGATTTAAACCCCATTCATGAAGCTGTTTTGTTGCTCTGTTATCAGCATGATAACGTCTGACAAGTTCTCCATTAACCAAGATAAAACTAGCCTGAAATCTGTGTCATGGGAGGTTGCTATGAATAGATTAGCAGAGAGCTTGTCTTGTCACAGCACAGCTGTGCACATTCCTTCCTTCCTCTACATTTGTGGAGTGGGGGTGCGTGCCTTTCCTCCAATCAGCTGTCACACAGTGTATGCCAAGGATACACTCCTACTGCTGAATGGGGAAGTAAAAATTCTAACCCGATGTTAGAATTCTAAAGACTATAGCAAGCTGAAGACAGCAGATATGCATGTAAAACTTATGTAGGGAGATTTGTTTCATCTCTGTATTATCTGTGGCTGTTCACTTCACTGGGTTTGGGAAAGGGTTTACATCATTAAGGCCCGGTTCACATATGTGCGACCGAGGTTCACGGCAAGGGGTCCGGTGCATCACGGTTTACCTGTTCAGGTGATATTTAGGTCCGAATTTTTGCCTGAATTCACACCTGAACCGGACCAAAAGACACACAGGACCCTTCTGCAATACCCAGGACCTGTGTGAACCGGCTCTATTGAAAGCTGGTCACACTCGCCTGTTATGCGAATTGTATGAGAGGAAACCCGGATCCAATTCACATATATGTGAACCCAGCCTAAAGCTTTGATGTACTTTTTCTCTGAGCTGTGTCAGAAGGCTTTTCTTCATGCAAATCCCTACCACCTCTGCAATGTTTGGGTGCTGTCAACAGTTGGCAAAATTTATAAAATAAAGAGGAACATTGCAGAAGTAACACTTCTTTCATGTTTGCAAGGAAACCCAAGGGTGGCTGTGGCATTTTTCTATAAAGTACACTTATGCCCCGTACACACGGTTGGATTTTCCGATGGAAAATGTCCAATCGGAGCGTGTTGTCAGAAATTCCGACCGTGTGTGGGCTCCATCGGACATTTTCCATCGGATTTTCCGACACACAAAGTTGGAGAGCAGGAGATAAAATTTTCCGATAACAAAATCCGATCGTGTGTACACAAATCCGACGGACAAAGTGCCACGCATGCTCATAATAAATAAAGAGATGAAAGCTATTGGCCACTGCCCCGTTTATAGTCCCGACGTACGTGTTTTACGTCACCGCGTTTAGAACGATCGGATTTTCCGACAACTTTGTGCGACCGTGTGTAGACAAAACAAGTTTGAGCCAACATCCGTCGGAAAAAATCCTAGGATTTTGTTGTCGGAATGTCCGAACAAAGTCCGACCGTGTGTACGCCCTATTATAGTTACTTGTATCGGAGAAAAGTATTGCCTTTGAGCCATTTGACTTGATAAAAATAAAACAAACTGCTAGAATCTTTTGGATTGCATCCAGTCCTACATAACAGTGACATTCCAGGTACAACTATTTGAAGCATTCCTTTTATTACATTTAGGTTGGCTTGAGTTGCTTGTTTTTCTTCTGAAAACATTAAGGGTAAAAAAGATTGCAAGTGAACAAAAGCATTTAAATAACAGGATACTGTTGGTGAGAAATACCCCGACCTTCCTGTAAATTCACGTCACTGGATCCTCAGGAGACAAAGGTGCGTGAACTACTCGGTAAATAATTAGGATTTAATAGGAGACCTTGCAACATTGTTTACAACAAAACAACAGAAATGAATTGTTCCGTGAGGAGCAAATAAGCAAATAATAGAAACACATATCAATATAATTAGGAAATGATGTAATGTCTGAGCTGGTTACTGAAAATTTTCTTTTCCAGTGGTTCAGATTCTGTTGTCATATTATGACTTCTTCTGTAGAATTTTTTTGTATTATTTGCATCCTTTTTTATGTTGCAATGAAGCTAGGAGCATACAGGAAATATTCTTTCTTCGCGACCTTAAGCTTGACATGGCATTTAGGTCACTGCATTATGCGTATGCTGATGTTACGTTCCATCAACAATGACCAACAAAGGAATAAGCAGGGCTGTTTTCTTAAAATCAGAAGTTGAACTTTATTGCAAATAACTACCCTACTAAGCTAGCAAGAAGCCAATAATTTAAAGTTTCATTTTTGGTTAAACGCAAACAACCTGATGTGGTTGCAAGTGCTTATAATAACCTAGAACATTCTGGTGACCATGGAATTGACACACATATATAACTTTAAACCCACTATCACACTGGTGCGACTTATCAGGTGATTGATTCAAATGAAAGCTCCGCAACAAAAGTTGTCAAAACGGGGCAACTCAGATGGATTGCATCAGAGAATGCATTAAGGTATAAACCTTCTGTGTTTAGAACTACTTTAACACTATCAGGAAATATGGATGCTCCTAGGTCTCAATTTCAGTGCTGACTAAGTACTGGGGGGGGGGGGGGGGGGGTCATCCATGGTACATTCAGACACTGCATGTTGACTTATGCAGGGCCGATCCTGGGTGAGTGCACAGGGTGCACCGTGCCCCAGCACTTTAATCTGCCTGCAGAAGAGGGGCGCCGAGGCTAACTGCACTGGTTGCTCACATCACTTGCTAGAATCGCCGGCCTCCCAGCCGGCGTCTAGCTAGCGACCAGTGACGTCAGTCAGAGAGGCCGCTGCCGCCCCAGCATTTAGAGTGCGCCACTGCTGCCCCAGCATTCTTTGAGTGCTGCCTCCATGGCTAGTGAACAAGCTCCGCCCACCTCTGCCATGTTCTTCAGACAGCGTGGCTCAGAGGGAGCGTGTCTCGTCTGAAGTACTCCTGAAGAGAGAGAGCAGAGCTGCTCAGCTGCGGCTACCTGCCTTGCTGTGAGTCACAGTGAGTGACACCCTGTCCCTGCACTGCACCAGGCTGGTCAAGGAACTTGGAAGTGTGTAAATTGTTGTGCCCATTAAAAGCTGCCTCTGTGCCCATCAAATGCCCACTGTGCCCATCAAATGCCCACCAAAAGCTGCCACTGTGCCCATCAAACACAGTGCCACTGTGCCCATCAAAAGCTGCCACTGTGCCCATCAAACACAGCCACTGTGCCCATCAAAAGCTGCCACTGTGCCCATCAAACACAGCCACTGTGCCCATCAAAAGCTGCCACTGTGCCCATCAAACGCAGCCACTGTGCCCATCAAACGCAGCCACTGTGCCCATCAAACGCAGCCACTGTGCCCATCAAACGCAGCCACTGTGCCTATCAAACGCAGCCACTGTTCCCATCAAACGCAGCCACTGTTCCCATCAAAACGCAGCCACTGTTCCCATCAAACGCTGCCACTGTGCCAATCTAACGCAGCCACTGAGCCATCAAACACAGCCACTGTGCCATCAAACGCAGCCACTGTGCCCATCAAATGCAGCCACTGTGCCCATAAAATGCAGCCACTATGCCCATCTAACGCAGCCACTGTGCCCATTAAAAGCAGCTACTGTGCCCAAACGCGTGTCTCATCTAGAGTGCTCCTAAAGAGAGAGTGCAGAGCTGCTCAGCTGCGGCTGCCTGCCTTGCTGTGAGTCACAGTGAGTGACACCCTGTCCCTGCACTGCACCAGGCCGGTCAAGGAACTTGGAAGTAAGTGAGTAAGTTGTTGTGCCCATTAAAAGCAGCCGCTGTGCCCATCAAACGCCCACTGTGCCCATCAAAAGCTGCCACTGTGCCCATCAAATGCCCACTGTGCCCATCAAATGCCCACTGTGCCCATCAAAAGCTGCCACTGTGCCCAAACGCAGTGTCACTGTGCCCATCAAAAGCTGCCACTGTGCCCAAACGCAGCCACTGTGCCCATCAAACGCAGCCACTGTGCCCATCAAACGCAGCCACTGTGCCCATCAAACACAGCCACTGTTCCCATCAAACGCAGCCACTGTTCCCATCAAAATGCAGCCACTGTTCCCATCAAACGCTGCCACTGTGCCAATCTAACGCAGCCACTGTGCCATCAAACGCAGCCACTGTGCCATCAAACGCAGCCACTGTGCCCATCAAATGCAGCCACTGTGCCAAACGCAGCCACTGTGCCAAACGCAGCCACTGTGCCCATAAAACGCAGCCACTGTGCCCATCTAACGCAGCCACTGTGCCCATTAAAAGCAGCTACTGTGCCCAAACGCGTGTCTCATCTAGAGTACTCCTAAAGAGAGAGCGCAGAGCTGCTCAGCTGCGACTGCCTGCCTTGCTGTGAGTCACAGTGAGTGACACCCTGTCCCTGCACTGCACCAGGCCGGTCAAGGAACTTGGAAGTAAGTGAGTAAGTTGTTGTGCCCATTAAAAGCAGCCACTGTGCCCATCAAACGCCCACTGTGCCCATCAAAAGCTGCCACTGTGCCCATCAAATGCCCACTGTGCCCATCAAAAGCTGCCACTGTGCCCAAAGTGTCACTGTGCCCATCAAAAGCGGCCAATGTGCCCAAACGCCCACTGTGCCCATCAAACGCCCACTGTGCCCATCAAAAGCTGCCACTGTGCCCATCAAAAGCTGCCACTGTGCCCAAACACAGCCCCTGTGCCCATCAAACGCTGCCACTTTGCCCATCAAACGCTGCCACTGTGCCCATCAAAAGCAGCTACTGTGCCCATTAAAAGCAGCTACTGTGCCCAAATGCTGCCACTGTGCTCATCAACCACAGCCACTGTGCCATCAAATGAAGTCACTGTGCCCATCAAATGCTGCTACTGTGCCCATCAAACGCAGCCACTGTGCCATTAAACGCAGCCACTGTGCCCATCAAATGCAGCCACTGCGCCATCAAACGCAGCCACTGTGCCCATCAAACACAGCCACTGTGCCCTTCAAACGCAGCCACTGTGCCCATCAAACGCAGCCACTGTGCCCATTAAAAGCAGCCACTGTGTCCAAACGCTGCTACTGTGCCCATTAAATGCAGCCACTGTGCCATCAAATGCAGCCACTGTGCCCATCAAATGCTGTGACTGTGCCCATAAAACGCAGCCACTGCGCCCATCAAACACAGCCACCGTGCCCATCAAACGCAGCCACTGTGCCCATCAAACACAGCCACTGTGCCCATCAAACGCAGCCACTGTGCCATCAAACGCTGCCACTGTGCCATCAAACGCTGCCACTGTGCCCATTAAAAGCAGCTACTGTGCCCAAACGCTGCCACTGTGCTCATCAAACGCTGCCACTGTGCCCATCAAATAGTGCCACATCAAATGCTGTCACTGTGCCCATCAAATCCTGGCACTATGACCGCCTACTCACCGTCTGCCCGGCACTTACCCTGTCTCAGTGGTGGCAGGTGACGGCATTGAGCGCTGGGACCTTGGAGCATGTCAGACAGTGGCTCCTGTGTCCCCCATGCGTCTCCTCCCCTCCTCCCGATAGGCGTACAATCGTATCACCTGTTGTTTCAGCCAATCAGGTGACAGGTAACAGACCCAGGCTCACCAAATGCTGCCACTGTGCCCATCAAACGCAGCCACTGTGTCATCAAACGTAGCCATTGTGCCCATCAAACGCAGCCACTGTGCCATCAAATGCAGCCACTGTGCCCATCAAATGCTGTGACTGTGCCCATAAAACGCAGCCACTGCGCCCATCAAACACAGCCACTGTGCCATCAAACGCAGCCACCGTGCCCATCAAACGCAGCCACTGTGCCCATCAAACACAGCCACTGTGCCATCAAACGCTGCCACTGTGCCATCAAACGCTGCCACTGTGCCCATTAAAAGCAGCTACTGTGCCCAAACGCTGCCACTGTGACCATCAAACGCTGCCACTGTGCCCATCAAATAGTGCCACATCAAATGCTGTCACTGTGCCCATCAAATCCTGGCACTATGACCGCCTACTCACCGTCTGCCCGGCACTTACCCTGTCTCAGTGGTGGCAGGTGATGGCATTGAGCGCTGGGACCTTGGAGCATGTCAGACAGTGGCTCCTCTGTCCCCCCATGTGTCTCCTCCCCTCCTCCCGATAGGCGTACAATCGTATCGCCTGTTGTTTCAGCCAATCAGGTGACAGGTAACAGACCCAGGCTCACCAAATGCTGCCACTGTGCCCATCAAACGCAGCCACTGTGTCATCAATCGTAGCCACTGTGCCCATCAAACGCAGCCACTGTGCCATCAAATGCAGCCACTGTGGCATCAAACGCAGCCACTGTGCCATCAAATGCAGCCACTGTGCCCATCAAACGCAGCCACTGTGCCCAAACGCAGCCACTGTGCCCATTAAAAGCAGCTACTGTGCCCAAACGCTGCCACTGTGCCCATCAAACGCAGCCACTGTGCCATCAAATGCAGCCACTGTGCCCATCAAACGCTGATACTGTGCCCATCAAATGCTGATACTGTGCCCATCAAACGCTGATACTGTGCCCATCAAACGCAGCCACTGTGCCATCAAACGCAGCCACTGTGCCCATCAAATGCAGCCACTGTGCCCATCAAACGCAGCTACTGTGCCATCAAACGCTGTCACTGTGCCCATCAAATGCAGCAGGTGACAGGTAACAGACTTGCGCACCTGATTGCCTGAGAGGCGGTTCAGTGTTAGCAAAGTGAATATTCATTTGCTTTTCTAACACACCTGGATGAACTGCTTTTCGCTCGCAGTTCACCTTTTTTGAAGCCTATTAGAGCCTATGCGTTTTTCAGGCAAGTTTTGCACTTTTAAATTCTCGTTTTTGCATGCAGATCATTGGCCTGCCAGGTTGCGTGCTTGGATAAGGGTCTGGTATGGATTTTTGGGGGGACCCCACGCCGTTTTTTTATTTTTATTTTGGCCGGGGTTCCCCTTAATATCCATACCAGACCTGAAGGGCCTGGTATGGAATTTAGGGGGACCCCCACGTCATTTAAAAAAAAATTTGGTTCCCCTGTGGGGAATTCCCATGCCGTTTTTATCAATGAACTTTTATGTGTATTGTCGGACCGGCAATGCAATAGCCGCGAGTAGTTTTAAATTACTTTTTTTCTTTGAAATGTCATTTTGCTGTCAGACTGTTCTAAACACGGGAAACATGCGCCCCTTTACAGGCATACTATAGACACCCCCCAGCTATGAAATTTAAATGGATAATACACTTTTATTGAAAAAACGGACGTTTTTAAAACTTTTTTTTGCATTGATCCATGTCTCCTGGGGCAGGACCCAGGTCCCCAAACACTTTTTATGACAATAACTTGCATATAAGCCTTTAAAATTAGCACTTTTGATTTATCCCATAGACTTTTAAAGGGTGTTCCGCGGCATTCGAATTTGCCGCGAACACCCCAAATTGTTCGCTGTTCGGCGAACTTGCGAACAGCCGATGTTCGAGTCGAACATGAGTTCGACTCAAACTCGAAGCTCATCCCTACTCTTTAGATAGCCTGGTTCCAAAGGAGTTTTCACTTCCTTTGCATCTTGCATATGGAATTGTTCCAAGATTTTAGTATCTTTATTTGGATTCTTAGATAGTAGCTAATGTTCCCTAGCTCTTTGATTTCAAAATTTTCTTTCAGCTTATGAATTGTCTGATTATAATCCCCTTCTTGTTCAAAACAAGTTATAATGTTATCAACATAGATAAGGATGTATATCCATCTGTCTTCTTGATTTCTGGAGTAGAGACGCAAGGGAGCTCGCATGAAGGTGCTGAGTCCTTGTGGGGGGGAGCCGAGACAGCCGCCGAGGGACCCCAGAAGACCAGGTTCGGGGCCACTCTGTGCAAAACAAGCTGCACAGTGGAGGTAAGTATACTATGTTTGTTATTTAAAAATATATATATATCTTTAGTGATCCTTTAATTCTTCTTCTGCTGCCTTTCTACATTTATTGGCTACATGTTTTCTCATTTTTACTATGTCTTCCCAGGATGTTGTGTGTTTTGATGGTGTATGACATCTTGCTTGGTGGTATCCCCTTTGTAGTCCGAGTGGATCTTCTGACTTCAGGCAGCTCAGCAAGATCTGGTGGGGAACTTCATTTAGGCAATGTGAGTTCCACCTCTTGTTCTGCAAAGGTTCGCTTTGGTCGACCTTTTTTTCTGTTTTGCTTGGCATATTCACTTCACAGCTTTCAGGGATCAATGTTTCTGGTGATGGGCTCTCATCAAAATAAACACTACGGCTTATTGTCACTTTGTCAGTCTTTGGGTGTAGGATTCTGTAACCCTTAGTTTGCTTGCTGTAGCCTACTGGAATGCACCCTTTGGCTCTGTTATCCAGCTTGGATAGCTTTTCACTTGGAATATAGACATATGCTTTACATCCAAACACTCTGATGTGCTCTATGCTAGACTTTGATCCATGCCACATTTCAAATGAAGTACTTTTAATGGATCTTAAAGGTAGTCTATTTTGCAGGGAGGTTGTAGTCATGGCTGCTTCTCCCCAGTACTTGTGAGGTAGGTTGGCATCCGACAACATGCATCTGATCATTTCTATAAGAGTGTGATTTTTTCTTTCTGCTACACCGTTTTGTTCAGAAGTGTATGGTGTGGTTTCTGGTGTATTATTCCTTGTCTCTTCAGGTATGAGACCATTTGTTTACTTATGTATCCTCCTCCATTGTCGGTGCATATTATTCCTGGTTTGCGTTGGAATTTGTTGCTAGACATGACAACGAACTCTTGAAGTTTCTCTGTTTCATTCTTGTGTTTCATCAGATAAGTAGTTGTATACCTGGAATAATTATCAATGAATGTCAGTAGATATCTGTTCCCGCCTGACTTAGGCATTTTCATTGGACTGCATTGTGTATGAGCTGAAGGGGGTGGGTAGTTTTTCTTTGAGAAGCCTGTGGAAGAGGTGCACATGTGGCTTTTGCTTCAATACAGCACTTGCATTTCATGAGCGCTTTGCAAGGTGCTATTGTCAAATCTTCTGTTAAACCTGTCTTTATAATGTCCTGTATAGCTTCTGGACTTCTGTGCCCCAGCCGCCTGTGCCATAAGTGAATACATTTGTTGTGTAGGTCATTAGAGACTATATTGGCTTGCTGGTCTGTGGTGATGAGCCTGTATAGGTGATCATCCAGTTTTCCTTTTGCGAGGAATCACTTATCATTGTCAATTGTGCATTCATCACCCTGGAACATAAAGCGGAACTTTCCTAGCAGTCATTTTTTCAGCTTTCCATCTATTAAATCTTCTGCCCTTGTTGTTTTAACTTTGGTTAGTAAAATATTTTTTTTCTGCCAGTAAATACCTGTCATGTCACCTTGAGGCTAGGTGACAGATGCACTCTGTAGGAGTCAGAAGTGCACTGCTAGGTACTGGACCCTAGGACTGACTGCTGCGGATTGAACCCTGGGAGGTTCAGGAAGCAGGTCTACTGGATCACTGACACAGATCCCACTGGGAGCTAGAGCATAGATTCCCCAGGGTGCGGAGTCTAAGAGCCAGCAGGTGTTCACCAGAGACTCTAGTGGTGAGGATGGACTGCGCTGCAGTCTGGCTCCAGGTCGCGGCCCACAGGGTCTCATAGCTCACGCTCACGGTAGACTACAGGAGAAGAGGAAGGAGGAAGCAGGCTGGAACAACAAGGAAAGTAAGGGACAAGCCAAGGTCGGGGCCACAAGCAGACAAGGACAACAGAGTTCATGCCAAGGTTCAGGGTCACAGGCAAACAGGGATGGTCGGGGACACGCCAAAGGTCAGGGTCACGAGCAGACAGGGATGGTCGGGGACACGCCAAAGGTCAGGGTCATGAGCAGACAGGAATAGTCGATAACAGGCCAAAGTTGGTAACTGGAATCAGACGCAGGAAACACAGCAAGTACACACGAAAGCTAACACACAATGGTTGATCAGCACTGTTGGCTTGCAGTGCACAGGTTAATATAGGGTTCCCTGATAGGGCCTGAGGTGGGGCCATGCTTAGAGGAGAGGTTATAAAACCAGTCAGGGGAGAGTCAGCTGGTCTTTAGAGATGAACACATGGAGACAGGTAAGCTGACAAACAAACTCTATTGCATAACCATGACAGTACCCCCTCCTCTTATGAGGCCTCCCCCTCCCCCGCCTGTGCCCAGGCTTAAAGGGAAACTCCAGATGGAACCTCCTCAATAGACGAGGAGCAAAGACCTCAGATGCAGTGATCCAAGACCTCTCCTCAGGACCAAACCCTTTCCAATGTACGAGGTACTGAAGAATGCCTTTACGGAGCCGGGTATCCAAAACTTGGATAACCTTGTACTTTAGATTATCCTCCGAGACTGGAAGTGAGGTGGGGAGGGGACGAAAGGACTTATTGAGGACTAAAGGCTTTTTAGAAATGGGTAAGGGCACGAGAAGACCATCAGAAGTCTGAGCAGGGTCCCCCAGACCCTTAAAGATGAGCTGGACATCCAACACAGGACCATCAGACTGGGTAGAGGTTAGTGGATCCCTGAGGTCAGGTTGGTTAGAAGGTGACATGTTACAAGAGTTAAGCTGGATAGCTGAAACACAAACAGAATGCAGAGAGCCCTGAACAAAAGATTGAAAAGCCCATCTGGCCGAATGAGGCAGTCTATCCAAAGGATGGATTAAGCCTCTTAAACAGGTTTGAACTGACGTAGTAGCAGTAGGGTGAGGCCAGGTTACAGAAGGTCCTGAACAAGAAGCAGGAAGCTCACTGGGCATAGGCTGAACTGGTGCAGAGGCCGACTGAACAGTATCGCCAGGTGCAGCGACCACCAGAATTGCATCACAGGGTGTAGCGACTGTGGAACTGGTGGACGAGTCAGCCTGGGTGTGTGTCCAAGGGGGTCCAGGGACAGGCAAAGGGAAATGGCCATGCAAACTGGAGTGACTGATTGGCTCAGGTTCACAGGTGGGCTCCTCATCCAGAGTGCCACACGACCCAGAGAGTGC
Source organism: Lithobates clamitans (assembly GCA_037952925.1). Classification (NCBI taxonomy): domain Eukaryota; kingdom Metazoa; phylum Chordata; class Amphibia; order Anura; family Ranidae; genus Lithobates; species Lithobates clamitans. The sequence continues at coordinate 140,106 of JBBGZY010000731.1, forward strand.
CTTAGCCTGACTATTGCAGGAGACTTTCCAGAAATCGCTATATGCAGCGGGAAGAGCAGAAGATACTGGGATGGTGGCAACAGGAAGTTTCTCTTTTGGGGTAACCTTGAGTAGGCAGGAGGAGGAACAGGAGGAACCCCAAGTCAAGATCTGTCCAGCAGTCCAGTCAACATGTGGAGAATGGAGCCGTAACCAAGGAAGACCTAATATGATAGGAGATGAAGCCTTAGGTAAGACAGAGAAGGATATCCACTCCTGGTGGAGTGTCCCTACCTACTTAACAGGGAGGGTATGGAAGCGGATAGGGCCCCCTGGGAGAACAGTGCCATCAATCGCCAAGACCACCAATGGCGTTGTAAGAGGCAAAAGGGTAAGTCTCATGGAAGACGCAGTTCCCCAGTCCATGAAATTGCCAGCGGCTCCGGAATCCAGATATGCCGAGACCGACCGAGGGGAAGCGCCAACATGAAGGAACACAGAAAGGAGAAGACGAGAAGGTGAAGGTGATATTTCAGGGTCCAATACTCCACCTTCCAGATGTATTAGCCCTGAGCGTTTTTCCAGACGAAGAGAACAAGTATCACAAAAATGACCTTTGACGCCACAGTAGAGGCACAGGCCCAGAGCTCTGTGTCTAGTGCGTTCTTCGGGAGATAACTTAGTCCGGCCCAGCTGCATAGGTTCCTCAGCAGGCAGGAGGTGCTCCTCGGAATGAAGAGAAGGGACATGGAGCTCAGGCTGCCTAAAGAACGGGAGTGCCGGCGTCTTTTTTCCAGGGCCCTCTCCTGAAAGCGAATATCGATCTGGTTATACAAGGTGATGACACCATCCAGATCAGCAGGGAGAGATATTGCTGCTAATTCATCCTTCACTTTATCAGAGAGGCTATGTAAAAAGGTTGCAACTAGGGCCTCATTATTCAAACTCAGCTCAGCAGTCAAGGTACGAAAATGAAGAGCGTACTGTCCCACAGAAGCGGACTCTTGATGGAGGCGTAAAAGGGCGCTGGCCACTGAGGAGACACGACCTGGTTCCTCGAAGATATTCCGAAAACGTTTCAAGAAATCAGACAGGCTAGAAACCACTGGATCATTTAGTTCCCACAGAGGGGCAGCCCAGGCTAACGCCTTTCCGAACAGGAGGGATATAATATAGGCTACCTTTGCCCGATCGGACAGGAAGTTTTGGGGCAGAAGCTCAAAATGAATTGTGCACTGGCTAAGGAACCCCCTGCAGGCCTTGGAGTCCCCAGAGAAACGGGCCGGAGCTGGCAGATGTAATGAATATGTGGCTGTGACTGGTGCGATAGGTGCAGCAGCAGATAGCGGTTGAGGTTGTTGAACGGGGGGTCCTAAAGAGGCCTGAACCTGTTCAAAACGGGATGCCAAATCCTGAAGGAATCGCATCACCTGGGTCCGATGCGATTCCTGGGTCACAAGTCTGCGAACTAAGCCCTGCAACGGATCATCTGCGGGTAGCGGCACATCAGCTGGGTCCATGGCTGATCAAACTGTCAGGTCACCTTGAGGCTAGGTGACAGATGCACTCTTTAGAAGTCAGAAGTGCACTGCTAGGTAGTGGACCCTAGAACTGACTGCTGCAGATTGAACCCTGGGAGGTTCAGGAAGCAGGTCTACTGGATCACTGACACAGATCCCACTGGGAGCTAGAGCATAGATTCTCCAGGGTGCGGAGTCTAAGAGCCAGCAGATGTTCACCAGAGCCTCTAGTGGTGAGGATGGACTGCGCTGCAGTCTGGCTCCAGGTCGCGGCCCCCAGGGTCTCACAGCTTACGCTCACGGTAGACTACAGGAGAAGAGGAAGGAGGCAGCAGGCTGGAACAACAAGGAAAGTAAGGGAAAAGCCAAGGTCGGGGCCACAAGCAGACAAGGACAACAGAGTTCATGCCAAGGTTCAGGGTCACAGGCAAACAGGGATGGTCGGGGACACGCCAAAGGTCAGGGTCACGAGTAGACAGGAATAGTCGAGAACAGGCCAAAGTTGCTAACTGGAATCAGACACAGGAAACACAGCAAGTACACACGAAAGCTAACACACAATGGTTGATCAGCACTGCTGGCTTGCAGTGAACAGGTTAATATAGGGTTCCCTGATAGGGACTGGGGTGGGGCCATGCTTAGAGGAGAGATTATAAAAGCAGTCAGGTGAGAGTCAGCTGGTCTTTAGAGATGAACACATGGAGACAGGTAAGCTGACAAACAAACTCTATTGCATAACCATGACAATACCTTATATAGCCCACTTCCTGTTTCTTGTCTGGTAAAAAGCCTAGGCTTATGACATCACGCACAGCGCTCTCTCTCTCACTCTCGTGAGAGTTTGCCAGGAAGAGAGGGGGAATGAGTCATAAGAGGGCCAATGAGAGCTGCAGAGCTGGAGGCGTGCCTCTGTGTGTCTGTGTAAATCCAGGAAGTGAACAGGCAGCGGCTTCAGCTGTCCACAGTTAAAATTGTTGCAGCCAGATTCAGTGGAGGGAGATTTCTGCAGCATATTTGCCAAGTACAAAATCACAGTAAATATAAAACAATATGCAAAGTGGTTGGAGGGAAGCTTCAGAATGGCAAAGATGTTTTTATTACAAATTATGTGGGCAGACTGCAGTTGCTCTTTAACTGTGAGACCATTGTTTGCAACACCTTTCATTGAAAGAAGGCTGCCTTCTAGTTCTGGAACATACAGCACTTTCTTTACAAGGATACTCTGCTTGTATCCTTGTGGTATAATGCAGGTCAGGAAGCACTGGCCTTTAGCCTTATGAGGTGTAGCTTTTCCCATTTGCTAGGAAAACGTTGTCTTTTGCAATGTAATCAATGTTTGTGAAGAAGGTCTCATTGCTAGTCATGTGGCTTGTCGCTGCTGAGTCTATGCACCAGCTGCGTGGCTTGCCGATATGTGTCACTTTAAAGGTGCCACTCCATGATGTGTCTGCAGTTTCGTTTGTGATTGCTTTGACTCTTTCTTTTGTGGATACCTGAAGCTTTTGCTGCTTGGCTTTCCAGATAGAATAGTCCTTTTTAAAGTGACCAATCTTCTTACAGTGAAAACAGGCTCTGCTTTCTTTTTTGTACTTTATGCCTTTGTTCATCTTAAGAGCTTTGTCATCATGGTGTATATTTTCTTTCCTTCTGTCATATTTATCGATTAATTTCCCTTTGACATATTCCAGTGTCAGCTCCTGCTGGGGTCTGGTTTCTAATGCGTTAATAAGAGCAGTATATGTCTCTGGAAGGCTGCAGAGGAGCAGAGCAACAATATGGTTAGCTTTGATGTCATCTCCGATGTCACGTAGCTGCACTATGATCTCTAGCATAGCATTCACATGGTCACACATTTGCTGGCCTCCTTCAAGTCTTTTCTTGTATAACTTTCTTAGCAAAAACAGTTTGCTGTTTAGACTTGAACGCTCATGAAGTTTTTGTAATGAAGTCCACATACCTTTGGCCGTTTTCTCTGTTCTTATGTGGATAAGCTGGTCATCTTCCACTAGTAAGCTTATGATTGCTTTTGCCTGTCTGTCCTTCCTATCCTAGTCATCCATCTCTCCATCTGTGGGTCTATCTGTATTCAGCATTTGCCACAAGTCATCCATGTTCAGAAACGTTTCTAGTTTAAACTTCCATAGCTGGTAATTGGCATTGTTCAGCTTTGCAATTGCAAACTTCACATCTGAACCGCTTGCTATCTTTCTTCTGCTTGCATACAGTACTCACAGACTCACTAAATTTATTGTCTTGCAGAATTCACCTTTTTTTTCAGTGCCTGGGGTGCTGCTGGGTTTGCTGCTGCTTGTAGTATTCTCTACAATGCCTGGATGTGCCTGGGCCCATAACCTATTAGCAGGTTATTGAATCATGCACTTGGAAGCTTGTTGTATGCAGAGAATACTTTACTTTCATGGAGGAATATATTACATGCCTTTTATCAAAGACAGGAAGAGAACAACAAACAAGTACATGCACTGCGATACAGATGGTATATCCTGTTATTACTTTGTACCATACAATACACATTATCATCCTGCAGTGACACCTGCTGGTATAGACAAGAATAATGCATATATATATATATATATATATATATATATATATATATATATATATATATATTAACCATGCTGTTGTTCTTTCAACACAGAATTGTTCTCATAAACAGCATGTTGGTTATTTTAAATTAAAAGGGTTGTAAAGCCAGTTTTTTACCTTACTGCATTCTGTGTAGTAACATAAAAAACCTTTTTGCATGCAGCTCCACCCGCAGCCTTCTCTAAATACTTACCTGTACTCAATATCCATTGAGTGATGTGCAGGAGAGCCGAGGCTCTCTCAGTTTTCTTGATTCTCATTGGCTCAGATGCAGCAGCAGAAGCCATTGGCTCCCACTGCTGTTAATCAGAGCCAATGACAAGAGAGCGGGGGGGGGGGGGCAGAATCCTGCACTGTGTGTGTTATGGACAAACAGAGCAAGGCTCAGGAGTGAGCACATACGAGTGCCCCAAAAATAAATTAGTAAAGTTAGCCTGATTTTTTGTATAATGTCAAAGATGGTTTATGTCGAGTAAATAGATTCCTAACTTGTCATGCTTTAAAATTGTGCACACTCGTGGAATGGCGACAAACTATGGTACTTAAAAATCTCCATAGGTGATGCTTTAAAATGTTTAATGGTTACCAGTTTAGAGTTACAGAGGAGGTCTTGTGCTAGAATTATTGCTCGGTGATACCTCACATGTGTGGTTTGAACACTGTTTACATTTGCGGGCACAACTTACGTATGCGTTTGCTTCTGCGTGCGAGTCCCACTGAGTTAGGGTATATCTAAGAGCAAAGGCGGCCCGTCCATTAAGGGCGCATGGGTGCCGCCCCCTCTATCCATGCCACCCCCTTATATGGTTAATGGATAGATTCATGCATGGCATAGAATTGCCCAGGCCAATTTTCAGCACTGTCACACTTTGAATGGCAATTGGACTGTCATGTAACTCTGTACCCAAACTATTTTTATAATTTTTTTGAGACAGACAGAGCTTTCTTTTGGTGGCATTTATTTACCACTGGGTTTTAATATTCTTTGCTAAACAAATGAAAAAAGACCAAAAATTTGGAAAAAAAGTTTTTCTTAGTTTCTGTTATAAAATTTAGTAAGTACACTGACAGGCACTGATGAGGCAGCACTGATGAGGTGGCACTGATGGGCACTGATGAGGCAGCACAGATTAGGTGGCACTGATGGGCACCGATGAGGAGGCACTAATATGCAGCACTGATGAGCACTGATGGGTGGCACTGATGGGTGGCACTGATGGGCACTGATAGGTGGCACTGATGGGCACTAATAGGCGGCACTTATGGGCACTGATAGGTAGCACTTATGGTTGCTATAGGTGACACTGATGGGCACTGATTAGCATCACTGATGGGCACTGATTGGCATCACTGCTGGGCACTGGTGAGTATTACTGGTGGGCTCTGGTAGGCATCACTGCTGGGCAGTGGCAGGCATCACTGTTGGGGCTGCACTGATAATCATTGCACTGAGTATCAGTGCAGATCTCTCCTGTGAGGAAAGCCATTTATTGGCTCTCCTCTCTTCACGCTCTGTCAGCGAGAGGAGAGGAATGCCCATAACTGGCACTCACTATTTACACTGTGATCAGCTGTGATCTGACACATCTGATCACATGGTAAAGAGTCCATGTCATAGGCTATTTACCGTGATTGGTGATGCGGTGTATCCAAGGGACACACTGCACCACAGATCGCCGTGCTGCGCTCCCCCGGGGGCGCGCATGAGCAGCCCGTTCTGAAGGACATCATATGACATCCCTTTAGATTGGAAAAGCCACCGCCCGTCCTATAACAATTCGACGGCTGGGCGGTGCTTAAAATAGAAATGAAAAGCAAAAGATTTCAGTATACATATAAAACACATTATAAATACCTCTTTTTTCCCCTTTTTTATAAGTGATCACATAACCTCGGTTCTCAGTTGCATAAGGATCTTTGAGAGCTGGGGGAGAAAAAACAGCAGCACACTGATCTTCCCAGTAAATGCTAAGTGTTCTCATGCCTCGAATGGTCAGTTTTTATGGACTGTCAGGAACACCAGTGCTTTCACACAAAGAAAGCAATACAAAGAGAACAGGATACTTTTTCATATAAGTGCATGGTACAGCTAGGGCTGTCTTCAAGGCAGGGCAAAAGGGGCAGCTGCTCTGGGCCCTATCATTGTTGTGGGGCCCAAAGCAGGTGCCTCGTATTTGCCAACTATCCCAGTTTAAATTCCCCCGTCCCTCTGAAGTTTTAGTCCCATCCTGTGTCCCAGTGTGAAGTTCTGTTACTAATGCTGCCCAGCTCTGCCCTATTGCCATGTACAGATGACTCACCTGCAGATCCTGTGTTTACATGTAAATAACCTGCATTGATATTTAAATAGCTGCGGATTGGCAGCATTGATATGTAAATAGAGACAGCATTCATATATATATCATGCCCCCCGAGGTGATATCCACCATCACTTCTACTGAATGCTGCCCACTGGGGAGGTAAAGGGTCATGCTTGTAAGTCCTGACTACAACTGTGATCATTAAGCCTAACATCAGCCTGTTCTGAAAAGGTAAGAAAATTGGAGGCTGAATCCTTTTTCAAAATAACATGGTGCCACAGCACCATGCATTTTGGTGCATGTGAATACGCACATCTCAGCAGATGCATGAGGGTGTCATTAACACTTAATGGCACTGCTGTGTATCTGCTAAACGGCAGCACGTTTCTGTGATGTCAGGAAAGCGATTTTGCATGCGTTCCCGACACACATAAATGTGAACGCAGGCTAAATGTCTCAGTTACATTGGTGGTCAGTGTAAATCTTCTCATTACATTGGGGTTTGGTGTACAATCTGTTCATTCACACTAGTGGCCCTTATATTGCTGGTCAGTGTAAATTTCTCCTTACATTGGTGGTTACTGTCAATGCTCCTATTACATTAGTGGTCAGTGTAAATCTCCATTACATTGGTGGCCAGTGTAGAAACTCCTCTTTATATTGGTAATCGGTAAACAAATCCAAACTTGCATTTGTATTCAGTTTAGAATCCTCCCTTACATTGGTGGTCCATGAAGAAGTCCCCTTTAAATTGGTGGTGAGTGTAAATCCCCCCTTACATTGGTGTTCATTGTAAATTCCCCTTACATTGGTGGTCAGTGTAGAATCCCCCACTATATACTTGCAAAAGATTTCCAGCTTTACTTTGTGGTTGGTGTAAATGCTCTTATTACATTAGTGTCAGTGTAGAAATCACTCTTTATATTTGTGGGTGACGGAAAACCCTCTTTTATATGGTGGTCAGTGTAAACCCCCCCCTCACATTGGTGGTCAGTGTAAATCCCCCCTCATATTGGTGGTCATTGTAAATTCCCCCTCACATTGGTGATCATTGTAAATCCCCCCTTAAATTGGTGGTCAGTGTAGAATCCTCCGCTATATACTTGCCAAATATTTCCACCTTTGCTCTACATGATTCAGAATGTGCTACATTGTACTGCCTCCTAACTAATCCCATCCCCTCACCACTGCCACTGGTCCCATCAACCCCCCAGCATTGCTACTGATCACACACCCCCCTCCCCCAGCATTGCCACTGATGCCAGGAGTCCTAGGATCCCTAGGAGTTTTCTGTTTATTGATGGGTCCCCTCACCTCCCCAGTATATGGTGTGTAGGCAGTGATGAGATGATGTGCTGTAACATTTAGCAAGCAATTAGTGAGCAGTAATGATGTGCACTAACCTCTTGCAATCAATTATTGAGCGGTAAGGATATGCAGTAACCTCTAGCAACCAATTGGTGAGCAGTATTGATGTACAGTAATCTCTAGCAACCAATCAACAAGCAGAAGTCATGTTCTGTAGCAAATAATAAGTGAGCTATAACGTGTGCTGTAACCTCTAGCAGCCAGTCAGTGAGCGTTAATGATACATTGTAACCTCTGGCAACCAATCTCAATCACTGCCTGATCTGATTTTGGGTCTAGCTGCTATTTATTGTATGATTTAGAGTAGGTGAAGAGCGAAATTGCATGGAGTGGCAGGAAAATGTTTTCCCTGGGTCCAATCAATATTAAAGACGGCCCTGGGTACAGCAGGCACCTATCAGAAATATGAAAGGGGTTGACGTATAAGGGTTTGACTCTTATGTTAAATTACTGCAATATGAAACTAAGGACCTATGTTTTCATTCTAAAAATTCGGCAGATTTCAGCTTCATGATAGAGGCAATATAATTTATACTATTTCAATATTTTTTTTATAAGCTCAAGGCTAGCAAGTAACCTCAATTCAACACGTGTGATTGATGTTCACCTATTGTGTGATTGTTACACTTTGCGGAATATACAGAGAATAGAAATAATTTTCCCTTGGTGTGTAAGTCAACAAACTATTTGGGAACTCATGGGAAATAACAGAGCATAAACCAGACATTCCTTTCCAAAGTTTCTATTTATGTATGTTTCATTGTTTTTCCATTTTTGAATCCATAATTTGCCTTGCTGGTCTCATTCTAAAACATAATTGTTTTTGTTTATTCCTCTGACACATTAAGAAAGGTATGCCCGGAGTTATTTTTACCTGATTAGACGGAAGGCTGCATTGACTCAAACAATACAATGGACTTCAAAGCATTTCACACCTAAGCATGAACTCCATCTATTGCAAAACATGTAGACTAATCAATAAGAGAATATCTAAGAGTGTACTCACACATGCAGTTCTAAACCTGGCATGGATCACCCCCTAGGTCCAGGTCATTTGTGTAGTGTGAGTGCTCCATACCATGCGCTGGAACAGTTAAGCATACCATGCCCAAGACTGCTTGGAAGAGGTGGTCCAGGGAATGATTTACATGTAGTCCAGTATGGTTCTCTTTAATGTGAGCACAAATTGTACCTTAGCACAAAACTCTCCAGTTTGCTGAATGTAGGTGTGTCTAGGGACTCCTCCTTTAAAGCACAAAAGATGGTGCACCTCACTAAATATGCCCACCTCTAGGGGTTGCTAAGCTGTAGTAAAATCTGATGTTGTGGGACAAACTTGTAAGCCCTCGAAAAAGTGTTTCACCACATTTGTTATTACTACTGGCACCTAAAAGAATTTAAAAGCAGTCCTCAGTAGGGAATGAGGAACTAATTCATGAACATTGAAAAGTTGAGAAACAAACCATGTAGATCCATTTCTACTTTCTTGGCAGTCGTTGATGCTATATAATCATGGTATTTTCAAAGTATCCTGAGAAGCCTGCTGTCAGCATTTTTGGATTAACATAGTAATGAATAATTTTGTTGTAGATAAACACAAAAAAATCTTGCCTTCTGTAACAGAAGGTTAAGTCGGCTGCAGAACTCTATTTCTTCCACACAATGCTGGTAGCAAGTATGCTTTAGTTAGCCTGTGACTGAGCTCAGGCTGTGGCACTCTGGGAGATGTAGTCAGGAGGAAGATCTGAGCATCAGCCATCACTGGGAAACCAACTACAATACCCAGTGACACCTGAGAACAAGAGGGGTCAGATAAAAAGAAAAGACCAGGAAGGAGGGCAGTTAGGGAGCACGCCAACTGGAGAGAGGATGGAATAAGAAGTGCTGTGCTGTGCCAAGCTGTGTTGTGCTAAGTTTCAATGGACTCTGCTGTATCCTGAACCAGGTGGCTGGACTGAGCTGAGTCTGCTGCACCAATGGCTGCTTCAGTGCCTACTTTGAAATGCCAGTTCATGACCCAAGCTACCACCGCTCAGGTATGCTAGGGAACGGCAGGAGTGAAACGCCAAGGTACTCGTCATCTCGCTTACTATCTGAGATGGTCATCTGCAAAAAAGTTCATCCAATCAACTGCAACAAGAAAAATATATAAAGAGAGAGAGTGGTGAGCAGGCCACAGACCCACAGTTAATGTGGATGTAAACCCCATTCATGAAATTTGACCTGAGCACATATATCTGCAGTGTTTACTTATCTCTCTCCAAAGCCCTAAGTCCTGTGTCTTTCTGCTGCTCTGTTCCTCTGTTATCAGCATGATAACTTCTGACAAGTTCTCTGACACATGAGATAAAAGCAGCTGGAAATTTGTAACAGGGATGGAACTTAGAAGGGCTGTCAGTGCAGGGTCTGGGCAGTGATAGAGAGTGTAATAGAGTGTAATAGGCACTCTCTGCTCATAGCTGCAGCCACATTACAGGCTTTGGGCCCCCCACATGAGCAGAACTCCAGGGCCCAGTCGCAAGTGCGACTAATGTGATCCTGGTAGTTCTGCCACTGCAGTCCCCACTGAAGATATAACCCTGCACCCACTGTTGTGCTAACTGCTCATATTGTTGCTAAGCTAGGCCCAACACAGCCAAATTACCTGTTCTGCTCCCCAGAGTGCTGTAACTGTGCACACCCTACCATTTAACTACTGGAAATGTGCACATCTTACCATTTAACTGCTGCTTCTGGGTCTGCCTCTGTCTAAAGTGCTCGTCTGCATCTAAAGATTCCCCCACTTGCTAAAGTTAACCTCTCAGGTACAGTGGGGAAAATAATTATTTGATCGCCTGCAAATTTTGTAAGTTTGCCCATGTACAAAGAAATGAAGGGTCTATCATTTTTATCATAGGTGTATTTTAAATGATAGAGACAGAACATCAACCAAAAATCCAGTAAAAACACATGATATAAATGTTATAAATTGATGGGGCCATGTATTGTAAAATCTTGGATGAGAACCTTCTTCCCTCAGCCAGAACACTGAAGATGAAGTGCCTGAAACTTCCTCCACTTCTTGTAAGGTACTGATACTTTACAGACTCTTTCCTTCTGCTGAGTTTCAACTGACTGATTTGACCTTCACCCAAAAATATCTTTTCAATGTAGGGCCCTGGGTTGAAGGTTTTCAAACATTTCTTACATGCTTGGTGACTTTTTAGAGAAATAATTGATGTTATTTTACACCAACAACACTTACAGGTCTGAAGAGTAAGTTCAGCTGCTGGCTTCTCAATAGTATTGCCACTTTCTTGATTCATTGTGTTTGTACCAAGATGCATTACCAGGAGGTCATTCAGGAAATCTTCTTGAATCAAGTCTCGCAGACTCCAGGGGAATTTTTCTCTTTGAACTCCCTATAGCCAAAAGGCTCGTGTTCCATAATAAGGTGACAGGCCCTGCTGCTTTGGTAGCTAGACCCTAACAGCCCCTGTCGGGGTCTATTTCCTCCTTTTAGCTGTCTCACAGTTTTTCTCTTGCCATTTGTTTCTCAGTCACTGGTTGTCCTCCAAAAAATCAGAATGGTCAGTTTGGCAAATCTTTTTGAGCAAATCCTAAATCATCAATAAGCCTTAATTTATTCCTGAACAATTGTGTGAACAAATTATTTGCTTTAATTGTATGACCAAATTACATATTAATTATTTGTTTCCAATTATTGGTGTGATAGCTTCTTCTAGTTATCCATGCAGAAACATATAATTCGTAGACTTGCAGTAACAAAATAGATATTTTCTTTAACTAACCATCAATGTTTTATTACATACAGTTGTGATTTCCAAAACATTTTTTGTATTAAAGTTTTACAAAATTCTTTACACATGGTGTAATGATGAAAAAATGTATTTAACTGTAACTACCAACACATAATAAATATCTTTATTTCCAAAGAAGGAGAAACAAAATCAAACACTTTATATTGGCAATCTAATGTTAAGACATTTAAAATACAATTGTGAGAAAAAGTTTGTCAACCAGAGGAATTTTGATTTCTGTAAATATAGCTCCTAAGACAAAAGCATATACAGTGGCTTGCGAAAGTATTTGGCCCCCTTCAACTTTTCAACCTTTTGCCACATTTCAGGCTTCAAATATAAAGATATAATATTTTTATTTTTTGTGAAGAATCACCAACAAGTGGGACACAATTGTGAAGTGGAACTAAATCTTTTGGATTTTTGAAACTTTTTTAACTAATAAAAAAATGAAAAGTGGGGCGTGCAAAATTATTCGGCCCCCTTGCGTTAATACTTTGTAAAGCCACCTTTTGCTGCGATTACAGCTGCAAGTCGCTTGGGGTATGTCTCTATCAGTTTTGCACATTGAGAGACTGAAATTCTTGCCCATTCTTCCTTGCAAAACAGCTCGAGCTCAGTGAGGTTGGATGGAGAGCGTTTGTGAACAGCAGTTTTCAGCTCTTTCCACAGATTCTCGATTGGATTCAGGTCTGGACTTTGACTTGGCCATTCTAACACCTGGATACGTTTATTTGTGAACCATTGCTTTGTAGATTTTGCTGTATGTTTGGGATCATTGTCTTGTTGGAAGATAAATCTCCGTCCCAGTTTCAGGTCTTTTGCAGACTACAATAGGTTTTCATCCAGAATGGTCCTGTATTTGGCTGCATCCATCTTCCCCTCAATTTTAACCATCTTCCCTGTCCCTGCAGAAGAAAAGCAGGCTCAAACCATGATGCTGCCACCACCATGTTTGACAGTGGGGATGGTGTGTTGAGTGTGATGAGCTGTGTTGCTTTTACGCCAAACATATCGTTTTGCATTGTGGCCAAAAAGTTCGATTTTGGTTTCATCGGACCAGAGCACCTTCTTCCACATGTTTGGTGTGTCTCACAGGTGGCTTGTGGCAAACTTTAGACAAGACTTTTTATGGATATCTTTGAGAAATGGCTTTCTTCTTGCCACTCTTCCATAAAGGCCAGATTTGTGCAGTGTACGACTGATTGTTGTCCTATGGACAGACTCTCCCACCTCAGCTGTAGTTCTCTGCAGTTCATCCAGAGTGATCATGGGCCTCTTGGCTGCATCTCTGATCAGTCTTCTCCTTGTCTGAGCTGAAAGTTTAGAGGGACAGCCAGGTCTTGGTAGATTTGCAGTTGTCTGATACTCCTTCCATTTCAAAATCATCACTTGCACAGTGCTCCTTAGGATGTTTAAAGCTTGGGAAATCTTTTTGTATCCAAATCCGACTTTAAACTTCTCCACAACAGTATTACGGACCTGCCTGGTGTGTTCCTTGGTCTTGATGATGCTCTCTGCGCTTTCAACAGAACCCTGAGACTATCACAGAGCAGGTGCATTTATACAGAGACTTGATTACACACAGGTGGATTCTATTTATCACCATCAGTCATTTAGGACAACATTGGATCATTCAGAGATCCTCGCTGAACTTCTGGAGTGAGTTTGCTGCACTGAAAGTAAAGGGGCCGAATAATTTTGCATGCACCACTTTTCAGTTTTTTAATTGCTAAAAAAGTTTAAAATATCCAATAGATTTCGTTCCACTTCACAATTGTGTCCCACTTGTTGGTGATTCTTCACAAAAAATACAAATTTTATATCTTTATGTTTGAAGCCTGAAATGTGGCAAAAGGTTGAAAAGTTCAAGGGGGCCGAATACTTTCGCAAGCCACTGTAAATGAGCTGCTTTGTGAAAGCCGTCACTAGCAGTAAGTAGAGACAGATCAACACAGAGGCAGAAGAGGGGCTAGGAACAATTTCTCTCCTAATTTAATGCATGGGGCTCAGCTGTGAGTGCTATTTGGATCTCAATCGTTGATAGCAGTTATAATATGAATGAAGACTCCAAACAGTACTTGAAAGCTTCATTCATAAATACACTACAACAATATATGGTGACATATGTGTTAACCAGGCCTTAGGTACCTTTTCTCTATCAAGGAAACTAGAGAACACAACATAACACGTAAAAAGGACAATTCTTTGATTTGCAGATAGGCATTGATCAAAAAACATTGTAACAATATTTCACAATTTCTTAATAAATTAAGTCTGCAAAGCAGTATTTTAAGGAGATCCCTGTGCCAAAATTAAAAAAAAAACGGCGGAACAGGGGAACCCCTAACCAAATTATAAAAAAAAAATGGCGTGGGGTCCCCCTAAAAATCCATACCAGACCCTTATCCGAGCACGCAACCTGGCAGGCCGCAGGAAAAGAGGGGGGGACGAGAGAGAACCCCCCTCCTGAACCGTACCAGGCCACATGCCCTCAACATTGGGAGGGTGCTTTGGGGTAGCCCCCCAAAACACCTTGTCCCCATGTTGATGAGGACTAGGGCCTCATCCCCACAACCCTTGGCCGGTGGTTGTGGGGGTCTGTGGGCAGGGGGCTAATCGGAATCTGGAAGCCCCCTTTAACAAGGGGACCCCCAGATCCTGACCCTCCCCCCTGTGTGAAATGGTAAGGGGGTACAAAAGTACCCCTACCATTTTTCACAAAAAAAACTGTCAAAAATGTTAAAAATGACAAGAGACAGTTTTTGACAATTCCTTTATTTAAATGCTTCTTCTTTCTTCTTCCTTCAGTTTCTTCCTCCATCTTCTTCTTCTTCTGGTTCTTCTGGTTCTTCCTCCGGTGTTCTCGCCTGGCATCTTCCTCTGCAGCGTCGGCATCTTCTTTCCTTCTTCTCCTCGGGCCGCTCCGCATCCATGATGGCATGGAGAGAGGCTCCCGCTGTGTGATGCTTCTCTCTTCATCTTTTTCTCTTCATAATTTTCTCTTCATCTTCTTTTTCTTCTCTTCATCTTCTTGTCTTCATCTTCTTTTCGGGCTGCTCCGCATCCATGATGGCATGGACGGTGGCTCCCGCTGTGTGACGCTTCTCCTCTTCTGACGGTTCTTAAATAATGGAGGGCGGAGCCACCCAGAGACTCCACCCCCTCTGATGCACGGGGACTTGACGGGGACTTCCCTGTGGCATTCCCCATGACGTCAGAAGGGGGCGGGTTACGTAATGGGTGACCCCGCCCCCTCTGACGTCACAGGGAATGCCACAGGGAAGTCCCATCAAGTCCCCGTGCGTCAGAGGGGGGCGGGGTCACCAGGTGGCCCCGCCCCCCATTATTTAAGAACCGTCAGAAGAGGAGAAGCATCACACAGCGGAGCGGCCCGAAAAGAAGATGAAGAGAAGAAGATGAAGAGAAGAAGATGAAGAGAAAAAGATGAAGAGAGAAGCGTCACACAGCGGGAGCCTCCCTCCATGCCATCATGGATGCGGAGCGGCCCGAGGAGAAGAAGGGAAGAAGACGCCGACACCACGGAGGAAGATGCCGGACAAGAACACCGGAGGAAGAACCAGAAGAACCAGAAGAAGAAGATGGAGGAAGAAACTGAAGGAAGATAGAAGAAAGAAGAAAGAAGAAACATTTAAATAAAGGAATTGTCAAAAACTGTGTTTTTGACAATCATTTTTAGCATTTTTGACAGTTTTTTTTGTACCCCCTTACCATTTCACACAGGGGGGAGGGCCAGGATCTGGGGGTCCCCTTGTTAAAGGTGGCTTTCAGATTCCGATAAGCCCCCTGTCCGCAGACCCCCACAACCACCGCCCAAGGGTTGTGGGGATGAGGCCCTTGTCCCCATCAACATGGGGACAAGGTGTTTTGGGGGGCTACCCCAAAGTACCCTCCCAATGTTGAGGGCATGTGGCCTGGTACGGTTCAGGAGGGGGGGTGCTCTCTTGTCCCCCCTCTTTTCCTGCTGCCTGCCAGGTTGCGTGCTCCGAAAAGGGTCTGGTATGGATTTTTGGAGGGACCCCACGCCGTTTTTAAAAAAAATTTTGGCGCGGGGTTCCCCTTAAAATCCATACCAGACCTCAAGGGTCTGGTATAGATTTTGAGGGGGTCCCCACACCATTTTTAAAAAAAATTTGGCCGGGGTTCCCCTTAATATTCATACCAGACCTGAAGGGCCTGGTATAGAATTTAGGGGGACCCCCCACGTCATTTTTTTTTTAAATTTTGGTTTGGGGTTCCCCTTTGGGGAATCCCCATGCTGTTTTTATCAATGAACTTTTATGTGTATTGTCGGACCAACAATTCATTAATAGCCGCGAGTAGTTTTATATGACTTTTTTTCCTTTAAAATGTCATTTTGCTGTCAGACTGTTCTAAACACGGGAAACATGCGCCCCTTTACAGGCATACTATCAAACTTTTATTGTTTGACTTTAAGCATTATTAAAATCACTGCTCCCGAAAAAACGGCCGTTTATAAAACTTTTTTTTGCATTGATCCATGTCCCCTGGGGCAGGACCCAGGTCCTCAAACACTTTTTATGACAATACCATGAATACAAGCCTTTAAAATTAGCACTTTTGATTTCTCCCATAGACTTTTAAAGGGTGTTCCGCGGCATTCAAATTTGCCGCGAACACCCCAAGTTGTTCGCTGTTCGACTCGAACTCTAAGCTCATCCCTACCCATCATGTTAAGGGCAGAAAAGAACTTGATGGACTTGAAGGCGGTTTATCTGCCAGGTTGCCTGAACCAGGAAGCCGATCACCTGTCACGGAACTTCCAGGATGCCAACGAGTGGTCACTCCACCCCATGGTCTTCAGCTGGATTGTGGATCGTTGGGGATTGCCAGAAATAGACCTTTTTGCCTCAGCGGCCAACGCCAAACTACCCAGGTTTATTTCACGCCTTCCTCATCCCCAAGATGAAGCGGTGCATGCCCTTCTGAGTCTGCGGAGATGCACCTGGGCTTATGCATTTCCTCCCTGCCCTCTTATCTCAAGGTTTCTAACGAGGCTATTATCAGAACCAATTTCAGTGATGGCAGTTCCCCCCTATTGGCCAAGACGCCCATGGTTCCCCCTGGCAATCCATGTCAGTACCCAACGGCCAGTCAGGATACCGATAATGCCACGCTTGCTCTCCCAAGGAAACCTCTCGCATCCCAACCCCCTCAGACTGAAACTTCATGTCTGGATACAGAAAGGCAAAGGTTCGAATCACTGAAATGTTCATCCAAGGTAATATCAACTCTCATGAAAGTCAGGAAACCGTCAACCAATAACATGTATTCCAGAGTCTGGGACAAGTTTAAAGCCTTTTCTGTCGGAATGGGCGGTGGATCCGTCAGTTCCTTCCACCTTGTTATTACTGGACTTTCTCCAAACAGGCCTTGACCCAGGCTTAGGTCTCAGCACACCTAAGCTTCAGATGGCAGCGATCTCAGCGGCCACACACAAGAGGTGGGCGGAGGACCTTCTTGTAGTTCAATTCTTCAGAGCGGTGAAGAAGATACATCCACCAACCAGGCAGTCTTTTCCCAAGAGGGAACCTTCCCCTTATTTTGGAAGTCTTTGCAGAGCAACATTTTGCCCTATCTAAAGCATCTTCATTATGGAATTTGACCCTAAAGTTGGCCTTCCTGATAGCAATAACATCAAGCCGAAGAGTCTCAGATTTACAAGACCTAAGGGCAGAAGAAGACCACATCGTCTTTTACCCAGACAGGGTGGAATTATGCACAATATGTGGTTTTGTTCCTAAAGTTTCTACCCCTGCTTCTCTGGCTGAGCCTTGGGCTTTACCGGTGTTTTCGGAAACTACTTTAAGCTCTTTACATGAGTTAGATGTTGCCTTTGTTCTCAGATGCTATCTGAGCCTCACATCTCCCTTTAGGAAATCTATAAACCTGTTTGTACTGCCAGAACAATTGCATCTTGGATAGTAAAGCTAATCCATCAGGCATACAGGTCCAAGGTACGAGAACCCCCTTCCTTGGTCAGGGATCACTCGACCAGAGCAGTCGTATCCTCATGGGCTGCGAGGGCAAATGTCTCAGTGGATACAATCTGCAAAGCCGCAACGTGCTCCTCGCAGCACACATTCATAAGGGTGGACCCAGGAGCTCTGACATCAGTCGATTTTGGCAAAAAGACAATTGAGTCAGCTTTTGTCTCAACTTAATACATTTTTTCTTTCTAAGCATCACCCACCCGTTTCAGCTAGTTATTTTATCACTAGTATGCTGCCATGGATGCCCCAGGAAAACAGAAAATTGTTTCATACTTACCGTAATTTTCCTTTCCTGGTGCATATCCATGGCAGCATACGCACCCTTCCTCGGTATTCTATATTATGGAGAATGATGGGGGAGTCATTAACTCTTTCTTTTATAATATAATTCAATAATATATAATATAATATTTGTCCAGAGGGCGGAGCCTATTACTAGTATGCTGCAATGGATATGCACCAGGAAAGGAAAATTACGGTAAGTATGAAACAATTTTCCGTTTTTTGTTAGATTTTTTCATTGATGTCTGTGTCCACTCTCTCTATTTGTTCTGTTTACCGTTATCATTGAATGTAAAAGTAAAAGAAAGTCTCCAAATTTTGGGTTGACACCTTAACAATAATCAAGGGGAAATCTTCCAATTGGGACACTAGCTCTGGTGACTTTTCTGACACCCTGAGATATCTTCACTTCGGAAGGATTTCCTATCTCTTCCTGTTTGGGCAATGGTTGGATGAAAGAAAAAAAACTATTCAATGGGACACAAATGGCAAAAAAAACACCTGACAGGGGTCATAACCTTACTCTATCCAAAATGAAAAAAAGTTTTGCCTTTACTTCTACTTTATTATTAACAATCTCTGATGATTTTGTACTTTATAGTGTCTTGGATAGGGATGAGCTTCGTGTTGGAGTCGAACCCATGTTCGACTCGAACATCGTCTGTTCGCCCGTTCGCCGAATTGCGAACGATATGGGCCGTTCGCGCCAAATTCGTGTGCCGCGTCACGGCCCATAATTCACTGCGGCATCACAGTGCAGTGCAGCGCCGTCTGAACAGAGAGCTGTAATTGGCCAAAGCCAAGGAGGCTTTGGGCAATTATGGCTCAGGGGATTTAGTACACGCCCCACACTATATAAGGCCGCCTGCACAGCGGCCCTGTGTAGTGTGTGTTCCGGCGTTCATAGATAGAGAGAGACAGACAGTGTCATTTGATTTGAGTTAGATAGATTAGGCAGAACAGTCAGTCAGTTAGCTGCACTTACAGTGTATTGTGTATATATATGTATCCCAGGTGTTGCATATACATACACTATTCAGTTTAGCTAGATCCGTTCCTGTTATCTTCTTACTGACAGGCAGGCTTGTCTTGTTACAGTATTTACAGCTACATGAAGAAAATGGTGGTGTTCTTTTGATCCTATTAGTACCACAGTCAGGCAGCTAGACTATTTACAGTTAGTGCAGTGCATCCTGATCAGTGTTCAGCTAAAACTACAAGTTAGTGGGGTGCGTCCTGCTCACAGTGTTCAGCTAAACCTACAAGTTAGTGGGGTGCGCCCTGCTCACAGTGTTCAGCTAAACCTACAAGTTAGTGCGGTGCGTCCTGCTCACAGTGTTCAGCTAAAACTACAAGTTAGTGCTGTGCGTCCTGCTCACAGTGTTCAGCTAAAACTACAAGTTAGTGGGGTGCGTCCTGCTCACAGTGTTCAGCTAAACCTATATGTTAGTGGGGTGCGTCCTGCTCACAGTGTTCAGCTAAACCTACAAGTTAGTGCTGTGCGTCCTGCTCACAGTGTTCAGCTAAAACTACAAGTTAGTGCGCTGCGTCCAACTCACAGTGTTCAGCTAAACCTAGAAGTTAGTGCGGTGCGTCCTGCTCACAGTGTTCAGCTAAAACTACAAGTTAGTGCTGTGCGTCCTACTCACAGTGTTCAGCTAAACCTACAAGTTAGTGTAGTGAGACCTCTGCACAGTGTTCATCTAAAGCTACAAGTTAGTGCAGTGCGTCCTGCTCACAGTGTTCAGCTAGATCCGTTCCTGTTATCTTCTTACTGACAGGCAGGCTTGTCTTTTTACAGTATTTACAGCTACCTGAAGAAAATTGCTGGTGTTCTTTTGATCCTATTAGTACCACAGTCAGGCAGCTAGACTATTTACAGTTAGTGCAGTGCATCCTGCTCACAGTGTTCAGCTAAAACTACAAGTTAGTGGGGTGCGTCCTGCTCACAGTGTTCAGCTAAAACTACAAGTTAGTGCTGTGCATCCTGCTCACAGTGTTCAGCTAAAACTACAAGTTAGTGTGGTGCGTCCACCTCACAGTGTTCAGCTAAAACTACAAGTTAGTGCTGTGCATCCTACTCACAGTGTTCAGCTAAACCTACAAGTTAGTGTAGTGAGACCTCTGCACAGTGTTCATCTAAAGCTACAAGTTAGTGCAGTGCGTCCTGCTCACAGTGTTCAGCTAGATCCGTTCCTGTTATCTTCTTACTGACAGGCAGGCTTGTCTTTTTACAGTATTTACAGCTACCTGAAGAAAATTGCTGGTGTTCTTTTGATTCTATTAGTACCACAGTCAGGCAGCTAACCTATTTACAGTTAGTGCAGTGCATCCTGCTCACAGTGTTCAGCTAAAACTACAAGTTAGTGGGGTGCGTCCTGCTCACAGTGTTCAGCTAAAACTACAAGTTAGTGCTGTGCATCCTGCTCACAGTGTTCAGCTAAAACTACAAGTTAGTGTGGTGCGTCCACCTCACAGTGTTCAGCTAAAACTACAAGTTAGTGCTGTGCGTTCTACTCACAGTGTTCAGCTAAACCTACAAGTTAGTGTAGTGAGACCTCTGCACAGTGTTCATCTAAAGCTACAAGTTAGTGCAGTGCGTCCTGCTCACAGTGTTCAGCTAGATCCGTTCCTGTTATCTTCTTACTGATAGGCAGGCTTGTCTTTTTACAGTATTTACAGCTACCTGAAGAAAATTGCTGGTGTTCTTTTGATCCTATTAGTACCACAGTCAGGCAGCTAGACTATTTACAGTTAGTGCAGTGCATCCTGCTCACAGTGTTCAGCTAAAACTACAAGTTAGTGCTGTGCATCCTGCTCACAGTGTTCAGCTAAAACTACAAGTTAGTGTGGTGCGTCCACCTCACAGTGTTCAGCTAAAACTACAAGTTAGTGCGGTGCGTCCACCTCACAGTGTTCAGCTAAACCTACAAGTTAGTGCGGTGCGTCCTGCTCACAGTGTCCAGCTAAACCTACAAGTTATTTTTTTGAGAGCTCTGCACAGTGTTCAGCTAAAGCTACCTGTAGAAGGTTGGTGGTGTTCTCATATTACAGGCAGGCAGTTGTTTTTGCTAGCTGCAGTATCAGTACATATATATATATATATATATATATATATATATATATATATATATATCCCAGCTTAGTGCAGCTACAGGCCATTAGTATGTCTGGAAGGCCAAGAAGGAGAGGCAGACAGTCACAAGCCAATAAGAGAGGGCAAGCAGGCTCTGTGTCTAGTGCTGGTCATGGAGACGGTGCATCCTCATCAGCACGTGGCCGTGGGACACGCTTGGCCTTTTATTTGGCAGCTGGCCATGTTGAGCCGCAACATACGGAAGACTTGGTCGAGTGGATGACCAAGCCGTCCTCATCCTCCTCATCCTCTCTCACCCATGCCCAGGGTACTTTGTCTGGCAAAGCAGCGGCCTCTTCCCTTGGCTCAATGTCATCAGTGACTCCTTCCCTAGCCCCACCATGTCCTCCTGAGGAGTCCCTCGAACTGTTTGACCACAGTGTTGGGTACATGCTCCAGGAGGATGCCCAGCGTTTGGAAGGCTCTAATGATGATACTGAGCTTGATGAAGGCAGTAACGTGAGCACGGACAGAGGGGTGCCCAAGAAGGACAGCAATCTGGCAGTCATGCTCCCCCTGCTGCAGCATACTGCCAGGTTTGCTCCAGTGATGAGGAGGGAGGGGATGATGAGGTCACTGACTCAACGTGGGTGCCTGATAGGAGAGAGGAGGAGGAGGAGGCGGCAAATAACCAACGAGGCAGGATGCCCTCCAGGGGCCAGCCTAAGGGCAGCACCTTGACTGCATCACACCCCAAAGCTCCACATGTGCAGGGCGCTGCAGTCTCTGCGCGTTATTCAAAAAGTTCTTTGGTGTGGGCCTTTTTTGAGACGAGTGCATCAGATCGCACCGCTGCTATTTGCAACATATGTCTCAAGCGTATCTCGCGTGGCCAAAACATCTCCCGCTTGGGTACCACATGCTTGACCAGACATATGTTGACCTGCCATGCAGTTCGTTGGCAAGCGTATCTAAAAGACCCACACCAAAGAACAAAGAGGACCTCTCCTTGCTCCTCTTCAGCTGAGATCTCCAACCCCACTATACCTTCAGTCCTCTTTGAGACCTGCACTGAGAGGAATGAAGGTGTAGAATTAGGTGTGTCACAGCCAAGTACTTGTCGGCAATCTGCTTTTGGTACACCGACGTCAGATTGTACCAGGCAAATTTCCCTGCCCCAGCTGCTGCACCGTCGAAAGAAGTTTGCTCCCAGCCATCCACATGCCCAGCGGTTGAATGCTAGCTTGGCAAACTTGCTAGCACTTCAACTGCTGCCTTTTCAGTTGGTAGACTCTGCCCCCTTCCGTGAGTTTGTGGAATGTGCGGTTCCTCAGTGGCAGGTACCCAAACGCCACTTTTTCTCACGGAAGGTGATTCCGGCTCTCTACCAGCATGTGGAAGGCAATGTCCATGCCTCGCTGGACAGGGCAGTCAGCGGTAAGGTGCATATTACCGCTGACTCATGGTCCAGCAGGCATGGACAGGTACGTTACCTAAGTTTCACGGCGCATTGGGTGACTCTGCTGGCAGCTGGGAAGGATGCAGGACAAGGTGCATTAGTGTTGGAGGTTGTTCCGCCTCCATGCCTCCAAAATGCTAATGATTGTGACACACCTCTCTCCTCCACCCCCTCCTCTTCTTCTTCCTCCATGACCTCTTCCTGTGCTTTGTCCTCGGAACCAGCGGTGCTCTGTAGCCGTTCAAGGGGCTACGCAAGTACGCAGGCCAAAAGATGCCATGCGGTGCTTGATCTGGGGTGCTTGGGGGACAGGAGCCACACTGGGGCAGAGGTTCTGTCAGCTCTGCAGGGGCAGATTCAGAGGTGGTTGACGCCACGCCAACTTAAGACAGGAATGGTGGTTTGCGACAATGTCACCAACCTCCCCTCACGCAGCAGAGGGCCATCAATGAGTACCTGTGCAACTATGGCACCAGGACAGGGTCAGGGGAGCTTGTTTTTTTTCCCCACGCCAGTGGGCCATGATCAGGGATGCATGCACTGTCCTGTCACCATTTGAGGAGGCCACGAGGATGGTGAGCAGTGACAGTGCATGCATCAGTGACACTGTCCCCCTTGTCCACCTGTTGGAGCACACGCTGCGTGGAATAATGGACAGGGCACTTGAGGCAGAACAGAGGCAGGAAGAGGAGGACTTCCTTAGCTCTCAAGGCCCCCTTTATCCAGACAGTGTTCCTGCGTGCCCGCCGATCACACAGGAAGAGGACGAGGAGGAGGAGGAAGATTATGTCAGTATGGAGGTGGAGCCTGGCACTCAGCATCAGCAGCAGTATTTAAGGGATTAGTCCCAAGAAAAACACATGGACTTGTACGTGGCTGGGAGGAGGTGGCTGCGGACCATGTCGTCCTTAGTGACCCAGAGGACTCCGGATTGAATGCCTCAGCAAACCTACGCTGCATGGCCTCCCTGATCCTGCAAAGCCTGCGTAAGGATCCTCGTATTTGTGGTATCAAGGAGAAGGACCAATACTGCCTGGCAACCCTCCTTGATCCACGTTACAAGGGTAAGGTTGTGGACCTTATCTTGCCATCGCAGAGGGAGCAGAGGATGAAACATCTTCGGGAGGCCTTGCAGAAAGATCTGTGCAACGCGTTCCCAGAGACTGGGAGGTTACAAACTCCTGTTTCTGGACAACGTGTTGCTGAGGCTTCGGTCAGTCAAAGAAGGAGCGGTGGAGAAGGTGGCCGTCTGACCGATGCGTTCAGACAATTTTTTGGTCCGCAGCCCCAAGGTATGATTGGTTCCAGCAACCATCGCCAGCGTCTGTTTTACATGGTGCAGGAATACCTAGGGGCAAGATCTGACTTGGACACCTTTCCCACCGAAAATCCTCTGGGTTACTGGGTCTTGAGGATGGATCACTAGCCAGAGCTTGCACAGTATGCAATTGAGCTACTGGCCTGTCCTGCATCCAGCGTTCTATCGGAACGCACATTCAGTGCTGCTGGATGCTTTGTAAATGATCACAGGGTGCGTCTGTCCACCGACTCGGTCGATCAACTGACCTTCATAAAAATGAATCAGTCTTGGATCACCACCAGCTACCAAGCACCTGATGCTGATGTAACCGAATAATTTTTTTTGAAATCTCAGATCCCTTCAAAGACTGCCTATGCTGATGCTGAGTGACTATCCCTGAGTAATTATCCTCTTCCTCCTCAATCATCACGCTGATAGCTTGTAATAACATTTTTGGTTCTGGGCGCCACCACCAGTGCCTAAGGACCAATTTTTCAGCCCCTGTTTAACAGGGGCGTGTAATTACAATTTTAATGCAATACTTTGCAGCAGGGCTCGTTTCTGTGTTCCAACTAAAGTATCTGTGAGGGGTTGCAGTGTTGTGGCACCAGCACCAGTGCCTAAGGCCCAATTTTTCAGCCCCTGTTTAACAGGGGCATGTAATTACAATTTTTGATGCAATACTTTGCAGCAGGGCTCATTTCTGCGTTCCAACTAGAGTATCTATGAGAGGTTGCAGTGTTGTGACACCAGCACCAGTGCCTAAGGCCCAATTTTTCAGGCCCTGTTTAACAGGGGCCTGTAATTACAATTTTTGATGCAAAACTTTGCGGCAGGGCTCATTTCTGCGTTCCAACTAGAGTATCTGTGAGGAGTTGCAGTGTTGTGGCACCAGCACCAGTGCCTAAGGCCCAATTTTTCAGCCCCTGTTTAACAGGGGCATGTTATTACAATTTTTGATGCAACACTTTGCAGCAGGGCTCATTTCTGCGTTCCAACTAGAGTATCTGGAGGGGTTGCAGTGTTGTGGCACCAGCACCAGTGCCTAAGGCCTAATTTTTCAGCCCCTGTTCAACAGGGGCATGTAATTACAATTATTGATCTAATATTTCACAGCAGGGCCCATTTCTGCACCCACCAAGAGCGAGTGAGGACTTACAGTGTTGTGGCACCAGCACCACCACCACCAAAGGCCCAATTTTTCTGCCCTTGTTCAACAGGGGCATGTAATTACAATTCTTGATCTAATATTTCACAGCAGGGCCCTGTGAGGGCTTACAGTGTTGTGGCCACAACAACACCTAAGGCCCAAATTTCTGCTGAGTATATAGGGCAGGCCCCTACTTTCAAACATCTAACTTACAAACGACTCCTACTTGCAAACGGAAGGAGACAGCAGGAAGTGAGATGAAATCTACCCCTAGGAAGGGAAATTCTCTCCTGTAAGAGTTAATATGGAAAAAACATTTCTTCTTTCCAATGATGCTTTCCAATCCTTGTTCCACAAAAAACCCCAAATTTTCAAAAAACATGTCATTGGGACAAAAAGTGAGGTGAAATCTTCTGAAGAGGAGGAAAGACAGCAAAACAAATGTCACAGGGGTGATAACCCTTCCCTATGTTTTCCAAAAAGCTTAAAAAAGATTTTTTGGATGGAGCTAAACACGTTAAAAATGTACCCGTTCAAAATTACAAACAGATTCTACTTAACAACAAACCTACAGTCCCTGTCTTGTTTGCACCGCCTGTATACTGCTGTTCAGAGTATATAGGGCCTGGTGGCCCCACACCTTTCCTTATTTTAATTTGGGTGCGGGGTTCCCCTTAATATCCATACAAGACCCAAAGGGCCTGGTAATGGACTGGGGGGTACCCATGCCGTTTGTCTCACTGATTTTCATCCATATTGCCAGGACCCGACATTACATTAAACCCGCAAGCAGTTTTAAATGAGATTTTTTCCTGTAAAAATGACATTTTGTGCAGGGACTGTTCTAAACACGGGAAACACGCGCCACTTTACAGGCATACTATAGACACCCCCCTCAGGTACGATATTTAAAGGAATATTTCACTTTTTTTTTTTTTTTACTTTAAGCATCATTAAAATCACTGCTCCCGAAAAAACAGCCATTTTTAAAAGTTTTTTTTGCATTGATACATGTCCCCTGGGGTCGGACCCGGGTCCCCAAACCCTTTTTAGGACAATACCATGCAAATTAGCCTTTAAAATGAACACTTTTGATTTTGAACATTCGAATCCCATAGACGTCAATGGGGTTCTAACGTTCGTGCAAATTTTCGGTCCGTTCGCAGGTTCTGGTGCGAACCGAACCAGGGGGTGTTCGGCTCATCCCTAGTCTTGGACATTCAAGTCCTATGTTCCATTGCCTTGCCATTTAAAGGTTGCTGCAAGGAAGTATTTTTTATCTACTCTGTAGCTCTGTAAGTCATTGCATGCATGTGACATACAGAGAATGCCAGAACTACCTTACAAAGCAGGCACAGGTAAGGCCTGGTTTACACTGTCCACAGATAGCCTATCAAGGCAGCCAGAGGGAGTCGTACACATCAGTGGCGGTGGTGAGTTCTTCTTTTGGGTGGTGGGTTCTTGCCGGCGCAGCACTGAGACAGCACCCTTCCCCCTCCCGACGGGCAGTGCGGCACTGACAGCACCCCCCCTCTCCTGGAGTGTGGACAGCGGCAGCTCCGGTGTCCGCTCCCCAAGCTTCCTCCATCACGTGTCTCCTCTTCCACTAAAGTGTTAGGCATCCAATAGGATTGCCAAGTGCTTTGGGCAATCAAGAAAGAGGTCTCACGACCTGCCTCCTGATTGGCGGGAAGATACTATTCATTTAATATATTTTTATTGAAAAGGATTGCATTGTACAACAACGATACAAAAAAAAAATCAAAAAAAGAAAGAGGAAAGAGGAAAGAAAAGGAAATTATGCTTAATGACCATAGCCTCAATATCCTTAGATTAATCAATTTTTATATTTCCCATTCCCACTTGTGTTTTCACAAAATGGAAAGCTGAAAATTGCATAGATATAACATGCCGACATATTCGCTATCAATACCAATTTTTATATACATATATGCACCCATAAAAGAAAAAAAAAAAAACATAAACAAACAACAACAACAAACAAAAACAAAAAAAAGGGGGGAAGAAAAATAAATAAAATATAGCATCAAACAGACAGGATCCCAACAGTTACAGAAAAGATAACATCTGAGGAGACTCCAGAAAATCCACCCATGGGGCCCAGACTTCCCAGAAGTTACATTCACTGTTGTTGGCTTTACATACCAGCTATTCCATCCACATTATATGGTTCATCTCTACTACCCATTCCCATATTGTTGGTGTTATTTGGGATTTCCAATGTCTTGGAATTAAGGCTCTTCCTGCCATCAAGAAAAATGTAAATATTCCCTTTTTAATTGATTTAACTGACCCAGGAATTAAAGAGAAAAATGCTACCTCGGGAGTCTCCTGCCAATTTCTACCAGTTGCCACATAACTGAGTTTAAATATAGCTGACCAAAATGGTTTTATTTTTGAACAAGTCCACCATATATGTAATAATGTGCCTCTCGATTCACCACATCTCCAGCATAGGTCAGACATAGCTGAATTCATTTTATTTAGTAAGACCGGGCAGCAATACCATCTCGTCATAATCTTATAGTTACATTCCTGTGAATAAGACGACAAAGTTATTATAAAGGTGAGGTAGAACACCTTATCCCAATCTTCATTGGACAGATTTTTACCTAATTCTCGCTCCCAGTCTGGGACAAAGAAAGGGTGATCTGGAAATGCATGCGATAATAAAATACCGTACATTTTAGATAATGCATGAGGACATTTTGAGTCAGAAAGGCACATCTCCTCAAACTGAGTTAAGTCTCTACAGATACTTAAACTATTCAGCCCTTAATAAAAAATTACATAGCTGGAAGTTTTGAAACCATTCACTTGCCTTCAGGCAAGAGCGGGAACTAAGCTCACACAGGGTTTTCAAGCCTCTGTCCATACATGAATGAAAAATAGGCAAAGGATGTAGTGGTTGCCAGCAAAGAAAACTTTTTTCTGGCATTCCTGGAGGGAACCCCCGGGTTACCCAATATTGGAGTCAATGGTCCTGGGCGTGAAGATACATTGTATGTTGTGATAAATTTGTCCCATATATATAACCAAGTTGAAATCAAAGGCATTACTTCTGTGGAACGTGGCTGATTGATAGGAAGAAGCCATGGAAGAGAAGTCAGTGGTATAGGCACGAAATCGGACTCAAGTGTAACCACTGCTTGAGAAATCCATGATGAGGCCAATCTAGCACCCTACTAAGTATAGCCGCAGCATGGTATAATTCTAGGTGTGGCAGGCCTGTGCCGCCAGCATCTCTCCTCTTCACTAAGATTTCATATCTGAGTCTAGATGGGAATCTAGGCCAAATATATATTAGTAATATAGATGGAGTTGATCTAAAAAAAAAGAACGTGGAGCCCTAATTGGGATTGTTTGAAAAATATAAAGAACTATAGGAAGGATGTCCAACTTAAAGAGTGACATCCTTCCCAGCCATAAGTGTCGCATTGATGACCATTTCTTATGACGAGATTGCATGACATTCACAAGTGGCAGGTAATTGAGCTCATACAATTTATAGAGTTGTCTAGGTATCTGAATCCCCAAATAATTGATATAATACTGGGCCCATTAGAATGACAAATTATCAGCAAAAAAAGCTTGAATCTCCTCCACAAAAGTAATATTTAGACAATGTGATTTTGCCACGTTAATTTTAAAATTGCTTAGAGTACCGAAAAGTTCCAATTCCGTTAAGAACGCCGGAAATGCAATTATTGGATTAGATATATGGAGCAAGAGATCGTCCACAAACAAACTTACCTTGTATTGCTTACCAACAATTTCAACACCCTGTATTGATTTGTTAGCAAGCAAGGCCATTGCCAAGGAGTGGCGAGAGGGGACACCCCTGACAGGTTCCATTCGATAAATGAACGAGGTCTGAAAGTAGGCCGTTCACTCTAATACAAGCTGATGGCGCAGAATACAAGGCCATAATTTTTTTAATTAAACCTGGAGATAAACCTAGTTGTTCCAGTGTTGCTTTCAAAAACTCCCAATTTAGGCGATAAAATGCCTTTTCCGCATCTATCGAAAGAAGACACAATGGGACTTTTTGTAGCTGGCAATGTGAAATAAGAGATAATATTTTTTTTTTAACTGTGGTGGTGAAATCACCTCCGTCAGCGCTGGAGTCACGGCTTTATGTATCGTGGGAGCAAACGCTGTTGCTGTCAAGATAAATAAACCCATGCTGCAGCTGAATGGCATACCTGCTAAGCAAATGATGGTTAACAATAAAAGAAACATTACAGTATAACATACCATACCTGCAAAACAAATACAATAAAACATAGTAAAAATAAAACAGAGAGAGAACGATGGATATAGAACAATAGTGAGCGAACAGTAGAGCGGACAGTAGAGAGCGAACATAAGAGAGAGAGCAATCTTCTTTGGGGGTTTCTTTGGGTAGGGGTACCAGAGAGGACGTGCGGAAACTGCCTCTCATGCAGCCGGCTTACTACATTTGGATTGGGAAGTTGGGCCAAAGCACCATCTGGAAACAGAAGGGCTCTGATGATCTCCTCCTGGAATTTAAGGAAGGATCCACTTCGTCCCGAAGTTTATATAGCACAAAGGCATTCAGCAAAGCCAATTGAAATAAATAAACAGACACTTTTTTGTAATAAATAAGTAAAATGAGAACATAAATGGCGCTGCCCTTAATATCAATTGAGGATAAGATGTCACAGGGTTCACATTGAATAAAATTAACTATAGTGCTTAAGAAATCCAAGAATGTGAAACCATACTGGGCTCTGGGCCAAAAAATAAAACAGATAATTGGGGATAAACAGAGTTAGCAAACTCCCCAAATGATCACAAAAATAAATGTGTTCCCCCTATGGGGTATGTGTATCATCCAGAGTAGAAAAAATCCCAAGTGACATAAAATAAAATAAAACTCCTTAAGTGTAGAGAATTGGAGTAGAACAGTGCAAACCAAAAATCAGTGGTGAAAATAACAGCACTCTCAGCTGAACTCTGTTTTTCCTACTTGGTTAACAACATTTATCTTGGTTGGATTTCACATATGAACTTCTTGTAAATAATCATAACATCTGATATTTTATATGTATAATAATTTTTTAGAGATTTGTTAATTCAATATTTGGAGAGGGCTTATTACTATTTGTATATTTTATTGAAGGTTAATTCACGCCCCGTACATAAGGACACATTACATTTTTTCTCTGTCCCAATACTTTTGAATATTGGAGTTAAACATTATTATTTTTTTATTTTTTATTTTTTGTTGTTAGATTTCCTGCATATTAAACACGGAAGGGGACATATAGATATTGCACTAACCATATTTGTTTATCACATTGAGACACATCACTAATTTACTTCGTCCCAATACTTTTGAACACTGGGGTTAAATATTATTATTTGTAAAATTTCCCGCACATTAATATGGCAGGGGACATATAGATACTGCACTAACCTTATCGGCACAACAACTCTAGCTTCTCTTAATACTGTCCCAATACTTTTGAATATCTTCTGGCACCATCTTGTCCCAATATTTTTGACATTTTGGGGTAAAAAGTCATTTTTGGCCTTTTTTTACTATTTTTTCTTTTCTCACACTGATTTTTGGTTTGCACTGTTCTACTCCAATTCTCTACACTTAAGGAGTTTTATTTTATTTTATGTCACTTGGGATTTTTTCTACTCTGGATGATACACATACCCTATAGGGGGAACACATTTATTTTTGTGATCATTTGGGGAGTTTGCTAACTCTGTTTATCCCCAATTATCTGTTTTATTTTTTGGCCCAGAGCCCAGTATGGTTTCACATTCTTGGATTTCTTAAGCACTATAGTTAATTTTATTCAATGTGAACCCTGTGACATCTTATCCTCAATTGATATTAAGGGCAGCGCCATTTATGTTCTCATTTTACTTATTTATTGCATAATTAGACCCTTAGTGGTACTAATTAGAGATAGGCAGCAGCCCCTACTCTGTCCTAAGTGCGGATTTTTTCTTCTATGACACTTTTTTGTACCAGCATCTGGCCATAAGGGCAATTAGGTATGGTGCCAACAACTGGTCGTTGAGGTCCACCACACCCATGTTAAGGTTATATTTGTAGACACAGAGGGGTTTCTCCACAACACCAGTCGCCGTAGGAATGTGGACCGTCTTGTCTGTGTGAAGGGAGGACATAACGAAAACATTCTTATTATCCCTCCACTTCACAAAGAGCAAGTTATTACATCTCAAGCAGGCTCTCTCCCCCAGCCTAAGACGGGAATCTACAAGCCGCTGGGGAAAGCCACAACGATTAGATCTCACTGTGCCACATGCACCAATTTGATGATCAAACAAGTGACTAAAAAGTGGCACGCTTGTGTAATAATTGTCCACATACAAGTGGTACCCCTTTCCGAATAAGGGTGACACCAAGTCCCACACAATCTTACCAGCGCTCCCTATGCAGTCAGGGCAGTTCTCTGGCTCTTCGTAACTATCTCTTCCCTTGTAAACCATAAAACTATATGTATAGCCTGTGGCCCTGTCACAGAGCTTATACATCTTGACCCCGTATCTGGCACGCTTGCTGGGAAGATACTGTTTGAATGACAAGCGGCCAGAAAACTTAATCAGGGACTCATCAACACAGACAATTGATGGGGAGTAAACAAGGCTGCAAAACGTTGGTTGAAGTGGTTTACGAGGGGCCGAATTTTGTAGAGCCGATCAAATTCAGGGTCACCCCGAGGACTACAGAGCTCATTATCGTTGAAATGCATGAACTGCAAATTCTGCTCGTATTGTATCCTGGTCATGGAGGCAGAGAACACGGGCATATGGTGAATTGGGTCAGTGGACCAATATGACCGCAACTCACTCTTTTTGGTTATGCCCATGAGGAGGGATAGGCCCAGGAAGGTCTTAAATTCGGAAACCGTAATTGGTTTCCATTCTCTGGCAAGCGTCAGCTGGGGATTAGCGGCGATGAATTGACCAGCATATAAATTGCTTTGGTCCACAATAGATCTATAGAGAAGTGACGTTAAATCAACTGTTTCTACCTGAATTCTGGGTTGGCCAGAGAATGGGAGAAGTACGTGTGCTGCAGAAGTGGTGGGACCCCAATTAGAATTGACGATTGCAGCAGGAAGGGCACTATGGGCTCGATGGGCCTGTCTTTGTGTTTTTCTTGATGGCAGCGGGAAACTACTCGTTCTTGCCACCTCACCAGCTTGAACTGCAATTATGGGACTCGCCATGTCACCAAGTGTTACTGCAGTGCTGGATGTACGACCAGGGTATACTAGGCCGCTGGTGCTTGCCAGTTCACCAGAAGGATGAGCGGTGCTAGTACTGGCTCTCTGCTCCATACGAGGGACCTGCGGTTCTTGTACCTCAATGACAGCAGAAGAACGGGGTCTGGTACGCCTGACCTTGGCAGGGACCACAACTCAGTCATCAGAGCTATCTGTCAGGGTGCCACTGCTGTCTACAGGTTCGTATTCTGAGCCTGAATCTGACAGATGAGTGACTTCCTCTTCACTATCTGTCATGCTCAGAAACATGTAGGCCTCTTTACTACTGTACCTTCGATTTGACATTTTGGTCTCTAAATTTACTGGTACAATAGTGAGACTCACAAGAAAAAAAGCACCTGATTGTACGTGACTGATTCAAATGCTACCAAAAAAACTTTTAGCGTTCGCAGGGATCAGGCCTGACTCTGCAAACACTGCAGTTATGTGTGTTGTGTTTTGTAAGTGACAGTGATTGATTGATACTGCACTTGGGTGGGCTTGGCTGGGCGAAGGGGCTAAACGCAGGTGCTAGCAGGTATCTGGGCTGATCCCGCTAACACTGCGTTTTTTGGAACCCTGAACTGCTGGGGACGCTATTATAGTTCTGATCAGATCAGATATCGATCCGTTCAGACACTATACTACTAAGGGAGGCGTATGGTGCGTGCGTGGGTGTTAGCGCTACTGGTACTAATCTGATGCTGCCTGGGGGCGACGCAGACCCTATCTGACGCTAAAACTTAACTTCAATCACCCGCCGGGTGATCAGGAGGTTAAACCTTTATTGGGTAAAATACGGTAGGTGCCCTGACGCTATAGAAAATAAACTAGCTAAACTGAATCACCCGTGACACTTATACAGTGATCACAGGTGACAGGGGGTAATCAAGGGGTTAAACCTTTATTGGGGGGGTTAGGAGGGGTCCCTAGACCTATCTGGGCCTAAGACTGATTACCCCAACACTGATTAGTGTCACTAATGACACCAGTACAGCGATCAAAAAAAAATCAGAATGCTGTACTGGGTGACACAGTCACAGGTGGTGAAGGGGTTAACTGGGGGGGGTGATCGGGGGGTGAATTGTGTGCCTACGTGACCTGGTGTCAGTGTAGTGTTGGTGCAACTCACTTTAGATGCTATCTCTCCTCGGTCTGGAACAGAAAAGACTGACACGTGGAGAGATGACATCACTTCCCCTGTCAGTGTTTACAGTTACACGACAGGGGAAGGATCTCATTCGCTAGGACCGATCACCAGGTCCAGGCCAGATTTCATTGGCCTTGGCCTGGAGATTGAACGGTCCTGGATCAAATCCGATCATCACAGTGGTCGCAGTACAACTGCGGCGGCTTTTCGGAACAGGTTAATAGGTGTAAACACACTATACTAATTGTTAGAGAATTGCAGTAATATATTTTATATTTATAATAGATTATGTATGTATAGATTGTACCTGGGTGGTGACTACGGCAGTCAGTAAAGAGTTTATTGTTTTATGCCCATTATTTACAGAAAACTGAGGGGCGAGGGGTATTTGCTTTATTTGGCATTGAGAGATTGGGAAAATGGTCCTTCCTTGGTCCGCAGGAAGTAGGCGGGCTTATAGTAAATCTAGACAGCCGTGGTGAAGCCTGGAAGGTTGCCATGACAATATTAGTATATTTAAGGGCTTGGGTTAGGCGGCCCACCCACCTACTGAAGAAGCCCAATGAGAGGGCGACATGCACATAGAAGGGAGGAGCTGAGCCATGACATCATGCAGCCACCATGAGCTGAGTGGAGTGGTAAGTGAGTGGACACAGGATATATATATTTTTTTATATGTACATGCAATTTTAAAGTGGTTATCTTGTAGGTGTTACTTTTATGGGGCGATTTTAATACATTTGTAAAAGGGAGAGCACTATGTAGTCAGTGTTTGTGATTATATGTGGCCCGCTGAGTTAAGAGATGTGATACTGGGTTGAATCCCGGGAGTGAAGGAAAGAGACTGTTGCGGAGTATATCACAGGATAGATCATAATCTGAGTCCATTGAACTCATCCTTGAGGTGAGCGGGTTTTTCACCTGGTGGCGGTGTGCAGTGTTGGGGTGTTATTAACCGTTGGAGGACGGAGGAACACAGCGGTGGAATAGATATGTTTTATATGGACTTGTGTTTTAATATTGATTTATGAGAATTTTGCACATATATTAGTTATTTATAATTACCAAGGTGTATTCATATAATTGTTTTGATTTAGCAGTGCAGCACTATATGAGATTATTTTTGCATTGTTTGGTGTGGTAAATTCACTGATGCTGCGTACACACGAGTGGACTTATCCACAGGACTGGTTCGACGGACCGAGTCCGGCGGACAATTCGACCGTGTGTGGGCTTCATTGGACCTGCAGCAGACTTTTTCGGTCAAAAATCTTACTGACTTTAAATTTGAAACATTGGAAACATGGAACTCCGCCGGACCCAGTTACTATCAAAAAGCCTGCTCGTCTGTATGCTAGTCCGATGGACGAAAACCGACGCTAGGTTAGCTATTGGCTACTGGCTATCAACTTTCTTATTTTAATCCGGTCGTACGCCATCACGTACAAATCCGTCAGACTTTGGTGTGATCGTGTGTAGGCAAGTCCGTTTGTTCGGAAAGTCCGTCGGAAGTCCGCCCAAAGTCCGTTGGATAGACCGTTGGACCAGTCCGGCCGAAAAGTCCACTCGTGTGTACGCGGCATGAGAGTGTACAGCAGCAACATTTTTATTATTATCTTATATATTTGAATATTTGAGATATTTATTTGTTATTGGCACAGATTTTGTTGCACTTAACTGTATATACAGTTTTGCTCATAAGTTTACATACCCTGGCAGAATTTATATTTTTTTGGCCATTTTTCAGAGAATATGAATAATAACACAAAAACTTTTCTTTCACTCATGGTTAGTGTTTGACTGAAGCCATTTATTATCAGTCAACTAGGCGATGGGGGGGAGGGTCCAGAGACAGTGATAGCCAGCGCGGAAGATATTCCAGAGGGTAGTATTGGGGGCATTAGTGGTAGGTTAACCAAAGCACAAAAACACAAGGTGAGTATAGTAGCAAGTCCTAGTTGCAATCTTGAAACACCCAATACGAGGACAATATGCGACCAGTCTAAACTATGTGGCATGTTCACCAATGCCAGGAGCATGGCGGACAAGATGGGTGAACTAGAGATACGGTTGTACAAGGAGGATTTGAATTTTGTGGGAATTTCAGAGACCTGGTTCAACAGCTCTCATGATTGGCTGGCAAACATTCAAGGGTATACCCTATACCGCAAGGATAGAGAAGGTAAAAAGGGGGAGGGGTATGCCTATATATCAAGAATAATGTACAAGTGAGTGTGAGAGATGACATCACTGAGGGGGCTAGGGAGGAGGTGGAATCTTTATGGGTAGAGCTCCAAAGGGATGAAGCTAAGGGGAAAATAATACTGGGAGTATGCTATAGGCCCCCAAACCTGAGGGAAGAAGTGGAGACGGATCTCCTATCACAAATTGGATTAGCAGCAAGGATGGGAAGTGTTATCATAATGGGGGATTTCAATTATCCAGACATAGACTGGGCGGAGGGAACCGCGCATTCATTTAAGGCTCGCCAGTTCCTTAGTGTTTTGCAGGACAATTTTATGGGTCAGATGGTAGACGCACCAACTAGAAATAAAACATTACTAGATCTACTGATTACCAATAATACAGACCTGATAACAGATGTGGTAATACGGGGCAATTTAGGTAACAGCGATCACAGGTCAATTAGTTTCAGTATAAATCACACAAATAGGAAACATGAAGGGAACACAAAGACACTGAATTTCAAAAGAGCCAACTTCCCTAAACTACAAACCTTGCTAAAAGGCATAAATTGGGATAAAATATTAGGAACAAAGAATACGGAGGAGAGATGGGTTTGCTTTAAGAGCATATTAAATAAGGGCATTAGCCAATGTATCCCATTGGGTAATAAATTTAAAAGAGCGAACAAACATCCTGGATGGCTTAACTCCGATGTAAAAATGCATATAAAAGCAAAGGAGAAGGCCTTCAAAAAATACAAGGTTGAGGGATCATCCTCAGCATTCAGAATTTATAAAGAATGCAATAAGAAATGTAAGGGTGCAATTAGGATGGCTAAGATAGAACATGAAAGACACATAGCGGAGGAGAGCAAAAGAAATCCCAAGAAATTCTTTAAGTATGTAAACAGTAAAAAAGGGAGGACAGACCATATTGGCCCCATAAAGAATGAGGAAGGACATCTGGTTACAAAGGATGGGGAGATGGCAAAGGTATTGAATTTATTCTTCTCCTCAGTCTTCACAAGTGAATCGGGGGGCTTCAGTAACCAAAACTGCAGTGTTTATCCTCATGACACATCACAGGAAGCACCTCCATGGTTAACAGAGGACGGAATTAAAATTAGACTTGAGAAACTTAACATTAATAAATCACCGGGACCAGATGGCTTGCATCCGAGGGTACTTAGGGAACTCAGTCAGGTGATTGCCAGACCGTTGTTCCTAATATTTACAGACAGTCTATTGACTGGAATGGTACCAGCTGATTGGAGAAAAGCCAATGTAGCACCAATATTTAAAAAGGGCCCAAAAAACATCCCTGGGAATTACAGACCAGTTAGCCTAACATCAATAGTATGTAAACTCTTGGAGGGGATGATAAGGGACTATATACAAGATTTTAGTCATAAGAATGATTTCATTAGCAGTAATCAGCATGGATTCATGAAGAATCGTTCTTGCCAAACCAATCTATTAACCTTCTATGAGGAGGTGAGTTGCCATCTAGATAAAGGAAGGCCCGTAGACGTGGTGTATCTGGATTTTGCAAAAGCATTTGACACAGTTCCCCATAAACGTTTACTATACAAAATAAGGTGCGTTGGCATGGACCATAGGGTGAGTACATGGATTGAAAACTGGCTACAAGGGCGTGTTCAGAGGGTGGTGATAAATGGGGAGTACTCAGAATGGTCAGGGGTGGGTAGTGGGGTTCCCCAGGGTTCTGTGCTGGGACCAATCCTATTTAATTTGTTCATAAACGACCTGGAGGATGGGATAAAGAGTTCAATCTCTGTATTTGCAGACGATACTAAGCTAAGCAGGGCAATAACTTCTCTGCAGGATGTGGAAATCTTGCAAAAAGACCTGAACAAATTAATGGGGTGGGCGACTACATGGCAAATGAGGTTCAATGTAGAAAAATGTAAAATAATGCATTTGGGTGGCAAAAATATGAATGCAATCTATACACTGGGGGGAGAACCTCTGGGGGAATCTAGGATGGAAAAGGACCTGGGGGTCCTAGTGGATGATAGGCTCAGCAATGGCATGCAATGCCAAGCTGCTGCTAATAAAGCAAACAGAATATTGGCATGCATTAAAAGGGGGATCAACTGCAGAGATAAAACGATAATTCTCCCGCTCTACAAGACTCTGGTCCGGCCGCACCTGGAGTATGCTGTCCAGTTCTGGGCACCAGTCCTCAGGAGGGACGTACTGGAAATGGAGCGAGTACAAAGAAGGGCAACAAAGCTAATAAAGGGTCTGGAG
Source organism: Lithobates clamitans (assembly GCA_037952925.1). NCBI lineage: Eukaryota > Metazoa > Chordata > Amphibia > Anura > Ranidae > Lithobates > Lithobates clamitans. Next base: position 177,887 of record JBBGZY010000731.1, read on the forward strand.
GATCTTAGTTATGAGGAAAGGTTGCAAGCACTGAACTTATTCTCTCTGGAGAAGAGACGCTTGAGAGGGGATATGATTTCAATTTACAAATACTATACTGGTGACCCCACAATAGGGATATAACTTTTTCGCAGAAGAGAGTTTAATAAGACTCGTGGCCACTCATTACAATTAGAAGAAAAGAGGTTTAACCTTAAACTACGTAGAGGGTTCTTTACTGTAAGAACGGTAAGGATGTGGAATTCCCTTCCACAGGCGGTGGTCTCAGCGGGGAGCATTGATAGCTTCAAGAAACTATTAGATAATCACCTGAATGACCGCAATATACAGGGATATGTAATGTAATACTGACACATTATCACACACATAGGTTGGACTTGATGGACTTGTGTCTTTTTTCAACCTCACCTACTATGTAACTATGTAACTATGTAACTGTGTTTACTCTTTTTAAATCATAATGGCAACAGAAACTACCCAAATGACCCTGATCAAAAGTTTAGATACCCCAGTTCTTAATACCGTGTATTGCCCCCTTTATCATCAATGACAGCTTGAAGTCTTTTGTGGTATTTATGGATGAGGCTCTTTATCTTCTCAGATGGTAAAACTGCCCATTCCTCTTGGCAAAAAGCCTCCAGTTCCTGTAAATTCTTGGGCTCTCTTGCATGAACTGCATGTGTGAGATCTCCCCAGAGTGGCTCAATAATATTGAGGTCAGGAGACTGAGATGGCCACTCCAGAACCTTCACTTTTTTTTGCTGTATCCAATGACAGATCGACTTGGCCTTGTGCTTTGGATCATTGTCATGTTGGAATGTCCCATACACAGCTTCCTGGATGATGAATGCAAATGTTCCTCCAGTATTTTTTACATCAGCGATCCACCTCTGTGTTTCATAGTAGGAATGGTGTACCTTTCATCATAGGCCTTGTTGACTCCTCTCCAAAAAAAGCTCAATTTTGGTCTCATCACTCCAAATGACTTTGTGCCAGGAGGTTTGAGGCTTGTCTCTGTGCTGTTTGGCGTATTGTATGCGGGATACTTTGTGGCATTTGTGTAGTAATGGCTTTCTTCTGGCGACTCGACCATGCAGCCCATCTTTCTTCAAGTGTCTCTTTATTGTGCATCTTGAAACAGCCACACCACATGTTTTCAGAGAGTCCTGTATTTGACCTGAAGTTATTTGTGGGTTTTTCTTTGCATCCTGAACAATTTCCCTGGCAGTTTTGGCTGAAATTTTAGTTGGTCTACTTGACCGTGGTTTGGTTTCAACAGAACCCCTTATTTTCCACTTCTTGATTAGAGTTTGAACATTGCTGATTGGCATTCTCAATTCCTTGGATATCTTTTTATATCCCTTTACTGTTTTATACAGTTCAGCTACCTTTTCCCGCAGATCCTTTGACAATTCTTTTGCTTTCCCCATGGCTCAGAATCCAGAAACATCAGTGCAGCACTGGGTGAAAGATGCAAGGTTCTGTCAGGAGTCCAGAAACTCGCTGACCTTTTATACACACACACTAATTACAAGAAAAACAGATCACAAGTGAGGATGGTTTTAATAGCCATTCAAACCCCTTTGTGTCAACTTGTGTGCATGTTATCAGGCCAAAATCACCAGGGTATGTAAACTTTTGATCAGGGTCATTTGGGTAGTTTCTGTTGCCATTAGGATTTAAAAACAAGAAACACAGTTGATTGATACTAAATGGCTTCAGCCAAACACTAACCACGAGTGAAAAAAATCATAAATTCTGCCAGGGTATGTAACCTTATGAGCACAACTATATATATATATATATATGTATATGGTAGTGCTGATTGTCTCAAACACTACAGTATAAAAAAATCCCATTCCCTCTGTACCATAACGTTATGTGTCACTGTGTTTGTTTTATATAAAAAGGCTGCCGATCTGTACCTTATATCAGAGCGTCTCCCGACGCTCACGCGACTTCTCGGCTCTCTCCTCTCCCCGGATGACAGCTATAGCGGGCAGGGACGAGCACTCCCACTGATGTCAGCCGGGGAGGAGAGAGGAGAGAGAGCTGAGGAGACACGTGTGCACCGGGAGATACTCTGATATAGGTACAGATCGGCAGCTTTTTTATATAAAACAGATACAGGGACACATAACGCTTTGGTACAGAGGGGATGGGAGGATTTTATTGTGGTTATGATAGCAGCAGGAAGGGAAGGGGGTGGGCACTGACACAGAGCAGGGAGGGATGAGAGGAGGACAGAGGAGAGCTGCGGATGACCGAGGCACATAAACTGACCACGGTGTCAGGGCTCAGCAGGCATTATTAACCATGGTCAGTTTACAGGGGGGAGGGTATAGCCAGGCAGGATCAGACAGTTTTTTAGGTGATAGAAGGGGCCAAATTACTCAGCACAAACACTGTGCTGTTATTCATGCTTTAAGGGAACAGGATCTGTTTTTTTTGTTAGGGTAACAAACACTTTATCATATATAGCTAAACTAACTATAATCCTGATCTATAGTCTCAGAATCGTCCATTGGTGAGCTCATAGGTCTGCACTGGGGCTTTGAACAGCTGTGTACAGGTAATCGCAATAGCCTTTACAAAATAGCAAAATAGCTCTTTAACCACTTGCCGACCGCCTCACGCCTATATACGTGAGCAGAGCGGCACGGGCAGGCAAAATCACGTACCTGATACGTGATGCCTTCCCGCGGGCGGGGGGTCCGATCGGACCCCCCCCGGTGCCGTAGGCGGTCAGCTCTTGTTCGCGGGCGATGAGGGGTCAGGGGGAGGCCATCCATTGATGGCCACCCCCTCCCGATCGCTCCCAGCGAATCAAATGCTTCCTCTCCCTCTGTAATGTAAACAGAGGGAGAGGAAGTGATGTCATCTCTCCTCGAGCCGGTCTTTTTGATCCGACGCCGAGGAGAGAAGACATCCAAGTAAGTGCACCAACACTACACTTCCAGTAGAACACGCAGGCACACTTTTCACCCCCCTGTCACCCCCCGATCACCCCCCGATCACCCCCCTGTACCCCCTGTCACTCTGACACCAATAGCAGTGTTTTTTTTTTTTTGCATTGGTGTCAGTTTGTGTCAGTTATAAGTGTTAGGGCAGTTAGGTTAGCCCCCTTTAGGTCTAGGGTACCCCCCTTTAGGTCCAGGGTACCCCCCTAACCCCCCCTAATAAAGGTTAACCCCGTGATCACCCCCCGTCACCAGTGTCGCTAAGCGATCATTTTTCTGATCGCTGTATTAGTGACACAGGTGACGCTAGTTTAGGGTGGTAAGTATATAGATTCGCTGTCAGTGTTTTATAGCGACAGGGACCCCCATATACTACCTGCTAAAGGTTTTAACCCCCTGATTGCCCCCTAGTTAACCCTTTCACCAGCGATCACCGTATAAGTGTTACGGGTGACGCTGGTTAGATAGTTTGTTTTTTGTAGTTTATTATAGTTTATTACAGTTTATTATAGTTTATTATAGTTTTAGGGCACCCGCCGTTTATTACCTTATAAAGGTTTAACCCCCTAATTGCCCGGCGGTGATAGAAGTTAAGTTTTTAGGATCAGATAAGGTCTGCGTCGCCCCAGGCAGCGTCAGGTTAGCGCCAGTACCGCTAAAACCCACGCACGCAGCATACACCTCCCTTAGTGCTATAGTATCTGAACGGATCGATATCTGATCCGATCAGATCTATACTCTCCAGCAGTTTAGGGTTCCCTGAAACGCAGTGTTAGCGGGATCAGCCCAGATACCTGCTAGCACCTGCGTTTTGCTCCTCGGCCCAGCCCAGCCCAGCCCACCCAAGTGCAGTATCGATCGATAACTGACACTTACAAAACACTAAGCACACATAACTGCAGCGTTCGCAGAGTCAGGCCTGATCCCTGCGATCGCTAACAGTTTTTTGGTAGCGTTTTGAATCAGTCGCTGACAGTCAGGAGCTTTTTTGCCTGTGAGTCTCACTAGTGTACCCCTAAATTTAGAGGCCAAAATGGTAAATCGAAGGTACACTAGTGAAGAGGCCTACAGGTTTCTGAGCATGACAGATAGTGAAGAGGAAGTCACTCATCTGTCAGATTCAGGCTCAGAATACGATCCTGTAGAGGACAGCGGCTCCATGACAGATAGCTCTGACGACGGAGTTGTGGTCCCTGCTAAGGTCAGGCGTACCAGACCCCGAACTTATTCTGTCCTTGAAGTGCAAGAACCACAGGGCTCTCGTATGGAGCAGAGAAGTACTAGTGCCGCTATTCCTTCTGGTGAACTGGCAAGCACCAGCGGCCTAGTACACCCTGGTCGTACATCCAGCACTGCAGTAACACTTGGTGACGTGGCGAGTCCCATAAGTGCAGTTCAAGCTGGCGAGGTGGCAAGCACAAGTAGTGTCCCGCTGCCACCAAGAAGACGAACACAGGCCCGTCGTGCCCATAGTGCCCTTCCTGCTGCATTCGCCAATCCGAATTGGGTACCCACCACTTCTGCAGCACCCGTACTTCCCCCTTTCACTGGCCAACCCGGAATTCAGGTGGAAGTTTACGCCACTGGATTTTTATTCGCTGTTTTTCACCGAAGATCTCTATAGATCTATTGTGGACCAAAGCAATTTATACGCTGGTCAATACATCGCCGCTAATCCCCAGTCCTCCCTTGCCAGAGATTAGAGACCAATTACGGTCTCCGAATTTAAGATCTTTCTGGGCCTTTCCCTCCTCATGGGGTTGAATAAAAAGAGTGAGTTGCGGTCATATTGGTCCACTGACCCAATTTACCATTCACCCTTGTTCTCTGCCTCCATGGCCAGGGCACGATACGAGCAGATTTTGCGGTTCATGCACTTCAACGACAATGAACTCTGTCGTCCTCGTGGAGACCCTGCATACGATCGGCTCTACAAAATTCGGCCCCTCGTAAACCACTTCAACCAACGTTTTGCAGACTTGTTTACTCCCCATCAAGTTGTCTGCGTTGATGAGTCCCTGGTTAAATTTTCTGGCCGCTTGTCATTCAAACAGTAACTTCCCAGCAAGCGTGCCAGATACGGGGTCAAGATGTATAAGCTCTGTGACAGGGCCACAGGCTATACATGTAGTTTTATGGTTTACGAGGGCAAAGATAGTCACGTAGAGCCGACAAACTGCCCTGACTACATAGGAAGCGCTGGCAAGATAGTGTGGGACTTGGTGTCACCCTTATTCGGAAAGGGGTACCACTTGTACGTGGACAATTATTATACGAGCGTGCCACTTTTTAGCCACCTTTTTGATCATCAGATTGGAGCATGTGGCACCGTGCGACCTAATCGCCGGGGCTTTCCCCAGCGGCTTGTAGATTCCCGTCTTAGGCTGGGGGAGAGAGCCTGCTTGAAGTATAATAATTTGCTCGCTATGAAGTGGAGGGATAAGAAGAATGTTTTCGTTCTCACCTCCCTTCATGCAGACACGATGGTCCAAATTCCTACGGCGACTGGTGTTTTGAAGAAACCCCTCTGTGTCCACGAATATAACCTTAATATGGGAGGGGTGGACCTCAACGACCAGTTGTTGGCGCCGTACCTAATTGCCCGTAAGGCCAGACGCTGGTACAAAAAAGTGTCTGTTTATTTATTTCAATTGGCTTTGCTGAATGCTTATGTGCTATACAGAGCTTCAGGACGGACTGGATCCTTCCTTAAATTCCAGGAAGAGATCGTCAGAGCCCTTCTGTATCCAGACGGTGCTCCACCTCACCATCCCCAACCAAATGCAGTAAGCCGGCTGCATGAGAGGCATTTTCTTTATGCCCTCCCGAGTACCCCTACCCAACGAACCCCCCAAAAAAGATGTCGTGTCTGCAGCAAGCGCGGATTTAGGCGTGACACCCAGTATTATTGTCCCCTCTGTCCTGGCAATCCTGGTCTTTGCATTGGTGAATGTTTTAAACGCTACCATACACTAGTGGAGTATTAGCGTAGGGTACAGCACTGCACAGACTAGGCACACTTCCACAGGGTCTCCCAAGATGCTGTCGCATTTTGAGAGACCCAAACCTGGTACCAGTTAAAAAAGTTAAAGTTACAAAAAAAAAGTGTAAAAAAAACAAAAAAAAGTAAAAAAAAGAAAAAAACACAAAAAAATATATAAAATAAAAAAACCAAAAATAGTTGTTGTTTTATTGTTCTCTCTCTATTCTCTCTCTATTGTTCTGCATTCTATACTGCAATGTTTTATTGTTATGTTTTTATCATGTTTGCTTTATAGGTATGCAATTTTTTTATACTTTGTTTTTTTTATTGTTAACCACTTTTTTGTTTTCAGGTACGCCATTCAGCTGCAGAGCGGATTTATTTATCTTGACAGCAACAGCGTTTGCTCCCACAATATATAAAGCCGTGACTCCAGCGCTGTCGGAGGTGATTTCACCACCAAAGTTACATACTTCAGCATATATGCCGAAGCGTGGGGGCAGCAGTGGGTGGAGGAGCGATTTGCTCCTGCCTTTTGCGGGAGGATGCCCCCATGCTTCGGCATATATATTTTTTAGGTAGGCACAGGTTGCGTTAAATGTTTTATTTTTTACTATGTTTTTTTTGTATTTTGCTTTGCAGGTATGGTAAGTATTACTGTTATACTGTAATGTTACTTCGTTTTTTTGTTAACCATCATTTGCTTAGCAGGTACGTCATTCAGTTGCAGCACGGATTTATTTATCTTGACAGCAACAGTGTTTGCTCCCACGATACATAAAGCCGTGACTCCAGCACTGTCGGAGGTGATTTCACCACCACAGTTACATACTTCAGCATATATGCCGAAGCGTGGGGGCAGCAGTGGGTGGAGGAGCGATTTGCTCCTGCCTTTTGCGGGAGGATGCCCCCATGCTTCGGCATATATATTTTTTAGGTAGGCACAGGTTGCGTTAAATGTTTTATTTTTTACTATGTTTTTTTTGTATTTTGCTTTGCAGGTATGGTAAGTATTACTGTTATACTGTAATGTTACTTTGTTTTTTAGTTAACCATCATTTGCTTAGCAGGTACGCCATTCAGTTGCAGCACGGATTTATTTATCTTGACAGCAACAGCGTTTGCTCCCACGATACATAAAGCCGTGACTCCAGCGCTGTCGAAGGTGATTTCACCACCACAGTTACATACTTCAGCATATATGCCGAAGCGTGGGGGCAGCAGTGGGTGGAGGAGCGATTTGCTCCTGCCTTTTGCGGGAGGATGCCCCCATGCTTCGGCATATATATACGGTGCATGTATGCCCATCATTAGAAGTGGGTGGATGAAGGGAGGTATTCTAATGGTGGGCATACCCACCGATCAATATCTTTTTTTCGTTCAGCCCACAGGCTGCATGAAAAAAAAGTTTACAATGTATGCCCAACAAGGACCAGCAACGTACTGGTATGTTGCTGGACTTTGAGTGGTTATACCAGAATGATGCCTGCAGGTTTAGGTATCATCTTGGTATCATTCTTTTCAGCCAGTGGTCGGCTTTCTTGTAAAAGCAATCCTAGCGGCTAATTAGCCTCTAGACTGCTTTTACAAGCAGTGGGAGGGAATACCCCCCCCCACCGTCTTCCATGTTTTTCTCTGGCTCTCCTGTCCCAACAGGGAACTTGAGAATGCAGCCGGTGATTCAGCCAGCTGACCATAGAGCTGATCAGAGACCAGAATGGCTCCAAACATCTCTATGGCCTAAGAAACCGGAAGCTACGAGCATTTCATGACTTAGATTTCGCCGGATGTAAACAGCGCCATTGGGAAATTGGGAAAGCATTTTATCACACCGATCTTGGTGTGGTCAGATGCTTTGAGGGCAGAGGAGAGATCTAGGGTCTAATAGACGCCAATTTTTTCTAAAAAGAGTACCTGTTACTACCTATTGCTATCATAGGGGATATTTACATTCCCTGAGATAACAATAAAAATGATTAAAAAAAATAAAAATGAAAGGAACAGTTTAAAAATAAGATAAAAAAGCAAAAAAAAAAAAATAAAAAAAATAAAAAAAAATAAAGCACCCCTGCCCCCCCCCCCCCCCCGTGCTCTCGCACAAATGCGAACGCAAGCGTCGGTCTGGCGTCAAATGTAAACAGCAATTGCACCATGCATGTGAGGTATCACCGCGAAGGTCAGATCGAGGGCAGTAATTTTAGCAGTAGACCTCCTCTGTAAATCTAAAGTGGTAACCTGTAAAGGCTTTTAAAGGCTTTTAAAAATTTATTTAGTTTGTCGCCACTGCACGTTTGTGCGCAATTTTAAAGCATGTCATGTTTGGTATCCATGTACTCGGCCTAAGATCATCTTTTTTATTTCATCAAACATTTTGACAAAATAGTGTGTTTTAGTGTATTAAAATTTAAAAAAAGTGTGTTTTTTCCCCAAAAAATGCGTTTGAAAAATCGCTGCGCAAATACTGTGTGAAAAAAAAAAATTAAACACCCACCATTTTAATCTGTAGGGCATTTGCTTTAAAAAAATATATAATGTTTGGGGGTTCAAAGTAATTTTTTTGCAAAAAAAAATAATTATTTCATGTAAACAAAAAGTGTCAGAAAGGGCTTTGTCTTCAAGTGGTTAGAAGAGTGGTCGATGTGTGACATAAGCTTCTAAATGTTGTGCATAAAATGCCAGGACAGTTCAAAACCCCCCCAAATGACCCCATTTTGGAAAGTAGACACCCCAAGCTATTTGCTGAGAGGCATGTCGAGTCCATGGAATATTTTAGATTGTGACACAAGTTGCGGGAAAAAGACAAATTTTTTTTTTTTTTTGCACAAAGTTGTCACTAAATGATATATTGCTCAAACATGCCATGGGAATATGTGAAATTACACCCCAAAATACATTCTGTTGCTTCTTCTGAGTACGGGGATACCACATGTGTGAGACTTTTTGGGAGCCTAGCCGTGTACGGGACCCCGAAAACCAAGCCCCGCCTTCAGGCTTTCTAAGGGCGTAAATTTTTGATTTCACTCTTCACTGCCTATCACAGTTTCGGAGGCCATGGAATGCCCAGATGGCACAAACCCTCCCCAAATGACCCCATTTTGGAAAATAGACACCCAAAGCTATTTGCTGAGAGGTATAGTGAGTATTTTGCAGACCTCACTTTTTGTCACAAACTTTTGAAAATTGAAAAAAGAAAAAAAAAAAAGTTTTTCTTGTCTTTCTTCATTTTCAAAAACAAATGAGAGCTGCAAAATACTCACCATGCCTCTCAGCAAATAGCTTGGGGTGTCTACTTTCCAAAATGGGGTCATTTGGGGGGGTTTTGTGCCATCTTGGCATTTTATGGCCTTCAAAACTGTGATAGGTAGTGAGGAGTAAAATCAAAAATGTATGCCCTTAGAAATCCTGAAGGCGGTGCTTGGATTTCGGGGCCCCGTACGCGGCTAGGCTCCCAAAAAGTCCCACACATGTGGTATCCCCGTACTCAGGAGAAGCAGCAGAATGTATTTTGGAGTGTAATACCACATATGCCCATGGAATGTTTGAACAATATATCATTTAGTGACAACTTTGTGCAAAAAAAAATGGCACTTTCCCGCAACTTGTGTCAAAATATAAAATATTCCATGGACTCAACATGCCTCTAAGCAAATAGCTTCGGGTGTCTACTTTCCAAAATGGGGTCAATTGGGGGGGGGGGGGTTTGTGCCATCTGGGCATTTTATGGCCTTCAAAACTCTGATAGGTAGTGAGGAGTGAAATCAAAAATGTATGCCCTTAGAAATCCTAAAGGCGGTGATTGGTTTTCGGGGCCCCGTACGCGGCTAGGCTCCCAAAAAGTCCCACACATGTGGTATCCCCATACTCAGGAGAAGCAGCTAAATGTATTTTGGGGTACAATTCCACATATGCCCATGGCCTGTGTGAGCAATATATCATTTAGTGACAACTTTGTGCAAAAAAAAAAAAAATTGTCACATTCCCACAACTTGTGTCAAAAAATAAAATATTCCATGGACTCAACATACCTCTCAGCAAATAGCTTGGGGTGTCTACTTTCCAAAATGGGGTCATTTGGGGGGGTTTTGTGCCATCTTGGCATTTTATGGCCTTCAAAACTGTGATAGGTAGTGAGGAGTGTAATCAAAAATCTATGCCCTTAGAAATCCTGAAGGCCGTGCTTGGTTTTCGGGGCCCCATACGCGGCTAGGTTCCCAAAAAGTCCCACACATGTGGTATCCCCGTACTCAGGAGAAGCAGCTGAATGTATTTTGGGGTGCAATTCCACATATGCCCATGGCCTGTGTGAGCAATATATCATTTAGTGGAAACTTTTTGTAAATTTTTTTTTTTTTTGTCATTATTCAATCACCTGGGACAAAAAAAATAAATATTCAATGGGTTCAACATGCCTCTCAGCAATTTCCTTGGGGTGTCTACTTTCCAAAATGGGGTCATTTGGGGGGGTTTTGTACTGCCCTGCCATTTTAGCACCTCAAGAAATGACATAGGCAGTCATAAACTAAAAGCTGTGTAAATTCCAGAAAATGTACCCTAGTTTGTAGGCGCTATAACTTTTGCGCAAACCAATAAATATACGCTTATTGACTTTTTTTTTACCAAAGACATGTGGCCGAATACATTTTGGCCTAAATGTATGACTAAAATTGAGTTTATTGGATTTTTTTTATAACAAAAAGTAGAAAATATCATTTTTTTTCAAAATTTTCGGTCTTTTTCCGTTTATAGCGCAAAAAATAAAAATGGCAGAGGTGATCAAATACCATCAAAAGAAAGCTCTATTTGTGGGAAGAAAAGGACACAAATTTCGTTTGGGTACACCATTGCATGACCGCACAATTAGCAGTTAAAGCAACGCAGTGCCAAATTGTAAAAAGTGCTCTGGTCAGGAAGGGGGTAAATCCTTTCGGGGCTGAAGTGGTGAAGATACTATGCACTAAAAGATGCAAGTGTGCGGTCCCTGAATGCAGTTTTGCAAATTTGTCATGTATTAGTAAAACTCTTTTTCAATTATTTTTATTAAAGAGTTTTAACAAAAATACAATGTCAATATAAAACAAAGCTCACATATCGCCCGTGATGTGTCAGTACATATTTAAAGTGTAGTTATAGTTACACAAAAAACAAAGGTGTTCTAAAGCATATTATAACAATCAACAGTCAAACATAAAGAGCCAAGGACTCGAGGCACCTCGAGGCAACGGTGCCAATGAGTAAACCATCAATTTGTCAACAAAGAGCCATAGTACAGAAGAAATATTCCAGGGATGTGAGAACAGACTGTCTACCACAAAGATCATCATTTATTCGTTAAGTCAGTACCAGGAACGGCCCTATCGGGCTTTGTGAGACATCTTACATTTTCTCAATATGAATGAAGAGTAGAAGGAAAAAGAAAAAAAAATCAAATTCAGGAACCCGACCAGAACTCTGCATCCCACCCCATCAGGACTTAAGAAGATGGAGATTGTAAGCAACACAACCAGGGGGTCCAAACCCTCTTAAAATTGGCTTCCTTGTCTAACAGTGTGCCAGCTAATTTTTCATGCAACATAATCGGTAATAGTAAAACTCTAAAAATCATCCCGCATGCTTAGTGTATCATTGTAAATTATGCCACGGGGTAGCTTTATTAAAGGCAAAACGACTGCAATCAGCAAGTGCAGTTGTTTGAGAGCTTAGTAAATGAGGTAAAGCTTCACTTTTTTTTTTTAATTGGAAAAAACCAACTTTATTTGAATGAAAATCATTTTACAATGTAGTTACTTATGTGAAATAATAAACAGTACATTTTATTGTGTCATCAGCATATAGACCTATTTTATCTACTGTATGACCTTTTCTCAGTCCCTTTATATTAGTGTCTGCTCTAATGGCAATTGCCAGTGGCTCTGCTGCCAGAGCATATAGTAGGTGGGACAAGGGGCATCCCTGTCTTGTACATCTCTCCAGAGGGAATTGCTCTGAACGCCAGCCATTAACAAATACCCTTGCTTTAGGTGTCTGGTAAAGAAGCTTAACCCACTGCATAAACTGTGGACCAAAGCCATAATTATGTAGGCACTCCCACAGATACGGCCATTCTACTGAATCAAAGGCTTTGGCAGTGTCAAGTGCTACCACCACCCTGGTTCCGGAATCGTCATGCTGAGCCTGTATGTTCATATATAATTTCCTAATGTTCATGGCCGTGTTTTTCCCTGGCATAAAGCCTGTTTGATCAGGATGAATTAACGTGAGTATAACTGTGTTCAATCTATTGGCCAGTATTTTAGCTAGTATCTTTATATCCACCTGTAGGAGTGATATAGGCCTATATGACTCAGGGTAATGGGGGTCCTTTCCCAGCTTAGGGAGTACAATTATCTGGGCCTCCTGCATGGATAAAGGGAGCGAATTTGGGTCAAATATGGATTGATAAAGATCCTTGAGTTTAGGTATGAGCGTTTCTGAATATGTTGCATAGAACTCCAGGGGTAGTTCATCTAGTCCAGGAGCTTTAGACTTGGCCAGTTGGGCAATAGCATCGGCAATATCCTGTGTAGTTATGGGTGCATCTAGCAATTTCACTTGTTCTGGTTTTAATCTAGGGAATTGGATAATGTTTAAGTACGCCTGAAGTTCCGTTTGTGTATACGTTGTACGGGATTTATATAGGTTTTTATAGAATTGTAAAAACTGGGATGCTACTTGGAAGGGGTCTGTAATACTATTTCCCTCAGCGCCCTTTAGGGAGACTACTACTGGGGGCCTGTTGTCCATGTGAGCTAGATAGGCTAATAACCTGCCTGCCCTCTCCCCCTGTTCATAAACTCTTTGCTTACAGAAAAATATACTTTGCTTAGCCTTTTCAGTGCATAATTGTGTTACCATGTGGGACTGTAATTTTACCCTGCCTAGGTTTTCGGGAGTGGGATTGGAGTTATAAATTGTTTCCAGCTCTTGTAGCTTGTCAGTTGTTAATTGTAGTGTTAGATTGGATGACTGTTTTAGTCTATTTATTCTGGTGGTAAGAATCCAACGGGCCTGTTCCTTAAAGTCATCCCAGAATGTGTTGACGGAGGGTGGAATTCTGACTCTTTCAATGGAGTCATGGTCTGTAAGGGCCGACAGCCAGTGGGGGTTTAATCTCCATGTGCGTATGAGGGGGCATTCCTCAGATATACTGTCACCCATCATGGGGAATGATCTGATAATAACCTTGGTGCAATTCCTGACCCCGTGACTTTAGGTAGTAGAATCTGGGACACCAGTGCAAAGTCTATTCTAGACATGGTATTATGGCTTGTGGAATGGCACGTATATGCTCTGGTTGTTGGGTTGTTGTGCCTCCACACATCTATTAGGGCAAACTCTGTCATGGTGCGAGATAGTCTGGTCTGCGTGGGTGCTCCTAGTGGATCCCCTATTTGTGTCAGGTAAAGCTTCACTTTACAATGAATACCCAATCACATGCAAGGAAAAATAAAGAATTTTTGCTTGCACATGATTGGATAATGGACGTCAGCAGAGCTTCCCCTAATTTACTAAGCTCTGGAGTAACTGCACTTGTAGAGTGCAAGAGTGCACAGCATTTTTTTCTTTAGTAAATCCACCCCCTTCTTTTTTTCAGGATATGTTAATTTTTTTTGTGTTATCAAAGAAAAACTGGCCCAAGATAGTAACAAAAAATATTTTTTAAACTTTAATTGTATGTTTCTTGCTATTACCATGACTCACCACCAAAAATCCAAACAAAAAAAACCCAAAAAAATACATTCTCCTACTCTTTCTTTAAACCATCCTGACTACCTCGTATATCATGGTAAATTATACCTTGTTTTTTTAAGGATAAATTGGATATCTCCAGTTCTTTTTTGTGTTATCAAAGGAAAGCTATATATTTTATATATATATTAAGCATGGATTTTTAAATTTTAAGCATGGATTTTTGATTGTATATAAAATTGGAATTATTTTTTGAACTATATTGTTTTGTTTGCAATTATTGCTCAATAAGTAACCGTCTTTGTAGTTTACATGTGCAGCATCTGTAAAAGTTATCTCCTGAAGAAGCTATTTTTTATAGCGAAACATGTTGCGTAAACCTGGATTAACTGCCGAAATACATGTAAAAACTTTCTTTTATTGATGCTTTTACAATTTTGTATTAATAAAAAAATTATTGCTTGTATATTGCACCAAACAAAAAAACCCATTCCTTTTTTCTATTTGCATATTCTATATATTTTAAACTTTAGCTGTATACTTCTTGCCATTACCGTGACGCACCACCAAAAACAAAACAAAAACAAAACAAAATCAATTCTCCTACTCCTGATATTTGCAGGTGATACCAGATATGTGTATAATGCCCTGTACACATGATAGGATTTTCCGACAACAAAACCGTGGATTTTTTTTCCGAAGGGTGTTGGCTCAAACTCGTCTTGCATACACACGGTCACACAAATGTTATCGGAAATTCCGAACATCAAGAACGCGGTGACGTACAACATGTACAATGAGCCGAGAAAAATGAAGTTCAGAAGCCAGTGCGGCTCTTCTGCTTGATTCCGAGCATGCGTGGAATTTTGTGCATCGGAATTGTGTACACACAATCAGAATTTATGAGAACAGATTTTGTTGTTGGAAAATTTGAGATCCAGATCTCAAATTTTGTTTGTCGACACACAGTCGGAATTTACGACAACAAGCTCACATCGAACATTTGTTGTTGGAAATTCCGATCGTGTGTACACGGCATAAATGTGTATATATATATATATATATATATATATATATATATATATATATATATATATATATATATATATATTTGATATTTTTACCTATAGTAGGGCCAAGAAACAATAGTGCATATTTTTGTATTTTTTTTTTTCATTTTTATCCTTCCTAGGACACTGACACTTTTTTTTGTTCACACCTATGCGTTTTGCAGTGCGTTTTCAGTTTTGCAGAAACATTACAGTCCATTTAACATGATTTCCTATGGGTCATTTTCACATCTGTGCGTTTTCAACCACTTTTGAAAGGGGTCAGAAACTTTTTTGTTCCCAGCAGGTTGCATTTTTGGTTCCAAAGACTTCAATGAAAAAGCAGTGGAAATGCATCAAAATCGCATCAAAAACACAGTGCTTGCGTTTTTGATGCATTTCCACCGTGTTTTTGCTGGTTTCTCCCAAATTACAACAAACACCTCCCCAAAGTGCAAAATGCATCAAAAAAGCATTAAAACACGTCAAAAACATGTGTGAAATGTACCAGGAAAAAACACATCAACTGCAGCCTGCACGGGTCTAATCCTAGCCTTAGGGCCGGTTCACACCACAATTTCTGTATTCCAGATGCATTTCTGCATACACGATTTTCATGCAGTTTTAATGCATTCAAGTGAGTTTTTTCCCCCACCTTTTTTTCTTCATCTCAATTAAGGACAAATGAAGATGTGTGTTAAGGTTCACTTGATGCATTTCATACAGAAAAAATGCAACACATTCTACTTTTGTTGATGGCACTGGAATGCACTGCACTGGTGTGAACGAGGGCCATTAGAATCAATGTTAACCACTATCCATGCATTTTTGATGCAGAATAAAAATGCACTGGCCTGCAGCTAGATTAAACCAGCCACATACTGACCTAGAACTTGACCATGACACTAACCAAGATCAAGCTCTGATCTAGCAATTTTAGCTTTTTTTTTTTTTTTAACGCACAGACCTTTTTTGTTTACATTTTCTTTGGGTAGGAGAAAAAGATACAATATATTCAGAGGAGAAATAGCAGCAGGTTTTACTGATTGATCACTGTGATAACCAATCACAGGCTATTGCAACAATCATGTGATTGGGAGCCTGATCTGATCGTACTACGAAATCTGGAGCTGTCAGTGATAGCCTGGTCTCCGTGCTGGAAGTGTGCTTCCGGCACAAACATTAGAGCATACGTATGTGCCAAATATATGTTATGCTGGTAGCAGTGGCATGAGATGATTAAGATGAACTGTTCCCAGACAGTTTACTTTATCCAGCAGTCAACACTGTAAAGCAGGGATATGCAATTAGCGGACCTCCAGCTGTTGCAAAACTACAATTCCTATCATGCCTCTGCCTCTGGGTGTCATGCTTGTGGCTGTCAGAGTCTTGCTATGCCTTATGAAACTCGTAGTTCTGCAACAGCTGGAGGTCCGTTAATTGCATATCCCTGCTGTAAAGTATTTGTTTGTGTTAATACTCTGTACTTAGCTTACAGTCTTTCTTTGACTATAAAATACAATCTATTACACTAGGTCCTGATGAAAACTACTGCCAAATAATGACAGATATGGTAGTTGTATGTTGAAATTCTAGAAATCTGAGAGACCGTCACTGTAGCACAAAGTACTTTTTTGCAAAGACCATGTGGCACTTACAAGGCAACAGTCAGCTCTCCTCCACCCTCTTAGGCAGACAGAAAAACAGGTGGAATCCACTCTAGCTTCTATGTGCTGCTTTCCAAATAAGTGAAATCTGGCTGAAGAATCCAGAAGGATGTTTCCCTTAAAGGGGTTGTAAACCCTCATGGTTTTTCACCTTAATGCATTCTATGCATTAAGGTGAAAAATTTCTGTATTGCTTCAGCCCCCCAGTGCCCCCATTTTACCTACCTGAACCTGGTTTTCTTGTCCCCGGGGATGAGCACACCAGCTCTAGATGGTGTCTGGTGTCCAGATTGGATAGATTGATAGCAGCACGGCCATTGGCTCCTGCTGCTGTCAATCGAATCCAATGACACGGGCGGGGTCAAGTCCGGCTTTATGTGTCTATAGATGCAAAAGCAGGACTCTGGAGCGCGCCCGCAGGGTTACCCCCAAGAAGAGCGCTTCTCCTAGGTGGTTTCCCGATGCAGGGAGTAGCTACTAGCACCATTGAGGGACCCCAGAAGAGGAGGCTCGGGCCACTCTGTGCAAAACGAACTGCACAGTGGGGGTAAGTATGACATGTTTGTTATTTAAAAAAAGAAAAAACATGGGGGTTTAGTAATCCTTTAGGGCTCTCTTAGCTACCCACTTTCAGAAAATTGTCTGACCAATATCCTTTTTTCCAGACTGTGTTGCAGAATATTACTTCCTCTGATGCCACACACTCCGCAGGCTACATTTGCCTTTCTGTAACTATCCCATAATAGTAAATTGCGGTGGACATTTTGGAAAAGTCTGAAGTTCATAGAACTCCATTGCTGGTTAACTGCTAGGGACAGCTTGAGTGATAATTGATTCCACCAAATAGGTAAAAGTGTGGAAACCATTCTGCTTAACACCAACACAACAGCAAACGTCTCTAAGGTGACTCCAAAAGAGTGTATGTGACTATTTTAGAGAGGGCTGCCATATCACACAACAACGCAATGGGGTTGATTTACCAAAACTGGAGAGTGCAAAATCTGGTGTATGGTAGCCAATCAGCTTCTGACTTCAGCTTGTTCAATTAAGCTGTGACAAGAAAAAAAAAAACCTGGAAGCTGATCAGTCTCTATGCAGAGCTGCACCAGATTTTGCACTCTACAGTTTTAGTAAATTAACCCCATTGCATTTAGCAAAGAGCAGAGTGTGACTATGGTCTAAAGTGAACCTGTGCTTTAGCTAGTCAGGGCAAAGCCACAGATGTGCTTTAATTCCTTACCCCTCCCCAGATGCTCGCTTCAGAGCTAGAAAAAAAAGGAAATACATTATGTGTAGTTTGCAACCCATGCCCCTTTTATTATACCCTGGACATTCCTCACATCTGAGTAAAAGGAGCAGTGGGAGCAAAAGACAAGTAGGTAGTCACTTCTGGAGAGGAAGTGAACCTTTTGCTTTGTTCTATCTGGGAAAAGCACAGGTTCACTTTAACACGTAAAGTACTCACAAGTGTAAAATGAAAACTAAAAAAAATAGACAAACACCATGCATAGTGTGATATGTATGTTGAAATATTAGTCAAATGTTTAATCGATTAAAACATAACTGGGCAAATGCTTATTATACAATGCGTATCTTTCTCAGGAGTAATGTTTTACTTTTGTTCCTAATGATTTATAATATAAACCATCCAAAATCTGCTTTCACATAACTCCCTCTTAAATGAAACAACAGCTTCTACATCTCAGTTTTTTTAGGTATACATGGTGGTCTCTTTCACCAATACTCTGAGGATGTTATATTTTGTTTTTCTTGGATTCCTTTATTTACTGAGCAGTTTAATCTGTGTTACACTATAAAAATTAATTGAAAATGTCTAACTGTTTCTGGTGTATATAAACGGAGATGACTAATTGAGTTTCTGCTTTAGTGAAATTGCCAAGAATTCATAGACCTCCCCATTGATAGAAAGGCCTTGTATTCACTGTTATCACCAGTGGTCTTGTCACCAATATTTTCACAGGAAATGCTGGTGGTGACTTCCTGACCACACAGACTCTTATCTTGTTCTTTCTCACCCTGTATTAGTAAGCAGTACTTACAAGTCAACATTTTTTTTGGAAATTTTAGCGGTCATTGCATGTCATCAGATGTGTCAAAATGTAAGGTGACCTTTATAGGAATTTGTAAGTATAAAATATTTGCAATCAGTTTTTTCTTTTTGTTAACACTTAAAGCAGAGTTCCACCCAAAAATTGAACTTCTGCTTTAGGTGTAGATGACCCCCCGACATGCCACATTTGGTATGTCATTTTTTTGGGGGAGGAGCGGGTACCCAGTTTTTACGGGCACCCAGCTCCCACTTCCTCCTTGGCGCTGCGGCCTCTCCCCCCTCCCTCCCTGCTGTCAGGTAAGTACTTACCGAGGCCGAGAGCGGTTCGCCCTTGCCACTACGCGCACCCCGTCCCCTGGCGATGAAACAGGGAATGGGTGGCAATAAGGAGCACGGGCCATCAGCAGGTATGGGTCCCTTGTGGGAAACTGCAGAGCCGGGTCTGGGGATGCAGGAGTCCAGGAACCGGTGGAAGTCCCGTTGCTGGGTGGAGCAGACAAACTGTACGCAAGCAGAGGGTCAAACACAGGTAAAAAGCAAGACAAGTCCGTAGAACAGACCGGGGGTCAAACACTGGTATCAAGACAGGAAGTCCGTTAATCAGGCTGGGGGTCAAACACTGGTATCAAGCAGAGGAAGTCCGTTAATCAGGCCGGGGTCAAACACTGGTATCAAGCAGAGGAAGTCCGTTAATCAGGCCGGGGGTCAAACACTGGTATCAAGCAGAGGAAGTCCGTTAATCAGGCCGGGGGTCAATCCAGGAGAGAGGCAGCGTGGTAAGAGCAGCCCGGGTCACAACAGGAGATCAGGTGAGCATAAACAGGAAACAGGAAACAGGAAGCAGGAAGCAGGAAGCAACAGGAGCTGAAGACAAACCAGCAACCAGTCTGGGTGCTGGAGCTGATTTAAATAGCCCCGCCAGAGTGTCACGGTGGGAGTGCATGAGTCACAGCGTGCACCCGTGTGCTATCGAGCACGAGCTCTCGCCGCTCCATCGAGCCCCGCGCACATATGCGCCGAAGCGCCAATCCAGCGCGCACGCGCCCAGGGACAGGATGAATGTGACTGGAGAGGACCCTTCTCTGGCAGTGCCCCCCCCAAGGGGCGGACTCCGGGTGCTCAGACTAGACATCAATTCAGGATGTTCCCGATCAAAAGCTTGGATTAAACGTGGGGCATGGAGATTCCTAGCAGGCTCCCAGGAATTGTCTTCAGGAGGGTACCCCAAACAAGAGCAAATTATTCCCCTGGGATGGGATTTTAGAGGCATTACCACAAAAAGTATATTAATAGTAAAAAATACTTTATTACAAAAACAGAAATGTAACACACAATAATCAGAATACACCATAACACACATAAAAAAATACAAATGTAGAATTGCATCGGGGGTGACATACAGGTAACAACAGGAGGTGGTATATGTCACACACGACAATAAATGGAAAACAGACTATTGTTTAGAGATGGAGTGGGTCTCACTAAACCGACGCGTTTCGGAAAGTCCTTCGTCAGGGTTTGACGTGTGAGAGTTACCATCTATTGAATATTGTGAAAACAGAAGAGTGTCAAAATGGTTAGTATCACATACATGCATAAAGTAGTATGTCCCCCACACCCCGAGTGTGAGAGAGTACACACTTACCCAATGCAAATATAAAACGAACAATCAACGCATAAAATCAGCTCTGCTGTGGTGTCCCAGGCCGTGTGCATGTGTTAAGAGTCCAAGAGTAGGTAAGCAGAATGCTATGAAGAGATCCGTATAGGGAGTACTTCTCCCCTAAATGCTGAGAAGACGCCGCGTCCAAAAAAGGCGCAGCGCCTGTGCGCAGGCTGGGGTCCAACTGGATCTTCGGACCTAGGATTGTATGAACCATATCATGAGAGAGGGCCAATAGCATATAGGAAAACTAATACTACTAAGTGTGGTGAAGTCTGAAGAAAACAGAGTTCTAAAGAAAACACCAAAAAAGTATATCTACATATATGAAGAATAAAGGCCAGGAACATACCTGAAATTTGGAACTGGGGGGGACACCTACAGGGTGTAATGTGGGAGAAGGGAGGAAGGCTCATATATCACCGTACCAGTTGATGGGCTGACCACAGGGTCAGAACCTATTGTTAAAAGACAAAGGGAGAGAGGGTAAGCTCCAAAGTAAAAAATATGGACAAGTAAAGATGTGTAGAGAACACCATACAATGGAGTGTTCTCCAGGGTAAAGTCAAATAGATGCCCCCAATCCATCAAAGTGTATTACCTGTGGCAGCCAGGAGCGCAACACTGGTGCACCGTCCACCTCCGATCACAAGATCAGAGTGGATGGGCTCAGGTATATATCCACAGTGAAGGCACTCCCAGCTGATTGTAACAACAATCAGCTGGGCGCCGTGTGTTCCCTGAGTTGCCTCCTCCCATTCTCCACAGCTGTCAAACAGACAGCCTATGAAACGGCATCCCGTCCTCTTCGTCCAATCCTGGACCCCCTGGGAGTGGACCGCGCTGCGCCCCCCCACGTACGCCGGCCCCGGTTCCCCACCGCGCATGTGCATTAACCAGGCTGGAACGCACCGTCACGGCTGACGTCACGGGGCCACGCCCCGGGGACGCGCGCCGCCGTCCAATCCCACCGGCACGGGAAGCCGGGGCTGAACTCAGCTGACGCTGAATCAGGCCCGGAGGGGAGGAGCCGAAAAACGGCTACCTCTCCAGTGTCCCCAGAGAGGGGAAGCCTTGCCGTGCCGGGTCTGCGCACAATCACAGCAGAGGGGGGCAAATATAAAAAGTGTCACCCAGGAAGTTGGGCATGCATAACCAAAAAAGTATAAAAAATGTGAAAAGGAAAGAGCGTGTCTGTGGACACAGTGTTCCATGATGTGGGAACATGGGCAATGTTGATTAACTACCAAAGCACCTATGGCGTGAGAGACCACAGCACAGCTGTTACATGGGGAGATAAAATGCTGATAAATACATAAGCAGAGAATTGCATAACACTCAAATAAGGGGTCACAACATCTAGCTCACCCCATTGGGACAGGATTACATCAAACGGGGATAGCCTCCCTGCCCTGAAAAACGAGAACATGTAGTGTAAAAAACCCCCCAGTATGGCCCATGGGGGCATCGATATCCAACCCCTAATGTAACAAAGGCCCATCCTCCCCATAGTAGGGGCATTATGGAGGCAGGACAGAGGCCAAAATCGGAGGTGGTGAGATAGATGTTTATCTTTCCATACCCCCGGAGTCAAAGCCCTCTAAGAAGGGTTTGAAGCATGTGGAATCGTTCAACCCAGGGGGTCTAGTTGCACGTAAATTATAGATCCACCTTAGCTCGAGCTGGAGGAGGTCCTTGTTCCAGTCTCCTCCCCTCCAGCCCGGGTGGACCCGATCCAAGATCAAAAATTTGATATTGGGAAACTTTCCCTGGTGAAACTTTCCCTAAGTCCACCAGTATGGAGAATAGAGCTATACAGGGCCTCTACGTCGATCGTCACGAGATAAGCATTATCCGGTATGGTGAGATTATCAATAATTTTAAGAAAGTGGATAGTGTCTTTAACATATGACCGTAAGCTGGTAACATGAGGTTTAAGATACTCATCAATCAAACGACTGGCATGTTCGCTGATGGATCCCCTCCCCGAGATGATTGGTCTCCCTGTGGGGTTCTGACTGTCTTTATGAATTTTAGGGAGTGAATAAAAAGTTGGTACAATTGGGAATTTGACTCTAATGTACTCCCATACTGTCTTATTGATAACTTTGTTGTTGTATGCCGTGTCCACGAGGGAATAGTATTCCTGGTAAAATCTGTTGATCAGATCACTAGAGATTTTTTTGTACCAATTTTTGTTCATAAGGATTTTATTGCACATTAGGATGTATTGGGCATTGTCCATCAAGACAATGTTCCCACCCTTGTCCGAGGGCTTGATGACTATGGATTTATTGTCACCAAGTTCCTTGAGTGCCTGTCTGTCAGCCAAGTTAGTGTTTATCTCACTGGGGGTGCGAATACGCATTTTTTCAATGTCTTTATGTACCAATTTAAGAAATGTAGAAATATTTGGATTGGAGCTAGGAGGTGGGAATTGGACTGATTTCTTTTTAAGTTTGGACCTCTGATCTGACTCACAGGCCGGCACCTCCCTGTTGGACAGGGGAAGAGAAAGCACGGAGGGTAGATCGATACGATCAATGAGATCAGTTGTGTCGCTTTCCTCCAAAAGCGACACCAGTTGGTCAATGGCTTGATTTTCCTGGGGTGTAAGATCCATGGACCCCTGGGGTTTCTGATACATGTTTTTTAGCATTAATTTACGTGCAAATAATTCGAGATCTTTAACAACCTCGAATCTGTCCATATTCTCGTTGGGGCAGAACCCCAGTCCCTTTTGGAGCAAGTGTTTTTCCCCCTCTGTGAGGGTGTGGGATGAGAGGTTGACGATGCTGAAGGTCCCGTGGGGGCGTTCAGCAGCATCTATGAAGCCCGCCTCTTCACCCCGCTCTAAGTTCGATTTGTGACTTTGTTTAGAAGCGCTTCCGCTAAAGGGACAGCGTCCTGTCTGTCGTTGGCCTGATGGGTGGTTTTAGATCTGGTAACTGGAGGTAGGTTTGTGTAATTTACCGGAGGTATAAGGGGGATATTGGTGGAACCTCCACCCAACCCTCCTGTTTGTCTACCTGTCCCCATCGTTGCACATTGTGTCCCCTCCATTGTGTTCACATTATGAGTCCTTGTTCCCTGAGATCTGTTTTCACTTTGATAGGAACGGGTTCCCTTTTTGGTTTTAGGGGGAATCAGTGAGGGAGTAGAGGAAATGCTTGAAGAGGAATTGGAGACAGCAGAGTAATGGTCCCTTCTGTTCCTAAATTTGTTGGCATTTTTGGATTGTGGTTGGTTCCACCTATAGGCCCTATTTTCCTCAAATGCGCCACGATCCCTACTTAATTTGGTTTCTTTTTTAATGAGGATGTCCCTATTAAAATCCTCGAGGTGTTTTTTGAGTTTGATCTCTCTATCTATGTATGTCTTGTGGGTTTGGAGTGGTTGGAGTTTCAAACAGATAGTTTGAATTTCGCCATCCAGCGCATTCGACCGTTTCTGATATTCGGTGATGAGAAGTTCCATCATATCTTTGGAACAGGTACGTAAAATTTTTTCCCAGGCATTCTTAAACTCGGTGTCCAGACCCTCCAAATTGGGGAAGATCTGGACCCTGAGTCCTAATGGATTCATGTTGTCATTGATGTAGTCACGGAAGGACCTGATGTGCCAATATAGGGATGATTTTTTCTCAAGAAATTTGGTTAATTTCACAAACAATCCTTTGATTTCAGATTCAATATGTTCATTCTTACCATATTCGTCCAGATAACCCGACATGAGGCTGTCCCAATTACTCCCCATATAGTTAGCCATGATCTGCACGTTTACAACAAAAGAATATATGAAAAAATATGTATATCAATCACCAACAAAATCAAAAATAGTATGATAGATAAAGGGGGCAAAAGAGGCCCAACAAAGAAAAAATGTATTTATAGTTTACTACTGCTCGTCAGAAAATGCGGGGATTGGTATCTGCTACCATATAGAGAAAAAAAAGAGGCTCTGACCAGAAGTAGCAAACAAAAAACGGTATGCCACATCCCTTACTAGCACAAACAAGAGCAAATTATTCCCCTGGGATGGGATTTTAGAGGCATTACCACAAAAAGTATATTAATAGTAAAAAATACTTTATTACAAAAACAGAAATGTAACACACAATAATCAGAATACACCATAACACACATAAAAAAATACAAATGTAGAATTGCATCGGGGGTGACATACAGGTAACAACAGGAGGTGGTATATGTCACACACGACAATAAATGGAAAACAGACTATTGTTTAGAGATGGAGTGGGTCTCACTAAACCGACGCGTTTCGGAAAGTCCTTCGTCAGGGTTTGACGTGTGAGAGTTACCATCTATTGAATATTGTGAAAACAGAAGAGTGTCAAAATGGTTAGTATCACATACATGCATAAAGTAGTATGTCCCCCACACCCCGAGTGTGAGAGAGTACACACTTACCCAATGCAAATATAAAACGAACAATCAACGCATAAAATCAGCTCTGCTGTGGTGTCCCAGGCCGTGTGCATGTGTTAAGAGTCCAAGAGTAGGTAAGCAGAATGCTATGAAGAGATCCGTATAGGGAGTACTTCTCCCCTAAATGCTGAGAAGACGCCGCGTCCAAAAAAGGCGCAGCGCCTGTGCGCAGGCTGGGGTCCAACTGGATCTTCGGACCTAGGATTGTATGAACCATATCATGAGAGAGGGCCAATAGCATATAGGAAAACTAATACTACTAAGTGTGGTGAAGTCTGAAGAAAACAGAGTTCTAAAGAAAACACCAAAAAAGTATATCTACATATATGAAGAATAAAGGCCAGGAACATACCTGAAATTTGGAACTGGGGGGGACACCTACAGGGTGTAATGTGGGAGAAGGGAGGAAGGCTCATATATCACCGTACCAGTTGATGGGCTGACCACAGGGTCAGAACCTATTGTTAAAAGACAAAGGGAGAGAGGGTAAGCTCCAAAGTAAAAAATATGGACAAGTAAAGATGTGTAGAGAACACCATACAATGGAGTGTTCTCCAGGGTAAAGTCAAATAGATGCCCCCAATCCATCAAAGTGTATTACCTGTGGCAGCCAGGAGCGCAACACTGGTGCACCGTCCACCTCCGATCACAAGATCAGAGTGGATGGGCTCAGGTATATATCCACAGTGAAGGCACTCCCAGCTGATTGTAACAACAATCAGCTGGGCGCCGTGTGTTCCCTGAGTTGCCTCCTCCCATTCTCCACAGCTGTCAAACAGACAGCCTATGAAACGGCATCCCGTCCTCTTCGTCCAATCCTGGACCCCCTGGGAGTGGACTGCGCCCCCCCACGTACGCCGGCCCCGGTTCCCCACCGCGCATGTGCATTAACCAGGCTGGAACGCACCGTCACGGCTATCATCCCTATATTGGCACATCAGGTCCTTCCGTGACTACATCAATGACAACATGAATCCATTAGGACTCAGGGTCCAGATCTTCCCCAATTTGGAGGGTCTGGACACCGAGTTTAAGAATGCCTGGGAAAAAATTTTACGTACCTGTTCCAAAGATATGATGGAACTTCTCATCACCGAATATCAGAAACGGTCGAATGCGCTGGATGGCGAAATTCAAACTATCTGTTTGAAACTCCAACCACTCCAAACCCACAAGACATACATAGATAGAGAGATCAAACTCAAAAAACACCTCGAGGATTTTAATAGGGACATCCTCATTAAAAAAGAAACCAAATTAAGTAGGGATCGTGGCGCATTTGAGGAAAATAGGGCCTATAGGTGGAACCAACCACAATCCAAAAATGCCAACAAATTTAGGAACAGAAGGGACCATTACTCTGCTGTCTCCAATTCCTCTTCAAGCATTTCCTCTACTCCCTCACTGATTCCCCCTAAAACCAAAAAGGGAACCCGTTCCTATCAAAGTGAAAACAGATCTCAGGGAACAAGGACTCATAATGTGAACACAATGGAGGGGACACAATGTGCAACGATGGGGACAGGTAGACAAACAGGAGGGTTGGGTGGAGGTTCCACCAATATCCCCCTTATACCTCCGGTAAATTACACAAACCTACCTCCAGTTACCAGATCTAAAACCACCCATCAGGCCAACGACAGACAGGACGCTGTCCCTTTAGCGGAAGCGCTTCTAAACAAAGTCACAAATCGAACTTAGAGCGGGGTGAAGAGGCGGGCTTCATAGATGCTGCTGAACGCCCCCACGGGACCTTCAGCATCGTCAACCTCTCATCCCACACCCTCACAGAGGGGGAAAAACACTTGCTCCAAAAGGGACTTGGGTTCTGCCCCAACGAGAATATGGACAGATTCGAGGTTGTTAAAGATCTCGAATTATTTGCACGTAAATTAATGCTAAAAAACATGTATCAGAAACCCCAGGGGTCCATGGATCTTACACCCCAGGAAAATCAAGCCATTGACCAACTGGTGTCGCTTTTGGAGGAAAGCGACACAACTGATCTCATTGATCGTATCGATCTACCCTCCGTGCTTTCTCTTCCCCTGTCCAACAGGGAGGTGCCGGCCTGTGAGTCAGATCAGAGGTCCAAACTTAAAAAGAAATCAGTCCAATTCCCACCTCCTAGCTCCAATCCAAATATTTCTACATTTCTTAAATTGGTACATAAAGACATTGAAAAAATGCGTATTCGCACCCCCAGTGAGATAAACACTAACTTGGCTGACAGACAGGCACTCAAGGAACTTGGTGACAATAAATCCATAGTCATCAAGCCCTCGGACAAGGGTGGGAACATTGTCTTGATGGACAATGCCCAATATATCCTAATGTGCAATAAAATCCTTATGAACAAAAATTGGTACAAAAAAATCTCTAGTGATCTGATCAACAGATTTTACCAGGAATACTATTCCCTCGTGGACACGGCATACAACAACAAAGTTATCAATAAGACAGTATGGGAGTACATTAGAGTCAAATTCCCAATTGTACCAACTTTTTATTCACTCCCTAAAATTCATAAAGACAGTCAGAACCCCACAGGGAGACCAATCATCTCGGGGAGGGGATCCATCAGCGAACATGCCAGTCGTTTGATTGATGAGTATCTTAAACCTCATGTTACCAGCTTACGGTCATATGTTAAAGACACTATCCACTTTCTTAAAATTATTGATAATCTCACCATACCGGATAATGCTTATCTCGTGACGATCGACGTAGAGGCCCTGTATAGCTCTATTCTCCATACTGGTGGACTTAGGGAAAGTTTCACCAGGGAAAGTTTCCCAATATCAAATTTTTGATCTTGGATCGGGTCCACCCGGGCTGGAGGGGAGGAGACTGGAACAAGGACCTCCTCCAGCTCGAGCTAAGGTGGATCTATAATTTACGTGCAACTAGACCCCCTGGGTTGAACGATTCCACATGCTTCAAACCCTTCTTAGAGGGCTTTGACTCCGGGGGTATGGAAAGATAAACATCTATCTCACCACCTCCGATTTTGGCCTCTGTCCTGCCTCCATAATGCCCCTACTATGGGGAGGATGGGCCTTTGTTACATTAGGGGTTGGATATCGATGCCCCCATGGGCCATACTGGGGGGTTTTTTACACTACATGTTCTCGTTTTTCAGGGCAGGGAGGCTATCCCCGTTTGATGTAATCCTGTCCCAATGGGGTGAGCTAGATGTTGTGACCCCTTATTTGAGTGTTATGCAATTCTCTGCTTATGTATTTATCAGCATTTTATCTCCCCATGTAACAGCTGTGCTGTGGTCTCTCACGCCATAGGTGCTTTGGTAGTTAATCAACATTGCCCATGTTCCCACATCATGGAACACTGTGTCCACAGACACGCTCTTTCCTTTTCACATTTTTTATACTTTTTTGGTTATGCATGCCCAACTTCCTGGGTGACACTTTTTATATTTGCCCCCCTCTGCTGTGATTGTGCGCAGACCCGGCACGGCAAGGCTTCCCCTCTCTGGGGACACTGGAGAGGTAGCCGTTTTTCGGCTCCTCCCCTCCGGGCCTGATTCAGCGTCAGCTGAGTTCAGCCCCGGCTTCCCGTGCCGGTGGGATTGGACGGCGGCGCGCGTCCCCGGGGCGTGGCCCCGTGACGTCAGCCGTGACGGTGCGTTCCAGCCTGGTTAATGCACATGCGCGGTGGGGAATCGGGGCCGGCGTACGTGGGGGGGCGCAGCGCGGTCCACTCCCAGGGGGTCCAGGATTGGACGAAGAGGACGGGATGCCGTTTCATAGGCTGTCTGTTTGACAGCTGTGGAGAATGGGAGGAGGCAACTCAGGGAACACACGGCGCCCAGCTGATTGTTGTTACAATCAGCTGGGAGTGCCTTCACTGTGGATATATACCTGAGCCCATCCACTCTGATCTTGTGATCGGAGGTGGACGGTGCACCAGTGTTGCGCTCCTGGCTGCCACAGGTAATACACTTTGATGGATTGGGGGCATCTATTTGACTTTACCCTGGAGAACACTCCATTGTATGGTGTTCTCTACACATCTTTACTTGTCCATATTTTTTACTTTGGAGCTTACCCTCTCTCCCTTTGTCTTTTAACAATAGGTTCTGACCCTGTGGTCAGCCCATCAACTGGTACGGTGATATATGAGCCTTCCTCCCTTCTCCCACATTACACCCTGTAGGTGTCCCCCCCAGTTCCAAATTTCAGGTATGTTCCTGGCCTTTATTCTTCATATATGTAGATATACTTTTTTGGTGTTTTCTTTAGAACTCTGTTTTCTTCAGACTTCACCACACTTAGTAGTATTAGTTTTCCTATATGATATTGGCCCTCTCTCATGATATGGTTCATACAATCCTAGGTCCGAAGATCCAGTTGGACCCCAGCCTGCGCACAGGCGCTGCGCCTTTTTTGGACGCGGCGTCTTCTCAGCATTTAGGGGAGAAGTACTCCCTATACGGATCTCTTCATAGCATTCTGCTTACCTACTCTTGGACTCTTAACACATGCACACGGCCTGGGACACCACAGCAGAGCTGATTTTATGCGTTGATTGTTCGTTTTATATTTGCATTGGGTAAGTGTGTACTCTCTCACACTCGGGGTGTGGGGGACATACTACTTTATGCATGTATGTGATACTAACCATTTTGACACTCTTCTGTTTTCACAATATTCAATAGATGGTAACTCTCACACGTCAAACCCTGACGAAGGACTTTCCGAAACGCGTCGGTTTAGTGAGACCCACTCCATCTCTAAACAATAGTCTGTTTTCCATTTATTGTCGTGTGTGACATATACCACCTCCTGTTGTTACCTGTATGTCACCCCCGATGCAATTCTACATTTGTATTTTTTTATGTGTGTTATGGTGTATTCTGATTATTGTGTGTTACATTTCTGTTTTTGTAATAAAGTATTTTTTACTATTAATATACTTTTTGTGGTAATGCCTCTAAAATCCCATCCCAGGGGAATAATTTGCTCTTGTTTGTGCTAGTAAGGGATGTGGCATACCGTTTTTTGTTTGCTACTTTTGGTCAGAGCCTCTTTTTTTTCAGGAGGGTACCCCTTCCACTGAATTAGATATTGGAGCTGTCTGCCCCTCTTCCTGCAACTCAAAACAGACTCCACTTCAAATTTGTTCTCCCCATCCACTTCAACAGGTGGAGGAGGAAGTTCCTTCCTCCCAGGGAAAGGGCTGGCCACCATAGGCTTAAGCAGGGATGCATGGAAAACTGGGGGTATTCTATAAGATGTTGGTAGTGCCAGCTCAAATGCCATGAGGTTGACCATCCTCTTGATTTTAAAAGGCCCGATGAACTTTGGCCCCAGTTTCCGTGAGGGCAGAGATAATCTGAGATTTGTGGTTGCCAACCAAACTTCCTCAGCCACTTTGAAGATTGGACTTTCCTTCCTTCCTCGGTCATACTGTTTCTTATAATTGACCTGAGCTTTCCGTAGAGTGTCTTGGATCGTTTGGAAGTTAGATTGAATAGAGCCTATCCGGTCTTGTACAGCAGGAACAGACATTTCAGGGAGGATGTTAGGGAGGAAGAAAGGATGGAATCCAAAGTTTGCCCAGAAGGGTGTTTGGTTTGTTGCGGAGTGAACGGAGTTGTTATAGGCAAACTCCGCATATGGTAGGAGAGTCGCCCAATCATCCTGTGAACCAGAACAAAAACATCGGAGGTACTGCTCCAAGGTTTGATTTGTCCTCTGTCTGGCCGTTGCTCTGAGGATGGTACGCAGAGGAGAGGCACATTTTAATTTCCAGGGTCTTGCAGAGCTCCTTCCAAAACCTGGAGGTAAATTGAACACCCCTGTCAGAGACAATGCTCTTGGGCACACCATAGAGTCTGATTATTTCCTTGAGGAAGATATTAGCCGTATCAGCAGCAGAGGGGGTGCCCACCATGGGTAGGAAATGCGCCATCTTGGAGAGGCGATCAACTACGACCAAGATGGTGATAAACCCCGCCGAAGCAGTTAAGTCCACAATAAAGTCCATTGACACTTCCACCCATGGTCGTTCCGGGATGGGCAAGGGTTTGAGTAGACCCCAAGATTTGGTGTTTAGACCCTTATTGCGTTGGCAAGGTAAACAAAAAGAGACATAGTCTTTACTAGGGTTGTCCCGATACCACTTTTTTAGGACCGAGTACAAGTACCGATACTTTTTCTCAAGTACTCGCCGATACTGAATACCGATACTTTTTTTTTTTTACTGTCACGTGACAGTGCTTTTTTTTTTTTTTTTTAACAGTGCTTTTTTTTGGGGGGGGGAGGGGGTGAACGGTGTATGTGTGTGTGTGTGTTTTTTTTTTGTAATTTACAATTTTTATTTTTTACATTAATTTTTTTTTATTCTTTATTGCAATATGTGTTTTTTTTTTGTTTTTTTTTTAATCAGCCCTGTTGGGGTCTTTGGTGAGATATTAACAGACCTCTGATATCTCCCCCTTGAGACAGAGAAAGAGACAGAGGATAGAGATTCCCCAGTCCCTTTCTCTGCAGCCTCAGCTGCACTGAGAATGAATGGAGAGAAGACAGCGGCCCCTCTCCATTCATAAACTGACACATCGTAATCACAGGAGATTACAATGTTTCAGTTATGTGAATGGAGGGGGACAGAGAAGGAGAGGGGAACGGAGGGGACAGCGGAGAGGCACAGCAGAACAGAGGGGACAGCGGAGAGGCACAGAAAAGGAGAGAGAATCAGAGAGGACAGCGGAGAGGCACAGAGAAGGAGAGAGGAACGGAGGGGGACAGCGGAGGGGGACAGAGGAACGGAGGGGGCATGGAGGAGGATGCAATGACTGATCACCGCTGTATGTCACTAAAGCAGCTGAAAGCCGCTGGGGGAGAATCTTGTAACTCTCCCATGCGCCGATCACAGCTGACTTCCAGGTATCGGCGGAAGCATCAGGAGCATTTGCCCGAGTACAAGTACTTGGGCAAATGCTCGGTATCGGTGCCGATACCGATACTAGTATCGGTATCGGGACAACCCTAGTCTTTACAATCCCGTCTCCACCCCGGCCACCAAAAAGAACGGGAGATTAGTTCAATAGTCTTCCTTGTTCCAAAGTGGCCTGCGAATCTGTGATCATGGAATGTTTTGAGGGCTGGAGGCCTTAGATCCTGTGGAACAAAAATTTTCTCTTTGGCCCAGAGCAGCTCATCATGTTTTTTAAAAGCATGTGTTTCAGGAGCGGAAAGGCGGCTAGACGAGGATTTGATGGAAGTCATTAGATCAGATTGGGTGACTACAAGGAAGTTTTGTGGAGAGAGGATGGTACTAGGCACAGTGATCTGTGGAGTCTCAGAGAACATCCGAGAGAGCGCATCCGCTTTTCTGTTCTTAGAGCCCGGTCTGTAGGATATATGAACGTTAAATCTAGAGAGGAAGAGGGCCCAGCGGGCTTGTCTGGGTCTCAGCCGTTTTTCTGTCCTGAGTTACTCTATATTCTTATGATCGGTGAAGATCATAACAGGATGAGACGCCCCTTCCAACAGATACCTCCACACTTCAAAGGCGAACTTGATGGCCAGCAACTCCCTGTCACCTACATCGTAATTGAGTTCTGGTGGACTCAGTTTCCGGGATGCAAAAGCTACAGGGAGAAGAATGGCCTTGGGCCCATGTCTCTGGGAGAGAATGGCTCCTGTAGCAGTTTCTGAAGCATCCACTTCTAATACAAATCGTAAAGGCGGATAAGAATGTCGTAAGATTGGTGCAGAAACAAACAAGGTCTTGAGCTTGGTAAAGGCTTCCTGTGCTTGCTGTGACCATTGGAAACGGTCGTATTGACGGGTAAGTTGAGTGATAGGTGCCACAATGGATGAAAAGCCCCTGTAATCCACACACGGCCTTAAGGACCCATCTTTCTTCTCTACGAAAAAGATACCAGCTCCGGCTGGCGAAGAGGAAGGACGGATGAAGCGTTTTTCTAAGTTTTCATCTATATAATATTTCAGGACCTTCAGTTTGGTTTCTGACAGTGGAAAAATGCGGCCAAACGGGACTTCTGAGCCAGGTAGGAGGTCAATGGGGCAATCGTAGGGCCAGTGAGGCAGTAGGCAGTCCGCCTTCTGTTTGTCAAATACATCCCGGAACTCAAGATATTCTGAAGGGACGTGTTGGAGATTGTCAGGCACGGGTGAAATGGCTGAGCAAATACCAGGAGCTGGGGTGAAGCAGTGCTGGGAGCAGTATTGAGAGGAGAAGGATACTTCCTTGGTCTTCCAGTTAATTTGAGGTTCATGCGCCTGGAGCCAGGGCAGGCCTAAGATTACAGGAAAGATAGGTGAATGGATAAGGTCAAATCGTAGAAACTCTTGATGGCCTGAGTCGGTGGAGGTAAGAATGGGCTTGGTTTCTCGGGTGATGGGTCCAGAATGGGGAAGAGACCCATCAGCCAAATGTACCAGGAGACTTTGAGCCTTAGCCTGAGGAGGGACATGTAGATTTTGGGCCAGCGAGATGTCTAGGAAGCAGCTACAAGCTCCGGAATCAACTATTGCTGGCAGACGGGTTTCCTCTTCCGGTAGCTGTAGAGAAATAAGGAGAGAAACATAAGTCTTGGGTATACCCATGGATCTGTAATTCACAGTGTCTTGCGGGTATGACTTACTAGGCCTCACTGGACAGCTGCAGAGGAAATGATGAGAAACCTCCACAGTACAGACACAGATTGGATTGGCGTCTGCGTTGCCTTTCTTCAGGAGTCAGGGGGGCACGGACCAGTCCGAGTTGCATGGGCTCGGCTTCAGGAGCCGAGGAGGTAGCAGCAGTAGGAGGTGGAGTATGGATAGGCTTTGGCCTGAAGGGGGTCCAACTAAATCGTGGCCCTTGAAAACGTTCTGCGCGTCGCTCACATAAACGCCTATCCAGCTTGGTGGCTGATTGGATTAGTTCCTCTAGAGAGGCTGGGGTTTCTATCCTAGCCAGTTCATCCTTAAGGACCTCAGACAGACCTTGATGGTATTGGTACCTCAAAGCAGGCTCATCCCAACCCGTGTCGGCTGCCCACTTGCGGACTTCCACTGTGTAATCCTCTATGGGCCTCTTTCCCTGGGAGAGGTTATGCAGGGTTGCTTCAGCGGTAGCAGTTTGTTGTGGATCGTCGTAAAGTTGAGCCATGCTCTCAAAGAAGGTATCAATAGAATTCAAGACAGGGCTCCTTTGTTCCATCAGACTGTGAGCCCAAGCTTGTGGCTCCTCAGCTAGAAGGGAGATTACAAACCCCACTTTTACTGCGTCAGAAGAAAAAGTCCTGGGGTGAAGGGCCAGATAGAGCGAGCAGGCATTCTTGAAGGCTCTGTATTTTTTACGATCCCCTGAGAAGCGCTCAGGTGTAGGAACCCTGGGCTCAGGGAGCACCATAACTACTGTTGAGCTTGCAGTGGGCTGAGGGGCGGAGGCCCCACTAGTAGGTGCGGGAGCTGAGGCTGCAGGTAGAGGCAGACTGGATAGTTGCTGAAGGCAGCTTTCAATTTGGGTATAGCCCTCTTGTAGTTTCTGGACTGTATCAGTGAGGGCTGAGACTTGCTGGCACAGGATCTCTAAAGGGGAACGCGCTCTGTCAGCCTCAGACATCTGGCTGGTTTGTACTGTCAGGTAACTACTTACCGAGGCCGAGATACCGAAAGCGGTTCGCCCTTGCCACTGCGCGCACACCGTCCCCTGGGGATGACACGGGGAATGGGTGGCAATAAGGAGAACTGGCCACCAGCAGGTATGGGTCCCTTGTGGGAAACTGCAGAGCCGGGTCTGGGGATGCAGGAGTCCAGGAACCGGTGGAAGTCCCGTTGCTGGGTGGAGCAGACAAACTGTAAGCAAGCAGAGGGTCAAACACAGGTAAAAAGGCAATAAGCAAGACAAGTCCGTAGAACAGACCGGGGGTCAAACACTGGTATCAAGCAGAGGAAGTCTGTTAATCAGGCCGGGGGTCAAACACTGGTATCATGCAGAGGAAGTCCGTTAATCAGGCCGGGGGTCAATCCAGGAGAGAGGCAGCGTGGTAAGAGCAGTCCGGGTCACAACAGGAGATCAGGTGAGCATAAACAGGAAACAGAAAGCAGGAAGCAACAGGAGCTGAAGACAAACCAGCAACCAGTCTGGGTGCTGGAGCTGATTTAAATAGCCCGCCAGAGTGTCACGGTGGGCGTGCATGAGTCACAGCGCGCACCCGTGTGCTATCGCGCACGTGCTCTCGCCGCTCCATCGGGCCGCGTGCACGCATGCGCCGAAGCGCCAATCCAGCGCGCATGCGCCCAGGGACAGGATGAATGTGACCGGAGAGGACCCTTCTCTGGCACCTGCAATCATCTGGGACATGTACAGGTTCCAGAAGATTGCCATGCCAATCACAGTGTGCAGAGTGCAGTGAAGCCACAGCGGGCGCCCACAGTAACAATGCCGGCGCCATTGAGGAGAGGGGGAGAGGAGCGGGGCTTCGCGCGCCCGCATCGCTGGACCATGGGACAGGTGAGTGTCTGATTATTAATAGTCAGCAGCTACACTTTTTGTAGCTATTTACTTTTAAATGGGTTAATTTCTGTCCTTCCTTTACTTAAAGTGATACTAAACAAACACGGTTTAATTTACATTATCCCTTCTTCTTTTGTATGTGGATGATGGCACTGTAATTATTTTAATAAAAAAAAAAATCTAAGTACCTTCTTTCCTAATCGACACACAGCTGTCACATGACCCAGCTCTTTCCCAGCCTTTCTGTAGGGAAACAGTGGCAGGAGGAATTTCTAGTCACATGTTCAAAAAAAGAAAAAAAAACAGCCTTTGAAATACAGGATAAAAATAAAGAATGGATATCAATATCCTGTTTTAAATTGCCCTACAAATTTATATTTGAAATCAAATCTTTATTTTATTTTTTTGGGGAATAACATGGTGTGTCCTAGAATAACACGGGGGTGAAGCCTCCATCAATCAAGATGTAATATCCCTCCCCCATTGTGTTTAGCTGGTTAGTAGGGTGGGAGGGAATGGGCTGCCATTTACCACTATGTATACATACACCCACATGTGTGACTCTATAGTCACATGGGCTGCTCAAATGTAATACGAAGGAAATGTTCAGAGTAGAAATACACTGAAAACTGAGCATGTGCACTAGCTGCCAACACTGCTTTGCAAAATCCCCAACTGCAGTCGGGACATGGACAGGAAGGAGAGGCAGAGAAGAGCAGGATCAACCAGGTTTTTTTGCAGAATACAGAAAACTAATCTGATAGTGACTGAGTGAGTATAAACAGAATGCAATACATGCAATGACTTTTTTTGAGCGTTTTTAATGATGTGTGTTTAATGACACTTTAATTATTTACCAGGTCTACCACTTTCAAATTTTGCTGGTTATAGTTAGTGATTTGTATAAACACAAAGCCCTACATGTCCAGAACAAGTCTCTGGAAACCCCTTAAAATACATCTAAAGGCTCATGTATTAAAGTCAAAACCAGGTGTCTATAAACTTCAGAATGAGGGCCACATTGCTTATTTCACAAATATTTGCAGACCAAAAAAACAATTGGTTTAATAATGAATGTATGCAATTTAAAGGAATGAACATGCTCCAGGAAATAACTTAACATCATATCCCCCTTACACATCAGTGCCCTACTTTACAATCTACACCATAGTGGAGGAATGGAATAGGGTTGGTGGCAAACAGGTTCTTTTCTGAATGCTGGGGAGGCCCTGGATCAGTTCCATGCATTCTCATGGTGAGGTCAGGATGTCCACCAGCAGCAAAGCATATGTACATGTGTCCTGGCTGCTCAGTGTCTTTGGTTGTTATGACCTTATGTAAATAAGGAACGGGGTGCTGCATGCTGAGTAAAATCTTGTAGTGGGTCAGATTTAGCCCAGGAGTGGCCCACAGTTTTGAGACCCTAGCTGCTTTAAAAACTATTTTTAGTGCTTTGGAATATTTGTAATAGAATTCCCTGATGTCTCAATGCAGGCAAATTAGTAATCATAGAAGAGACACTTGGTTTGTTGATCTGTACCCACCCTCCCTGCTGAACCTCTCTGTAATGATTACCAAGATTGTGCCTTATTGCCAATTGAACTGGAAACCCTAATGTCAGATATAGAGTTATAAAATATAGAAACCTTAACCTCCCTGGCGGTATGATTATTTCGGATTTTAGGTGCTGAAAGCGGTACAATTATTTTGCATGGAAATTTGGCGTTTTATATTGTAGGTCTGTAAATCTTAACAATAACACACTTAACCCCCCTGGCGGTATTCCCAAGTCTGGCTCGGGTTGGATTTTTCATACCA
The DNA here is from genome assembly GCA_037952925.1 of Lithobates clamitans. Taxonomy (NCBI): domain Eukaryota; kingdom Metazoa; phylum Chordata; class Amphibia; order Anura; family Ranidae; genus Lithobates; species Lithobates clamitans. Next base: position 214,765 of record JBBGZY010000731.1, read on the forward strand.
AAAGCGGTATCCCCGAGCCAGACTCGGGCTTGCATCGCAGGATCCAGGAAGAGCATACTTACCTTGTCCCCTGGATCCTGCGATGTCTCCCCGCTGTGATCGGCGAGCCGCTGTGTCTCGCTCGATTCACAGTGCCGAGCTCCGTTCCCTGCGAGCGTTGCGACGCACGGGGACGGAGTTCGGCGGTAAATTCAAAAGTGAAACACACAGTATAGATACAGCATACTGTAATCTTACAGATTACAGTACTGTATCAAATAACTACACATCCCCTTTGTCCCTAGTGGTCTGCCCAGTGTCCTGCATGCAGTTTTATATATATAAAACTGTTCTTTCTGCCAGGAAACTGGAGATTGTCCATAGCAACCAAAACTGTCCCTTTACATCAAAAGTGGCTTTAGACCAGCTAGAAAAAAGCGATAATAAATTAGAATCACTTGCAGAATTGAGCGATAGTGATTTGTGGGGAAATCCGTCACCAAACACTAAAAGTAACAAAAGCGACAATTCTGCAACTGAGCAAATTTCAGTGTTTTTGATTTGGTTACATTATTATATAATTTTTATTATTATTATATTATTATTTGTTATAATTATTTATAGTTATTTATTATATTATAATTTTTTTTTTCGTTTTTCAAACTTTATCATACCTGGGATGTCTACTAGACTCTTGTTTGGACAGATTTAAGTGAACTATTCCTAAGAATTACAGGCCTACAATATAAAACGCCAAATTTCTGTGCAAAATAATTGTACCGCTTTCAGCACCTAAAATCAGAAATAATCATACCGCCAGGGAGGTTAAATCTGTCCAAACCAGAGTCTAGTAGATATCCCGGGTATGATAAAGTTTGAAACACAAAAACATAAATTATAATATAATAAATACAAATAAATAATTAAAAAAAATAAAAATAAATAGTAATAAAATAAATTTCCCCACAATTCACTATCGCTCAATTCTGCAAGTGTTCTAATTTACTATCGCTGTTTTCTAGCTGGTCTAAAGCCACTTTTGACGTAAAAGGGACACTTTTTGGTTGCTATGGACAATCTCCAGTTTCCAGGCAGAAAGAACAGTGTATATCACATAAAACTGCATGCAGGGCATGGGCCAAAGCACTGGGGACAAAAGGGATGTGAAATCATTTCATACATAGCTGTATGTGTTATGATTTTGACTTTTTTTGAATTTGCCGCCAGGCTCCGCCCCCGTGCGTCGCGACGCTCGCAGGAAACGGAGCCTGGCACAGAGAGGCTTCGGAGGAGGACAGAGCCCTCGGACACTGCGGGGGACATCGCAGGATCCCGGGGACAAGGTAAGTAAGGAGGCACCAGGATCCTGCGATGTAATCCCGAGTGTGGCTCGGGGTTACCGCTAATGGTCCTGAATTTTAACCCCGAGCCACACTCGGGAAAACCGCCAAGGAGGCTACGAGAAAATCAAGCAAACTGAAAATCACGTAGTCTGCTTTGGGGCCTCTAGAAGTCAGCTAGTAATGAAACTTTGGGGTGAGTGTTGAGGAGAACCAGGAGCACCAGTTCATGACACTTACAAAGTTTGAGCTCAAATTTTGGACCTGATAACCCTCAGGACCCCCATGATACCAGCAGGGATACTCTACAGTCAGCCATCCCAGTCAGGAGGCCAGAATGACAGCGGAGCACCCCTACAGGACACTGATAATAAACAGATACTGCACTTGGTCTTAGCCAAAAGGCCAAAATATGATAAAATGCTCATGATGGCATACACAGCAAAAAAAAGCTTTTTCACTTTCTCAACTCTACTAAAAATATTTTTTGTGCTTGTGTACCCATTAGAGAGATTATATCCAAAGTCTTTGTGTTACGAACACAGAGATGCACAACACTGTACTTGGGATTTAACATGATTCTCCTGCACAGAATATGCAGCTTACTGACACACTGCACAGGTCGACTGGAGTTGGTCTTTAACCATTTCTCTGTTTTATTTCTGTCTGCACATAATAGGAGATTTTCAACAAATTCCAGTATTGTTCATGATGATTACGCCATTATCCTATCAGTAAATCCAAAACTGAAGGATAAAATCCCTAAAGAGTTCTTTTCATTCTTCATATTTAGTAACCTCAGTTTGTGCTGCTGTTGGCTTAGAATGAATGTGTACATTAAGATTAATATCCTGAGCTTGGCCTTTATCACTCCACTTTCAATCCCCTCTGGTGTGACTATCACTCTCTACATCATCAAAGTCTGGAGGGTTTCCAGTTCCGACTCGGAATGATTAGCAAGAAGTCTTACGTTTTTTACTTTTATTTTAACCACAACATAAATATGAAAAATTTTCCCTGTCAATTCCTAATCTGGAACTAGTTAAATGTACTATTGGTTTGAAGCTTTTATATTTATTTAACTCAACTTTTCAATGTTTTCATGGACGCTTTAAATATTAGGTATGTTGAAACTCAGCTTGATGAGTCTGCATGTAATCAAACTTGCTTAAAGAATTTCAGGCATGGTATATTTTTACATAGAAACATTGGTCCAGCTTGGACCAATGTAACTTAGTATATACCATACCTGGTCAATGCCCTGGGAAGCTGGAAATCACTAAGGTAGACACCAACGCTCCAGTGATCTCCATATGCTTCCAGGTCTTGTGCTGAGCAGCCAGCCTGATGCAAAGCATTCTCTGATTGGATAAGGTGGAGAGGCAAGGCTGTAATAACATCTTGTCCAAAGCAGAACATTTTTTGTATTAATTTGAAAAATTAAATGTATTCTCTGAATGGCGCTCATACTGAGTGACGGGCCTCCTGTGTTCATAATGCATCAGGCCCCGCCAGTCAGCACGGGACCCAGCAGCACCTGTAGATCACTGATGTAATGGTACCTATTTCAGTGATTTACAGCTTCCCAGGGTCTCTGCCAGCTTTGGCATACACATAGTTACATTGGTCCAGGCCGGGCCATTGTAACTATGTATAAAATATCTATACCTGGAATTCTTCTTTGAAGGTACAGTGAAACAAAGAAATCCATTAAAGGAGAACCTGTGAAGGCAGAGATGTGGGAGCCACCACTGTTGATCTATTTTTTACAGTTTGTAATGTACTTTTATTTTTCAAACTTTAGATATTGAATGCTGTTCATGTCGTAACTCGGTAATTAGTACAGATATGAGGATGGAAGCCCAACATTTAAAAAAAAAAACAAATGTTCACTATAAATTGTCTCAGTTAACACAATCTATCTTTCTGTATTCTGCACTTAGCTGCCCCGAAAACTACCTGTGATTATAGTTGCCATTAAAAGTCCCCACTACAGTTCTTAGATCAGCAGATGACCTTGATCAAGAGCACCTAAGTTGGCTGATCAGAATTCCCCCCAGCATGGCCACTCATCCCAACTCCCCGCCAGCACTGCCACTCATCCCGTTCCCCCCACCAAGGAGTAAGAGAAGGAATAAAAATAGAGAATACATAGAAGGGAGAGGAAAAGAGGAGGAGGAATAAGAGAAAGAACAAGAAAAATGGCTAGAGAGAGGGATGGGGGAAAAAAAAACAAGAAATTAGGATAGAGAGAAATAAAAGGGAAAGAAAGGAGAACAAAGAGAAAGAGTGGTGTATTCTAAAATGTACCATAAGGGGTTTTAATACTGTATGAGAGGAATGGACTCAGGGAGCGCTAAATATCAGTGGGTTAGGGGCGCAAATTACTTGTCTTGCCTTGGGTGCTGACAACCCAAGCTACAAAAATAATTTTACTGTTAGGGGTCCCCACAACTTGGGAAATTTTATCAAGGGGTCATGGCACTAGAAAGGTTGAGAACCACAGCTCTAAATAAACATGAGTATGAGTGCAATCACTGGTTACAGCCTTATATTCTCACTGACCACTGTGCAGCTTCCTAATGTACTGTATATCAGCTTAATTTATTTTTAAAAATGTAATAATGCTGATTTGTCAGCATTCACAAAAGACGTTTTGAATAATACCCTTGCATATTTTAACATGTGTGAAAAAGAGAAGCACTCAGAAGTATTTACTCTCAAGACATAAGACCCTAGGATCATTCAAATATATTAATAAATAGGCATGTGTGTGAAAAAGAATATAGAATGATGTTTAACTAATTATATGAATTTTCAAATTCAATATCTGGGAAGTTTGTGAGATTTGAAAAAACAAAATTAGATGAGCTTTAATGGTTTTTCAAGTAGAACTGTAGCCAAAACTTTTTTTTCCTTACTTGGATAGAGTAAGGGAGGGTTATAACTCCTGACAATTTTTTTTTTCAATCTGTGTCCAATTGGAGAGATTTACCTTCACCTGTCCTATAGCCAAAACAGGAAGTCCAAGGAAATCACTGCAAATTAGGGGAAGCAAGCAAGTAAAACAAGCAAGTCAAATTAAAATTTACTTTCAAGTAAACTTTTACCAATAATATAAATGTGTAATAACTGGCAATTCATCACAGTAAGCTGGCCATTGCAGAGAAATAAGGATGACTCACTTCATTCAAAAACAAAGCTTGACATTATTGACATTTAGGCTTTGGCTTAAATGTATATAGCTTTATCTATACATTCTTGTCATTTTGCAAATATGGCCTAATCTTTAGATCAGGGGTTCTCAAACGTTTTAAACAGGGGGCTAGTTCACTGTCCCTCAGACTGTTGGGGGGCCGGACTATAGTTTCAAAAAAATATGAACTAATTCCTATGCACACTGCACATATCTGATTATGCAGGGTTCAGTAGTGCACTGCGCTCAGAACACAGGGTTCATAAGTGCTTTGCTGACAACGCAGGGATCAGGAGTGAGTTAGGCTCAGAACACAGGGATCAGGAGTGTGTTAGGCTCAGAATGCAGGGATCAAGAGTGCGTTAGGCTCAGAATGCAGGGATCAGGAGTGTGTTAGGCTCAGAATGCAGGGATCAGGAGTGTGTTAGGCTTAGAATGCAGGGATCAGGAGTGAGTTAGGCTCAGAATGCATGGATCAGGAGTGAGTTAGGCTCAGAACGCAGGGATTAGGAGTGTGTTAAGCTCAGAATGCAGGGATCGGGGGGGGGGGGGGTAATGTGAAGGCTGGTAGAGAACACTGCTTTGGGGGTGGTCCTGCCCATAACAGTTTCCTCTGCCCCTTCACATCACCACCCCCCCCCCCCAACACACACACACACTGTGGTGTCCTCTGCCTCCCTTATAACAGTGACCTTTTCCCCTTTTCCCTTTCCCTCCCATAGCAGTGTCCTACCAGGCAAAAGCAGAAGGCAGCACAGTTCTGGACAGAGATGGGAGGGGGAGCCAGCAGAGTGATTTTCCATATTAGCAAGCTGGTGATTGGTTGCCCTGTGTCCTAGCAACCAATCACCTTTGGTTTAACTTCAAAAGTTACTTTGGGCAGCTCCTCCTCCTGCCCTCTGTCCTAAGTTAAGCTCCCTCCTGCTCTTCACTGTTCACTGATGACGGCAGCGGAGGAGGTTTGCAGGAGCGGGACACATGGTAGGGCCGGCCCTAATGAGCGGGCTGGGCATGGTTGCCAATCAGCTTCTAACTTCAGCTTTGACAATTTAAAAATTTGTTCAATTAAGCTTTGACAAAAAAAACCTGGAAGCTGATTTCTATGCAGAGCTGCACCAGATTTTGCATTCTCCAGTTTTAGTAAATCAACCCCTATTATCTAAATGCAATGTTTGGAGAGTCCCTATAAGTACTGGTTATTGAAAAATCAAGTCTTAATCAACTCTTCTCTGGGATAATTAGCACGGGTATTGACATTAGTATAGTATAACTGATATTACTGCTTTCCTTGACTGTTTTTTTCTCCACTCAGCATATTGCCATGATGAAATTGTGACTCGTAAATGAAGTTGCTTTTATGGTCGCTCCGATATAAAGGAAGCTTAATTTATGATGTTATATTTCCTAAAGGCTCTTATCAACTCAAGGATTCTGGCAGTGCCAAGAAAAACAATAGTTCCTGACACATTCCTTGCACTTCCTATGTAAGCAACCATAAATACGTTGTAGAAGTAAATAGAGTTAGGGGAAGCTGCAGCGGAAACCAAGCAAGACCAAAAATAAAATGTTGGAATAGAGATCTAAAAATAGCCTGCGCTCTGATCCTTGGTCCTACTTCATTGTGTTCTGGTCATTTCCATGAGAACCTGTGTCGCACTGTGTTTAACTGCTACAATGATGGCATATGAGAAAGCAGGCGTTTTGTGAAAGAGAAGTAATAGCATATTTTGTTTTAACTGTTACATAAAACATAAAACATTTTTATCTGATTTTAAAGAATTACTGTCACCTTGCCCATGCAGAGAAAAGTAGCAGTGGGGCACATTTTTGAATGCAGTTGCACTTTTTTGCAGTATGCAAAACATTGGGAGTCGATAACTCTTCTGTAACAGCTGAACTTTTGCAAGTTATCCACCACTATTTTGCACATCTAAAGTATGTTACAACAGTGAATACACCCCTCACATTTTTGTAAATATTTTATTATATCTTTTCATGTGACAACACTGAAGAAATGAAATAGGGATTAGGTCTGGAGACATGCTTGGCCAGTCCATCACCTTTAGCCTCAGCTTCTTTAGCAAGGCAGTGGTCGTCTTGGGGTTGTTATCATGTTGGAATACTGCCCTGCGGCCCAGTTTCCGAAGGGAGCGCATCATGCTCTGCTTCAGTATGTCACAGTACATGTTGGCATTCATGGGTCACTCAATGAACTGTAGCTCCCCAGTAGGGATGAGCTTCGTGTTCGAGTCGAACCTATGTTCGAGTCGAACATCGTCTGTTCGCCCGTTCGCTGAATTGCGAACGATATGGGCCGTTCGCGCCAAATTTGTGTGGCGCGCCACGGCCCATAATTCACTGCGGCATTGCTGGCTGGTAATTGGCCAAGCATGCACTATGACCCTCATGCTCGGCCAATTACAGCGCCCTCTGAACAGAGAGCCGTAATTGGCCAAAGCCAAGGAGGCTTTGGCCAATTATGGCTCAGGGGATTTAGTACACGCCCGACATTATATAAGGCCGCCTGCACGGTGGCCCTGTGTAGTGTGTGTACCGGAGTTGAGATAGATAGACAGAGAGACAGTGTCATTCGATTTAAGTTAGATAGATTAGGCAGGACAGTCAGTGAGTAAGCTGCACTTACAGTGTATTTTGTATATATATGCATCCCAGGTGTTGTGTGTATATATATATTTATTTATTTATATATTATTTATTTATATATATATATACACTGTATTCAGTTTAGCTGGATCAGTTCCTGTTATCTTGCTACTGACAGGCAGGCTTGTCTTCTTACAGTATTTACAGCTACCTGAAGAAAATTGCTGGTGTTCTTTTGATCCTATTAGTACCACAGTCAGGCAGCTAGACTATTTACAGTTAGTGTGGTGCGTCCTCCTCACAGTGTTCAGTTAAAGCTACTAGTTGGTTTTGTGTGACCTCTGCACAGTATTTAGCTAAAACTACAAGTTAGTGTAGTGCACAGTGTTTAGCTAAAGCTACAAGTTAGGGTAGTGCATCCTCCTCACAGTGTTCAGCTAAAGCTACAGGTTAGTGTAGTGCGTCCTCCTCACAGTGTTCAGCTAAAACTACAAGTTAGTGTAGTGCGACCTCTGCACAGTGTTCAGCTAAAGCTACAAGCTAGTGTAGTGCGTCCTCCTCACAGTGTTCAGCTAGAACTAAAAGTTAGTGTAGTGCGACGTCTGCACAGTGTTCAGCTAAAGCTACAAGTAAGTGTAGTGCGTCCTCCTCACAGTGTTCAGCTAAAACTACAAGTTAGTGTAGTGCGACCTCTGCACAGTGTTCAGCTAAAGCTACAAGTTAGTGTAGTGCGTCCTCCTCACAGTGTTTAGCTAAAACTACAAGTTCGTTTTTTGTGAGCTCTGCACAGTGTTCAGCTAAAGTTACCTGTAGAAGGTTGGTGGTGTTTTCCCAATCCTATCACTACCGCAGGCAGCTAAATAAGCTACAAGTTAGTTTTTTGCGAGCTCTGCACAGTGTTCAGCTAAAGCTACCTGTAGAAGGTTTGTGGTGTTTTCCTGATCCTATCACTACCGCAGGTAGCTAAATAAGCTACAAGTTAGTGTAGTGCGTCTTCCTCACAGTGTTCAGCTAAAACTACAAGTTAGTGTAGTGCGAGCTCTGCACAGTGTTCAGCTAAAGCTACCTGTAGAAGGTTGGTGGTGTTTTCCTGATCCTATCACTACCGCAGGCAGCTAAATAAGCTACAAGTTAGTTTTTTGCGAGCTCTGCACAGTGTTCAGCTAAAGCTACCTGTAGAAGGTTGGTGGTGTTTTCCTGATCCTATCACTACCACAGGCAGCTAAATAAGCTACAAGTTAGTGTAGTGCGTCCTCCTCATAGTGTTCAGCTAAAACTACAAGTTAGTGTAGTGCGAGCTCTGAACAGTGTTCAGCTAAAGCTACTTGGAGAAGGTTGGTGGTGTTTTCCTGATCCTATCACTACCGCAGGCAGCTAAATAAGCTACAAGTTAGTGTAGTGCGTCCTCCTCCCAGTGTTCAGCTAAAATTGCAAGTTAGTGTAGTGCGACCTCTGCACAGTGTTCAGCTAAAGCTAAAAGTTAGTGTAGTGCGTCCTCCTCACAGTGTTCAGCTAAAACTACAAGTTAGTGTAGTGCGAGCTCTGCACAGTGTTCAGCTAAAGCTACAAGTTAGTGTAGTGCATCCTCTGAACAGTGTTCAGCTAAATCTACAAGTTAGTGTAGTGCGTCCTCCTCACAGTGTTCAGCTAAAACTACAAGTTAGTGTAGTGCGAGCTCTGCATAGTGTTCAGCTAAAGCTACCTGTAGAAGGTTGGTGGTGTTTTCCTGATCCTATCACTACCGCAGACAGCTAAATAAGCTACAAGTTAGTTTTTTGCGAGCTCTGCACAGTGTTCAGCTAAAGCTACCTGTAGAAGGTTGGTGGTGTTTTCCTGATCCTATCACTACCGCAGGCAGCTAAATAAGCTACAAGTTAGTGTAGTGCGTCCTCCTCACAGTGTTCAGCTAAAACTACAAGTTAGTGTAGTGCGACCTCGGCACAGTGTTCAGCTAAAGATACCTGTAGAAGGTTGGTGGTGTTTTTCTGATCCTATCACTACCGCAGGCAGCTAAATAAGCTACAAGTTAGTGTAGTGCGTCTTCCTCACAGTGTTCAGCTAAAACTACAAGTTAGTGTAGTGCGACCTCTGCACAGTGTTCAGCTAAAGCTACAAGTTAGTGTAGTGCTTCCTCCTCACAGTGTTCAGCTAAAACTACAAGTTAGTGTAGTGCGAGCTCTGCACAGTGTTCAGCTAAAGCTACAAGTTAGTGTAGTGCATCCTCTGAACAGTGTTCAGCTAAATCTACAAGTTAGTGTAGTGCGTCCTCCTCACAGTGTTCAGCTAAAACTACAAGTTAGTGTAGTGCGAGCTCTGCATAGTGTTCAGCTAAAGCTACCTGTAGAAGGTTGGTGGTGTTTTCCTGATCCTATCACTACCGCAGACAGCTAAATAAGCTACAAGTTAGTTTTTTGCGAGCTCTGCACAGTGTTCAGCTAAAGCTACCTGTAGAAGGTTGGTGGTGTTTTCCTGATCCTATCACTACCGCAGGCAGCTAAATAAGCTACAAGTTAGTGTAGTGCGTCCTCCTCACAGTGTTCAGCTAAAACTACAAGTTAGTGTAGTGCGACCTCGGCACAGTGTTCAGCTAAAGATACCTGTAGAAGGTTGGTGGTGTTTTTCTGATCCTATCACTACCGCAGGCAGCTAAATAAGCTACAAGTTAGTGTAGTGCGTCTTCCTCACAGTGTTCAGCTAAAACTACAAGTTAGTGTAGTGTGACCTCTGCACAGTGTTCAGCTAAAGCTACAAGTTAGTGTAGTGCTTCCTCCTCACAGTGTTCAGCTAAAACTACAAGTTAGTGTAGTGCGAGCTCTGCACAGTGTTCAGCTAAAGCTACAAGTTAGTGTAGTGCATCCTCTGAACAGTGTTCAGCTAAATCTACAAGTTAGTGTAGTGCGTCCTCCTCACAGTGTTCAGCTAAAACTACAAGTTAGTGTAGTGCGAGCTCTGCACAGTGTTTAGCTAAAGCTACCTGTAGAAGGTTGGTGGTGTTTTCCTGATCCTATCACTACCGCAGACAGCTAAATAAGCTACAAGTTAGTTTTTTGCGAGCTCTGCACAGTGTTCAGCTAAAGCTACCTGTAGAAGGTTGGTGGTATTTTCCTGATCCTATCACTACCGCAGGCAGCTAAATAAGCTACAAGTTAGTGTAGTGTGTCCTCCTCACAGTGTTCAGCTAAAACTACAAGTTAGTGTAGTGCGACCTCGGCACAGTGTTCAGCTAAAGCTACCTGTAGAAGGTTGGTGGTGTTTTTCTGATCCTATCACTACCGCAGGCAGCTAAATAAGCTACAAGTTAGTGTAGTGCGTCTTCCTTACAGTGTTCAGCTAAAACTACAAGTTAGTGTAGTGCGACCTCTGCACAGTGTTCAGCTAAAGCTACAAGTTAGTGTAGTGCTTCCTCCTCACAGTGTTCAGCTAAAACTGCAAGTTAGTGTAGTGCAAGCTCTGCACAGTGTTCAGCTAAAGCTACCTGTAGAAGGTTGGTGGTGTTTTCCTGATCCTATCACTACCGCAGGCAGCTAAATAAGCTACAAGTTAGTGTAGTGCGTCCTCCTCGCAGTGTTCAGCTAAAACTACAAAGTAGTGTAGTGCGACCTCTGCACAGTGTTCAGCTAAAGCTACAAGTTAGGGTAGTGCGTCCTCCTTACAGTGTTCAGCTAAAACTACAAGTTAGTGTAGTGCAACCTCTGCACAGTGTTCAGCTAAAGCTACAAGTTAGTGTAGTGCATCCTCTGAACAGTGTTCAGCTAAAGCTGCAAGTTGGTGTAGTGCGTCCTCCTCACAGTGTTCAGCTAAAACTACAAGTTAGTGTAGTGCGAGCTCTGCACAGTGTTCAGCTAAAGCTACCTGTAGAAGGTTGGTGGTATTTTCCTGATCCTATCACTACCGCAGGCAGCTAAATAAGCTACAAGTTAGTTTTTTGCGAGCTCTGCACAGTGTTCAGCTAAAGCTACCTGTAGAAGGTTGGTGGTGTTTTCCTGATCCTATCACTACCGCAGACAGCTAAATAAGCTACAAGTTAGTTTTTTGTGAGCTCTGCACAGTGTTCAGCTAAAGCTACCTGTAGAAAGTTGGTAGGTTGGTGGTGTTTTCCTGATCCTATCACTACCGCAGGCAGCTAAATAAGCTACAAGTTAGTTTTTTGCGAGCTCTGCACAGTGTTCAGCTAAAGCTACCTGTAGAAGGTTGGTGGTGTTTTTCTGATCCTACCACTACCGCAGGCAGCTAAATAAGCTACAAGTTAGTGTAGTGCGAGCTCGGCACAGTGTTCAGCTAAAGCTACCTGTAGAAGGTTGGTGGTGTTTTCCTGATCCTATCACTACTGCAGGCAGCTAAAAAAGCTACGTTAGTTTTTTGCGAGCTCTGAACAGTGTTCAGCTAAAGCTACCTGTAGAAGGTTGGTGGTGTTCTCATACTACATGCAGGCAGTTGATGTTGCTAGCTGCAGTATCAGTATATATATATATATATATATATATATATATATATATCCCAGCTTCCAGCTTAGTGCAGCTACAGGCCATTAGTATGTCTGAAAGGCCAACAAGGAGAGGCAGACAGTCCCAAGCCAATAAAAGAGGGCAAGCAGGCTCTGTGTCTAGAGGCAACAGTGCTGGTCGTGGAGATGGTGCATCCTCATCAGCATGGGGACACGCTTGGCCTTTTTTTCGGCAGCTGGCCGTGTTGAGCCGCAATATGCGGAAGACTTGGTTGAGTGGATGACCAAGCCGTCCTCATCCTCCTCATCTTCTCTCACCCATGTTCAGGGTACTTTGTCTGGCAAAGCAGCTGCCAATGCAGCCTCTTCCTTCGGCTCAATGGCATCAGTGACTCCTTCCCTAGCCCCACCATGTTCTCCTGAGGAGTCCCTCCAACTGTTTGACCACAGTGTTGGGTACATGCTCCAGGAGGATGCCCAGCATTTAGAAGGCTCTGATGATGATACTGAGCTAGATGAAGGCAGTAATGTGAGCACGGACAAAGGGGGTGCCCAAGAAGGACAGCAATCTGGCAGTCATGCTCCCCCTGCTGCAGCATACTGCCAGGTTTGCTCCAGTGATGAGGAGGGAGGGGATGATGAGGTCACTGACTTAACGTGGGTGCCTGATAGGAGAGAGGAGGAGGAGGCACATCACCAAAGAGGCAGGATGCCCTCCAGGGGCCAGCCTAAGGGCAGCACACTGACTGCATCACACCCCAAAGCTCCGCATGTGCAGGGCGCTGCTGTCTCTGCACGTTATTTTAAAAGTTCTTTGGTGTGGGCCTTTTTTGAGACGAGTGCATCAGATTGCACTGCTGCTATTGGCAACATATGTCTCAAGCGTATCTCGCGTGGCCAAAACATCTCCCGCTTGAGCACCACATGCTTGACCAGACATATGTTGACCTGCCATGCAGTTCATTGGTAAGCGTATCTAAAAGACCCACACCAAAGAACAAAGAGGACCTCTCCTTGCTCCTCATCAGCTGAGATCTCCAACCCCACTATACCTTCAGTCCTCTCTGAGACCTGCACTGAGAGGAATGAAGGTGTAGAATTAGGTGTGTCACAGCCAAGTACTTGTGGGCAATCTGCTTTCGGTACACCGACGTTAGATTGTACCAGGCAAATTTCCCTGCCCCAGCTGCTGCACTGCCGAAAAAAGTTTGCTCCCAGCCATCCACATGCCCAGCAGTTGAATGCTAGCTTGGCAAAATTGCTAGCACTTCAACTGCTGCCTTTTCAGTTGTTAGACTCTACCCTTTCCATGAGTTTGTGGAATGTGCGGTTCCTCAGTGGCAGGTACCCAAACGCCACTTTTTCTCAAGGAAGGCGATTTTGGCTCTCTACCAGCATGTGGAAGGCAAAGTCAATGCCTCGCTGGACAGGGTGGTCAGCGGTAAGGTGCATATTACCGCTGACTCATGGTCCAGCAGGCATGGACAGGGACGTTACCTAAGTTTCACCATGCATTGGGTGACTCTGCTGGAAGCTGGGAAGGATGCAGGACAAGGTGCAGTAGTGTTGGAGGTTGTTTTGCCACCACGCCTCCAAAATGCCACTACTAATGATTGTGATACACCTCTCTCCTCCACCCCCTCCTCTTCTTCTTCCTCCATGACCTTTTCCTGTGCTTTGTCCTCGGAACCAGCGGTGCTCCATAGGCATTCAAGGGGCTACGCAAGTACGCAGGCCAAAAGATGCTATGCGGTGCTTGAGCTGGTGTGCTTGGGGGACAGAAGCCACACTGGGGCAGAGGTTCTGTCAGCTCTGCAGGGGCAGGTTCAGAGGTGGTTGACGCCATGCCAACTTAAGGCAGGAATGGTGGTTTGCGACAATGGCACCAACCTCCTCTCCGCCCCCGGAAAGGGAGAACTGACCCATGTGCCCTGTTTGGCTCATGTCCTTAACTTGGTGGTGCAGCGGTTCTTGGGCAGGTACCCGGGCTTACAGGATGTCCTGAGGCAGGCCAGAAAAGTCTGTGTGCATTTCCACCGGTCATATAATCCCAGAGCTCGTCTGGCAGACCTCCAAAAGGAATTTAACTTGCCCAAGAACCGCCTAATCTGTGACATGCCCACCAGGTGGAACTCAACGTTGGCCATGCTGCAGTGGCTGCACACGCAGCAGAGGGCCATCAGTGAGTACCTGTGCGACTATGGCACCAGGACAGGGTCAGGGGACCTTGGTTTTTTTTCTCCACGCCAGTGGGCCATGATCAGGGATGCATGCACTGTCCTGTCACCATTTGAGGAGGCCACGGGGTTGGTGAGCAGTGACAGTGCATGCATCAGTGACACTGTCCCCCTTGTCCACCTGTTGGAGCATACGCTGCATGGAATAATGGACAGGGCACTTGAGGCAGAACAGAGGCAGGAAGAGGAGGACTTCCTTAGCTCTCAAGGCCCCCTTTATGCAGACAGTGTTCCTGTGTGCCCTCCGATCACACAGGAAGAGGACGAGGAGGAGGAGGATTGTGTCAGTATGGAGGTGGAGCCTGGCACTCAGCATCAGCAGCAGTCCTTAAGGGATCAGTCCCAAGAAACACATGGACTTGTACGTGGCTGGGAGGAGGTGGCTGTGAACCATTTCGTCCTTAGTGACCCAGAGGACTCCGGACCGAATGCCTCAGCAAACCTATGCTGCATGGCCTCCCTGATCCTACAAAGCCTGCGGAAGGATCCTCAAATTCGTAGTATCAAGGAGAAGGAACCCTCCTTGATCCACGTTACAAGGGTAAGGTTGCAGACCTTATCTTGCCGTTGCAGAGGATGAAACATCTTTGGGAGGCCTTGCAGAAAGGTCTGTGCAACGCGTTCCCAGAGACTGGGAGGTTACAAACTCCTGTTTCTGGACAACGTGTTGCTGAGGCTCCGGTCAGTCAAAGAAGGAGCGGTGGAGAAGGTGGCCGTTTGACCGATGCGTTCAGACAATTTTTTAGTCCGCAGCCCCAAGGTATGATCGGTTCCAGCAACCATCGGCAGCGTCTGTTTTACATGGTGCAGGAATTTCTAGGGGCAAGATCTGACTTGGACACCTTTCCCACCGAAAATCGTCTGGGTAACTGGGTCTTGAGGATGGATCACTGGCCAGGGCTTGCACAGTATGCAATTGAGCTACTGGCCTGTCCTGCATCCAGCTTTCTTTCGGAACGCACATTCAGTGCTGCTGGAGGCTTTGTAACCGATCACAGGGTGCGTCTGTCCACCGACTCGGTCGATCGACTGACCTTCATAAAAATGAATCAGTCTTGGATCACCACCAGCTACCAAGCACCTGATGCTGATGTAACTGAATAATTTTTTTCGAAATCTCAGATCCCTTCAAAGACTGCCTATGCTGATGCTGAGTGACTATCCTGAGTAATTATCCTCTTCCTCCTCAATGATAATGCTGATAGCTTGTAAGAACATTTTTGGTTCTGGGCGCCTCCACCAGTGCCTAAGGTCCAATTTTTCAGCCCCTGTTTACCAGGGGCGTATAATTACAATTTTTGATGCATTACTTTGCAGCAGGGCTTGTTCCTGCGTTCCAACTAGAGTATCTGTGAGGGGTTGCAGTGTTGTGGCACCAGCACCAGTGCCTAAGGCCCAATTTTTCAGCCCCTGTTCAACAGGGGCATGTAATTACAATTTTTGATCTAATATTTCACAGCAGGGCCCATTTCTGCGCCCACCAAGATTAACTGTGAGGACTTACAGTGTTGAGCCACTGTCATGGTTATGCAATAGAGTTTGTCGATCAGCATACCTGTCTCCATGTGTTCATCTCTAGAGACCAGCTGACCCTCACCTGCAAGCCAGCAATGCTGATCAACCATTGTGTGTTAGCCTCTGTGTGGTCTTGCTGTGTTTCCTACGTCTGATTCTTGTTAACAACTTTGGCCTGTTCTTAACTATTCCTGTCTGCTTGTGACCCTGACCTTTGGCGTGTTCCCGACCATCCCTGTTTGCCTGTGACCCTGAAGCTTGGCGTGTACTCTGTTGTCCTTGTCTGCTTGTGGCCCCGACCTTGGCTTGTCCCTTACTTTCCTTGTTGTTCCAGCCTGCTGCCTCCTTCCTCTTCTCCTGTAGTCTACTGTGAGCATGAGCTGTGAGACCCTGGGGGCCGCAACCTGGAGCCAGACTGCAGCGCAGTCCATCCTTACCATTAAAGGCTCTGGTGAACACCTGCTGGCTCTTAGACTCCGCGCCCTGGGGAATCTATGCTCTAGCTCCCAGTGGGATCTGTGTCAGTGATCCAGTAGGCCTGCTTCCTGAACCTCCCAGGTGTCAGTACTAGGATCCCTTTAGGACCCAGCACAACTCACCTGACACAGCCTTTACCTGGGAAACAACAATGATTGGCCAGCTCACCTTTAAATAACTTGCATCAGCATTCAATCATTGCTTGTGTTAGAGTTTACCTTGTGTTTGATCCAGTTGATATCTGCTCTGTGTATTTCGTGTATGACCCAGGTCGTTTGACACTGTTTGCTTGCTTCTGATTCAGTACTGTTTGGACTCTGATCTTCCTGTGTATGACCCAGCTTGCCTAGACTACGTTTTGCCTGATTTTACTAGTACCTTCATCTGCAGCGGTGAACTACAAGCACCAGACATCTATCCTCACCTGCAGCGGTGAACTACAAACACCAGACACCATCTATCCTCATCTGCAGCGGTGAACTACAAGGTCCAGCAAACATCTACCTACATCTACAGCGGTGAACTACAAGTCCCAGCTGACCTGCTCTGCTTGGACCTGCTCATGGTATGTGCTCTTGTTCTTTGAACTCTTTGCATAATCAGAACTCCTGAACTGTAACCTGTTATATGCTCTAGCCTGACATAACCACGAGCCATACATAATAAAGGAAACCTATCATGGATCCTGAGCAGGCTCAGTTGTTTGTACAGGAACTTTGCCGCTTATCCCATCAAGTTCAGGAAATGGCCACAGAGCTCACCAAGGTGCAATCTCCTTCTATTACCACTGCTACAAAAACTCCATCTGAACCAAAAATTCCTTTGCCTGACCGGTTTTCTGGTGACCGTAAAGGGTTTTGCAACTTTAAAAACAGCTGCAAATTATATTTCAAGTTAAGGCCATCCTCGTCTGGCCCTGAAACTCAGAGGGTTCAAATCATTATCTCTCTACTACAGGGTGACCCCCAGGCTTGGATCTTTAACCTGGAACCAAACCATCCAGCCTTGCTAACAGTAGATGCCTTCTTTGAAGCCCTAGGGTTGCTTTATGATGATCCAGATCATGCTGCTACTGCAGAATCAACCCTGCGTAGCTTAAAGCAAGGAACTACCACAGCTGAAATGTATTGCTCAGAGTTTCGCAGGTGGGCCCCGGAATCTGGCTGGAATGATGCAGCACTCCGCAGCCAGTTTAGAATGGGCCTTTCAGATGCAAATAAGGATGCTCTGGTCAACTTCTCCTACCCAGCCTCACTGGAGGAGGCTATGAGTCTAGCCATTAGAATTGACCGCCGCCAGCGAGAGAGGAGACGAGAACAAACTACAGCTGTGGCAAACTATATACCTCCCTTGCCGCCTGACTATTCCACCTCCAGTGCCAAATCTGAGGAAGAACCTATGCAGTTAGGCTCCACCCAGTTATCTGCCCAGGAACACACGCGCCGGCTTAACATGGGACTCTGCTTGTATTGTGGCCTCAAGGGTCATATGCTCCGTTCGTGCCCTACACGTCCGGGAAACTCCAGGACCTAGGTAATTGCGGGGAGGTTACCTTAGGTCTGCTCTCATCTCCCCAGGGGGACAATCGTATTCTTTTACCCGCTGTCATTCACTTTGGGACAGGGGCTCATGAACTGCTGGCCTTGGTAGATTCTGGAGCCGCTGAGAATTTTATTGATAAGACTCTGATTACCTCTTTGTCCTTGGAAACTCATGCTCTAGATTGCCCAGTCCACCTGATTTCCGTGGATAATCTGCCTCTCTCACAAGATCTAGTGCTCCAAGCCACCAACCCTTTCCAGTTACAATTGGGGCTTTGCATTGGGAGATTTCATGTCTTGTCATTGACTCTCCATCCACTCCTTTGATCCTAGGCCTTCCTTGGCTTCAGAAGCACAATCCTGTAATTGACTGGCGAACAGGAAATATTCTGGCTTTGTCCAATCAGTGTAAAAAGAACTGCATCCAGCACCCTGTTCGACTTGCTACCTGTCAAGTGATAATGGAACAGATTCCACTTTGTTATAAGGACTTTTGGGATGTGTTTTCTAAAGGGATTGCTGACACTTTAACACCTCATCGCAGTTATGATTGTCCCATTGACCTCTTGCCTGACACTACACCTCCTCGAGGGAGAGTCTTTCCACTGTCTGAGCCAGAGAATCTTGCCTAACAAGAATACATCCAGGAAAACCTAGCTAAGGGTTTTATCCGTCCCTCCACTTCTCCCGCAGGAGCAGGATGCTTCTTTGTCCCAAAGAAGGATGGGGGACTGAGACTTTGTGTTGATCACAGAGGTCTAAATAAAATAACTGTTCCCAATCGGTATCCTCTTCCTCTCATCACAGAATTGTTCTCTCAAATCCAGGGAGCCAAAATCTTCTCCAAACTGGACTTAAGGGGAGCTTATAATCTGGTGCGCATACGTGCAGGCGACGAGTGGAAGACAGCCTTTAACAGCAAGGATGGTCATCATGAATGTCTTGTCATGCCTTTCGGTCTCAGAAATGCACCAGCTGTCTTTCAGAACTTTATAAATGACATTTTCCGTGACATGTTGGTTCACTTCATACTTGTATATTTAGACGACATTTTGATATATTCTCCCAATCTTGAAACACATCAGAAACATGTCTGCTCAGTATTGGCCCGATTAAAGACTCACTCCCTTTTTGTAAAGCCTGAGAAATGTTCATTCCATGTTAAACAAGTACCTTTCCTAGGCTACCTAATTTCTGACACAGGCCTCACCATGGATCCAGCCAAGATTCAAGCCATTTTAGACTGGGCACCCCCTTCAGACCTGAAGGCAGTTCAGCGCTTCCTGGGCTTTGCAAATATCTATCGAAAATTCATTAAGAACTTTGCCACCATTGCACATCCCATCACCTCTCTCACCAGGAAGACTCCGACTACCTTTAAATGGACTACTGAAGCCCAGGCAGCCTTCACTCAGTTAAAGAAAGCCTTTACATCTGCACCAATCCTACGCCATCCTGTTCCTGAGCTACCTTTTATTGTGGAGGTAGATGCATCTGAAGTAGGGGTGGGGTCGCTTTTGTCACAGAAGGATCCTGTAAATGCTGCCATCCACCCCTGTGCCTTCTTGTCTCGTAAATATTCCCCAGCAGAGCGCAATTATGATATAGGCAACAGAGAACTTCTAGCCATAAAGCTCGCTTTGGAGGAATGGGGACATTGGCTGGAGGGAGCTCGCTATCCATTCATAGTTCTGACTGACCACAAAAACCTTGAATACATCCGTTCTGTTAAAAGACTGAACTCACGTCAAGCCAGGTGGTCATTGTTCTTCTCCAGATTTGACTTCACAATTTCATATTTACCAGGACCAAGAAACATTAAGGCTGACGCCTTGTCTCGCAGCTTTTTATCAGAGTCTCCTCCTCCGCTTCCTCCACAACCCATTATCTCTGAGGATAGGATTTTGGCTTTCACCCAGACTGACATCTCTGAGGCCTTGTTACCTGCACAGGCTGAAGCCCCTCCCTCCACTCCCTCTGGTATGCTTTTTGTGCCCCTGGCTCTTTGTTTGCAGGTATTGCAGCAGGTACATGCATCAAAACCTGCAGCACATCTGGGGTTTAGACAAACTTTTGAGAATATCTCTCGCAACCTCTGGTGGCCATCGATTAGGCAGGATGTGTTAGCCTTCATCCAGGCCTGTGAAGTTTGTGCCAGAAGCAAGAGCAGTACCTCTAAGCCGCCCGGTCTCCTACGTCCTCTACCAATACCTACCTGTCCCTGGACCCATTTAACTATGGACTTTATCACTGACTTGCCTCCGTCCCAGGGATGTTCCACGATCTGGGTGGTGGTAGACAGGTTCAGTAAAATGGCCCACTTTGTTCCGCTTCCGAAACTTCCATCTGCTAAAGAACTGGCATCTTTATTCATTAAACATGTTTTCAGGCTCCATGGGGCACCAATCAACATTGTCTCAGACCGTGGCTCTCAGTTTATAGCCCAGTTTTGGAAGGCCCTTTGCTCTCAGCTGGGGATAAAGTTATCATATTCTTCAGCATATCATCCTGAGACAAACGGCCAAACAGAAAGGACTAATCAGACTCTAGAGAAGATGGTACGTTGTCTGATGGCCAATGAGGAGGTGGAGTGGGTCAACGTCCTGCCATGGGCAGAGTTTGCCTTTAATAATTGTGCCAGCACATCTACAGGGACCTCTCCTTTCTTCTGTGTTTACGGGTTGCATCCTCGTGTGTGCTTCTTTGATCTTCCCCCCTCTGATGTGCCAGATGCCAACACCACAATTGAAAATTTCTCCAAAATCTGGTCCAATGTTAATCATGCTATTTCTCGCTCTGTGCTGGCTTTTAAGAAAATGGCGGACAAGAGGCGCTCAAAGGCAC
Source organism: Lithobates clamitans (assembly GCA_037952925.1). NCBI lineage: Eukaryota > Metazoa > Chordata > Amphibia > Anura > Ranidae > Lithobates > Lithobates clamitans. The sequence goes on from JBBGZY010000731.1 coordinate 234,942, forward strand.
CAGGATATAAAGTTGGTGACAAAGTGTGGCTATCATCTAGGAATCTGTCCCTGCATGTTCCATCTAAAAAACTTGGCCCAAAATTCATCGGGCCCTATGAAATTTCGGAGATTGTTAATCCTGTATCCTATAGATTAAAACTCCCCCCATCCATGCGCATTCCAAATGTCTTTCATGTTTCATTGTTGAAACCTGTTCATTCCAGCCTCCAAGTAAATGAACCAGAACCTGTGGATGTGTTGGACAGTCAGGAATATGAAGTGGCATTTATTCTTGATTCCAGACGAGTGCGCAATTCCTTACAATATCTTGTTCATTGGAAAGGTTTCGGCCCAGAGGATCGATCTTGGGTCCCAGCTCGTGATCTTCATGCTGACCGACTTAAGAAGAAGTTTCATCTTCGTTATCCAAGTAAGCCTGGGGGTGCAGGAGCAACCCCTCGAGAAAGGGGGGGTACTGTGAGTACTAGGATCCCTTTAAGACCCAGCACAACTCACCTGACACAGCCTTTACCTGGGAAACAACAATGATTGGCCAGCTCACCTTTAAATAACTTGCATCAGCATTCAATCATTGCTCGTGTTAGAGTTTACCTTGTGTTTGATCCAGTTGATATCTGCTCTGTGTATTTCGTGTATGACTCAGGTCGTTTGACACTGTTTGCTTGCTTCTGATTCAGTACTGTTTGGACTCTGATCTTCCTGTGTATGACCCAGCTTGCCTAGACTACGTTTTGCCTGATTTTACTAGTACCTTCATCTGCAGCGGTGAACTACAAGCACCAGACATCTATCCTCACCTGCAGCGGTGAACTACAAACACCAGACACCATCTATCCTCATCTGCAGCGGTGAACTACAAGGTCCAGCAAACATCTACCTACATCTACAGCGGTGAACTACAAGTCCCAGCTGACCTGCTCTGCTCAGACCTGCTCATGGTATGTGCTCTTGTTCTTTGAACTCTTTGCATAATCAGAACACCTGAACTGTAACCTGTTATATGCTCTAGCCTGACACCAGGGTTCAATCCGCAGCAGTCAGCCGTAGGGTCCACTATCTTGCGGTGCACTCCTGATCCCAACGGTGTGCATCTGTCACCCAGCCTCTAGGTGACCGGTGACCTGACATCCACCAGCACCACCACCACCACCAAAGGCCTAATTTTTCTGGCCCTGTTCAACAGGGGCATGTAATTACAATTCTTGATTGAATATTTCACAGCAGGGCCCGTTTCTGTGCCCACCAAGATTAACTGTGAGGACTTACAGTGTTTTGCCACCACACCACCACCACCACCAAAGGCCCAATTTTCTGCCCCTGTTCAACAGGGGCATGTAATTAAAATTTTTAATGCAATACTTTGCAGCAGGGCTCGTTCCTGCGTTCCAACTAGAGTATCTGTGAGGGGTTGCAGTGTTGTGGCACCAGCACCACTGCCTAAGGCCCAATTTTTCAGCCCCTGTGTTGTGCCACCAGCACCACCACCACCACTAAAGGCCCAATTTTTCTGGCTCTGTTCAACAGGGGCATGTAATTACAATTCTTGATCTAATATATCACAGCAGGGCCCTGTGAGGGCTTACAGTGTTGAGGCCACAACAACACCTAAGGCCCAAATTTCTGCTGAGTATATAGGGCAGGCCACTACTTTCAAACATCCAACTTACAAACGACTCCTACTTGCAAACAGATGGAGACAGGAAGTGAGATGAAATCTACCCCATAGGAAGGGAAGTTCTCTCCTGTAAGAGTTAATATGGGAAAAACTTTTCTCCTTTCCACTGATGCTTTATCACCAATCCTTGTTTCACTAAAAACCCCAAATTTTCAAAAAACATTTGTCATTGGGACAAAACGTGAGGTGAAATCTTCTGAAGAGGAGCACAGACAGCAAAACAAATGTCACAGGGGTGATAACCGTTCCCTATGTTTTCCAAAAAGCTTAAAAACAGATTTTTTGGCTGGAGCTACACTTTAAAAATGTACCAGTTCAAAATTACAAACAGATTCTACTTAACAACAAACCTACAGTCCCTGTCTTGTTTTCACCGCCTGTATACTGCTGTTCATAGTATATAGGGCCTTGGGTCCCCACGCCTTTCCTTTTTTTAATTTGGGTGCGGGGTTCCCCTTAATATCCATGCAGGACCCAAAGGGCCTGGCAATGGACTGGAGGGTACCCATGCCGTTTGTCTCACTGATTTTCATCCATATTGCCAGGACCCAACATTACATTAAAGCCGCAAGCAGTTTTAAATTACTTTTTTTCCTTTAAAAATTTCATTTTGTGCAGGGACTGTTCTAAGTATGGGAAACACGCGCCACTTTACAGGCATACTATAGACACCCCCCAGGTACGATATTTAAAGGAATATTTCACCTTTTTTTTTTTTTACCTTAAGCATCATTAAAATCACTGCTCTCGAAAAAACTGCGGTTTTTAAACATTTTTTTTGCATTGATACATGTCCCCTGGGGCAGGACCCCGGTCCCCAAACCCTTTTTAGGAAAATACCATGCAAATTAGTCTTTAAAATGAGCACTTTTGATTTCGAACGTTCAAGTCCCATAGACGTCAATGGGGTTCTAACGTTCGTGTGAATTTTCAGTCCGTTCGCAGGTTCTGGTGCGAACCGAACCGGGGGGGTGTTCGGCTCATCCCTACTCCCCAGTGCCGGCAGCACTCATGCAGCCCCAGACCACGACAATCCCACTGCCATGCTTGACTGTAGGCATGACACACTTGTCTTTGTACTCCTGGTTGCTGCCACACACACTTGACACCATCTGAACAAAATAAGTTTATCTTGGTCTCATCAGACCACAGGATATGGTAATCCATGTCCTTAGTCTGCTTGTCTTCAGCAAACTGTTTGCGGGTTTTCTTGTGCATCATCTTTAGAAGAAGCTTCCTTCTGAGATGACAGCCATGCAGACCAATTTGATACAGTGTGCGACGTATGGTCTGAGCACTGACAGGCTGATCCCCTTCAACCTCTGCAGCAATTCTGGCAGCACTCATAAGTCTATTTCCCAAAGACAACCTCTGGTTGAGCACGTGCACTCAACTTCTTTGGTCAACCATGGCGAGGCCTGTTCTGAGTAGAACCTGTCCTGTTAAACCGCTGTATGGTCTTGGCCACCGTGCCGAAGCTCAGTTTCAGGGTCTTGGCAATCTTCTTATAGCTTAGGCCATCTTTATGTAGAGCAAAAATATATTTTTTTAGATCCTCAGAGAGATCTTTGCCATGAGGTGCCAAGTTGAACTTCCAGTGACCAGTATGAGAGAGTGAGAGCGGTAAAACCAAATTTAACACAATTTCTCCCAATACACACCTGAGATCTTGTAACACTAACAAGTCACATGACACCGGGGAGGGAAAATGGCTAATTGGGCCCAATTTGGACATTTTCACTTAGGGGAGTACTCACTTTTGTTGCCAACAGTTTAGACATTAATGGCTGTGTGTTGAGTTATTTTGAGGGGACAGCAAATTTAGACTGTTATACAAGCTGTACACTCACTACTTTACATTGTAGCAAAGTGTCTTTTTTTCAGTGTTGTCACGTGAATAGATAATACTTTTTTACAAAAATGTGAGGGGTGTACTCACTTTTATGAGATACTGTATATGAAAGTTCTGCAAAAAATTCACTAATATCTACCTGCTTTCTTGACAAAATACTATAATTTAGCTGAAGACAGATTTAAGAGGCTAACCTTTTGATAAATGGAGTGATGTGAACCACTTCCAAGTCAGTAATTTTTCAGTGACAGATACACAAAATTTGACACATTTGCAGATGCATTGACTGTTACTTTATTATTTATTTATTATTTATTTATTATGTCCTTCATTGTCTGTGGAAAGGGCATCCCCTGAACCCCTGCACTCCCCTTACCTGCATTCCTGCTCAGCACGTTCTCCTTCACAACCAGCAAGGTCAAGGGAACAATGTCTCTTTAACAGTAAGTCCAACCAAAGTTTTTCTTTTCTTTAGATTTGGATGGAATAGGGAAGGATTAGCAACTTTGTTGGTTTCAAAACAAACAATAATAAAATGCTAACCGCTACTCTACTAAGAAAATGATTTTTTTTATTACTGTTTATATTGCTCCTGGGGAATTTCCCCTGCTTTCTGTGTGGTGACTCAGTAAATGAGGGGAATCTACTGTGGTAAAAACCTGACATGAACTCTAATTCTTCTTTATTCTATTGAAAAGTTTTGGAATATCATACTCTTGTTAAGCCGTATTATTCAACAAGAGTGGCAGAGGGTTGAAAATAAAGATTTAATGTTGTCAGGGGTGCTTACAATGGTCAGTTTTTTTCATTTATATCCTAAAATGAAAAAGGAAAAACGATTGCTGTAACGGCTTAAAAAGTGTTTGCTGGAGTTTAACTTTAAAGTGATTGTAAAGGAAATCTTTAAAAAAATCCAAATAACAAACATCTCTATACCTACCTGCTCTGTGCAATGGAATTTCACAGAGTGGCCCTGAACTTCCTCTTCTCAGGTACACCAGAGCTCCTAGCTCCTCCTCTCTGTCCAGTGCCCCTATGGGCGTGCCCGCTCCCAAGCCCCGCTGCTGTGTTCATTGACACAGACAGTGGGACTCAGCCCTGCCCCCCCACCACTCCCTCATTACTGTAATTGATTGACAGGAGTGGGAGCCAATGGCTCCCGCTGCTATCAATCTGCGTAATGAGGAGGGAGACAGTGGCAAGAGCCACTGCTCTCATGCATGTCGCTGGGTCAGATCAGGCTAAGGTAAGAATCAGGCTCCATTCATACCAATGCATTTTTTCATGCTATGTGCTTCTTGCAGAAACATAGGACATTATTTTTAACATGGGTTCCTATAGAACAAATTCACATCAATGCATTTTTGTGCCTCTGCTTTTTTGGAAAGGGTCAGGGACATTTTTAAATGAAAAACGGTGCTTACTTTGCTTTTTTGGTTCAACAGATTTCAGTGGAGAGGCTGCAGAAAAGCATGTAATGGGTTTTTTACTGCGATTTTGCAGCAATTTGCGTTTTTAAATCTGCCCAACAACTAATTTTCCTGCAAAAAAAACAAAAATAAGGCGGCACAGTGGTGTAGTGGATAGCACTTTCACTTAGCAGTAAGAAGGGTCGTTGGTTCGAATCCCAACCACGACACTACCTGCCTGGAGTTTGCATGTTCTCCCTGTGTCTGCGTGGGTTTCCTCTGGGTACTCCGGTTTCCTCCCACACTCTAAAGTCATGCTGGTAGGTTAATTGGATCCTGTCTAAATTGTCCCTAGTATATGAATGTGAGTTAGGGACCTTAGATTGTAAGCTCCTTGAGGGTAGGGTCTGATGTGAATGTACAATGTATATGTAAAGCGCTGCGTAAATTGACAGCGCTATATAAGTACCTGAAATAAAAACCACGGTAAAACCACAGTAAAAAATCCTGCAGAAAGCCCACCAAAAAGCACTGCAGAAATGCTCAAAAGCAACATGCATAAATGTGAATCAAGCCTAACAACTTTAATTTGTTAGTCATGTCCATATAAATCTGCTAGTCAGTCTTACACAATCCCTCCATTGTTGTCCAAGTGTCTCCACTTCTCTGCCATTCAGAGTGGAGTCATCCTAAGACAGAAGGTGTGTTACCATCATCAGGTGACCATAAAGTTAGACAAAGCAAGAAAAGAAAAAGAAAACAAATGTAGCCATCAGATCCAGGGATGGGTAAACTGCAATATGTATATTCTTAAAGTGGTGTTCCGGCCGAAATGATACTTTTTAAATAAAAATACCCATATAATACACAAGCTTAATGTATTCTAGTAAAGTTAGTCCGTAAACTAAGGTCTGTTTTGTTAGTTTATAGCAGTAATTTGTTATTTTATAAAATTACAGCAGGCCGTGGCCATCTTAAGTGTGGGCATCTGAAGCCAGACTGTATTTCTTCCTGGATCTCATCCTTGCAGATCTCGCACATGCTCAGTGCAGCACAAGCGGTGTAATAGGTTTCAGGTCAGGTTTCCATAGCAACGGCAGTGTCAGAGGAAGTTGCCGCCCCTTCCCAGAAGGCATTGCAAACAGGAAATGATGCAATGGGCCACGGCCAGGGAGGAGGAAGTGAAAAATGAATACAGCAGATATACAGTAGGTGCTGAGAAATTTTTTTTTTTAAATATCCAATTCGTTTACAGTGCACAGTTTAGTGAGGAATGCTGAAGAGTTGTAAAAGTGAGTGGAACTCCACTTTAATATTAGGGAGATTTTCTTACCACTTCTTGTTCCTCTGACTTCATGTCACTAGGACACAAAAGTATGTTGAAACATCCCTAATTGGTCACATACAATTAAAGGAAAAATGAATAAATTCTTCCCCTTACTTACTTCAAGTGCACAAGCTTGGCTTGTGTTGGAATTTAAAGAAGCTCGATTTAAAAAAAAAAAATGAAGAGTGTCTGGCACAACTTACAGGGACTATTTATCAATTCTGTCACATGCTATGCCAAGTAGGAGCAGTGAGACTAGGGTTGCCACCTGTACGGGAATGACCCGGACAGTTCGGGTTTTGACAGCTGTGCCCGGGTTTCTCTCCTCCTGAAACCCGGACACAGCAGCATAGGCTCCAGCCAGTGTGGGAAGTGAGTGTTCATACCTCCAGCCCACCAGCAGTTTAGCACCCCCCCCCGCGCTCCTGTACCTGAGACTGCGCTCCGTCCTGCTGTGTCCCGTCTGCAGCGCGACCCCCTCCTGTCGCTGGATGCTCACTCTCAAACAGCACTTGCTCCTCGGACGGCTCCTGTCCTGTGTGGCTTCAGTGGTGACAGTTCCCCTACCTCCACCTCTCCCCCATCAGTGTGCCAATGCCGATCAGCAAATGCAGCCTGTCCTGAATGCGCTCTCTCCTGCCAGCAGCAACGCTCCCCCGGGCCCCCCTCCTTCCCCTGCTCCAGCAGGGCTAATGATTTTTGGCAGTTTCACTGGTGAATGGTGAGAGTGGTGAGTTGGTCCCAGTCCGGTCCCCCTCACCCCTGTCAATGCAGTGCTAGGCTAATGAATCCTGAATGCTGCAGCTCATTGTGTGCTCTCTTCCCCCAACACTAAGCCACCCCCCCTCCTCTCTGTCAGCCCCCCCTCCTCTGTCAGCCCCCCTCCTCTCTGTCAGCCCCCCTCTCCTCTGTCAGCCCCCCTCTCCTCTGTCAGCCCCCCTCTCCTCTGTCAGCCACCCCCTCCTCTCTGTCAGCCCCCCCTCCGCTCTGTCAGCCCCCTCCTCTGTCAGCCCCCCTCCTTTCTGTCAGCCCCATCCTCTGTCAGCCCCCCTCTCCTCTGTCAGCCCCCCCTCCTCTCTGTCAGCCCCCCTCTCCTCTGTCAGCCCCCCTCTCCTCTGTCAGCCACCCCCTCCTCTCTGTCAGCCCCCCCTCCGCTCTGTCAGCCCCCTCCTCTGTCAGCCCCCCTCCTTTCTGTCAGCCCCATCCTCTGTCAGCCCCCCTCTCCTCTGTCAGCCACCCCCTCCTCTCTGTCAGCCACCCCCTCCTCTCTGTCAGCCCCCCCTCCTCTCTGTCAGCCCCCCTCCTCTCTGTCAGCCCCCCTCTCCTCTGTCAGCCACCCCCTCCTCTCTGTCAGTCCCCCCCGCTCTGTCAGCCCCCTCCTCTGTCAGCCCCCCTCCTTTCTGTCAGCCCCATCCTCTGTCAGCCCCCCTCTCCTCTGTCAGCCCCCCCTCCTCTCTGTTGCCCCCCCTCCTCTCTGTCAGCCCCCCCTCCTCTGTCAGCCCCCCCTCCTCTGTCAGCCCCCCTCCTCCTCTGTCAGCCTCTGTGAGCCCCCCTCCTCCTCTGTCAGCCCCCCCTCCTCCTCTGTCAGCCCCCTCCTCCTCTCTGTCTGCCCCCCTCCTCTGTCAGCCACCCCCCCTCCTATGTCAGCCCCCTCCTCTCTGTCAGCTGTCAGCCCTCCTCCTCTGTCAGCCCCCCTCCTCTCTGTCAGCTGTCAGCCCCCCTCCTCTGTCAGCCCCCTCCTCTGTCAGCCCCCTCCTCTGTCAGCCCCCTCCTCTGTCAGCCCCCCTCCTCTGTCAGCCCCCCCCTCCTCTCTGTCTGCCCCCCTCCTCTCTGCCCCCTCCTCCTCTCTGTCAGCCCCCTCCTCCTCTCTGTCTGCCCCTCCTCTGTCAGCCACCCACCCTCCTCTGTCAGCCCCCTCCTCTCTGTCAGCTGTCAGCCCCCCTCCTCTGTCAGCCCCCCTCCTTTCTGTCAGCTGTCAGCCCCCCTCCTCTCTGTCAGCTGTCAGCCCCCCTCCTCTCTGTCAGCTGTCAGCCCCCCTCCTTTGTCAGCCCCCCTCCTCTGTCAGCCCCCCTCCTCTGTCTGCCCCCCTCCTCTCTGTCTGCCCCCCTCCTCTCTGTCAGCCCCCCTCCTCTCTGTCTGCCCCCCTCCTCTCTGTCTGCCCCCCTCCTCTCTGTCAGCCACCCCCTCCTCTGTCAGCTACCCCCAAACAGCACGCACTTCCCCCAGCTTCAGCGGGGCTAATGTCCTGCAGCCAGGTCACACTGCACTGTCTGTGCGCTCTCCCACCCAGCCGCCGGCGCCGATGCCGCCAGAGACAGTGAATGGAGGGCCACTGGACTGGTATCCTAGCAAACAGGGACACTTTTGCAGGAGAAGCATGGTATTACAGACTCCGCCCCTAACAGGTTCACACACACATATCTTTGCAACGGCTCCTGGAAGGTAAGGGGTTTTTTTTTGTCTCGCTGTAATGGAGTTCTCTATTGGGGGGGCACAGACACTGTCTGATATTTAATCTGCTACTTTCCACTGCCCTACTGACACTGTCCTCTGCTCTACTGACAGCATCCACTGCTCTACTGACACCATCCACTGCCCTACTGACACCGTCCACTGCCCTACTGACACCGTCCACTGCTCTACTGACACCATCCACTGCCCTACTGACACCATCCACTGCTCTACTGACACCATCCACTGCCCTACTGACACCGTCCTCTGCTCTACTGACACCATCCACTGCCCTACTGACACCGTCCACTGCCCTACTGACACCGTCCACTGCTCTACTGACACCATCCACTGCCCTACTGACACCATCCTCTGCTCTACTGACACCATCCACTGCTCTACTGACACCATCCACTGCTCTACTGACACCATCCACTGCCCTACTGACACCTTCCTCTGCCCTACTGACACCGTCCTCTGCCCTACTGACACCGTCCTCTGCTCTACTGACACCATCCACTACTCTACTGACACCGTCCACTGCCCTACCGACACCATCCACTGCCCTACTGACACCGTCCACTGCTCTACTGACACCGTCCACTGCCCTACTGACACCGTCCACTGCCCTACTGACACCGTCCACTGCTCTACTGACACCGTCCACTGCCCTACTGACACCATCCACTGTTCTACTGACACCATCCACTGCCCTACTGACACCATCCACTGCCCTACTGACACCATCCACTGCCCTACTGACACCGTCCACTGCTCTACTGACACCGTCCTCTGCCCTACTGACACCATCCACTGCTCTACTGACACCATCCACTGCCCTACTGACACCATCCTCTGCCCTACTGACACCGTCCTCTGCCCTACTGACACCGTCCTCTGCTCTACTGACACCATCCACTACTCTACTGACACCGTCCACTGCCCTACTGACACCATCCACTGCCCTACTGACACCGTCCACTGCTCTACTGACACCGTCCTCTGCCCTACTGACACCATCCACTGCTCTACTGACACCATCCACTGCTCTACTGACACCGTCCACTGCCTTACTGACACCATCCACTGCCCTACTGACACCGTCCACTGCTCTACTGACACCGTCCACTGCCCTACTGACACCGTCCACTGCCCTACTGACACCGTCCACTGCCCTACTGACACCATCCACTGTTCTACTGACACCGTCCACTGCCCTACTGACACCATCCACTGCCCTACTGACACCGTCCTCTGCCCTACTGACACCGTCCTCTGCCCTACTGACACCGTCCTCTGCTCTACTGACACCATCCACTACTCTACTGACACCATCCACTGCCCTACTGACACCGTCCACTGCTCTACTGACACCGTCCACTGCCCTACTGACACCGTCCACTGCCCTACTGACACCGTCCACTGCTCTACTGACACCGTCCACTGCTCTACTGACACCGTCCACTGCCCTACTGACACCATCCACTGTTCTACTGACACCATCCACTGCCCTACTGACACCATCCTCTGCCCTACTGACACCGTCCTCTGCCCTACTGACACCGTCCTCTGCTCTACTGACACCATCCACTACTCTACTGACACCGTCCACTGCCCTACTGACACCATCCACTACCCTACTGACACCGTCCACTGCTCTACTGGCTGACAGTGTTCACTTTTAAGGTAGGCTGGTTTCATATTTTAACTGACAATTCTTTTATTAATCAAATCACATTTTATGAGTACACAAATGCTTTTGTTTTATTTAACCATGCCCCTTTAAGTCCCCCCCCCCCACTCTTAATGCAATTTGGCCACAGCCACTGTTCACCGTAGTACACCTCATTACTACTCTCATTGGGTAACCCAAGAGGTGTCCCAGGTATTTTACAATTCTATAGAGTGTACAACAAAAAAATTGCCGTGCGACGTGAAATTGTTCGGGTTTGGCTTGAAGAAAAGGTGGCAACCCTAAGTGAGACATATTTATTATAATTAGGAAGCTTATTTAATAAATTCCTCCAGTGCAACAAAATAAAATCTTCCATGACCGCTTCCTAATTATGCATCTGTTTTACCTGAAAAGCTGTCTAATCCAGTGATAATTCTGTTCCAGGCCTGTTTCAGTTGGCTGCCCAGAATTGCAGGCTCAGGGGTCACAAATGCATATAAAACGGTTGCAAAAACCTTGTTAACTAAAAAGCAGCTTGACTTGCATCTAATGTTTCAACACTGTTTTATAAATGTCTCCAGCAGTCTTTTTTTTTTTTTTCTCTTGTACAGCAACAGTTAAAGTGCAAAATTACAAGATTAGGACCTGTGTCAGTGGGATTTTGTTCACATCAGAACTGCCTCACTCTCTGTACAAATATCAATAGGAAATCAAAAGTAGCTTGAAGCAGGTTCATGCACCTGCCAATGAACTCTAAATTATCTTAAAAGCGTTCTCAAACTACAAGCTGAATTCGCCTGAAAGCAAGCTTCATTTGCCCAAACCATGTAAAATATATGGACTTTACTGTCGAGCCCAAAAGTTTTTCTAGTTTTGATTAGAGTTGGGAAACTTACTGCATATTTCCTGCCACCAGAGGTTGTTAGAGAGATTTTTTTCACCAGACAGGAAGTTTGGGGAAATTTGCAGCAGGGACACATACAATTACAAATCTAACAGGGGTTCTAGTTTTTCCCTACTATAATAAAGACAACAGAAAATCATATCAAATACTTACTGTAAATTTCCATTCCTGACACTAATCCATGGCAGTATACTACCACATATACAGTGGGGACAGAAAGTATTCAGACCCCCTTAAACTTTTCACTCTTTGTTATATTGCAGCCATTTGCTAAAATCATTTAAAGCGGAGCTCCACCCTATTTTACAAGTTTTGCTCAATCACATACCATGACTGTATTCAGTTATAAACGGATATATATATATATTTTTTGTTTTTGTTTTTGTTTGTACCTGTGTTTTTTCAATGTCCATCTCTGTCTTAGCTCCCTGCGGATATGGGAGGGTCATCTGGGGCTATTTCGCAATTTCCTTTGTATCTGCAATGTCTCCTGGGAGCTCTTGTCATTATTCCCAGGAGTCATTGCGGAGGCCTGCCGCGAGTTCTTGCGGGATTTCGATGACGAAGCCCGCCCTTTGTGATGGCAACCCTGAAGTTTACAGGGCTGCTCACCGTAAATACTGAGCATGTGCGGGAAATAGCGGTGAATGCTGGGAGCTCAGCATTCCCCAGATCCCAGAAATCCAATCAAATCGTGATTTATAAATATTTATTTAAAATGAAAACGGACAGCAGCAGCTTAAAACAACTGAAACAGTGAGTGTCACTTTATGATTGTACATGTGTCAGAATGATTAAAAAAAATGGGAATGGTCGCAGGAACCCCGCTTTCAGTTCATTTTTTTCCTCATTAATGTACACACAGCACCCCATATTGACAGAAAAACACAGAATTGTTGACATTTTTTCAAATTTATTAAAAAAGAAAAACTGAAATATCACATGGTCCTAAGTATTCAGACCCTTTGCTGTGACACTCATATATTTAACTCAGGTGCTGTCCATTTCTTCTGATCAGCCTTGAGATGATTCTACACCTTGATTTGAGTCCAGCTGTGTTTGATTATACTGATTGGACTTGATTAGGAAAGCCACACACCTGTCTATAAAAGATCTTACAGCTCCCAGTGCATGTCAGAGCAAATGTGAATCATGAGGTCAAAGGAACTGCCTGAAGAGCTCAGAGACAGAATTGTGGCAAGGCACAGATCTGGCCAAGGTTACAAAAAAATTTCTGCTGCACTTAAGGTTCCTAAGAGCGCAGTGGCCTCCATAATCCTTAAATGGAAGACGTTTGGGATGACCAGAACCCTTCCTAGAGCTGGCCGTTCAGCTATACTGAGCTATCAGGGGAGAAGAGCCTTGGTGAGAGAGGTAAAGAAGAACCCAAAGATCACTGTGGCTGAGCTCCAGAGATGCAGTCAAAAGATGGGAGAAAGTTGTAGAAAGTCAACCATCACTGCAGCCCTCCACCAGTCGGGGCTTTATGGCAGAGTGGCCCGACGGAAGCCGCTTGTCATGGTTATGCAGTAATGTGTGTCTGTCAGCTCACCTTCAGAGGCCAGCCACCCTCACCTGACTGTTTAAATAATCTTCCCTTAGCATAGTTTTCTAATTAGGAACACTATATTAACCTGGGCATTGCAAGCCAACCTTGCTGATCAACCATTGTGTATACATTGTGTGTTTGGTTTCCTGTTTCCTGCTTACCATGTGCTCTTCATTTGTCTCTGTTACCGACCTTGGCGTGTTCTCGACTATTCCTGTCTGCTCGTGACCCTGACCTTTTTGGCGTGTCCCCGACTATCCCTGTTTTCCTGTGACCCTGAACCTTTGGCGTGTATTCTGTTGTTCCTGTCTGCTAGTCGCCTTGACCTCTGCCTTATCCCTTTACTATCCTTGTTGTTCGAACCTGCTGCTTCCTTTCCCCATGAGCGTGAGCTGTGAAAGCCTAGGGTCCGCGACCTGGAGCCAGACTGCAGCACAGTCCATCCTCACCACTAGAGGCTCTGGTGAACACCTGCTGGCTCTTAGACTCTGCGCCCTGGGGAATCTATGCTCTAGCTCCAACTGGGATCTGTGTTAGTGATCCAGTAGACCTGCTTCCTGAACCTCCCTGAGTACTATCCGCAGCAGTCAGTCCTAGGGTCCACTATCTTAGCAGTGCACTTCCGACTCCTACGGAGTACATCTGTCACCTGCTCTCAGGTGACTTGACAGTTTGATCAGCCATGGACCCGGTTGATGTGCCGCTACCCGCAGATTATCCGTTGCAGGGCCTAGTTCACAGACTTGAGACCCAGGAATCGCATCAGACCCAGGTGATGCGATTCCTTCAGGATTTGGCCTCCCATTTTGAACAGGTTCAGGCATCATAAGGATCCCCGGTTCAACAATCTCAACCGCTGTCTGCTGCTGCACCTGTCGCACCAGTCGCAGCCACACATTCATTACAACTGCCAGCTCCGGGCCGCTTCTCTGGGGACTTCAAGGCCTGCAGGGGGTTCCTTAGCCAGTGCACAATTCATTTTGAACTCCCGCCCCAAAACTTGTCCTCCTGTCTGACAAGGCATTAGCCTGGGCTGCTCCTCTGTGGGAACTGAATGATCCAGTGGTTTCTAGCCTGTCTGATTTCTTGAAACTTTTTCAGAATATCTTTGAGGAACTGGGTCGTGTCTCCTCAGTGGCCAGCGCTTTTTTACGTTTCCGTCAAGAGTCCACTTCTGTGGGACAATATGCTCTTCAGTTCCGTATCCTCACAGCTGAATTGAGCTGGAATAATGAGTCCCTAGTTGCAACCTTTTTACATGGCCTCTCTGATAGAGTGAAGGATGAATTAGCAGGAAGATCCCTCCCTGCTGATCTGGATGGTGTCATCACCTTGTGTAACCAGATCGATATTCGCTTTCAGGAGAGGGCCCTGGAAAAAAGACGCCAGCATTCCCTGTTCTTCAGGCAGCCTGAGCTCCCTGTCCCTTCTCTTCGATCCGAGGAGCACCCCCTGCCTGTTGAGGAACCTATGCAGCTGGGCTGGACCAAGTTATCTCCTGAAGAACGCACTAGATGCAGAACTCTTGGCCTGTACCTCTACTGTAGGGTCAAAGGTCATTTTCGTGACACTTGTTCTCTTCGTCCGGAAAAACACTCGGGGCTAATACATCTGGAAGGTGGAGTATTAGACCCTAAAATATCACCTTCACCTTCTCGTCTTCTCCTTTCTGTATTCCTTCATGTCGGCGCTTCCTCTTGTTCGGACTCGGTACATCTGGATTCCGGAGCCACTGGCAATTTCATGGATTGGGAAACTGCATCTTCCATGAGACTTACCCTTTTGCCCCTTACAACGCCATTGCTGGTCTTGGCAATTTATGGCACTGTTCTCCCAGGGGGCCCTATCCACTTCCAGACCCTCCCTGTTAAGATGTCGGTAGGGACACTCCACCAGGAGTGGATACCCTTCTTTGTCTTACCTAAGGCTTCATCTCCTATCATATTAGGTCTTCCTTGGTTACTGCTCCATTCGCCACACGTTGACTGGACTGCCCTGTTCCTCTTCCTGCCTACTCAAGGTTACCCCAAAAGAGAAACTTCTTGTTGCCACCATCCCAGTATCTTCTGCTCTTCCCGCTGTATATAGCGATTTCTAGGATGTAAGGTATGTAAAAATTGGTGCTGCGCTGTTCTTTAAAAAAAAAACTATGGTTAGTACAAAGGTAAGTAAACACGTAAAATGATATAAATATATAAAAAACCACAAACAATATAAGAATATGTACAATCAATATAGAGCACTTCTATACCCAATAGGTGCAGTGTGAAGTTCCACAATAATCGGTGGTAATAGAAAAGTGCAAAGTGCAAGAAAATCATTCAATAAAGACTTAAGGCCAGATGTGATAAGTATCTAACTGGAAACACTAAAATAAATATATACAATCACTAAAAACCTCAATGGATCATGCACATAGGCAAAAAACAGCAATTAATAAATTAAATGTGCAACCTGCAATCAATATGTGCAAGAATTGCAAATGCAGTGTATAGGGGGAAGGGGGGGGGGGGAATTAAAAACAAAGAGCACACTGAGAAGTAATAAAAAATCTAAAAATCGCTAAAACCAGCATGGGGGAAAAGACGCATAATTAAAAGTCGCTAAGAAAGCAATTGAGGTCAAATTCGATATTAAGGCCTCTGGGCGAGAACGTATCTAATGTAAATATCCATTTTGATTCCAACTGGCTGATGGTCCTAACTTTGTGTCCCCCCCATCAATGTTTGATATATGGTTCTATTCCCCAAAATTTCAGATGGGAGGGATCTTTATTGTGGCATAAAAGGAAATGTTTAGATACACTATGTTTATCGTATCCACAGAATATTTTGAACATGCTCCTTAATGCGTACCTTTTAAGGGCTTTTTGTGCGGCCGACATATTGCAGGCCGCAACTGCACTCCAGGGCGTATACTACTCCTTCCGTATTACAACAGATGAAGTTTTTAATATCATACGTGACTCCCGTGCTTGTGGATATAAAATTAAATTTCTTTTCGTTCGGACGTCTAGTTCTCAAGCATGCAAAACATCTCTTGCAAGGATAGAAACCTTTTCCGGTAAAAAAGGTAAAATTCCTCTTAGGGGATCTATTATGTTCTTGACTACTTTTTACTCTGGGATGTGTCCTGCAATAGTCGGACTGATGCACTCTCTAGATCATGTGGCACTCTGGATGAGGAGCCCACCTATGAACCTGAGCCGATCATTCACTCCAGTTTGCATAACCATTTACCTTTGTCTGTCCCTAAACTCCCTTGGACGCACAGCCAGGCTAACTTGTTGTTCCACAGTCGCTATGCCCTGTGATGCCTCTGCACCAGTTTATGCCAGTTTAGCCCATGCCCAGTGAGCTTCCTGCTTTTTCTTATTCAGGACCTTCTGCAACCTGGTCTCACCCTACTACTACTATGTCCATTCAAACCTGTCTAAGAGGCTCAATCCATCCTTTGGATAGACCATTCGGCCAGGTGGGGTTTTCAATCTTTTTTTCAGGGCTCTGTTTGTGTTTCAGCTACCCAGCTTGACTCTTTTGACACGTCATCTTCTAACCAACCTGACCTCAGGGATCCACTGACCTCTGCCCAGTCTGATGGTCCTGTGCTGGATGTCCAGCTCAAATTTAATGCCCCGTAGACACGGTCGGACTTTGTTCGGACATTCCGACAACAAAATCCTAGGATTTTTTCCGATGGATGTTGGCTCAAACTTGTCTTGCATACACACGGTCACACAAAGTTGTTGGAAAATCCGATCGTTCTAAACGCAGTGACGTAAAACATGTACGTTGGGACTATAAACAGGGCAGTGGCCAATAGCTTTCATCTCTTTATTTATTCTGAGCATGCGTGACACTTTGTCCGTCGGATTTGTGTACACACGATCGGAATTTCCGACAACGGATTTTGTTGTCGGAAAATTTTATAGCCTGCTCTCAAACTTTGTGTGTCAGAAAATCCGATGGAAAATGTGTGATGGAGCCTACACACGGTTGGAATTTCCGACAACAAGTTCCTATCACACATTTTCCGTCGGAAAATCCGACCATGTGTACGGGGCATAAGGGTCTGGGGGACCCTGCTCAGACTCCTGATGGTCTTCTCATGCCCTCATGCCCTTACCCATTCCTAAAAAGCCTTTAGTCCTCAATAAGTCCCCTCATCCTCTCCCTACCTCGGTTCCGGTCTCTGAGGATAATCTAAAGTACGAGGTTAGTCAAGTTTTGGAATCCCGACTCCGTAAAGGCATTCTTCAGTACCTCGTACATTGGAAAGGGTTTGGTCCTAGTTACGTAACGGGTGACCCCGCCCCCCTCTGACGTCACAGGGAATGCCACAGGGAAGTCCTCGTCAGGTCCACGTGCGTCAGGGGGGGGTGGGGTCACCGGGTGGCCCCACCCTCCATTATTTAAGAACCTTCAGAAGACAAGAAGCATCACACAGCGGGAGCCTCCCATCATGGATGCGGAGCGGCCCGAGAAGAAAAAGGGAAGAAGATGCCGCGGAGGAAGATGCCGGACGAGAACACCGGAGGAAGAACCAGAAGAACCAGGGGAATCAGAAGAAGAAGAAGATGGAAGAAGAAACCAAAGGAAGATAGAAGAAAGAAGATGGAAAAAAGAAGACTTTAAATAAAGGAATTGTCAAAAACTGTCTCTTGTCATTTTTGACATTTTTGACAGTTTTTTTGTGAAATGGTAGGGGTAAGAACCCCCTAAGCATTTCACACAGGAGGGGCCAGGATCTGGGGGTCCCCTTGTTAAAGGGGGCTTCCAGATTCCGATAAGCCCCCCGCCCGCAGACCCCCACAACCACCGGGAAAGGGTTGTGGGGATGAGGCTCTTTGGCTAGCCCAAAGCACCCTCCCAATGTTGAGGGCATGTGGCCTGGTACGGTTCAGGAGGGGGGGCGCTCTCGTCCCCACCTCTTTTCCTGCGTGCTTGGATAAGGGTCTGGTATGGATTTTTGGGGGGACCCCACACCTTTTTTTTTTTTTTTTTTTTGGCGCGGGGTTCCCCTTAATATCCATACCAGACCTGAAGGGCCTGGTATGGAATTTAGGGGGACTCTCCACGCCATTATTTTTTTAAATTTTGGTTCAGGGTTCCCCTGTGGGGAAATCCCATGCCGTTTTTATTAATGAACTTTTATGTGTATTGTCGGACCGACAATTCATTAATAGTCGCGAGTAGTTTTGAATGACTTTTTTTCCTTTGACATGTCATTTTGCTGTCAGACTGTTCTAAACACAGGAAACATGCGCCCCTTTACAGGCATACTATAGACACCCCCCAGGTACGAAATTTAAAGGAATATTACACTTTTATTGTTTCACTTTAAGCATTATTAAAATCACTGTTCCCCAAAAAACGGCCGTTTTTAAAACTTTTTTTGCATTGATCCATGTCCCCTGGGGCAGGACCCAGGTCAACAAACACTTTTTATAACAATACCATGCATATAAGCCTTTAAAATTAGAACTTTTGATTTCTCCCATAGACTTTTAAAGGGTGTTCCCCGACTTTCGAATTTGTCGCGAACACCCCAAATTGTTCGCTGTTCATGAGTTCGACTCGAATTTGAAGCTCATCCCTAGCCGGCAGGGAGATGGGAAAGATCACCCACTGAGTGTCTCTGCTTATAAGAGAAATGTGGAAGCACTCCTGTGTTTTTTTTCTTAATGTTTGTTTACATTTATTAATAAGAATACTGCTGGAGTTTAGTCAGGGAGCTCCTCACAAATTTACTTGCCAGGAGTAATTATCTTGGTCGATTAATAAGGGATTTATTGATTTCTCCCTAAGCTTGGCCTTGTTGCACTTTTCTCTTCTACCACTAGGTGGTCGGGTACTTGGAGGTACTAGATATGAGTAGGTCAACCCAAAGTCAGGTTATGGATATGTGTGTGTCCCAGCCAATGGGCAGGGGTTTTCTTGAATCCCTTGGCCTGCTGGGAGAGCCTATATATTTGGGTGAGGTCAGGTAATCTGTGTTTTGCGCCACCTGGACGGCTGTCTGGGTGGACATGTGTCGTACGTCCCGGGGTGCTATCCCGGGGGCATCTGGCTGCTAGGCTGTGTGAGGGTCTATCCAGAAGTGAAAGAGCAGCGCAGGGTTGGGATTGCGACTTGCAGTCCAACCAGAAGTGGCGGTTCTGCCGGCCAGAGAGCCAGGCAGTGTTCGGAGGTAGAAGGGAAGCTGTCGCCAAGAAGGGAACAATCGCCTTTACCAGGGACCACACTGAGTAACCAAAGCAAGCACCAGAACCATATTCTCACTGAAGGGCATGGTGGAGAATCAGGAAACTTCAGGCAGTGATCAAGTCAGGGACCCAACCAGCGGAGGAGACGCTTGCAGAGCAGCCTTGTGTGTCAAGCCAGGGACCGAACCGGTTAGCAGGGGTAAAGCTTGAGGAGTATCTGGACTGCCAAGCTAGGGACCCAGCAGGGAAGCGTGGGTGACGCTTGAGGGGATACCACCGCAAACCTTGGAGGAGCTCAAGGGATTCAGAGTCAGTGAATCAGAGGGTCTGGTGAGAGACCAGCAGCTCAGTATTGAAGAACTACAAGGAGCAGTTGTAGTGGAGTTGAAAGAACTGATACGTTTGATTTAGGAACTGTTAACGGACTGTTATCATAGGGGATAGCAATCCTGCACGTGCAGAAGTGGCGGCTTGCTAGGGCCTTTCCCTGCATGGCTGTCCTTCTTTCGAAGTCTGAGTCTGTCAATTGAGCTTGCAACTAAGGGTGTCCTGGCCCTATCCCTCTTCCCCAAAATATACTATCAAAAGAAATAAAACCTCTTTTACATCCAAGAAGTGTCTGGCACCCCATATGACTTTCACCATCTTTGTACCTACCACATATTGAAGGATGTCAGCTATCTTTGGCCTTGGAGGTTTTCATTAGACCAAAAGAGGTAAAAGACCTTGATATATATATATATATATATATATATATATATATATATATATATATATATATATATATATATATATATGTAAATATATATATATATATATATGTATATGTGTATATATATATATATATATATATATATATATATATATATATATATATATATATATATATACATATATTATATGTATGCATTTCATTTAAGTGGTAGACGTTGTTATAAATGAAGAGTAGGTGAAGGTTGTAGCATGGGATAGCTTATAAGAAACATTAAGGTGCAATATATTACATTTTTTAAGCAATGCCAAGCCCCAGACTTATGCCCCGTACACATGGTCAGACATTGATCGGACATTTCGACAACAAAATCCTAGGATTTTGCCTAGGAAACTTGTCTTGCATACACACGGTCACACAAAGTTGGCGGAAAATCCGATCATTCTGAACGCGGTGACGTAAAACACATATGTCTGGACTATAAACGGGGCAGTAGCCAATAGCTTTCATCTCTCTATTTATTCTGAGCATGCGTGGCACTTTGTGCGTCGGATTTGTGTACACACGATCGGAAATTCCGACAACGGATTTTGTTGTCGGAAAATTTTATAGCCTGCTCTCAAACTTTGTGTGTCGGAAAATCCGATGGAAAAAGTCCAATGGAGCCCACACACGGTCGGAATTTCCGACAACACGCTCCGATCGCACATTTTCCGTCGGAAAATCTGACCGTGTGTACGGGGCATTATACTGTGACAGTGAAAACCTGGTGTGAACATAAGATGACAACATAGCTGTGCACAGTAATACAAAGTGAAAAAAAATGAATAATGCCCCGTACACACGGTCGGATTTTCCGATGGAAAATGTCCGATCGGAGCGTGTTGTCGGAAATTCCGACCGTGTGTGGGCTCCATCGGACATTTTCCATCGGATTTTCCGACACACAAAGTTGGACAGCAGGAGATAAAATTTTCCGACAACAAAATCCGATCGCGTCAATTCCGACCGTGTGTGGCCTGTTCCGACGCACAAAGTGCCACGCATGCTCAGAAGAAATTCCGACACGGGACAGCTCGTTCTGGTAAACTTAGCGTTCGCAATGGATACAGCACTTTCGCCACGCTGCAATGTTCAAAATGGTTTAATACAGCGCACTCTCTTCTTCTTTATAATGTGACAAGAATTAAGTCGTTTTGCTGCTCATATTCACACACACTTCTCACAAAGTTTTATTTGTGTTTTTTTAGTGGGATTCCCTCAATATATTGTTATTAGTTGTCACATCTGACAGTTTTATATTTTTTTTGGATTTTTTTTTTGGTTTTTAAGCCTTTTTTTTTCTTTAATGTTTGGATTTTTTCCAAGGCTGATCTTTGTTCAATGTTATTTTTATTTTTTCTCCAGAATATTTTTGTGTGTGTTTTGTGTGGCAAGTTACCCCAACACCATTGATATCTTTTATTATTTAATCTCCAGGAGATTTTTTGTTGTTGGTGTCCCTTGTTCATTTCACATTGTATATTTGCAATGTACCTGAATCCTCACAAACAAACCATCATTTTTGAAGTAAAACACATAGGAGAGTATAATTCAAAACAAAAATCCTTTATTAAGGGCTCAGAACCAAACAAAGAGGAAGGCAACACTGGATCAACAGCAGAAATTAGTGAAGCCTGGGACCCCCACGGCAGACATCAATTCTTAAACCTCAAAATTGGTGGCCTGAGGAGTCCATATATAAGGGAGGGCAGTCTGGTCCGGGATTCACAGAGACTCGGATAGCAGCAGATGACATCAGTGTCCCCAGGCTGTGGTACCACAAGAGGCTGCATCTTTTGGCCGACCAGACTGGATCCAGGGCAATCACTCTCTGGTCTTCCTTTCACACTTCCTTCCGGGCTGTGGCTGTGCAGTAGGAGATGTGGCAGGAGGAGGAGTAGGACCTGGAGGAGGAGGAGGACTGGGAGGACCTGGAGGAGGAGGAGGACTGGGAGGACCTGGAGGAGGACTGGGAGGCCCTGGAGGAGAGGGAGGAGGAGGAGGAGGACCTGCAGGAGGAGGAGGAGGACCATCCCAAAGCTGTGTGTGAGGTGTACGTTGGCCCCTCACACCTTTCGCCAGAGCCTCTGATATGAGGGCCTGACACATGGCTTGTTGGCCCTCCTCCATCCTCTGCATTTTATAGGCAATGAATGCCGCAAGGTTCTCCTGCCTGGTGTGTGGTGCTCCCAGGACCTCTGTAGCCCTCCAAAAAAATCTGATAGTCGCCTCCTCTAGGCTACTCCTCCTGCTGCCACTTTCTGTTTTCAGGGGGGGTGGAGGGACCTGCAGATCAGCCACCTCCTGGCTGAGACTTCCCTGTGTATGAAAAAGGGACATGGTTTTAGTTTTTGCATCATCAATCACAATCATAAATTAGTACTCCCAACTAACATCTAGTTAACATCATTGATTGGACAAGCAGAAATATTTAGAGGAATGCTATACCTGGCTCAATCTGGGCTCCTCCACATATGGCCTGGAAGGCCCAGGTTGGGCATCAGAAGCCTCAGCCGGGGGGGAAGGAAGCGTGGAAGGAAGACTTGAGAGGGATGGCCTGGGTTCAGTCTGGCCTGCCAGAAAGTGCAGCCTGTCGTAGTACAACATCCTGGGGACATAGATGTCATCTGCTGCTCCGGATCTCTGTGAATCCAGGACTTTATTGCGCTCCCTCAGATATGTGCTCCTCAGGCAACCAATTAATATCTTTAAATAAGTGATGTCTGCCGTGGGGATCACCTGCTTCACAATTTCACACAATTGCTCCAGTGCTGCCTTCCTCTTTGCTTGGTTTTTGAAATGGGGGTGGGTAATCTCCCACAGACAGGGCAGCTCCCTTAGCATATCAATGAATAGTGACATGAAGTCAGTATCTCTCATTAAGATATCCATGTTCACTGCAAGACACAACACAAGACAAAGCCTAATGTCACAGCTCACAGATCGTACGTAATACGCACGCGTGTTACGCTTTATACACACTGCGCATGTGTGTAACTCCGCCCGCCCCTGACGTTCTTTCTATTCTATTCCCCGCCCCTTTTCGTTCGGCGCAGTGGGGGAAGAGCATGATAGCGGAGTTACAACAGGTGCGTGCTAATTCTAACAACGAGGAGGAGGAGGAAAGCCCGGATCCAGGCACGTCCCGATCCAGAAGGAGACGTTTTAAGGCCACAAATATGTCGTTTGGGGAGATGTTGGAGATGGTCGACATCATGAAGAAGTCCGACTATGACGGAAAATATGGGCCTTACCCCAACCCCAACATCAGAAAGGCCAAAATCATTGGTAAAGTGGTCAGGAGTCTTGAGCGGAATTTCGGGGTACGAAAATTCTAAAGATCAGCTCAGGAAGCGGTGGTCGGACCTGAAGTTGAGAGAGCCAGAGCAGTACCGAAAGATCCGGAGAGTGCTGCAAAAAAGTAAGTAGTTGTGCTGTGTTCATATTCTTTCTGTCTTTATTCCGTTCGTTCTTCTCCATATGCTTTTAGTAATTGTAACGTTTAAAAGGGCAACTTTAATGTTCATGGGCCCATTATTCGTTCGTATCAAACATTTTTTCTTTCGGCCTCTAGAACACCATTGTTTAGGCCATATGCATTTTCCCACATTTTTTTTGGGCCTACTTGGATGCAAAATATTTGTTTGTGTAGATGGGTTTGTTACTAGAATGAAATGCAAACTAGATTGTGTGTAAGGAGAGGACACTGAGCAGCTGTTTTCACATCTGGACACTGGAGCACTAGTGTGGGACACAAGAACACCATTTTTATTAGGGGGGGCACACTGATGCTCCAGTGTATACTATAGGGGGGGTCTCCATCTGTGAAGCTTGTACCAAACAGGTAAAGTATTGCAGCTTGACAAAGGGCAATAAAAAATATACATCTTTGAACTCGGCTAACATAGAAAATTGTACCCCACTTCCAAGCAATGTTTCCTATTTCTATAGTTCTGCCATCAAATATCTGTGTGCTAAGTATACCATTTTTGTTTTACATAGGGGAGAAAAGACTCGGAGGTCACTCCTCATCCCAGGAGACCAGAGCCCCCCCCCCTCTGGAAGAAGAGGGAAATACCACCAACCCAAGAAGAAGAGCAGGAGGAAGAAGAAGATGTGGTGGAGATTGGCACCACAACAGGTGAGTGTCTGCAACCACAGGCTCAGGTAAGAGATGGATGTTGGCAGATTTTTGAGACCTTTTTTTTTTGTTCTTTATCTCTTTTTAGGTGATCGGGATCCAGAATGTTTCACATCTGAAAGTGCCCAGATACTGATTGGGGAGATCATGGGATGTAATCTCCAATTGCAAAACATCCAGCAACAAATCACTGATGTTATTAAAAAAAATAATAACATCATTGATGTTTTGGGGCGAATTTAAACCCCACAAAATCACCTGTTTTAGGTTACTCAAATTTTTCCAATGTTTATAAAAGCCAAATTTGGAGGATGCACACAGTGTGCCAACATGTGCTATCTGCCATCACGGGAGATCAATGGACGCGTTTTGGGGGTGCAACCCCTTCTTCAATTATAAAGTAGCGTTGAGGAAGGGCTTGCTCCCCCAAAACACATCCCTTGATCCCCCATGATGGCAGATAGCACATGTTGACATTCGTAAATTGGTGTGCATCTTCCAAATTTGGCTTTTCCAGGGGTGATTTCCCCCCATCTGAACGCTATATCAAACCCAGTTCCTAAATACTGATGTCTGATATAGCCTTCAGGTTTTACCATATGTGAACTTTGTAAGTTCAAGTTTTTTGGCTTTCTTGTTGGTTTTACACAGGCCTGTTTTATCTGAAATGGATATTTAGATTTTTCATAATGCTACTGCAAACATTTTATACAACAAACATGTTGGTTTGTTTTAAAAACCTTTGGTAAATGCGCATGTGATTGTGCAGGTATAAAAAAGTGCCTTACTCAAGAATGTGTGGATTATTGTCTCAACACTACAACACTTTTGGGGTGATGTAATTGTTGTTTTATGCACGAATGGGGGTTATTTCCTAAGGGCAAATCCTCTTTGCACTACAAGTGCAGGTTCAGTGCAGTTGCAAGTGCACTTGTAGTGAAATGTGTTTTTGCATTTAGGAAGTACCAGCCAACACTGTTTTTTTATAAGGTTACCCAATCACGACATTTTCTGCACTCAACACATTTCTGTCAGGGTCAGCTAAAACAAACACAAGCAGTAAATGTCCACCAAGAATTTCTTTTGGTTGTTTTTTATTGGAAAAAGGTGTCACATATTGTCTGGCATATTGATAGCCCCCCTACCCGCAAAGAACTCCAGGTATCGTAACCGGACATCACGGGCATTCAGGGAGGGCAAGCCAGGACGGCCGCTTTCAAGTGCCGTCATTGTTGAAGTATTTGGGATTCCGGCCTCAGGCCCAACTGAGCCAGCATAGTTGGCTGAATGTTTTCGTAGAAAATTATGGAGAACACAGCAGGCAAGTATTATATGGTTCAGTTTATACTCCGCCATATGGATGGGTGTCATAAATAATCGGAACCGGCTGGCCAGGATTCCAAATGTGTTCTCCACCACTCTTCGGGCTCTGGCCAGCCGGTAATTAAAAACCCTCTGTTCCGGGGTGAGGGTCCTCATCGGGAATGGCCGCATCAGGTGGTCCCCCAGCGCAAATGCTTCATCAGCAACGAACACAAATGGGAGACCTTCAACATTGTCCTCTGGAGGTGGCAAGTCCAAGCTGCCATTCTGGAGACGCCTGTAGAACTCCGTCTGGGCGATCAGTCCACCATCGGACATCCGGCCATTCTTCCCCACGTCCACATACAAGAAGTCGTAATTAGCCGACACCACCGCCAACATCACTATACTATTAAACCCCTTGTAATTATAATAGTACGACACCGAGTTGGGTGGTGGGACGATGTGGACGTGTTTCCCATCAATTGCCCCTCCGCAGTTAGGAAAGTCCCACCGCTGGGCAAAGTGGGAGGCCACAGTCTGCCATTCCTGTGGCGTGGAAGGAAACTGTTGAGGAAAAAACAATAAACATTACTATTTTTTCACAGAAACCTGGCAAGCAGATTAGACACAAACATTATGGGTCAACCTCCAGATAGCATTTATTAAGGGGAATTTAACAACAACAAAGTATAAGGTACACCTATCATATTCCCCCCCCCCCCATGGGCCATTTCTAACATTATAGGGGGGGGGACTCTTGGACAGGTAACCCTCTTCACTTCATTGAGAGGTGAATGCCTAAATACAGGGTATTACTTGGAACAGCCCCTCCTTATTTACACTATTGGCAGCCCACTGGACAGGTAAGAAGCGTCATAATACAAAGATATAAATACACACTGTACACATTTGAGCACATTTGGACATTCTGCTATTACCTATCAAGATAATAATAGGATCCCAAAAATTTAAACAGTACCATTGGAAAGTATACAGGCAGGCCCTTGCACTACATGCTTTGGGGAATTCATCCATAAATCTGAGCACTAAAGAGATGGGTATAGTGTGTATGGGTTTGGCAAAGTCAGCAGATAGATGATTGAGGATAGAGAATTGGGATCAGCTGACTTAGCATTTGGGGGGGGGAGGGTTACCAAAAATTTGGGGACACCACAAAAAAAAGCCTCTGGCCCTCTGCCTGAATTTAAATCAAAAATAACATTTCCAAACAATTTAGGGGGTGTTTGGGGTAAAGCACTACTATGGAGCTGATAAAATACATTGTTAAGTGACTACATGAGGTGAATATAGGGCAGGGGACACCATGCTGGGGAGGTTATTGAAGGGCAAATATGTATGAAGGACCTAAAATAATAATTACATAAAAATCCAGCATGCATGAGGACAAAGGGGACATTCACAGCATAATACAATCATGGTAATTAGGGAATGAGGAAAGAAATACAATATATTATCAAACATTCAATACAATAAAATGTGATATAAAAGGATAACAATCTTACCTTCATATACTCCTTCTGTAGGACCTGGATGATGGCAGAACAGGTCTCTGGGATAATGATCCCCAGAGCCTGGGGGAAGATGCCTGTCGAGAACTTGAGGTCCTGCAGGCTTCTCCCTGTGGCCAAATACCGCAAGGTAGCGACCAACCTCTGCTCCGGAGTGATGGCTTTGCCTCATGCAGGTATCCTGCCTGCTGATATAGGGGGTCAGCGAAGCCAACAAACGGTGAAACACGGGGTCCGTCATCCTGAGAAAGTTCCTGAAATCATCAGGATTATTCTCACGGATCTCACGGAGCAAAGGCATATGACAGAACTGGTCACGCTGAAGCAACCAATTCTTGGTCCATGAACTCCTCCCCACCCTGTTCATGGACTGGACTTGTGTCAAGGTCAGGACCCCAACACCAAGCCCCCGCACAGCACGAACTCCACGAGGAGTACGCATACGAAACATGGCTAGAAAACGGTCGGCTGCTCAGAACGAAGTAACAGAACGCACTGAAGAACAGCAAGGCCTGTGAAGAGCGACCTGGAAAACAGCAACGAGCGGACAAGATCGCACAGAAAACTCCAATACGAACTGACTGCACGCACTGAAGAGCAGATACAAACCCACAAGCACAAACTGAACGGCAGAAAACGATCTGAAAGCCACGAGTCTGAAAAAGCGCGAATCGTCTCTCACCAAACTTTTACTAACACGAGATTAGCAAAAGGAGCCCAAAGGGTGCTGCGCTTGGTTCTGAACCGGCCTTTTCTAGTCTCGTCGTACGTGCTTGACGTCACCGCGTTCTTGGCGATCGGAAATTCCGACAACTTTGTGCGACCGTGTGTAGGCAAAACAAGTTTGAGCCAACATCCGTAGGAAAAAATCTGAGGATTTTGTTGTCGGAATGTCCGATCAATGTCCGACCGTGTGTACGGGGCATAAAAGTATATTATGAGTTTTACATTACATCATGTAAGATGAATTATTCTATTCTGAGCAGATATCAGCCAGCTTCCACCTGTCAGCTTTTTTTATAGCATGGAAAATGTTTTGATGCATGAACAATGTTCATTTAATCAAAATTTAATGCATCTGCTGGTTTTTCCAGTGTAGTCCACAAGGGACTTTCAAGACGCAAGTAAGACTGAAAAAGGAGATTCACTTACAATGTTTTCTTTAGTCATAGTTTTTTGCCTTATTCCAGATGCACTCCAGAAATAAAGCTGAACCCCAGGCAGCAATCTGAAAAAAAAACACAATTTAATCCAGTTATAAGATTATTAAAAAAACATTAAAAGTATTTTACATACAGATAGTATATATACAGTCTTGATATTACCGTAGTCTGCTTTAATCCCTTGCACAACTGCACCTAAATTGGAAGAAAGTCAGTACTTTGAGCTAACCAAGGCTTTACTCAATGGAGTAATTTCAGATTATGGGGCCACTTGATATTACATTACAGGGGAGTCAGGGACTAGTGCCATGGACAGATGTTGTCAGCAAAGTGTTGTCCAGATAACTGCTTTGTCTTCAATAGCTTACCAGTCTTTTTTAGAATGTTATGTTTAGTCTCATATGTTAGGGCTTCATTGTAAATTTCTTAGCCAACCTCCCCAACTTCTTCCAATGCCAAAGAAAACAAGTGTTTAAATATGTGATGTTAAAGCGGAGTTCCACCTGGGAAAAAAATTAAAAGTCAGCAGCTACAAATACTGCAGCTGCTGACTTTTAATATATGGACATTTACCTGTCCAGGGAGTCCGCAATGTCGGCACCCGAAGCCGATCTTCGGATCAACTCACGGGTGCTGCTGCCACCATTCCTTGCAAGGGAACCAGGAAGTGAAGACTTTCGGCTCCACTCCTGGTTCCCTACTGCGCATGCGCGAGTCACGCTGCGCGTTCTGAATGGTCCCTGCTATTTTCTGGGACCTGTGTCTCTCCCAGAAGGCAGAAAGGGGGGAGGAGGAGGGGCTGGACATGGCGTAGTTCGCCGCAGAAAGTTTGGCGATCTATGCCCGGAAGTGGGAGCAAATACCTGGATTTAATAGGTATCTGCTCCCCCCCCTCCCCGCTGAAAGGTGCCAAATGTTACACCAGAGGGGGGATGAATCCAATAAGTGGAAATTTCATTTCTGGGTGGAACTGGACTTTAACCACTTACAGACTGGAAGAATTTCCTGCTTAATGACCAGGCCATTTTTTGCAATATGCCACTGTGTCGCTTTAACTAACAAATGTGCGGTCGTGCTACGTTGTACCCAATCAAAATTGATGTGCTTTTTTTCCCACAAATAGAGCTTTCTTTTCATGGTATTTGATCACCTTTTTATTTTTTGCGCTATAAACAAAAAAAGAGCAACAATTTTGAAAAAAATATTTTTTTTTACTTTTTGCTATAATAAATATGCCCAAAAATGTTTTTAAAAAACACATTTCTTAAAAAAAAAAAAAAAAAAGAGCAGTAATTGCAATAATAACGACCATCATATTTTATATTGATATATTTAATATTTTATATATGAAGTAATCGTTAGTACATCTGCACATAGTTATTCTATAACCCTAATACAAACTTCTTCAAACTGTGTTTTTTATGCAGAACTACAAACAGCTTTTAGTTTTTAGCTGAGAATATACTCTGGGAATCTTACAGCCCGAGAAAAACTGCATACAGGGTTATTTTCAGTGCTGGCTGGGATGACCAGAAGCTCCAAGGGCAATAAATACTCACTATCAAGACAGCTAAACAAATTCTTCTTAAAGAGGAGTTCCACCCAGAAATTGAACTTCCAATGATCTGGTTCCTCCCCCCTCCAGTGTCACATTTGGCACCTGTCTAATTCAGGAATTTGCTCCCACGTCCGGCGAAAGAGCGCCGTAAAATCTGTGCCATATCCGGCCCCTCCTCCTTCCCCCCCGCTGTCTTCTGGGAGACATACAGGTCCCAGAAGACAGCAGGGACCATTCAAAATGCACAACGCAACTCGCGCATGCGCAATAGGGATGCTGGCGGACATCGAGTTCACGGTACCCACAGATCAGGGTTGCCAGCGGTGCGCCCATGCGCCCCAGACCCAGAAGTGTTCAAACAAGTACTAGGTACGTGATCTGATGCAGAGTGGCAGCTCTGCCGCACTATATGTACAGTGAGCGGTCCGCAAGTGGTTAACCACTTCAGCCCCGGAAGGTTTTACCCCCTTCCTGACCAGAGCACTTTTTACAATTTGGCACTGCGTCGCTTTAACTGCTAATTGCGCGGTCATGCAATGTTGTGACATAGAAATTTGGCTGCATACAGAGCACACAGCCAAATCTCTTGTTTCTAATAATAATAATAATAATTTCGTCTAATGATATAAACGCATCTCACCTTTTGATCATATGTCTTTCCTTCTGCCGTAGCCCATACTCTGGTGTGTGCCCCATCCTCACAAATAGACACAACACATGCTTACGTTACTAGCTCCAACATCACTCTGCCAGCCAGCCTCCTCTCAGCTGCGAGTGAGCCACTTTATTAGCATATCAACAGGAAGTTCCAAAGCTCGAGGGTTGGGCTTCCAACAGCCAAACACCTCTTACAAAGCTTGTGACCTCACAAGAAATGAACACAGGATGTGAATGACCATATAAGGATTTAACACCACAACAAAATACATACAACCAAATGACGATGACTAGAGTTCCTCATGGATGGGAGATTATCTGCAGGTGTACGTCATGGCACCCCAAACATGTTGATCAGGCATACCAGGGGTGACAAGAGCAAACAACCGCTAAACCGATAATGTCTTTGCAGAGCGAACACACCCCCACCAGATGATTGTTCTGTGCATTCCACAGGGGCCCTTTGCTTTCGGACATGTCCTCTATCCGCAAACACCTCTCTCCGAACACCAGGACGTTTTCCACTACCTAACAGGTCTCAACCAGCGTCAGTCTGCCCCAGTCAGCTCTTCAGAGCGGGCTGCGAAAGAGCAGACACCGGGAGACTCTTATGACAATACATTAACATAAAATTTTCCACAACAGTCCCTCCTCTTGTCATATGATCCCATGTGTCCCTCAGTGAATCCTGATCTTCTTCTTAGTTCATAAAAAGTAAAACACGGCTTGACATGTAGACTCTGTTGGAGATGACGTGGTGAACTGTAGTAGTCGCCGGTCGGTTTGGGATCCTCTGTGACGTGGGTCGGGCTTCGGGCATCTCATCAGGGAAGATGTGGT
Source organism: Lithobates clamitans (assembly GCA_037952925.1). Classification (NCBI taxonomy): domain Eukaryota; kingdom Metazoa; phylum Chordata; class Amphibia; order Anura; family Ranidae; genus Lithobates; species Lithobates clamitans. Next base: position 265,938 of record JBBGZY010000731.1, read on the forward strand.
CATCTGCTCAGGCTCTGGTCACGCGTCCAATCAGGCAACAGGAGCACCTCATCATGGCATATAGAAGGAATAGAAACAAAAACAACATGAGCATATATACCCCTACTTCTTTCAACTATGATCCGCTGCAAAATAAAAATTAAATCCCCAACGATTCCCAAAACCTTAAAAAGGATTCCAACCTTCACTAGCTATAGCTCTGGCTTTGCCTTGTAGGGATCTAAACTTTATCCATATGGGCCTGAACTTTGTCACTACTATCCCCGATTCAGATATAACAATCTTTACTTATGAATTCCCAGAAACCCCCTTGGACTGTGGAAACTTCCTTGTAGCTTCAACAGTTACATGAAACATCCCATCCTTGATGGATGAGAAATTGTTCAAGCGTTTCATAAGCTCAAGCCCCCACCGTGTACAAGCAATTCCCTTCTAGCTCTCCCTGCCAGTCCCTGCGCTAATTACCGTGTCACATGCTTAGAGGTGAGCGCAAGCACGAGTGGGGGGTCACAGGAGAGCACTGAAGCATGCTGTATTGTGAACACCATTAAGAAGGAGCATGATGAACACTGTTTTTTATGGACACCATATACCTGCACTTTACGTTTTGTTATCAATAAACTGAAGTTTATTTGGATGTGGACACTTGATTGCTACACAATTAGCACCTGGATTTTATATTTATAATCATATGCATATATTGTTTTCCTTTTTGCATGTTGCACTTTATAGTATACTTCCACAAAAGGACTGTATTTATTATATGGGTTTGTGTAATATTGGCACTTTTTTGATTTTATTATATTGAATTTTTGCAGCACAGTTCTATATTATATATATACGTTTTTAGCAATTGGGATATATTTGTAGCAATTGTTTTACATTTTTATTTTTTAGCGCAGACACAATTACTTATATAATTACAGTTGAAGCATACTTGTGGGCTACCTAGTTATCCCGATACCAAAGCTGGCAAGAACCAGAGCTATTGTTAAAATTATAATTAATTTTACCTTCTAGAAATGTTTTGTTAAGTTCCTTTGACAGGTGTCTGTTTGGATTTTACTAGTCTGTCAAAACTCCTCACACCAATATGAACGTCACATATAGCATGTACCGCCATCATTGCTGGGGCACTAATACCCGAACATGTGTCCTGTTATCTTTCTTAGCTAGTTGAGATGCTTTTCATCGTTACCCTTGCCAAAATTTATTAAACAAAAAAATATAAATCAACGAAGATACTCCTCTACTCTTTGTGGTTGATCCGCTTCTTGCAGTGGCTGGCATGGTCTCATCCTTCAAGCTTCTTTACAATGACCCAGTCACCTGGTTGGAAAGAATGTAAACTGGTTATTGTGTCAGGGTCCAGGATGGACTCATGAACCCTGTGGTGGACCTTTTGAAATTCATGTTACAGTGATTGCACCTACCCCATCAGCTAACAATGTAAGTGACAGCTAATGAGGAAAGTACAACTCTGTTTTTGGTTGACCTCCAAACAAACCTCATATGACAATAACCCAGACATCGGGACCGTGGTCACTGCATAACCTGTGCGTGGCTTACCATCTGGGGTGTAATACCTGGAACCAGTGACAAAAAGGTTCTTAGCATCTGGGATGGGAGCCTCTTTCACCAGACTGCTGTTGCTGATTCAAATTCTATCAAAGAAAAACAGTCTTGGCACAAACTTGGTTAGAATTACAAAGGTTAGTATTATTGGTTTGAAAAATTGTCATTCTCACCACTCTCATCCCCCCTTTTCTTCCCTCCTCATTACAAACTGGAGGAAGACACGCAGAGTTTAGAATGGTGCAGAATAAAACAGTGAAAAAGCCTATGATACTCTTACCTTCTTATACACCTGTACACATACTTTCAGAAACTCTTTGGACCTGAAAAGATACTTAAAAAAAAAAGTTATTAACTCTATCCTTCAAAGAATGGTAAACAATACAACATTCATGTACATTGGCAAATTGTCACTTGACATTCCACAAAACTGATAATACCTAAACCCTCTGTAAATCTTACTTTCACATTTTTTTACTAAAATACAACAGCCGCGACACTCAAGAGGGCTGTCACAGTAGGTTCAAACATCTTGTTACCACATACAAACAATGAAAAGAGACAAACATTTAGATACAAATGTGGGGGAGATATTTCATAGTTCCCAAAAAGGAAAATGAAAAAAATAAAAACAACCAGATGGAATGCTGCCTTCACTCTTTTAGCGATAGAAAAAGAATACAATTTGAAAAGCACGAGAGCATTTCGAAATCTTTGCATGGACCAGCCACACAAAGTTCAAAAATAGACCTGTGTATTTTTAATCACACAAACGTGTATTACGCATCCATCAACTCACTCAACATTACAGATTTCTGAAGCCACAGTCGCGCTACATCAACTCCAGAGGGATACCCAAAATAGTATCCTTGGACCACCTATGTCAATCTTTCTGGGGTTTAATGGCCTTTTCCTCAGAACTAGACTCCATGCTCTTGTGCATCCATTTGACTGTGGGAAGCCTCGCATTCCTTCCCTTGCACAGACTGCCATTGCCCTTGGCGATTCAAATTGGCTTATCGTCTTATCCCTGCGTCCAGGGAAACCCTTGCACCAATCTCGGAGACCACCACCCAGTGACTTCTTACACGGAGGATTGACGGACTACAACCACTATTAGTCACTCAACTAGAAACACTAAAACGAGGCATCAACTCTATGGCTTGTTGTCCCAACAATTTTGGCACAGAACTACAGAGTAAAACTCTTTTAACAACCAATTATTAACTATGCCAAATGATTCGCCAACAACCACAGATCAACCCCCGAATTATGTCTCTAGCCCTCACAGTGTATGCATACACAAGCGCATTGTGCTGTACGACCGTACACTGCGTCGCCAGACAAATATACACAGAGCACTTTTGCAAAACACTGCGGCTTCTCTCTGTACCTTGATATTACAACAATAACATGGATGCCTCCTGTTTGCTCTCTAAATTGTATTGCAGTATAAACCTTAATTTAATTTAAAAATAAAAATGATTTTGTCCTTCCAAACACAAGTTAAAAGACCCCAAGCCCCTCCCACCAACTTCCTGTTGCACACCTGAGTAGGAAGAGGGAGGGGGAGGGGAAGCCTTGAATAGCTTCATATTTTGTCTATCAAGACATTAGAAAAATCTATGGCTAACATCAACAAATAAAAACTTTTGTCCAGGAGTGGGTGTAATAAGCCCCCATAATGCAAACGGGAGGGAATCCCCCTTGACTCACATATCCCCTGGGAAGTCAAACCACAAGTTTTGAGACCGAAATACCACACAACAGTGTAACAAAAGCCAAAAACTGAAACTCCTGCAAAAAGATGGCTGAAGGAGTTCAACCAAAGTCTTTCCCTTCCACTGCAAGCCACAACATGAAATTTAGTCGTTGATCCCGCCAAAATAGAGATTTCTTAATAAAAACCTAAATGATTCTACTGGAAATGGAATTCAGTACAAAACCAGAGATATTTCGCTCGAGACTAAAATCAGCAGAAACAAAAAGGCAGTTGCAGCAATCGAAAATCGGTCCACGGCAAAATGGTGAATGAAACCCGGACTACAGAAAAATGGCCAACATTAACAAATGACAAGACAAACCAGGATTTCTTCCTACAAAAACTGACTATACAATTGAGACACCAATTGAGACACCAATTTTAACACTTATCCCTAGACAAACAATTTATGTCAATTAGGGCCTATACTGAAATATAGGCATATTTAACTAAACAATATTGGGTGGCACAGTGGTGTAGTGGTTAGCACCCCCGCCCAGCAGCAAAAAGGGCAGCTGGCTTGAATTCCAACCATGGCACTCCGGTTTCCTCCCACACTCCAAAGACATGCTGGCAGGCCAATTGGCCTCCGTCCAAAATTGGCCCTAGTACATGAATGCAAACCAGGGACCCTGTACTGCGGGCTCCCCGAGGGCAGAGACCGACGTGAGCATGCGATGCACGTGTGGAGCCCTGCGCAAACCGATGGCGCTATATGGGTACCTTTAAACAAATATGAGCATCTCAATGAGACACAATGCACAGGGACAGGGACAACCGCAGACACACACCCACACTCAGGATGGACTGGTGTCTCCACCCAACCATGCAATTATGTAATATATCCAAAATGCCAAAGTTACATAAAACATGAAATAAAACGTCCTAAACAATACACTCTTGTCGCAAATACAACACAATATTTGACTCTGAGAGTTAGAACTCCCCCCATGCTATTACCTAGAAACCTGAGACCCCCCCCCGGGTGTAAACAGCTCCTATTGTGATGTCCCAACAGTGCATGGGCACTTGGATATGCGACAGGCATTTCAACTTAAAACCAACATTCAATACAGAAAACGCAATAGTTTCCTTGAAAAGTATGTAAACAGTACAAAAATAGAATTCACAAAATCGTGCCTAGAAGCCAAATTGTAGCTTATAACACATGGCTTTGCACACACAAAGGAATACACAATGGAGCAGCTTCCCCTGTAGAAAGGCCCACAGGTCTTCAAAATGGCCGCCGATCCACATGGTGACTCCAACAAAAGCCAGACCCCAACAAAATGGCGCATTTTCCCGCCAAATCCAATACAAAGATGGCTAAACATTTCAAAGTTCACACACAAAGGAATAGAAAATGGCCGACCGCAGTCACATGGTAGACAACAACAAAAGGAAATAGCAGACAACAACAAAAGGAAATAGCAGACAAAAAACATTTTCCTGCATACACCAAAAATTACACATTGATATACTAAATGAACACTTAGACAAACATTTAAAAGTGTTAAAGTTATGAAAAAGCACAACTTAGGAACACATGGTAAATAAAATCTGGACCACAGCAAGATGGCCGATGACAAAAAGACCACATTAAAAAACACAAGCACACGGCTGCCACATACCCTCTTCTCTCAAACTCAGTTCACATCAGCTTTCACAGGAACAAGACATTGAGAAATACAGACAATAAATGCTTCCCTGTTCTTTTCATCTCAAAACAAAACCTTTCTATTGTCAACAGGGAGTAGCCAACTTAAAATGCTTGGCCGCCCCTCCCCCGGTAAAACTCATGACATCTTTACAAACAGATTCAGCTACTTACAAAACTGCTCAGAACACACACACATTGCAGGCTGCGAATCATCATACATTTCTATTTCTCATTTACTTATTACACAACATACAGTTACTCACACATACACACAGCACACAGTCTGCCTTCCACAAACATTTGAGATACAAATCACACACACACACACGCAGGCACACACCAGACATACAATCAAACTTCCAGCATTACCTCAAAAGACGAAAAATTTGTTCTTTTCATGAAGCAGACCCTCCTCAGCACATCCTAATGATCCGATACTGAAGGAGGTTCTGTCCACTCCAACCTGGCTCGCCAAGCTGACATAGAAATTTGGCTGCATACAGAGCACACAGCCAAATCTCTTGTTTCTAATAATAATAATAATTTCGTCTAATGATATAAATGCATCTCACCTTTTGACAGAGGCGGCTCTAGGCTTTGTGAGGCCTTAGGCAAAACGTACACATGAGGCCCCACGGACTGGGATGCTCCGTGATGAGGCCGCTATTCCTCAGGCTGCGGGCAGTATCTGATTTGTCCATCAGCTCCTAAGCCACAGAGTCCCAGTGGGGGTAGGCGGAGCCGCCGGGGTCAACTTCAGTGATTGAGAACAGGCAATTTAGGAGGCCGCGAGGCCCCTGTGAGTGCGAAGCCTTAGGCGACCGCCTAATTTGCCTAATTAGAGAGCCGCCTCTGCCTTTTGATCATATGTCTTTCCTTCTGCCGTAGCCCATCCTCTGGTGTGTGCCCCATCCTCACAAATACACACAACACATGCTTACGTTACTAGCTCCAACATCGCTCTGCCAGACAGCCTCCTCTCAGCTGCGAGTGAGCCACTTTATTAGCATATCAACAGGAAGTCCCAAAGCTCAAGGGTTGGGCTTCCAACAGCCAAACACCTCTTACAAAGTTTTTGACCTCACAAGAAATGAACACAGGATGTGAATGACCATATAAGGATTTAACACCACTACAAAATACATACAACCAAATGACGATGACTAGAGTTCCTCATGGATGGGAGATTATCTACAGGTGTACGTCATGGCACCCCAAACATGTTGATCAGGCATACCAGGGGTGACAAGAGCAAACAACCGCTAAACCGATAATGTCTTTGCAGAGCGAACACACCCCCACCAAATGATCATTCTGTGCAATTCGCAGGGGCCCTTTGCTGGCGGACATGTCCTCTCTCCGCAAACACCTCTCTCCAAACACCAGGAAGTTTTCCACTACCTAACAAGTCTCAACCAGCGTCAGTCTGCCCCAGTCAGCTCTTCAGAGCGGGCTGTGAGAGAGCAGACACTGGGAGACTCTTATGACAATACATTAACATAAAATTTTCCACAACAGTTGTACCCAAACTTTTCTTCCCACAAATAGAGCTTTCTTTTGATGGTATTTGATCACCTCTGTGGTTTTTATTTTTTGCGCTATAAACGGAAAAAGACTGAAAATTTTGAAAAAAAAATGATATTTTCAACTTTTTGTTATAAAAAAAAATCCAATAAACTCAATTTTAGTCATACATTTAGGCCAAAATGTCAGCCACATGTCTTTGGTAAAAAAAAGTCAATAAGCGTATATTTATTGGTTTGTGCAAACGTTATAGTGCCTACAAACTAGGGTACATTTTCTGGAATTTACACAGCTTTTAGTTTATGACTGCCTATCTCATTTCTTGAAGTGCTAAAATGGCAGGGCAGTACAACCCCCCCCCCAAATGACCCCATTTTGGAAAGTAGACACCCCAAGGAAATTGCTGAGAGGCATGTTGAGCCCAATAAATATTGATTTGTGCAAAAGTTATAGTGTCTACAAACTAGGGTACATTTTCTGGAATTTACACAGCTTTTAGTTTATGACTGCCTATCTAATTTCTTGAGGTGCTAAAATGGCAGAGCAGTACAACCTCCCCCCCCAAATGACCCCATTTTGGAAAGTAGACACCCCAAGGAAATTGCTGAGAGGCATGATGAGCCCATTGAATATTTTATTTTTTTGTCCCAAGTGATTGAATAATGACAAAAAAATATATATATGTATATTTTACAAAAAGTTGTCACTAAATGATATATTGCTCACACATGCCATGGTTATATGCGGAATTGCACTCCAAAATACATTTTGCTGCTTCTCCTGAGTACGGGAATACCAAATGTGTGGGACTTTTTGGGAGCCTAGCCGCGTACGGGGCCCACGAAAACCAATCACCTCCTTCAGGATTTCTAAGGGTGTAAATTTTTGATTTCACTCCTCACTACCTATCACAATTTTGAAGGCCATGAAATGCTAACATGGCACAACCCCCCCCCCAAATGACCCCATTTTGGAAAGTAGACACCCCAAGCTATTCGCTGAGAGGCAGGTTGAGTCCATGGAATATTTTATATTTTGCCACAAGTTGCGGGAAAATGACAAACTTTTTTTTTTTTTGCAAAAAGTTGTCACTAAATGATATATTGCTCAAACATGCCATGGGCATATGTGGAATTACACCCCAAAATACATTCTGCTGCTTCTCCTGAGTATGGGGATACCACATGTGTGGGACTTCTTGGGAGCCCCGAAAACTAAATTTGTAAATTTTTGATTTCACTCCTCACCACCTATCATAGTTTTGAAGGCCATAAAATGCTAAGATGGCTCAACCCCCCCAAATGACCCAATTTTGGAAAGTAGACACTCCAAGCTATTTGCTTAGAGGCATGGGGTCATTTGGGGGGGGAGTTGTGCCATCTGGGCATTCCATGGACTCCGAAACTGTTATAGGCAGTGAGGAGTGAAATCAAAAATTTACACCCTTATGCCCCGTACACACGATCAGACTTTGTTCGGACATTCCGACAACAAAATCCTAGGATTTTTTCCGACGGATGTTGGCTCAAACTTGTCCTGCATACACACGGTCACACAAAGTTGTCGGAAAATCCGATCGTTCTAAACGCGGTGACGTAAAACACGTACGTCGGAACTATAAATGGGGCAGTGGCCAATAGCTTTCATCCCTTTATTTATTCTGAGCATGAGTGGCACTTTGTCCGTCGGATTTGTGTACACACGATCGGAATTTCCGACAACGGATTTTGTTGTCGGAAAATTTTATATCCTGCTCTCAAACTTTGTGGGTCGGAAATTCCGATGGAAAATGTGTGATGGAGCCTACACACGGTCGGAATTTCCGACAACAAGGTCCTATCACACATTTTCCATCAGAAAATCCGACCGTGTGTACGGGGCATTAGAAACCCTGAAGGTGGTGCTTGGTTTTTGGGGTCCCATACGCAGCTAGGCTCCCAAAAAGTCTCACACATGTGGTATCCCTGTACTCAGGAGAAGCAACAGAATGTATTTTAGGGTGTAATTTCACATATGCCCATGGCATGTTTGAACAATATATCATTTAGTGACAAATTTGTGCAAAAATTTTTTTAAAAAATTGTCTTTTTCCCGCAACTTGTGTCACAATATACAATATTCCATGGACTCGACATGGGGGTTTTGAACTGTCCTGGCATTTTATGCACAACATTTAGAAGCTTATGTCACACATCACCCTCTCTTCTAACCACTTGAAGACAAAGTCCTTTCTAACACTTTTTGTTTACATGAAAAAATTTTTTTTTTTTGCAAGAAAATTACTTCGAACCCCCAAACATTATATATTTTTTTAAAGCAAAGGCCCTACAGATTAAAATGGTGGGTGTTTCATTTTTTTTTCACACAGTATTTGCGCAGCGATTTTTCAAACGCATTTTTTTGGGAAAAAACGCACTTTTTTAAACTTTTAATGCTCTAAAACACACTATATTGCCCAAATGTTTGATGGAATAAAAAAGATGATCTTAGGCTGAGTACATGGATACCAAACACGACATGCTTTAAAATTGCGCACAAACGTGCAGTGGCGACAAACTACATACATTTTTAAAAGCCTTTAAAAGCCTTTACAGGTTACCACTTCAGATTTACAGAGGAGGTCTACTGCTAAAATTACTTCCCTCGATCTGACCTTCGCAGTGATACCTCATATGCATGGTGCAATTGCTGTTTACATTTGACGCCAGACCGACACTTGCGTTCGCCTTTGCGCGAGAGCAGGGGGAACAGTGGTGCTTTTTTTTTCTTTTTTTTTTTTGCTATTTTCTTATTTTTAAACTGTTCCTTTCATTTTTTTAAAATCATTTTTATTGTTATCTCAGGGAATGTAAATATCCCCTATGATAGCAATAGGTAGTGACAGGTACTGTTTTTTGAAAAAATTGGGGTCTATTAGACCCTAGATCTCTCCTCTGCCCTCAAAGCATCTTACCACACCAAGATCGGTGTGATAAAATGCTTTATCACATGGCGCTGTTTACATCCGGCGAAATCTACATTTACATTCGCTCCCACTGCTTGTAAAAGCAGTCTAGAGGCTAATTATCCACTAGGATTGCTTTTACATGAAAGCCAACCGCTGGCTGAAAAGAATGATACCAAGATGATACCTAAACCTGCAGGCATCATTCTGGTATAACCACTCAAAGTTCAGCAACATACCAGTACGTTGCTGGTCCTTGTTGGGCATATATTGTAATCTTTTTTTTCATGCAGCCTGTGGGCTGAAGGAAAAAAAGAGATTGATCGGTGGGTATGCCCACCATTAGAATACCTCCCTTCATCCATCCACTTCTAATGATGGGCATACATGCACCATTTATATATGCCGAAGCATGGGGGCATCCGCCCCAAAAGTTAGGAGCAAATTGCTCCTCCCCCCCTACTGCCCCCATGCTTCGGCATATATGCTCCTTTTTTTAACTGTGGTGGTGAAATAAAAAAAAAAAAATAAAACAAAGTAACATTACAGTATAACAGTAAGACTTACCATACCCGCACAGCAAATACAAAAAAAAATAGTAAAAAATAAAACATTTTTTAATGCAACCTGTGCCTAAAATATATATATGCTGAAGCATGGGGGCATCCACCCGCAAAAGGTAGGAGCAAATCGCTCCTCTGCCCCTGCTGCCCCCATGTTTCGGCATATATGCTGAAGTATGTAACTGTGGTGGTGAAATCACCTCCGACAGCGCTGGAGTCACAGCTTTATGTATCGTGGGAGCAAACGCTGTTGCTGTCAAGATAAATGAATCCGCGCTGCAGCTGAATGGCGTACCTGAAAACAAAAAAATGCTTAACAATAAAACACAGTAAACAGTAAAGTATAAAAAAATTACATACCTGAAAAGCAAACATGATAAAACATAACAACAATAAAACATTGCAGAATAGAATACAGTAAAAAAGAGCAGAACAATAGAGAGAGAATAGAGAGAGAGAGAACAAAAAAACGACAACTATTTTTGGTTTTTTTATTTTATATTTTTTTTGTTTATTTTTTTTTTTTTACTTTATTTTTTTTTTAATAACTGTAACTTTTGTAACTGTAACCGTTTCCAGGTTTGGGTCTCTCAAAATGCAATGGCATCTTGGGAGACCCTGTGAAAGTGTGCCTAGTCTGTGCAATGCTGTACCCTACGCTAAAACTCAACTAGTGTATGGTAGCGCTCAAAACATTCACCAATGCAAAGAACAGGATTGTCAGGACAGGAGGGACAATAATAGCGGGTGTCACTCCTATATCTGTGCTTTCTGCAGACACAACATTTTCTTTGGGGGGCTCGTTAGGTAGGGGTACGCGGGAGGACATAAGGAAAATGCCACTCATGCAGCCGGCTTACTGAATTTGGATTGGGAAGGTGAGGTGGAGCACCGTCTGGAAACAGAAGGGCTCTGACGATCTCTTCCTGGAATTAAAGGAAGGATCCAGTCCGTCCTGAAGCTCTGTATAGCACATGAGCGTTCAGCAAAGCCAATTGAAATAAGTATACAGACACTTTTTTATACCAGCGTCTGGCCTTACGGGCAATTAGGTACGGCACCAACAACTGGTCATTGAGGTCCACCCCTCCCATATTTTGGTTATATTCTTGGACACAGAGGGGTTTCTCCACAGCACCAGTCGCCATAGTAATTTGCACCATTGTGTCTGCATGAAGGGAGGTAAGAACGAAAACATTCTTATTATCCCTCCATTTCATATTATTACACTGCAAGCAGGCTCTCTCCCCCAGCCTAAGACAGGAATCTACAAGCCGCTGGGGAAAGCCCCGGCGATTAGGTCGCACGGTGCCACATGCTCCAATCTGATGATCAAAAAGGTGACTAAAAAGTGGCACGCTCGTGTAATAATTGTCCACATGTAAGTGGTACCCCTTTCCGAATAAGGGTGACACCAAGTCCCACACAATCTTGCCAGAGCTTCCTATGTAGTCAGGGCAGTTTGTCGGCTCTACGTGGCTATCTTTTCCCTCGTAAACCATTAAACTACATGTATAGCCTGTGGCCCTTTCACAGATCTTATACATCTTGACCCCGTATCTGGCACGCTTGCTGGGAAGGTACTGTTTGAATGACAAGCGGCCAAAAAACGTAATCAAGGACTCATTAACGCAGACAGCTTGATGGGGAGTAAACAAGTCTGCAAAACGTTGGTTGAAGTGGTTTACGAGGGGCCGAATTTTGTAGAGCCAATTCGTATCCAGGGTCTCCAAGAGGACGACAGAGTTCATTGTTGTTGAAGTGCATGAACCACAAGATCTGCTCATATTGTGCCATGGTCATGGAGGCAGAGAACAAGGGCATATGGTGAATTGGGTCAGTGGACTAATATGACCGCAACTCACTCTTTTTAGTTATGCCCATGTTAAGGGGGAAAGGCCCAGAAAGAGCTTAAATTCGGAAACCGTAATTGGTCTCCAATCTCTGGCAAGGGAGGACTGAGGAATAGTGGCGATGTGTTGACCAGTGTACAAATTGCTTTGGTCCACAATAGAGATCTATAGAGATCTTCAGTGAAAAACAGCGAATAAAAATCAAGTGGCGTAAAATCAACTGTTTCCACCTGAATGCCGGATTGGCCAGTGAGTTTCACACAACCCCACCCCCCCATCAGTGGATGATCAGGAGATGATCAGAGACCACAGACATAGTACAGGAGATGATCAGAGACTGCAGACATGGTACAGGAGATGGTCAGAGACTGCAGACATAGTACAGGAGATGGTCCAATAGACCCCTTTCACACTGGAGGCATATTTCAGGCACTTTAGCATTAAAAAAAGCGCCTGAAAAAAGCCTCATCTGCAATCTCAGTGTGAGAGTCCGAATGCTTTCACACTGGAGCTCTGCGCTGGTAGGTCGTCAAAAAAAATTCTTGCAAGTAGCTACTTTGAGGCGCTTGAGGAGCGGTGTATACACCACTCCTCAAGCGCCACTGCCCATTGATTTCAATGGGCAGTGCCTGCAAAGTGCCTCGGCAGTGGTGCATTGAACCCTTTATTCGGCCGCTAGCACTTAGCTGCGTTGCTAAAACTAGCAGCACTTTACCGCCGACGCCCCCGCGCTGTCAGTGTGAAAGGGCTCTTAGTACATCTCATTATACATCACATCATGGACTACTGAGCAAAGGACAGGGGCTGTGTATCCTATGTAATCTATCATGCCATAAACCATCTCTCAGAGCAGGGGCAGCCTAGAGCACATGTAAAGTGAGGCTGGGGATGCCATTCTCCAGCACACAAAACACTGTGACTCAACTCCTTCTCTCCCCTGCAGGCTAAGATGGAGATGGGAGGGGGAGGCATTCCTACTGGAGTTGGTAGAGACAGTGCAGGGTCTCAGACTCCCAGTGTGAGGAATTCATTCCCACACTCAGCAACTGAAAACGAGAACCCTCAAAGAGGAATGGCCCCTCCCCCGAGCACTGCCAGGCTGTACGGGTCTGGCTGCCCTATGCTCACACACACTGCTGTTCTGGACGGACACAGAGAAGGAGGGAGGGGAGGAATCTGGCACTTCGGTGCTCCCACCTATGCAGGCGCCCAGGTGCAAAGCACCTGCCTAGGATCGGCCCTGCCATTACCTCCCCTGGCTGGCAGCCGGGAGATTGTGCCGCACTGGCGGGTGTCCGTGAGCCCACCGTCAAATGCAGGAGGCTCCCGCGAGTTGCGGGAGAATTGAGATGTCTGCCATCTGTGGTTATTCCAACCAATTTATCCCAAGGCAGGGCAGCACGATCAATTATATCACAGAAATGCTGAAATATGTTGCTGCCTGTAGTCTGTCCATGTATTGCAAATAAACTGAGCTACTCTTCAGTCACTTCAAACTGGTCACTAATTCTTCTGACAAATGCTCTCATCAAGAGCCTGCAAATAGAAACAGAACTTTGTACCTTTATCTCACAATTGATCATATATGTTATCTGACAACTCACTGATCCTCTCTGCCACTGTATTTGCTGATAGGCTGATGTTTCTGAACAGACTTCCCTTCTCAGGCCGAAGGATATCGGCAACCTTTACCATGCAATCTTTAAGAAACTGCCCTTCAGTAAATGGCTTTCCAGCTTTTGCAACTTGCTCACACACCACATAGCTAGCTTCATCTGCTGCATCACATTCCTTTTTTGCACACTTAAAGCAGAGTTCCAATCTTAAATTTAATTTTGCATTATTAACCGCTTCAGCCCCGGAAGATTTTACCCCCTTCCTGACCAGAGCACTTTTTGTGATTTGGCACTGCGTCGCTTTAACTGACAAACGTGCGGTCCTACGATGTTGCACCCAGACAAAATTGACGGCCTTTTTTTCCCACAAATAGAGCTTTCTTTTTGTGGTATTTCATCACCGCTGCGGTTTTTATTTTTTGCGCTATAAACAAAAAAAGAGCGACAATTTTGAAAAAAACGCATTATTTTTTACTTTTTGCTATAATAAATATCCCCCAAAAATATATAAAAAAAACATTTTTTTCCTCAGTGTAGGCCGATATGTATTCTTCTACATATTTTTGGTAAGAAAAAAAACGCAATAAGCGTATATTGATTGGTTTGCGCAAAAGTTATAGCGTCTACAAAATAGGGGATAGTTTTATGGCATTTTTTTTTTATTTATTTTTTTTTATCGGGACTGCGACATTATAGCGGACACATCGGAAACTTCACAAGCACTATGGAAACTGCCAGGAAAGAGGAATATAAGATATATTCCTCTATGAAATTGGTAATCGAGCGCCGATTTAGCACAGAATTGTGAGTGCTATAAATAAGCGTTTCAAACAAAAGATATTCATCCTAAAAAAAAAAAAATTTAACAGTGGGAACTCCGCTTTAAAGAGATTTTGCTGCATGGACAGTGCTTTCTCAAGTTGGCCAATTTGTCTCTCCTTTTCTTTTCCCTCATACTTTGCATAGTGATCAGCATGTTTAGTATTATAATGCCGCTTAAGGTTAAAATCTTTCAGAACAGCAACCTTTTCATTGCAGATCAGGCAAGTAGCCATCTTATTAAATTCCATAAAAAAATAATCACTTGTCCACCTCTCTTGAAATTTACTCTGTTCAGCATCAACTTTTCTTTTAGGTTTAACGGACATAATTATGGCGTATTACAAGGTCAGAGACAACGGTCCACTTCCAGATGTAATTTACACTTTGTGCAATACAAGCTAAGGATATATTAAAAAAGAAAAACATATGTCAGTAATCGTATGCAAAATATGTGAAAACTGACGCCTATATCTCACAATGCTCTGCGCCTAGGACCACCCATGAAATCAAATGTAGTGAAATAAAAAGCAGCTACTTAAATGAAAAACATATATACATGAGCAAAAAGGTGTAAACCAATGGTGCCAAGTCTCTGATTCCTTATTTGCAGCAGCGCTGGTGTGCCCGATGTCAAGACACATATGAATAAGACAAAAAATGATAAAGAAGATGTGTAGGACAGTTCAAAAGAATTCCAGTCTGTGCATATGAAGAGTTTCTTGTCACCAGGAAAACCAACACCGCGTGAGGGGGTGTCCCCCAGTGAGATTGCACTCACCACAATTCCAGAAAAAACAGGCCTTTGTACTGTTGTTATTTAGTAACCTTCCATCTTCTATCACCAACCACCAGATGTCGCTAGCATTCTCGATTAATAGTATACCATAAGGGGAAAAAACAAACTCATATAGCGTAATATTGCTAATGATAAGTTTATTGACATATAGTATTCCCTCCCCCCTTAAAAGCTGCGTACCAAATAAAACAATAGTAAAGCAGTAAGAGCGTTTGTAAAGTGCACTGTGCCTTAGTCTACGTCTCCCGGGAGGAGTTGCCAGAGTGCTCGCTGTATGCGGCTGGTTTCACTTGCTTCCTGGTTCCTTCCGGTGCGTGGAACGCACACGTCACTTCCGGTGGATTACGATCCTGGCGCGTTTCGTCACTTCCGGACGTCATCTGAGGGCGTAATCCACCTATCATTCAGCCGGTTTTTATACCAGTGGCAGGTGCAACAGCCAATGGGAGAGGACCTTTAAATAGGATGCCTCCCCATGACGCTGGAGATCTACAGAACTGTCAGCAATGGGAAACTAAATTCGCAACGCCGGCAGAATGTTTTTTTTAAAGAAACTGCCACTGCCGTCTGTACCAGAAAAAATTGTGACATCTATGTCCTATACATAACAGTACTTTGCTTGAACCAAAACAGCATATATTCAATATCCTCACTGTGCATAAGGCAATAGGCATAATTCAGGACATATAAGGTGATGGGATGCAATCCTCCATGTATCAACTTATCCCGTTTAGACTGCTTATTTGGCATATACCATAGCAGTCTTCAATATTATTATAGATGTCGGGATAAAAACGAGTAAATACTAATATCCAATGATAAAAATTATCATGATGTTATCCAATATCAGACAACGATAAATAAATACTATCAATACTATACGTGGAGGATGCAATACAATGGCATTAAATACACGTTTATGGTATAAATAGAGATAAATAGGTGCACTAACTGTTTAAATATGTGACAGGTAAAACCAGCTGCCTAAAGTTAAAAAATTATTTAAAAAATCAATACCTTAAAAATAGGCTAAAATAATGTATCCAACTAAGGATGGGGGAGATTATGTGTATATATGTATAGACCGTGCGGCCATACATAATAAAACGATTCTATGATCAATGTGATTGTAAATCTTGAAAAAAATGATAAGGAATAAATAATTAAATAATTAATTATTGATAAAAAATGATAAGGAATAAATAATTAAATTGTATCTCATAGGGAATATTGTGTTAGAAACATTAAGAAGTGGGAATTATGTATCACTAATAAAGCAGTTTATATCGAGCTCTATATTGAGACCTCTGGGGGAAAGTGCGTCTACGCAATATATCCATCGAGTTTCGTGCTTGGATAATTCGCGGATGCGGTTCAAACCTCTCCAGTGAGTTTGGAGATGTTCGACTCCCCAAAATTCCAACCCCTTGGGGTCCCTGTTATGCTTCAACCTAAAATGCAAAGATACATTGTGGTCTTTGTATCCGATTTTGATGTTATTAATGTGCTCCGCGATTCTAATCCGTAACAGTCTCTTTGTCCGGCCTATATAAATCAGGCCGCAAGGGCACCTTAGAGCGTAGACAACATAAGAACTGTTACATGTAATAAACTGTTTGATATCAAAAGACCGGTTGTTCACTGGAGAGATGAAACTTTCAATACCCCTTAAAGGTCTAGCGACCTCTCTGCATGCTTTACATTTTCTGCATGCAAAGAACCCGTTGCGGTCCCAAAAGGTCTGGGGGCGTTGAGGGGGGTCTAGCACTTTCTTAACTACTTTGTCACCAAAATTGGTGGTTTTTCTATAGATGAATTGAGGAGTGGCTGGCAGCACACTTGTCAGTTTTTTATCCATCAAAAGAATATGCCAGTGTTTTTTAAAAATTTCCTCAACTTCCTTATATTGGGAATGGAATTGGGATATAAAACCCCATTCATTATTGCAGTTATTTCCTTTCTCAGAGGGGATTTCCTTGGTTGTTTCTTGTAGGCAAATTGCTCTTGGGAGGGCTGCTACTTCATCTACCACTTTCTTTAACATATCAGGTTTATAACCTTTAGCCTCAAATCTTTCAGTGAGTATCCTTGATTGGAGCAAAAATTCGGTTTCTTCTGAACAATTTCTTCTCACCCTCATGATCTGTCCTTTTGGGATGTTTTTTAGCCATAGAGGGTGATGGCCGCTGGTAATGGGAAGATAACTGTTCCTGTCTGTCTTTTTGAAGAACACTTTAGTCTCCAATCTATCCTCCCGTCGATAGATGGTTACATCCAGAAAGTTAATCGTATCACTGTGCCAGTTGGAAGTTAGTCTAATGTTATTGCTATTACAATTTAAAACCTGTAAAAATTGTTCCAATGACTCAGATGGTCCGGCCCAGATAAAAAATAAATCATCAATAAAACGTTTATAAAAAATTAATTCAGAGCGCTGATCTTTAAAAATGGTCTTATCCTCCCACTCCGCCATAAAGAGATTTGCGATGCTCGGCGCGAATTTAGCACCCATCGCCACTCCTCTCTGTTGTATATAAAAGGTGTTTCCATACCAAAAATAATTATGGCCGAGACAAAAATCAAGGGCATTCCTTAAAAAAAACGTTTTGGTTATGGGCTAGGTCGTCCCTTTGGCAAAGGGCCCAGTTAAGTGCCAACAAAGCATCGTCATGCTGTATGATAGAATACAAAGAAGAGACGTCTGCTGTGACAAGAAGGATCTGTGGTCTACCCGCTAGGTCTATGTTCTGCAGAGAGTTTAAAAAGTTTTTTGTATCTTTCAGATAAACAGTATAGGATCCGTTTCTGCAAGAATGGGACAATACCTAGATTGTTTTTTACAAAAAAGCGTTATAAGCACCAGGTCATATCTGAAAGATACAAAAAACTTTTTAAACTCTCTGCAGATCTCCAGCGTCATGGGGAGGCATCCTATTTAAAGGTCCTCTCCCATTGGCTGTTGCACCTGCCACTGGTATAAAAACCGGCTGAATGATAGGTGGATTACGCCCTCAGATGACGTCCGGAAGTGACGAAACGCGTCAGATTCGTAATCCACCGGAAGTGACGTGTGCGTTCCACGCACCGGAAGGAACCAGGAAGCAAGTGAAACCAGCCGCATACAGCGAGCGCTCTGGCAACTCCTCCTGGGAGACGTAGACTAAGGCACAGTGCACTTTACAAACGCTCTTACTGCTTTACTATTGTTTTATTTGGTACGCAGCTTTTAAGGGGGGAGGGAATACTATATGTCAATAAACTTATCATTAGCAATATTACGCTATATGAGTTTGTTTTTTCCCCTTATGGTATACTATTAATCGAGAATGCTAGCGACATCTGGTGGTTGGTGATAGAAGATGGAAGGTTACTAAATAACAACAGTACAAAGGCCTGTTTTTTCTGGAATTGTGGTGAGTGCAATCTCACTGGGGGACACCCCCTCACGCGGTGTTGGTTTTCCTGGTGACAAGAAACTCTTCATATGCACAGACTGGAATTCTTTTGAACTGTCCTACACATCTTCTTTATCATTTTTTGTCTTATTCATATGTGTCTTGACATCGGGCACACAGCGCTGCTGCAAATAAGGAATCAAAGACTTGGCACCATTGGTTTACACCTTTTTGCTCATGTATATATGTCAGTAATCACTGTGTTTCCAATGTTATCATTATACAATGTGTGTATATTTGTGTGCTGAGCTTACAGTTCCCCTTCTGAGAACTATTAACCCCCAGTACTGGTGTCAGCGGACGCATTACTAAACCCAGCACTGGTGTCAGCAAACGCATTATTAACCCCCAGCACTGGTGTCAGCAAACGCATTATTAACCACCAGCACTGGTGTCAGCAGACGCATTATTAACCCAGCACTGGTGTCAGCAGACGCATTATTAACCCAGCACTGGTGTCAGCAGACACATTAATAAACCCAGCATTACCCCCCACACTGCACAAATACACCCCACACTGCATAAATAGCCCTTGTAGCGGCCCTATTGGCTTTGAATAAATAACGAGAGGAGAGCTTCTGACGGGTACTTTTATTCCATACCACAGAGGTTAATCTTTTGACTCCTTAAACACTTTAAGCACCATAAGCACCATTTGTACCGTGAAAACTTGCTCCGCTTGCCAAGGGGTGCGAACTTTAAACTTTAGAAAACTTCCATAAACTGTCAATAAAGAAGTGACTGGTGATTAAAACATTCCCCAGAGAAACAAGAGGAGGGCAATAAAGGTTCCACCTGTCATTCAGTGCTGAACAAAGATTTAAAGTGACAAGCGGACAGTTACACTCCCACCAAATTTTGTTATGACGAATAAGACTTAGTCATACGTTATTTACAGAACATAACCATGGCCGCTATAAAAAACATGAGTCTTACACAATGTAGCTTATAGGTACCTCTGTGACTGGCTACTGTATTGCGTGGTGGCATAGGCGTGCGCACAGGGTGTGCCAGGTGTGCCTGGGCACACCCTAATTGCCTTGTGTGCTGCTTATTACCCCCTGTTTAGACCACTGATATTTCATCCCCCCCAAAAATGTTACACAAGCCCAAAAATTTTGGGAAAAGAAAATTAACAAAATTACACTGTCCACTGCCCTACTGACACCATCAATACATATACACATGCATATGTATTTGAGCTTTGGGGTGCACACCCTAATGCAAGAGGCTGCGCACACCTATGCGTGGTGGTATGCTAGTGTACCACTAAACTGGTAACTCATTTACTTTCTATGAGAACCACTAGCCTTTGAATAGGACGTTCAACAATTGAGGGTTTTGATACATAGTTCTTCTTATCTTGCAATCTTCTGTCACCCACTAACACCTTGACTCAACGAACTAGACCATCTTTTTCTATTGTAGTTTCAATCACATGTCCTAGTTGCCACTGGCATCTGAAAAGTGGTGTAGTTCCACCTTCACTATTTTACCGAAGTCAGGATGGTAGCATCTGGGTATCTTGATTTTTCTTAACGCTTGCAGACTACTCTTCCAGGCCTCCCGCCATGGGCTTAAGCTCTCAGGAAGTGCTTCATCCCAACTGATGCCCCTGCAACAAAGCTCCTGGAAAATGCACTTGCCGCTCAGTATGAAGGGAGCTATGAAGCCTAGAGGATCGTAAAGAGAGGCTACGACTGACAGGATACCATGACGAGTTGAGGGTTGGTTCTTTATGTCAACGCTGAAACTGAAGGTCTCGTTTTCAATTGACCACTGAATGCCAAGTACTTGTCCTTCTGATGTTGAGTCTGGGTTAAGTTTGAGAGGTTCACTAGTTGTTGCTCTTTCTGATGGAGCTACACAAGACAGGACGTCCCTTTTATTAGAGTTGAACTTATACAATCTTAAGCCAGCATTTTTACATAATCCTTGCTCTTTGAGGATTAGATT
The DNA here is from genome assembly GCA_037952925.1 of Lithobates clamitans. Taxonomy (NCBI): domain Eukaryota; kingdom Metazoa; phylum Chordata; class Amphibia; order Anura; family Ranidae; genus Lithobates; species Lithobates clamitans. The sequence continues at coordinate 286,464 of JBBGZY010000731.1, forward strand.
TGTAGCTTCACTGATTGTTGAAACACTGGTTAGGCCGTCGTCGACATAAAAGTTCTTCTCAATGAAGGCTGATGCTGAAGGATACTCTGCCTTGTGTTGTTGTGCTAGATACTTGAAGCCAAAGTTGGCACATCCTGGAGATGAACTGGCACCGAAGAGGTGAACTGCCATTGTGTATTCTTTTGGTTCCGTTTCTAACTGGTCATTTTCCCACCAAAGGAACCTTAAGTAATTGCGCATTTCTGGGGGAATGTAGAACTGGTGGAACATCCTTTCAATGTCGCATATCACAGCAACTGCTTCCTTCCTGAAGCGACATAACTATGTTATGGGACATAACTTTGGGAACATTGTCGTTTACCTTATCTCCCGTAGCTACTGAATCATCGTTTGGTGTTTTGACAGGCTCAGTGTTTCTCTGTATGTGCAAACAGGTTGGATGACGACAACTATATATGCTACATGTGTGTCTTCTTTTGCAGTCCTTTGAAGTAAGGCCCTTTCTTAGGCAACCAAAGCAGAGGTGGTTTTCATAAATGAAGGCCTTCCTTTCATCGATGGTCCTTGCTGCAAAAGTCAGACATTTAGCGACACTGTGCATTTTGTCTTTGCAGACTAGGCAGGGTGGTTTTGGTCTTGAAGCTGAGATCTCTGGAACACTGGAGGTGGAGGACTTCATTTGAGCGCTTGTGTTGAGCGCCTTGGCTCTTTTGGGAACTCTCTCATCTGTGGTCTTGGTACTGAGGAGGAAGGGGGAGGCAATGGGGTTGCATGCTATCTTGGCTTCCTTCTGCAGAAACTCTGTGAAATGAGCAAAGGTTAGGTATGCTTGAGACTTGTCTAATTCGTCCACAATGATGCGACTCCATCTACACATGACCCATTCAGGCAGTTTATTGAGAAGCTTGTGGTTTTCTTCACAATCATTTACAATAGCTAGACCTTTAACATGGGGAATGGCCTCCAAACAGCCTTGAAGGAAATCTGCAAACTCTCTTAATGCTACAGGGTCGTTTGCTGATATATTTGGCCATTTAGTCAGCCTTTCTCTGAAAGCTCTTTGCACTATGAATGGACCTCCATACCTGTCCTGTATGATCCACCAGGAACCCAGATAAGCCTCTTCTGAATTCCGATAGAAGAAACCTTCCACTGCCTTATGAGCTTCACCACCGAGATACCTCTTCAAGTGCAGCATTTTTTAGTACACAGGGATTGGTTTTTGATCAATCAGCGCCATAAAGGATATCTTCCAATCTATGAACTTTAAAGGATCACCTGTAAATACAGTTGGTTCAGGTATAGGGAGACGGTTGGAAATGAGCAGACTTGCAAGTCCTGGAATTAGACTACATTCTTCTTGTGGTCTTGACACCTCAAGTGGTGTATTTGAAGGTTGAAATGACACAGCTTTCGGAATCAATGAGGTTTGTGGTTCATTCTTTTTGTAAAGGTTTTGTACCTTGTAGTCTGTCTCCTGTTCACAATATTCAAAAATATCATAGGCATTGTAAGCTTTCACTCTTGCTGCAGCTACCTTGACTTCATTTTCTGCTTGTAGCTGTTGCAGTCTTGTCTTTTCCTCATCTAACTTAAAGTGGTGTTCCAGCCGAAATTATACTTTTTAAATAAAAATACCCCTATAATACACAAGCTCAATGTATTCTAGTAAAGTTAGTCTGTAAACTAAGGTCTGTTTTGTTAGTTTATAGCAATAGTTTGTTATTTTATAAACTCACAGCAGGCTGTGGCCATCTTAAGTGTGGGCATCTGAAGCCAGACTGTATTTCTTCCTGGATCTCACCCTTGCAGATCTCGCACATGCTCAGTGCAGCACAAGCAGTGTAATAGGTTTCAGGTCAGGTTTCCATAGCAACGGCATTGTCAGAGAAGGTTGCCGCCCCTTCCCAGAAGGCATTGCAAACATGAAATGATGCGATGGGCCACGGCCCGGGAGGTGGAAGTGAAAATGAATACAGCAGATATACAAATATATAAATATCCAATTCGTTTACAGTGCACAGTTTAGTGAGGGATGCTGAAGAGTTGTAAAAGTGGGTGGAACTCCACTTTAAGTTTAATTTCTGCCTCCATTTTGCTCAGCTTAACTTGTTGCTCACGCATCTGTTGCATCACATTTGCCTGTTCTATCTTGGCTGCGAGGTCGGCTTCTGCACATTTGCTAGAAGATCTGGAAGTGACTCTCGAGCTTGAGCTAGAGTCTGGTAATGACTCTGAGAGGACAGTTTCTGTTTCCGTGTTTCCAAACACTTAATCGTGCTCTTCTTTATTAAGTACCATCCTTACTCCTTCCTTCTCAAGTTGATCGTTAAAGGTTTTCTCCACATTCTCTAGCCGTTTGGTGAGGTTGCAGATTTCAGCTGTTAACGTGGTGCATTTATCCATTCATTTAACAACGTATGAGATAGTGGAATGATTACGGCAAATGGACTCACACTGTTGGTGTACTAACGCTTTAACGATTTGGCTTTAATCTCCTTCATTCTTGTATCAAGATCTTCGGCTAGGCAGAAGTTCTTTAACTTCTAATTAATAATAATATAATAATCATTTATTAATAATAATAATAATAATTAATAAAATCCTAATTTCTTTTGTTAGCTCCTTCCAAGAGTCGTATGCCTTGTTGAATGCTATTTCATTTTTATTAACTGTTTCTTTGTGCATTTCTTGGCCCTTTTCTGTTAATCTTCGCTCTCTGGAGCTGGACCGTACTTCTTGTGACTCGGTGGGTTTGTCTGTTTCTTTAGTGGGTGACAACATTTTGTTTTAGTGTGCCTTTGCCTTTCAAGTGTGTGTGTGCCTGAAACCTAATCTGAATGAGAGTTGGCTCAAACTTGCTACCAATAGGCTACGAAAGAAAATAGGCATTTAGACTTGTAACTTACAAAGATTAGTAAACAATGCATACCATATGACAAAATGTTGTTAAATGAATATACTGTTGATATTTTTTAACCAGACAATTTACTCTTTAGGTAATTAATAACAGTTTAGTGGATTAGGAACTTAGGAGATAGCGTTTTTTACAATTTGACACTAGGCCTCTAAACACTAAGCACTCACATCACAAATATAATAACAATCATTGCTTTAGTAAAATATAAATTATTTGGTTCGTACACTGATTAAAGGCGATTTCCAGACTGCGTATAAAGCAGCCGGCTATATTTAAATGTCCATGTGACGCGTTTACTTTTCGGCCTATTCTCTATTGCTAAGATTGCGCCTGCACGTGTCTTTGTGAGGCGTTGGGACGCCCTTACTCACAGTTTGATGAAAACAGCAATGCAGCCGGTGATGACAGAGATGTGGCGTTGAGTCTCCACCTCAGCGACAAGTTTTCACTGTAGCAGCCCCATTGGCCTTGAGTAAATAACGAGAGGAGAGCTTCTGACGGGTGCAGTACTTTTATTCTTTTGTCTCAAAGGTGTGCATTAAGGTTGAACACCACAGAGGTAGGTTTGCCACCTCATCCCTTTAAACCCAAACACATATTAATTACCCAGTTTCTGTGGCTGATTAAGGTGGTAATTAAACTCACTTGGCGCTTTATCTGCATTCAATTAGCCTCAGAACCTGTGTAATTCATATGTGTTCGGGTTTAAAGGGATGAGGTGGCAACTCTACACAGAGGTTAATCATTTGACTCCTTAAACACTTTAAGCACCATAAGCACCATTTGCACCATTTGCACCATGAAAACTTGCCTAGGGGTGCAAACTTTAAACTTTCGAAAACTTCCATAAACTGTATCCTTTCCACAAAGAACTGCTGGCTTGCCTGGATGCTGAATCAAATGAAAGCCTCTTGCAAAACTAGAGGAAGCAGGAAGTGACTGGTGATTAAAACATTCCCCAAGAAAACAAGAGGAAGGCAATAAAGGTTCCACCTGTCATTCAGTGCTGAACAAAGATTAAAAGTGACAAGCGGACAGTTACACCCATCACACTGCACAAATACCCCCCACACTCCATAAATACCCCTCCCACTACACAAATACCCCTCACACTCCATAAATACCCCTCACACTGCACAAATACCCCCCACACTCCGTAAATACCCCTCACACTGCACAAATACCCCCCACACTCCATAAATACCCCTCACACTGCACAAATACCCCCCACACTCCATAAATACCCCTCACACTGCACAAATACCCCTCACACTCCATAAATACCCCTTACACTGCACAAATACCCCCCACACTCTATAGATACCCTCACACTGCACAAATACCCCCCACACTCCATAAATACCCCTCACACTGCACAAATATCCCCCACACTCCATAAATACCCCTCACACTACACAAATACCCCCCACACTGCACAAATACCCCCCACAATCCATAAATACCCCCCACACTCCATAAATATCCCTCACACTGCACAAATATGCCCCACACTCCATAAATACCCCTCACACTGCACAAATACCCCTCACACTCCATAAATACCCCTCACACTGCACAACTACCCCCCACACTCCATAAATACCCCTCACACTGCACAAATACCCCCCACACTCCATAAATACCCCTCACACCCCATAAAGACCCCCTACACTCCATAAATAACCCTCACACTCCATAATTACCCCCGCACTGCACAAATAGCCCCCCACACAGTCCATAAATACCCCCACACTGCACAAATACCCCCCACACACACATTTCTACCCCAGTTACCCCACTAAGGACTTTGCTCAGCCTCAGTGTGATGGCTCACTCACCTCTCCTCCTGGCAGTCAGCTGGTGACCTGATCGTCTGCCTCCCTTGTCCTCTCCTCCTGCCAGCTCCTGGCTCTGGTCGATCATCAGTGCCTAGGTGGGCGGGGCGATGGGCGGATCCTTCCTCTGCTCTGTTCTCTCTCTGGGCTGCAGCAGCAAGCAGCAGAGAGGACACAGCATATGGAGAGATAAAGCTCTTCAGCGCCTCCCCCTCTGCAGTGCCTGGGTGCAATGCAAACCCATCCAATCCCTGCCTGCGGGCCATTTGTAACCAGTCCACAGGCCGGTACTTTGAGACCCCTGCTTTACAGGCTCCTGCAACAAAAAATAATAACTGAACATTTTTTACCTGCAAAATGTGAACTTATCCTTTAACCCCCCTGGCAGTATTCCCAAGTGTGGCTCAGGGTGGATTTTTAGTACCAAAAGCTGTAACCCCAAGCCACACTCGGGATTGCAATCGCAGGATCCAGGAAGAGGTTACTTACCTTGTCCCCAGGAGCTTGTCCCCAGGATCCTGCGATGTCTTCCCGCACTGTGTGCAAGCCATCCTCAGCTCGATCTATCACGGAGCCGAGCGCCATTCCCTGCGAACGTTGCGACGCACGGGGGTGGAGCACGGCGCCAAATTCAAAAAGTAAAACACACAGTACATATAGAGTTCACTGTAATCTTACAGACTACATTACTGTATCAATTTACTTCACATCCCTTTTGTCCCTAGTGGTTTGTCCAGTGCCCTGCATGCAGTTTTATATGATAAATACTGTTCTTTCTGCCTGGAAACTGGAGATTGTCCATAGCAACCAAAACCATCCCTTTACATCAAAAGTTTTTTAGACCAGCTAGAAAACAGCGATAATAAATTAGAATCACTTGCAGAATTGAGCGATAGTGATTTGTGGGCAAATCCGTCATCAAACACTAAAATTAATGACAGCGACAATTCTGCAACTGAGCAAATTTCAGTGTTTTTGATTTGATTACATTATTGAATATTTTTTAGTATTATTATATTATTATTTGTTATAATTATTTATAGTTATTTATTATATTATAATTTATGATTTCGTTTTTTAAACTTTGTCATACCTGGGATGTCTACTAGACTCTTGTTTGGATTTAAGTGAATTATTCCTAAGAATTACAGGCCTACAATATAAAACGCCAAATTTCCATGCAAAATAATTGTACCACTTTCAGCATCAAAAATCTGAAATAATCATAGCGCCAGGGAGGTTAAAGTGGTTGTAAATCTCTGAAATGAAAAATCAACACAGCATATCCCTCTAAAGCAGTGGTTCTCAATCTTTCTAGTGTCATGACCCCTTGATAAAATTCCCCAAGTTGTGGGGACCCCTAACAGTAAAATTATTTTCGTAGCGTGGGTTGTCGGCACCCAAGGCAAGACAAGTGATTTGCGCCCCTAACCCACGGACATTTAGCGCTCCCTGAGTCCCTTCCACTCGTACAGTATTAAAACCCCATTTTGGGATGTACCACTCTTTCTCTTTGTTCTGCTTTCTTTCCCTTTTATCTCTTTCTATCCCAATTTCTTGTTTTTTTCCATTTCCCCCTCTCTAGCCGTCGTTCTTATTCTTTCTCTCCCTTTTCTTTGTTCCTCCCCCTTTTTTCCTCTCCCTTCCATGTACTCTCTATTTTTATTCCTTTTCTTACTCCTTGGTGGGGGGTGGGGGGAATGGCATGAGTTGAACGAGTGGCAGTGCTGGTGGGGGGTGGGATGAGTGGCAGTGCTGGTGAGAGTCCTGATCAGCTAACTTAGGTTTTCCTGATCAAGGTCATCTGATGATCTGAGAATTGTATTGGGGACTTTTAATGGCAACTATAATCACAGGTAGTGTTACTCACTGTGCCTCCGACTTTGTGGTTACTTGCAGCAGTGACACCTATGCCAAAATCAGGAGATAGGGTCTCCTCCAGCCCTTCCCACTTCACATTCCTCACCAGTCAGCTGACCTTTAGTCTCTGCCCCCGAGCCATGCTGTGAACTGAATGGGCGGCTGCAAAGAGGCTGAGTGGGCGGCCGCGGGCTCCAGGAACTGCCCAGCTGGGCGGCCACAGGCTCTAGGGACAGCCCTGCTGGGCGGCCACAGGCTCTAGGGACAGCCCTGCTGGGCGGCCACGAACAGGTTGGGAGAGCAGTGTGGGATTCAGGAACAGCCCAGGATTTCGGTGACCCCTGGCAAATCGTCATTTGACCCCTGGGGGGTCCCAGCCCCCAGGTTGAGAACCACTGCTCTAAAGTGTGTACTAGCCTCAATCCAAAGCACCTAGTGTGGTTCCTATCTGATCTTTTCTTCCCTCTGCTATCTGAATGAATCACTTGTGACAGTCTAACTTGACACCAATCAATCCTGAAAGATGGCCCTGCCCTCCCACCCTCCAGCACACAACAGATGATTGACAGCCTCAGTTGTGCAGGTTTCCCTATGAGTGAGTGTGGGGGGGGGGGTGTCTATTCCCTCGACTCAGGTCCCAGATTACATTGAACTCTCCTCTCTAGTCTGTGCAGTTTGTGATGTCAGATCCCTGCCCCCTACCTTGGAGCTGGCAAAAAGGATTTGATCCATGTCTTTTGGAAGGCTGTAGAGGAGAGAGGGCTGCAGATAAACAGCTACAATAACTTGACAACATGTTGTCATTGCTTCAACACAGAGATATTCATTGGGAGAACAAGGTTTAATTTTAATGGTACTTTTTTAAAATGTTTTGTTTATTCGCTGTGTATCATAATAAACACGATGAAAAAAAAGAACATTGTTTCCAAGATTTGAACACTGACCATACAAAGTACAAATTATATTCCACAATTTGTATCATTTATCACAACACTAAATTATTTTGCTTATTTTATTTCTATAAATATACCAACAAAAGGGGAATTCAATAAAAAGGTGAACTATAAAAAAAAAATCTACATAACTGCAGTCTATAAAGCTATTAAAGCGGACCTTCCGTTATTTTTTCAACTTTCCATCTATTAAATCTTCTGCCCTTGTTGTTTTAACTTTGACTAGTAAAACATTTTTTTTTCTGCCAGTAAATACCTTATACAGCCCACTCCCTGTTTTTTGTCAGGTAAAAAGCCTAGGCTTATGACATCATGCACAGCTCTCTCTCACTCTTGTGAGAGTTTGCCAGGGAGGGAGGGGAGATGAGTCATAAGAGGGCCAATGAGAGCTGCAGAGCTGGAGGTGTGCCTCTGTGTGTCTGTGTAAATACAGGAAGTGAACAGGCAGCAGTTTAAGCTACCCACAGTTAAAATGGTTGCAGTCAGACTCAGTGGATGGAGATTTCTGCAGCATATTTGGCAAGAACAGAATCACAGTATATATATAAAATAATATGCAAAGTGGTTGGAGGGAAGCTTCAGAATGGCAAAGATGTTTTTATTACAAATTATGTAAGAAGACTGCAGTACCTCTTTAAATATAAAAAAAATCTGCATTAAAAACTATCTGGCTATGTTCCACTGTATTTGCAAAAAAGCATGTGCTCGGCATGTGCTCGGCGAGTATTTATGGTGAAATAACAGCTGGCCAATTTACAAACCTCCAGGCAGTTGAATCAGGCCTCCAGTTTGATAAAGGTTGAAAACCAGGTGTTCAAAGCCTATACAATTTTCTTTATTGCATATCCATCAGGAGTAAACAAGATCCAACACACAAACAATTCTGACGTGTTTCAGCCCTTATGGGCTTTAGTCATAGAATCAGGCCTGACAGATTTATTTTCACAATCTTTGACCCATTGCAGAAATCCCTACAAATTAAAAGAATGCCTTGTGTTCCCATTGGACACTTCCACTCTATTACTTTTCTGGGGACAACCCAAAATTTGTGATTTTCTTTTACTTTCACTTTCAATGATTATGGTACACAAGACAAAAATAGGGTGAAACACCCTAATGGGGGCACAGACAACAATAAAAGCTGACAAGGGTTCTAATCTATCTCTAGCTCAACTCACCAACCAGTCTGCTAACCAACCAAATTAACCTGTCCAACAGTCTGCGTTAAAAAACGAAGTTTAGTTAGCACACATGTGTAAGCTGCAAGGCCTCTTCATGGCACTCTGTGTATTCTTGCAGTGCTACTGCCTGGCCCTCATCTATCCATTGAATGCATGTACTCCCACTGTGGAGACGCTCATAAATTCAGTGTTAAAAAATAGGTTCCTCAGGTTGGGACTTTATATTACTCATAATTTCAGTAGCGTTTAGGATTGCAAGCATACACAGGGTGCTGAGAAGAGGCCTTACAGCCTACGCATGCGTTTGCAAATGTGTGCTAACTAAACTCCTGTTTTTAATGTGCTCCTTGCTGTGAAGGCCAGTTATAGGTGGGGGCAGGGGCCATTTGTTGTTTCTTTTCAATCTTAGTTTATTTCAGAGAAAAAAAGAGAAACATAATACAAATGGAAATGTAACAGTAAAAGTTTGCTACATTGAATTCTTACATCACGTGAATACATGAATTGTGCATAAAAGAAGAAAATAATGATACACATCTATACCATATATGAGCATCTGTATATAGTTTGACATAAAGTCTCTGGTTAAACAACGAAATATCACATTGTAAACAAAGGTCTTTAGACACATGGGCAGTGTGTTATATGCGTGGGATCCAATATAAGTTTACTCATGTGGTTTTGCGTATTAATGTCGGAGGGATCTCCCCCTACATGATAAGCTGTCGGGACCTTTTTTGCTCACTTATAAAAAGTATTTATGTCGTTAAACTAATCTGGGTATATGGTCTTTGTTCATATACTAAGAAAATCTAGTTCAAAACAGAGAGAGAAATATATAAAAGAAGGGATGAGAGAATCACTGCGAGAGAAGGTAAAGGATGATGAAAAAAGTGGGGAGCACCCCAGCATGGCTAGCCAGTAGATGGTAATGGGTCATCTCTGACCCATACAGAAAAGTAATCGGAATAACGAAACATTGCCCACGCGGTCCAGGTGATGGAAAATTGTTCCTCCTTCTCCATTTCCTGCGCCAACAGACGTTCCAAATCTCTAATCTGATCCATCTCCACAACCCAGTCGCCCAAAGAGGGTATCACTGTTGTTTTCCAGTGCCGGGGAATTACTGCCCTGACTGCGGCTAAAAAGTGGCGCAATATATCTTTTTTAATCGTTTTGAGGGGGCCTGGGAGCAGAGATAGTAGGGCTATCTCTGGAGTAGGTTTAATTGAGGTCGCCATCAGCCTGCCGTATAGATCAAAGACCTTTTGCCAAAGTTTCCTTATTGGAGGACATTCCCACCAGATGTCCATCTGTTGTTTCTAATCTATCTCTACTGTATCTGAAACTTTAAAAAAAGATTTTGCCTTTACTTATTCTTCAAAGAGGAACTGAACTCAGGAAGCTTTGCCACAAAATGTAAGCAGAAGACAAAGAACCAGTCACTGGTATTGCCTTTGTTCTCTCTACAGTTGATCCTACTCCCATTAGTGACTTACAATGCTTTGAACTGCATTGCATCTCTTTGTGGAGGTGACCATCTTGGTAGGGGCCTTTTCTTCAAGCCAAAAGCGAACACTTTAGAGGCGCACAGAAAATAGGAGCACACAGGAGCTCAAGGGCAGCAGAAGGAAGAGGAAGCTGGACAGGAAGGGCAGCGGAGGCAGCGTTTACTAGAAAAGATCCCCTGTAGGAGGGAGAGGAGGAGAAGCTGACATTCAGCTGCTGCCGAAGTAAAATACAGCCAGTTCTAGTAAATGTGTGAAAGGGAGGTGGCACAGGCCCCCAGAAGCTGCGCCCACAGTCCTGTCTGAATAATGTGTCTGGGTTTCAGGCCAATACCACCAACATCCTCTGCCAGGGATATGTGAGGATGAAAAGCTGGAAACTGGGAGTGAGGGGAACCTGGGAGAGGAGGGGAACCACCGATCGTCCTTCCCATCATCCCCTGAATAGTACTGAGTACTCCAACACTGCCCGTCCCTCAACCACAGTCTGGTTTGAATAATGTGTCAAAGTTTTAGGGGTGTAGCACCCTCTACTTAGGTAGGTGCTAAAGTTGAGATTTTTGGTGAGTGCAGGTAAATTTAGGCAGGACTAGCTGGAAACTAGGCCTGTTTGTTTTGATCTGTGTGGGCTGGGAGTGGCTCAAAGTAGGCTGGTGATTCACAGATAGCATCACTTCTCGGTTACCTCCCTCTGGCTTCTAGAGGATTCTAGAAGAGAGGAGGGGAAGAGAGGTGGAGCTGCCTGGGGTGTTCTAAGGAGCCCTGACCAATCCCCAACTTGGATTGACAGGCGGCAGGCTTCCTTAAATACATAGTCAGCCCAGCTGGGGGAGTTGTTGTCGGGTGGAAGAACTGAGGATGGAGTGCTAGTCTGTCGGGGCCTTTGAGGGGGGGTGACCTTGGGCCTGGGGCTCGGGTGCAGGAAGTATCCCTTCAAGACCGCATGAAGGATCTGGACTGGAGGCACAGAGAGGAGTCAGAGAGGACAGCAGGAGCTAGTGCTGCCGGGCAAGTCTTCAGGAGGGAACCACCAGTGTGTGAGCAGCCAGGAGGGCTGGTGAGTGACATGTGCTATTGGGAGTACTGGAAAGGCATGCCAGGGAGGACTGAGAGGAAACAGTCAGAGCTGGGTGTGGATCCAGGGAGGATTGCAATGTCACAGGCAGTGGAGTTGGGCAGCTGCAGCCAGGAGGGCTGGCAGGGCCTAAAAAGGGATTGCTGGGAGCAGTAGTCCACCATAGGACAGCTAGCACTAAAGACTTCCTATTCTATTTTTCTACATTAAAAAGGGACCTGTCTGCAAATGACAATTTCTAGGGCCTGATGGAGTCAGTGTTGGGCCTAACCATGTGCTAGTTGTGCCTGGAGTCAAGTGTTGTGCAGGAGAAGCCAGAGTGATAGTCTGCAAGCAAGTGTTTTGCAGGAGAAGAGAGAGTGATAGTCTGCAAGCACGTGTTGTGCAAGAGGAGTTGAAGAAGTGTCATGTACAAAGAGTGTACAGTGTACATAGTTATGTCCTAAATTGACTGTTCTATAATTCTACCGGCGTCCCATATACTCCCATCCAAGTTCAAATCCCTCAACAAAAATACAAAAACAAGCATATGGCCTGTTCATTGACTCAAGGTGATTGGGAAGTGAATGCTGGGCTGGGCAGGGTGACAGGTGGACCACAACTTTCAGAAGCCCCTACGGGGGTACCGCTACAGGGGGAATGAAACCCGGACACATGATTCAAACCTGGACTGTCCGGGTGAATCCCAAACAGGTGGCAACCCTAAGGGACAGGACTTTGCTTTTTTATGTTAGAGTCTCAGATCTCACAGTGCAGATATACTGTACAGCTATGGGGCTGTAGATACAGGAGTGCCTAGGCACCCTCACATACAAGGTAGTGCACTTCTATTTTCAGGAATTCAAGACAAAAGGTAAATCTTTCAGGGTACAGCATAGGCACAACTGGGTTTATTTACTAAAGACTAATCCACTTTGCACTACAAGTGCACTTGGAAGTGCAGTCACTGTAGATCTGAGTGGAAGATGTGAAATGAGGGGAAGCTCTGCTGATTTTTTCATCCAATCATGTGCAAGCAAAAATGCTATTTTTTATTTTCCTTGCATGTTCCCCTCAGATCTACAGCGACTGCACTTCCAAGTGCACTTCCAATTGCACTAACAGTGCACTTGTAGTGCAAAGTGGATTTGCCTTTAGTAAATCAACCCCAATGCATCTAAATGTTCTCTACAACATAGCAAATCTTCACTTTTTGAGATCAGATTCACTTTCAAGCGGTATTAAACCCCAAAGCAAACATTTATTATATAGCAGCTTACCAATTCTTATAGTGATGCCTACATTCGTTTTTTTTTAGGCTTTCTTTCTTCTATTTTCGTCTGGTGATCTGGCCAGTAAGTCTGTTGTTTTTTAAAAGAATAAGCTCTTTTCCAGATGTTTCAGTTTTCATGGATGAGACAAACCATTTACCACTGGCAGGGGTGCTTAAAATGACTGGCTTTTATTTATTCATGTAAAACCTTTATCCCAAAAGGAAAAAAACTGTTTTCTGTAACAGATTATAAAATAGAATCTGGAGTTTGGCTTCAATTAATTGGTGTATTTAAATTTGCTAGCACATCTAACGCTCCCCTCCAACCAGACTGACAATGCTACTGTCCAAAGGTGCTCCTGTGCTCATTCATCCAGAGTGGGGGCACTCTAATACAGTAGGTGTGTTACTGGCCATATCACCCGGTGAAAACAGAGGGGAAAAAAAGAAAAAGAAAATGAATGCAGCCACCATATCTAGTGATTGGTAAGCTGTAATATAATACATTTTTGGTTTTGGGTTTATTACCGCTTTAAGTCACAATGCAGTAAATTGCATTTAAGTTTACATTCTGAGTTCGTTAATTTTAGAACATATATTCTAAGTAATTTACTGTTGTCCCTAAAACCATAATCATTCATAATCATAATCATAATCATTCATATATTCTAAGTAATTTACTGTTGTCCCTAAAACCATAATCATTCTTTGAGATAGCACATTAATAATAACAAAGCGCTTGTAACAACAGACGTTCGGATTCCCTGCAAAGAACATTGGGTGGGTGTTCACCACCAGTAAATGTATGATTCAGAAAAGACGTTTCATTAATCACATGCAGACCAGAGAAACCACACACAGAACAAGGGGCTTGTTATACCGTAGTCACTATTGTGCAGTTTTTACTAAAAATACTATATGAGGTAAACCATCAGGCTTATACATCAACACACTGCAAAAGGTGTGATCGTTTGCAAAGCACCTGAAACATGCAATTGCTGTCCCTATTCCTGCAACTAAGTTTGGCTTTTCACAGATATGAGCGCCAACTTCTACACCCACCTTCTGGGCTTAAAACAAAGGGTTGCCAAGACTGTCACCAGTCCCCCTTTAGAATGAATGTTCTTTATTTTGACCTAAATCATATTGTCCCCTTTTCCCTAATGCTAGGTTCACATCTATGCAGGTTGAAGTTATTGTGTTTTTCCTAACCCTAGCCCTTAGCCGTAACGCTAACATTTAACCCTAACCCTATGCCTTAACTCTAACTCTAGCCCTAATATGCGACTTTGGACACATAAAAGGCTCCTGCACTACTTTGATGCGACTTTGATGCTACTTGAGTGCCAGAGAGTTTGATGCCACCTTGAAAGTGGCATCAACGTGGCATCAAAGTCGCACTACATGAACAGAACTATCATACTTTTCTATTAGCTATATAAAAAAAAAACAGATAAAAAATGCACAAAAAATGCAACACTTGTGTTTTTAGTGTGGGTCCATTGAAGACTAACACACGTAAAATGCAATCTGCCATGGAAAAAGAAGTTCCTGACCCTTTCCAAAAAACACACTGGCTCAAAATGCACAGATGTAAACAAGATCCATAGAAAACCATGTTAAATGGACCGTAGTGCATTTCCGCAAAACACATTAAAAAAAACACATAGATGTGAACCAAGGGTAAACTAAAGTTCTCAAATTCCTAAAAACATATTTCACTCGTGGACTGAGGCTCCAGGGGAGGAGTTAAGGGCTGGTATGGGAATGTCTAGGCACATGAAGGGTAGAGAGAGGTTTGCAGTTGAAAGGATGAGAGGATGTCCACATGATATTTTATTTGATGCACTCCAGTAAAATACCTATGTATCCTACACTTGTGCACCCCACTTGGGTACTGTGTTTGTAAAAGGGTCTGATTGGGGCAAGGCTCAAGGTTTTTTACCTTCATGCATTCTATGTATGAAGGTAAAACACCTTCTCTGTGCAGCAACCCCCCTAATACTTACCTGAGCCCCATTGCAATCCAGCGATGTGCACAACATCCTCAGCTCTTTGGGGACTCTCACTCCTCATTGGCTGAGGCAGCATAGGGAGCCATTGGCGCCAGTGAGCCAATGAGGAAACAGAGGGCTCTGTGTGTGAATGGACACGCAGAGCAGCGGCAAGCTGCTTGTTCTGGGGACAGGAGGGAGGGGTCTGGAAGAACAGCAGGGGACCCAAGAAGAGGAGGATCAGGGCTGCTCTGTGCAAAACCATTGCACAGAGCAGGCGAGTATGATGTGTTTGTTATTTAAAAGAAAAGAAAAAAAAACAGGCCTTTAATATCACTTTAAGAGCAACTTACCCTTTTTGTGGTTTGCAGTAAAGACTGTCAAATATCACTGCTCCTACCAGCGATCACAGGTCAATTAGTTTCAGTATAAATCACACAAATAGGAAACATAAAGGGAATACAAAGACACTGAATTTCAAAAGAGCTAACTTCCCTAAACTACAAACCTTGCTAAATGGCATAAATTGGGATAAAATATTAGGAACAAAGAATACGGAGGATAGATGGGTTTGCTTTAAGAGTAAATTAAATAAGGGCATTAGCCAATGTATCCCCAGGGTAATAAATTTAAAAGAGCGAACAAAAGTCCTGGATGGCTTAACTCCAATTTAAAAATGCATATAGAAGCAAAGGAGAAGGCCTTCAAAAAATACAGGGTTGAGGGATCATCCTCAGCATTCAGACTTTATAAAGAATGCAGCAAGAAATGTAAGAGTGCAATTAGGACGGCTAAGATAGAACATGAAAGACACATAGCGCAGGAGAGCAAAAAAAATCCCAAGAAATTCTTTAAGTATGTAAATAGTAAAAAAGGGAGGACAGACCATATTGGCCCCATAAAGAATGAGGAAGGACATCTGGTTACAAAGGATGGGGAGATGGCGAAGGTATTGAATTTATTCTTCTCCTCAGTCTTTACGAGTGAATCGGGGGGCTTCAGTAACCAAAACTGCAGTGTTTATCCTCATGAGACAACACAGGAAGCACCTCCATGGTAAACAGAGGACAGAATTAAAATTAGACTTGAAAAACTTAACAAAATACATCCCTGGGAATTACAGACCAGTTAGCCTAACATCAATAGTATGTAAACTCTTGGAGGGGATGATAAGGGACTATATACAAGATTTTAGTAATGAGAACGGTATCATTAGCAGTAATCAGCATGGATTCATGAAAAACGTTCTTGCCAAACCAATCTACTAACCTTCTATGAGGAGGTGAGTTGCATCTACATAAAGGAAGGCCCGTAGACGTGGTGTATCTGGATTTTGCAAAAGTATTTCACACAGTTCCTCATAAATGTTTACTGTACAAAATAAGGTCCGTTGGCATGGACCATAGGGTGAGTACATGAATTGAAAACTGGCTACAGTTCAGAGGGTGGTGATAAATGGGGAGTACTCGGAATGGTCAGGGGTGGGTAGTGGGGTTCCCCAGGGTTCAGTGCTGGGACCAATCCTATTTAATGTGTTCATAAACGACCTGGAGGATGGGACAAACAGTTCAATCTCTGTATTTGCAGACGATACTAAGCTAAGCAGGGCAATAACTTCTCCGAGGGATGTGGAATCCTTGCAAAAAGATCTGAACAAATTAATGGGGTGGGCAACTACATGGCAAATGAGGTTCAATGTAGAAAAATGTAAAATAATGCATTTGGGTGGCAAAAATATGAACACAATCTATACACTAGGGGGAGAACCTCTGGGAATCTAGGATGGAAAAGGACCTGGGGGTCCTAGTAGATGATAGGCTCAGCAATGGCATGCAATGCCAAGCTGCTGCTAACAAAGCAAATAGAATATTGGCATGCATTAAAAAGGGGATCAACTCCAGAGATAAAACGATAATTCTCCCACTCTACAAGACTCTGGTCCGGCCGCACCTAGAGTATGCTGTCCAGTTCTGGGCACCAGTCCTCAGGAAGGATGTACTGGAAATGGAGCGAGTACAAAGAAGGGCAACAAAGATAATAAAGGGTCTGGAGGATCTTAGTTATGAGGAAAGGTTGCAAGCACTGAACTTATTCTCTCTGGAGAAGAGACGCTTGAGAGGGGATATGATTTCAATATACAAATACAGTACTGGTGACCCTACAATAGAAATAAAACTTTTTCGCAGAAGAGAGTTTAACAAGACTCATGGCCACTCATTTAACCACTAAGCCACCGCCCAACGTCATATGACGGCGGGACGAGGCTTCTCTTGTTCTGGGCGGACGTCATATGACGTGATCACCCTCCCGAGCCACAAGGGGGCGCGCGCTCGCCGCTGCGTCACTCAGGGGCCGGGTGCGCGTGCTCGGCGGCCGCGATGTCCACTGGGCACCCGCGTTTGCCGGGTAACAGAGAAGGGCCGTGGATCTGTGCATGTAAACACAGATCCACGTCCTGTCAGAGAGGAGAGGAGACCGATGATGTGTCCCTTGTACATAGGGACACCGATCGGTCACCTCCGCCAGTCAGTCCCCTCCCCCCACAGTTAGAATCACCTCCCTAGGTCATACATTAACCCCTCGATCACCACCTAGTGTTAACCCCTTCCCTGCCAGTCACATTTACACAGTAATCAATGCATTTTTATAGCACGGATCGCTGTATAAATGTGAATGATCCCAAAAATGTGTCAAAAGTGTCCGATATGTCCGTTGCAATATCGCAGTCACAATAAAAATCGCAGATCGCCGCCATTACTAGTAAAAAATAAATAAATAAAAATGCTATAAATCTATCCCCTATTTTGTAGACGCTATAACTTTTGCGCAAACCAATCAATATACGCTTATCAAGATTTTTTTTAACCAAAAATATGTAGAAGCTTACATATCGGCCTAAACTGAGGAAAAAATTTGTTTAAAAAAAAAATTGGATATTTATTATAGCAAAAAGTAAAAAATATTGTGTTTTTTCAAAATTGTCCCTATTCTTTTGTTTATAGCGCAATAAATAAAAACCACAGAGGTGATCAAATACCATAAAAAGAAAGTTCTATTTGTGGGGAAAAAATGATAAAAATTTCATTAGGGTGCATTGTAACATGACCGCGCAATTGTCATTCAAAGTGCGACAGTGCTGAAAACTGAAAAATGGCTTGGGCAGGAAGGGGGTGAAAGTGCCCTTTATTGAGGTGGTTAAATTAGATGAAAAGAGGTTTAACCTTAAACTACCTAGAGGGTTCTATACTGTAAGAGCGGCAAGGATGTGGAATTCCCTTCCACAGGCGGTGATCTCAGTGGGGAGCATCCATAGCTTCAAGAAACTATTAGAAAAGCACCTGAATGACTGCAACATACAGGGATATACAATGTAATACTGACACATAATCACACATTGGTTGGAGAGACTGCCTTCAAGGAGTCTCTGCTTTTCTTTTTCATATTATTTGATTTTTAATTTTACAATTTGAGTCACATCAGCTGCTGCCATAACCAGGTACTTTGCTTCTAAGAATTTGCTCGCCAGTTCCCCTTTCTCCTGTGACACCAGACTTGTAGTCGTTATTACTAGGGATGAGCTTCGAGTTCGAGTCGAACCCATGTTCGACTCGAACATCGCCTGTTGCGAACGATATGGGCTGTTCGCGCCAAATTCGAGTGGCGCGTCACGGCCCATAATTCACTGCGGCATCACAGTGCATTGCTGGCTGATGATTGGCCAAGCATGCACTATGACCCGCATGCTTGGCCAATCACAGCGCTGTGTGTACAGAGAGCCGTAATTGGCCAAAGCTTTGTCCAATTATGGCTCAGGGGGTTTAGTACACGCCCCACACTATATAAGGCCGCCTGCGTAGCGGCCTTGTGTAGTGTGTTGCGGTGGCGGAGGGAGATAGACAGAGACAGTGTCATTTGATTTAAGTTAGATAGAGTAGGCAGGTCGAGTCAGTTAGCTGCACTCACAGTGTATTGTGTATATATATATGCATCCCAGGTGTTGTGTATATATATTAATAGGATCAGAAGAAGAACACATGTACCCTGCACCCTGCACAGTTGCACCTATAGCTACCTGAAGACAAGTGTTGGTGTTCTTCTTCTGATCCTATTAATAGCACAAGCAGGCTCTTGAAGTATTTACGGTTAGTGTACTGTGTACCCTGCACAGTTGCACCTACAGTATAGCTACCTGAAGACAAGTGCTTGTGTTCTTCTTCTGATCCTATTAATAGCACAGGCAAGCTCTTGAAGTTTTTACAGTTAGTGTACTGTGTACCCTGCACAGTTGCACCAACAGTATAGCTACCTGAAGACAAGTGCTTGTGTGCTTCTTCTGATCCTATTAATAGCACAGGCAGGCTCTTGAAGTATTTACAGTTAGTGTACTGTGTACCCTGCACAGTTGCACCTACTGTATAGCTACCTGAAGACAAGTGCTTGTGAACTTCTTCTGATCCTATTAATAGCACAGACAGGCTCTTGAAGTATTTACAGTTAGTGTACTGTGTACCCTGCACAGTTGCACCTATAGCTACCTTAAGACAAGTGCTTTTGTGCTTCTTCTGATCCTATTAATAGCACAGGCAGGCTCTTGAAGTATTTACAGTTAGGGTACTGTGTACCCTGCACAGTTGCACCTACAGTATAGCTACCTGAAGACAAGTGCTTGTGTGCTTCTTCTGATCCTATTAATAGCACAGGCAGGGTCTTGAAGTATTTACAGTTAGTGTACTGTGTACCCTGCACAGTTGCACCTATAGCTACCTGAAGACAAGTGTTTGTGTTCTTCTTCTGATCCTATTAATAGCACAGGCAGGCTCTTGAAGTATTTACAGTTAGTGTACTGTGTATTCTGCACAGTTGCACCAACAGTATAGCTACCTGAAGACAAGTGCTTGTGAACTTCTTCTGATCCTATTAATAGAACAGGAAGGCTCTTGAAGTATTTACAGTTAGTGTACGGTGTACCCTGCACAGTTGCACCTACAGTATAGCTACCTGAAGACAAGTGCTTGTGTTCTTCTTCTGATCATATTATTAGCACAGGCAGGCTCTTGAAGTATTTACAGTTAGTGTACTGTGTAACCTGCACAGTATAGCTACCTGAAGACAAGTGCTTGTGAACTTCTTCTGATCCTATTAATAGAACAGGCAGGCTATTGAAGTATTTACAGTTAGTGTACTTTGTACCCTGCACAGTTGCACCTACAGTATAGCAACCTGAAGACAAGTGATTGTGTTCTTCTGATCCTGTTAATAGCACAGGCAGGCTCTTGAAGTATTTACAGTTAGTGTACTGTGTACCCTGCACAGTTGCACCTACATTATAGCAACCTGAAGAAAAGTGCTTGTGTGCTTCCTATGATCATATTAATAGCACAGGCAGGCTCTTGAAGTATTTACAGTTAGTGTACTGTGTACCCTGCACAGTTGCACCTATAGTTACCTGAAGACAAGTGCTTGTGTGCTTCTTCTGATCCTATTAATAGCACAGGCAGGCTCTTGAAGTATTTACAGTTAGTGTACTGTGTACCCTGCACAGTTGCACCTATAGCTACCTGAAGACAAGTGTTTGTGTTCTTCTTCTGATCCTATTAATAGCACAGGCAGGCTATTGAAGTATTTACAGTTAGTGTACTGTGTATCCTGCACAGTTGCACCAACAGTATAGCTACCTGAAGACAAATGCTTGTGAACTTCTTCTGATCCTATTAATAGAACAGGAAGGCTCTTGAAGTATTTACAGTTAGTGTACGGTGTACCCTGCACAGTTGCACCTACAGTATAGCTACCTGAAGACAAGTGCTTGTGTTCTTCTTCTGATCATATTAATAGCACAGGCAGGCTCTTGAAGTATTTACAGTTAGTGTACTGTGTAACCTGCACAGTATAGCTACCTGAAGACAAGTGCTTGTGAACTTCTTCTGATCCTATTAATAGAACAGGGAGGCTATTGAAGTATTTACAGTTAGTGTACTTTGTACCCTGCACAGTTGCACCTACAGTATAGCTACCTGAAGACAAGTTATTGTGTTCTTCTTCTGATCCTATTAATAGCACAGGCAGGCTCTTGAAGTATTTACAGTTAGTGTACTGTGTACCCTGCACAGTTGCACCTATAGCTACCTGAAGACAAGTGTTTGTGTTCTTCTTCTGATCCTATTAATAGCACAGGCAGGCTCTTGAAGTATTTACAGTTAGTGTACTGTGTACCCTGCACAGTTGCACCTACAGTATAGCTACCTGAAGACAAGTGCTTGTGTTCTTCTTCAGATCCTATTAATAGCACAGGCAGGCTCTTAAAGTATTTACAGTTAGTGTACTGTGTACCCTGCACAGTTGCACCTATAGTTACCTGAAGACAAGTGCTTGTGTGCTTCTTCTGATCCTATTAATAGCACAGGCAGGCTCTTGAAGTATTTACAGTTAGTGTACTGTGTACCCTGCACAGTTGCACCTACAGTATAGCTACCTGAAGACAAGTGCTTGTGTTCTTCTTCTGATCCTATTAATAACACAGGCAGGCTCTTGAAGTATTTACAGTTAGTGTACTGTGTACCCTGCACAGTTGCACCTATAGCTACCTGAAGACAAGTGCTTGTGTGCTTCTTCTGATCCTATTAATACCACAGGCAGGCAGCTTGAAGTATTTACAGTTAGTGTTCTGTGTACCCTGCACAGTTGCACCTACAGTATAGCTACCTGAAGACAAGTGCTTGTGTGCTTCTTCTGATCCTAAAGTTACATAGTTACATAGTTAGTAAGGTTGAATAAAGACACCAGTCCATCCAGTTCAACCTGAGTGAGTGTGGATCTACAACCCTGACCCTTGTCCCTAACCCTGAACATCGCACACTCACATCAATCCCTACCCTCAATCCAAGGTCCCCATTCATATACTAGGGCCAATTTTGGACAGAAGCCAATTAACCTACCAGCATGTCTTTGGAGTGTGGGAGGAAACCGGAGTACCCGGAGGAAACCCACGCAGGCACAGGGAGAATATGCAAACTCCAGGCAGGTAGTGTCGTGGTTGGGATTCGAACCAGTGACCCTTTTTTACTGCTAGGCGAGAGTGCTAACCACTGCACCACTGTGCCGCCCATAATTAATACCACAGGCAGGCATTCTGCTAGCTGCTGTATAATCAGTATATATATACATCCCAGTTTTGTGCAGCTACATCCCACTGCAGTGCAGGCCATTAGTATGTCTGGAAGACCAACAAGGAAAGGCAGACAGGCACAAGCCAATAAAAGAGGGCAAGCAGGCTCTGTGTCTAGAGGCAACAGTGCTGGTCATGGACACGGTGCATCCTCATCAGCACGTGGCTGTGGGACACGCTTGTCCTTTTTTTCGGCAGCTGGCCGTGTTGAGCCGCAACATGAGGAAGACTTGGTAGAGTGGATGACCAAGCCGTCCTCGTCCTCCCTCACCCAGGCTCAGGGTACGTTGTCTGGCAAAGCAGCTGCCAACGCGGCCTCTTCCCTTGGCTCAATGGCATCAGTCACTCCTTCTCTAGCCCCACCATGTCCTCCTGAGGAGTCCCCCGAACTGTTTGACCACAGTGTTGGGTACATGCTCCAGGAGGATGCCCAGCGTTTTGAAGGCTCCGATGATGGTATTCAGCTAGAGGAAGGCAGTAACGTGAGCCCAGACAGAGGGGGTGCCCAAGAAGGACAGCAATCTGGCAGTCATGTTCCCCCAGCTGCAGCATACTGCCAGCTTTGCTCCAGTGATGAGGAGGGAGGGGATGATGAGGTCACCGACTCCACGTGGGTGCCTGATAGGAGAGAGGAGGAGGTGGAGGAGGAGGTACATCACCAACGAGGCAGGATGCCCTCCAGGGGCCAGCTTAAGGGCAGCACACCGACTGAATCATAACGCAGAGCTCCGCATGTGCAGGGCGCTGCTGTCTCTGCACATTATTCCAAAAGTTCTTTGGTGTGGGCCTTTTTTTGAGACAAGTGCATCAGATCCCACCGCTGCTATTTGCAACATATGTCTCAAGCGTATCTCACGTGGCCAAAACATCACCCACTTGGGCACCACATGCTTGACCAGACATATGTTGACCTGCCATGCAGTTCGTTGGCAAGCGTACCTAAAAGTCCCACACCAAAGAACATAGAGGACCTCTCCTTGCTCCTCATCAGCTGGGATCTCCAACCCCACTATACCTTTAGTCCTCTCTGAGACCTACACTGAGAGGAATGAAGGTGTAGAATTAGGTGTCCGCCTTCCTGGTTTGTGTACAGCCCTACACGGGAACGGACGTGGTGACGTCGTAGGCTCCTCCCTACGCGTTTCGTCACAAGCAGACGTCAACTGGGGATTGGCCAGCAGGAGGCAGCAGACGGAGGCACTGACTGATTGTTGTACGCGATACGCTCATTATTACAACGAGGCTTTGTAAGTGCAATTCCTTTCTAATAAAACATTTGTGCAGACTTTATTATGCGATGGATTGTTCTTTTTCTCTTTGAATCCTGAGATATCAACTGTCGCCCATCGGTACCATTAAGCTGAGGTTGTGGGGAGCCCCAAAATTTTCCTGTGCTGTTTTTGACCGCTGTAATGGCGGTCAATGGGATCTGGTAAGCATATTTGATATTCCACATCGGGTGTGAGGAACCACAGAAGATTCTCCCCACTGCATCCTCATCTTTGTTGTGGCCCTTTCTGGCACTTTTCCTTGATATATCACAGACTTTTCTTTTTTGGTCTTTGGATTCTACTCGTTTATCTATACTTGTCTACAATTAATTCTGGGACACTAGAGTATGATAATATTTATCTTGCACTATTATCTTTGATTATTTTATCAATTTATTTCACAGGTTATAAATATGTATTAGCGCCGCATCTTTTTTGTATTATTGCATATAATACCAGTGCTCGGCTGGCTGACCTCCAAAAGGAATTTAAAGTGCCCAAGAAGCGCCTAATTTGTGACATACCCACCAGGTGGAACTCAACGTTGGCCATGCTGCAGCGGCTGCACACGCAGCAGAGGGCCATCAATTAGTACCTGTGCGACTATGGCACCAGGAATGGGTCAGGGGAGCTTTGTTTTTTTTCCCCACGCCAGTGGGCCATGATCAGGGATGCATGCACTGTCCTGTCACCATTTGAGGAGGCCATGAGGATGGTGAGCAGTGACAGTGCATGCATCAGTGACACTGTCCCCCTTGTTGGAGCACACGCTGCGTGGAATAATGGACAGGGCACTTAAGGCAGAACAGATACAGGAAGAGGAGGACTTCCTTAGCTCTCAAGGCCCCCTTTATCCAGACAGTGTTCCTGCTTGCCCGCCGATCACACAGGAAGAGGACAAGGAAGAGGAGGAGGATTGTGTCAGCATGGAGGTGGAGCCTGGCACTCAGCAGCAGCAGCAGTCTTCAAGGGATCATTTACAGTCCCAAGAAACCCATGGATTTGTACGTGGCTGGGAGGAGGTGGCTGTGGATCATGTTGTCCTTAGTGACCCAGAGGACTCCAGACCGAATGCCTCAGCAAACCTACGCTGCATGGCCTCCCTGATCCTGCAAAGCCTGCGTAAGGATCCTCGTATTCGTGGTATCAAGGAGAGGGATAGTTACTGGCTGGCAACCCTCCTTGATCCACATTACAAGGGTAAGGTTGCGGACCTTATCTTGCCGTCGCAGAGGGAGCAGAGGATGAAACATCTTCGGGAGGCCTTGCAGAAAGGTCTGTGCAACTCCTTCCCAGAGACTGGGAGGTTACAAACTCCTGTTCCTGGACAACGTGTTGCTGAGGCTTCGGTCAGTCAAAGAAGGAGCGGTGGAGAAGGTGGCCGTCTGACCAATGCGTTCAGACAATTTTTTAGTCCGCAGCCCCAAGGTATGATCGGTTCCAGCAACCATCACCAGCATCTGTTTTACATGGTGCAGGAATACCTAGGGGCAAGATCTGACTTGGACACCTTTCCCACCGAAAATCCTCTGGGTTACTGGGTCTTGAGGATGGATCACTGGCCAGAGCTTGCACAGTATGCAATTGAGCTACTGGCCTATCCTGCATCCAGCGTTCTTTCGGAACACACATTCAGTGCTGCTGGAGGCTTTGTAACCAATCACAGGGTGCGCCTGTCCACCGACTCAGTCGATTGACTGACCTTCATAAAAATGAATCAGTCTTGGATCACCACAAGCTACCAAGCACCTGATGCTGATGTAAACGAATAATTTTTTTTGAAATGTCATATCCCTTCAAGACTGCCTATGATGATGCTGAGTGACTGTCCTGTTATGCTGAGAGACTATCCTCTTCCTCCTCAATGATCATGCTGATAGCTTATAAGAATATTTTTGGTTCTGGGCTCCGCCACCAGTGGCTAAGGCCCAATTTTTCAGCCCCTGTTTAACAGCGGCATGTAATTACAATTTTTGATGCAACACTTTGCAGCAGGGTTCGTTCCTGCGCTCCAACTAGAGTATCTGTGAAGGGTTGCAGTGTTGTGGCACCAGCACCAGTGCCTAAGGCCCAATTTTTCAGCCCCTGTTTAACAGGGGCGTGTAATTACAATTTTTTATGCAATACTTTGCAGCAGGGCTCGTTCCTGCGCTCCAGCTAGAATATCTGTGAGGGGTTGCAGTGTTGTGGCACCAGCACCAGTGCCTAAGGCCCAATTTTTCAGCCCCTGTTTAACAGGGACATGTAATTACAATTTTTGATGCAATACTTTGCAGCAGGGCTCATTCCTGCACTCCAACTAGATTATCTGTGAGGGGTTGCAGTGTTGTGGCACCAGCACCAGTGCCTAAGGCCCAATTTTTCAGCCCCTGTTTAACAGGGGCGTGTAATTACAAGTTTTGATGCAATACTCTGCAGCAGGGCTCGTTCCTGCGCTCCAACTAGAGTATCTGTGAGGGGTTGCAGTTTTGTGGCACCAGCACAAGTGCCTAAGGCCCAATTTTTCAGCCCCAGTTTAATAGGGGCGTGTAATTATAATTTTTGATGCAATACTTTGCAGCAGGGCTTGTTCCTGCGCTCCAACTAGAGTATCTGTGAGGGGTTGCAGTGTTGTGGCACCAGTGGCTAAGGCCCAATTTTTCACCCCCTGTTTAACAGGGGCGTGTAAATTACAATTTTTGATGCAATACTTCAATACTTTGCAGCCGGGCTCATTGCTGCGCTCCAACTAGAGTATCTGTGAGGGGTTGCAGTGTTGTGGCACCAGCACCAGTGCCTAAGGCCCAATTTTTCAGCCCCTGTTCAACAGGGACATTTAATTACAATTCTTGATCTAATATTTCACAGCAGGGCACGTTTCTGCGCCCACCAAGAGTATATGTGAGGGGTTGCAGTGTTGTGGCACCAACACCAGTGCCTAAGGCCCAATTTTTCTGCCCCTGTTTAACAGGGACATGTAATTACAATGCTTGATCTAATATTTCACAGCAGGGCTCATTTCTGCGCTCCAACTAGAGTATCTGTGAGGGGTTGCAGTGTTGTGACACCAGCACCAGTGCCTAATGCCCAATTTTTCAGCCCCTGTTTAACAGGGGCGTGTAATTACAATTTTTGATGAAATATTTTGCAGGAGGGCTTATTCCTGAGCTCCAACTAGAGTATCTGTGAGGGGTTGCAGTGTTGTGGCACCTAATATTTCACAGCAGGGCACGTTTCTGCACCCACCAAGAGTAACTGTGAGGACTAATGCCCTGTACACACGGTCGGACTTTGTTTGGACATTCCGACAACAAAATCCTAGGATTTTTTCCGACGGATGTTGGCTCAAACTTGTCCTGCATACACATGGTCACACAAAGTTGTCGGAAAATCCGATCGTTCTGACTGCGGTGACGTAAAACACTTACAACAGGACTATAAACGGGGCAGTGGCCAATAGCTTTCATCTCTTTATTTATTCTGAGCATGCGTGGCACTTTGTCCGTCGGATTTGTGTACACACGGTCGGAATTTGGTGTCGGAAAATTTTATGTCCTGCTCTCAAACTTTGTGTGTCGGAAAATCCGATGGAAAATGTGTGATGGAGCCTACACACGGTCGGAATTTCCGACAACAAGGTCCTATCATACATTTTCCGTCGGAAAATCCGACCGTGTGTACGGGGCATTACAGTATTGTGGTACCAGCACCACCACCACCAAAGGCCCAATTTTTCTGCCCCTATTCAACTTGTGCATGTAATTTCAATTCTTTATCTAATATTTCACAGCAGGGCCCGTTCCAGCGCCCACCAAGAGTAACTATGAGGACTTACAGTGTTGTGGCAACACCACCACCACTAAAAGACCAATTTTTCTGCCCCTGTTCAACAGGTGCATGTAATTACAATTCTTGATCTAATATTTCACAGCAGGGCCCGTTCCTGCGCCCACCAAGAGTAACTGTGAGGGCTTACAGTGTTGTGACAACACCAACACCTAAGGCCCCAATTTCTGCAGAGTATATAGGGCAGGCCCCTACATTCAAACGACTCCTACTTGCAAATGGAAGGAGACAACAGGTAGTGAGATGAAATCTACCGCTAGGAAGGGAAATTCTCTCCTGTAAGAGTTAATATGGGAAAAACGTGTCTTCTCTTCACTGATGCTTTATCATCAATCCTTGTTTCACTAAAAATCCCAAATTTTCAAAAAACATTTGTCATTGGGATAGAAAGTGAGGTGAAATCTTCTGAAGTGATGCACAGACAGCAAAACAAATGTTACAGGGGTGATAACCCTTCCCTATGTTTTCCAAAAAGCTTAAAAATAGATTTTTTTGGCTGGAGCTACACTTTAAAAATGTACCAGTTCAAAATTACAAACCTGGTAATGGACTTGGGGGGGGGGGGTACCCATGCCATTTGTCTCACTGATTTTCATCCATATTGCCGGGACCCGACATTACATTAAAGCCGCAAGCAGTTTTAAAAGACTTTTATTCCTTTAAAAATGTCATTTTGTGCAGAGACTGTTCTAAGCACGGGAAACATGCGCCACTTTACAGGCATACTATAGACACCCCCCAGGTACGATATTTAAAGAAATATTTCACTTTTTTTTCACTTTAAGCATCATTAAAATCACTGCTACCGAAAAAACGGCCGTTTTTAAAACTTTACTTTGCGTTGATACATGTCCCCTGGGGCAGGACCCGGGTCCTCAAACCCTTTTTAGGACAATACCATGCAAATTAGCCTTTAAAATTAGCACTTTTGATTTCGAACGTTCGAGTCCTATAGACTTCAATGGGGTTCTAAAGTTCGCTCGAATTTTCGGTACGTTTGCAGCTTCTGGTGTGAACCGAACCGGGGGGGGGGTTCGGCTCATCCCTAATCATTACCAATAACAGACTTGACTTGCAGCAGGACATTGTTCAAAGTAACTAGTTGTACCTCTTTTAAAGCTTGTCATTGATATTAAATTAAAAAAAAAAGAAAAACCTTTGTGCAAAATTGCACGGTATACCCCTCATGGACTTATGGACAGACCAAAAAATTGTGTTAAAAACATATTTTTTTGTACATATTATTTTAAAAACATATATATACTCCAAAGACATGCTGGTAGGTTAATTGGCTTCTGTCCAAAATTGGCCCTAGTATATGAATGGGGACCTTGGATTGAGGGTAGGGACTGATGTGAGTGTGCGATGTACAGGGTTAGGGACAAGGGTCAGGGTTGTAGAAACACACTCACTCAGGTTGAACTGGATGGACTGGTGTCTTTATTCAACCTTACTAACTATGTAACTATGTAACTATGTAACTATATATATATTAGAAAATAGGTTACAAACAGTATATCATTGCTGCATATTGTACAATAGTTCGAAGATACATACACTTACTTGGTTCAGATGGTGTCAAGCGTGTGT
The DNA here is from genome assembly GCA_037952925.1 of Lithobates clamitans. NCBI lineage: Eukaryota > Metazoa > Chordata > Amphibia > Anura > Ranidae > Lithobates > Lithobates clamitans. The sequence goes on from JBBGZY010000731.1 coordinate 314,893, forward strand.
GGCGGCAACCAGGTGAGGAGTACAAAGACAAGTGTATCTTGCCTACAGTCAAGCATGGTGGTGGGAGTGTCATGGTCTGCATGAGTGCTGCTGGCACTGGGGAGCTACAGTTCATTGAGGGAACCATGCATGCCAACATGTACTGTGACATACTGAAGAAGAGCATGATCCCCTCCCTTCGGAGACTGAGCCACAGGGCCATATTCCAACATGATAATGACCCCAAACACACCTCCAAGACGACCACTGCCTTGCTAAAGAAGCTGAGGGTAAAGGTGATGGACTGGCCATGCATGTCTCTGGACCTAAACCCTATTGAGCATCTGTGGGGCATCCTCAAAGCGCAAGGTCTCTAACATCCACCAGCTCCATGATGTCATCATGGAGGAGTGGAAGAGGACTCCAGTGGCAACCTGTGAAGCTCTGGTGAACTTCATGCCCAAGAAGGTTTAGGCAGTGCTGAAAAATAATGTTGGCCACACAAAATATTGACAATTTGGGTCCAATTTGGACATTTTCACTTAGGGGTGTACTCACTTTTGTTGCCAGCGGTTTAGACATTAATGGCTGTGTGTTGAGTTATTTTTAGGGGACAGCAAATTTACACTGTTATACAAGCTGTAAACTCACTACTTTACATTGTAGCAAAGTGTAATTTCTTCAGTGTTGTCACATGAAAAGATATAATAAAATATTTACAAAAATGTGCGTGAGATACTGTAGTACCAGATACCCTTGATATCGCATGTCGCATTAGCCTCACATGGCAGATGCAAGGCTAATGTGATTACTATCTTGCCCTAGCGCTTATCTAAAGCTTCCATAAATACATGTCAGCATCAATAAAACCTATCTCTTATCATAGCCTAATACAATTACAGATCCTTGGAGGCAGTCCTCTGCAAAAGATTCTACAATTATTTTCTTGCCTGTTTGTTCCTTCTAGATTGTGTGTGTGGGTTCACCATGTGAGAAGTGATCTCAAAGCAAGTGTGAAAGAGGACCTGATTGGAGAGTGTGATGAGTCTGAAGCATTATGGGTGGAACTGCATATAGATGGGCGTAGTTCAAAGTTAATCATTGGAGTTTGTTATAGACCACCCAATGTTAACGAGGAGGTGGAGACTCAGCTCCTTGCACAGATGGAAAGGGCTGCAAGGGCTGGGACAGTGATAATAATGGGAGATTTTAACTACCCAGAAATTGACTGGAGTAATGGCACTGCTGGGACAGTTAAAGGGCAAAAATTTATAAACCTAGTACAGGACAATTTTATGGTCCAGTTTATTGAGGCCCCAACTAGGAATGAAGCTCTGTTGGACCTGGTCATCTCAAACCATGCAGAGCTTATTACTAATGTGCAGATAAAGGAACACCTGGGTAGCAGTGATCATAACATGATTTCATTTGATGTTAGCTGTAAACAAGAAATACATAAGGGAAAGATAAAAACACTCAACTTCAAGAGAGCAAATTTTCCAAGGATGAGGGCTGCTCTCGAGGACTTAGACTGGGAGGGAATATTGGCAGCGATAAACACAGAACAGAAATGGGAATTCTTCAAAAAGACTGTTCGGGACCTCACTGCAAAGTATATTCCCATGGGCAATAAGTTTAAAAGGCTAAAAAGAAAACCTATGTGGCTCACGGTCAAAGTTAGAAAAGCTATAAACAATAAGAAAAGAGCTTTTAAAAAATATAAAAATGAAGGAACACTAGAGTTGTTTAAATGCTACAAAGAATTTAACAGAATATGTAAAAAGGAAATCAAGGGTGCAAAAATTCAAAATGAACGACAGATCGCAAAAAATAGTAGGACAAACCCCAAAAAATTCTTCAAATATATTAATAGTAAAAAAGTCAGGTCTGAGCATGTAGGCCCTTTACAAAATAATCTAGAGTGGGTGACTGGGGACAAGGAGAAGGCTAATTTATTAAATACTTTCTTCAGCTCTGTGTATACAAAAGAGCATGGGGAAGCTCATGTCCATAATGGGGGTGGTATTGACACAGCCCCCAATGATCCACAATGGCTCAAAAGGGATATGGTCCAGAAATATTTAGACAGAATAAAAGTGGATAAAGCACCTGGACCTGATGGCATCCACCCACGGATCCTAAAAGAATTGAGCTCTGTAATTTCAAAGCCATTGTATATAATTTTTAGGGACTCATTAATGACAGGAATGGTACCACTGGATTGGCGCAGGGCGAACGTGGTGCCTATATTTAAAAAGGGATCAAAGTCTTTACCAAGTAACTATAGACCTGTTAGTTTAACTTCTATAGTCGGGAAGATACTGGAGCGTTTAATAAAAGACCACATAGACGAGTTCTTGCTGGAAAAAAACATTTTAAGCAACAGACAGCATGGATTCATGAAAGACAGAAGTTGTCAGACAAACCTGATTTCTTTTTATGAAGAGGTAAGTAAAACCTTGGACAGAGGGGTGGCTGTGGATGTGGTTTACTTGGATTTTGCAAAAGCGTTCGATACAGTTCCGCACACACGGCTCATGTGTAAGCTAAAGTCTACAGGGTTGGAAATATCAGTTTGTAAATGGATAGAAAACTGGCTAAAAGACAGAATTCAGAGAGTAGTGGTTAATGATTCTTACTCTGAATGGTCTAAGGTTATCAGTGGTGTACCCCAAGGTTCAGTGCTGGGACCCTTACTCTTTAATATCTTTATAAATGATATTGGGTCTGGGATCAAAAGTAACATTTCTGTCTTTGCAGATGACACCAAGCTATGCAGTGGAATAACGTCCTTACAGGATGTCTCCAATTTACAAGCCGACCTCAATGCACTGTCTAATTGGGCGACTATGTGGCAGATGAGGTTTAATGTTGAGAAATGTAAAGTTATGCACTTGGGGGCTAAGAATATGCATGCATCATACATGCTAGGGGGAGTACAACTGGGGGAATCTGTAGTGGAGAAGGATCTGGGGGTTTTGGTAGATCATAAGCTCAATAATAGCATGCAATGCCAAGCTGCGGTTTCCAAAGCGAGCAAAGTTCTTTCTTGTATTAAGAGAGGTATGGACTCCAGAGAGAGAGATATCATTTTGCCCCTGTTCAAATCATTAGTAAGACCTCATCTGGAATATGCTGTTCAGTTTTGGGCACCAGTTCTCAAAAAGGATATCGGGGAACTGGAGAAAGTGCAGAGAAGGGCAACCAAACTGATAAGAGGCATGGGGGAGATAAACTATGAGGAAAGATTAGAGGAACTGAATTTGTTCACTCTTGAGAAGAGGAGAATAAGGGGGGATATGATCAACATGTTTAAATATATAAGGGGTCCATATAGTGAACTTGGTGTTGAGTTATTCACTTTACGGTCAACACAGAGGACAAGGGGGCACTCTTTACGACTGGAGGAAAAGAGATTTCATCTCCAAATACGGAAAGGTTTCTTCACAGTAAGAGCTGTGAAAATGTGGAATAGACTCCCTCCAGAGGTGGTTCTGGCCAGCTCAGTAGATTGCTTTAAGAAAGGCCTGGATACTTTCCTAAATGTACATAATATAACTGGGTACTGACATTTATAGGTAAAGTTGATCCAGGGATAATTCCGATTGCCTCTCTGGGATCAGGAAGGAATTTTTTCCCCTGCTGTAGCAAATTGGAGCATGCTCTGCTGGGGTTTTTTGCCTTCCTCTGGATCAACTGTAGGTATAGTATTGGGTATATTGTTTTTTTTTGTTTTTTTTTGTTTTTTTTTTATGGTTGGACTGGATGGACTTGTGTCTTTTTTCAACCTGGCTAACTATGTAACCATTCAGTGGTAATTGAAGCAGTTTTGGAGTGTTAAAATAACGCATATCAGAAAAGGATCCGGGAATGTTTGTATCAACTGAATAATGAAAAGGGCTAAAAACTGTTCCCAGTGTTACAGCTACAGTCCCCAAGTTACTAAAAATAAACTCTTTCAATCAACATTAACTATGTTTAATCTTTATGCTGCTAAAATTAGTAAATACTTGTGTTTCCCTGAAAATAAGTCTGGGTCTTATATTAATTAACACACTAGGGCTTATTTTCAAGGGATATCTTATTTATTTACGGTATGCACAATAATCTACATTTATTCAAATACAGTCATGTCATCTTTTTCTGGAAAAAAAAATCCTGATCCTTTAAAGCATGATAGACAGCACAGTGCTTGTGCTGTCATTTTCCCCTCTCTATGTTCTAAAAACCTGGAATAAAACAATAAAATGTTTTTAAAAAGTTCCTGTGTCCCCTGTCTTCTCTCCCCCTCTCCCCCTGTCAGCTCAGGAGTCAGTATTATGACATTCTGTAATCCCAAAACCTTGGTTAAAGTCCTTGTAAAATTATGTAATCCATTCTGTAAAAAGATTATATAGTGCAGCGTGTCTCCCACTGGGCGCTCAAGTGACCCGCCGGAGCTCTTCTTCTCCGCTCCGAATACTGCAGAGGGAGGGGACGAGATCCCCGCTGACATCAGCCCCGCTCCGAGCACTGAAGAGCGAGGGGGCTGCTGACGTCAGACGGGAGGAGAGGAGAAGATCTCTGGTGGGTCACATAAGTGCCCAACAGTGCTGTAAATAAGGTATTTTCCACAATAAAAGTACACAAGGAGACACACTGCACATTGTTTAATCACTTTACAAAACAGATTACGTGTTTTTACGAGGACTTTAACCAGGGCTTATATTCTGGGTAGGGCTTATATTGCAGCCATCCCCGAAAATCATGCTAGATCCTACTTTAACAAACAGGGTAGATATGAAGGTATATTATATTTCTTTTTGTAACCCTTTTTTTTTTTTTTCTGTTCCTGGCTTAGGCCAAAATGATACCATACATCCCAGGAGTCCTCATGGGCATTTTTCAATCTGTCCAGGAGGTGTGTGTTTGTGGTGAAGGGGGCTTTCTCAGCTAAGTACTTGCTCCTACCTGCATGCCCAGGCTAAGGGCAGATGGATTCCAGGAAGTATATGCTATATGTACAGTATATACAGTTTTAATGGGAAATTATACAATAAACACTGTAAAAATTAGACAATTCTCCACATAGAAGTTTAAAATATACAATGATTAAAAATAAATAGACATCTGCACTGCTGAAAAATTAATTTGTTTTAGTTTAGGGTGTAACATGTAACCTCTCCATGACAGCAGGCAGGGGTTCTTTTCCCCCACAGCTGCTGTCATGTTTAAAATTGGCACAGCTGTTCCACACAGCCATATCATTCATTCACAGTGATCTGAAGTGTAGTTCTCAATGGACTACAAGGGCGCTGATGAGCACTTCATAGTCCATTCACACGTTCTCCAGCTTTCTAACAGAAAGCCCATACAGAAATATGGCCAAAAAGCTGCAGGGCACCTCAGAAGCCTGACATTGCACCCGTGATCCACTGAGGCTCCTTTGGGGAAAAAAAAATTAAATTAACTTTTTTCTACAAAAAAATATGCATTTATTATTTTTACCTTAGAGGTGAACTTAGCCTTTAAATTAGATGTGAAAAGTAAAGAATGTCTGTAAAGGTTCATGGTATACCTAGTAGTAGTTAGTCACATTCAGTTGGACTTGTTCTGTTAAAGGGTAACGCCACTTTTGTGGGGAAAAAAAGTAGCAAATAAAGAAAAAATAAAATAGCGTATTAAAATTGCGACTCAAGTCATATTGTAATTAAATATTAACAAAAATTACCCTTCCTTTCCAATCTGCAGCTTTGTAATTTTCTGGAAATGCAATATGGCTACCTGGAGGTGTTCTATACACAGAATGTGTATAGAACACCTCCAGGTGTTCTATACACAGAATGTGTATAAAATACCTCCAGGTGTTCTATACACAGAATGTGTACAGAATGCCCCCAAGAAACATCATTTCTGCTTGTATGATTGGCTTACTGATTTTCTCAGAAGTCTGTACTAAGATACAAGTCAGATTTCAGGCATCCCCTGCAACAAAAATGTCATTTTTGGTGAGATACCCCCCAATAGAAAATCACAGCTAAAGAGATGCAGGCCCAGCAACTTTCCTCATTAGAACCCTGAAGGTGCACAGCTGACTGATAATTATGAAACCACTCCCATTAGATTCACTTTCCCACATGGATACAGAAAAACACACAGGGACTTCTTCAGAATAGCAAAAGGTAGGAATCTGCAACAAATTTTCCGGGTGGTTAATGTGACTGAGTTACCCATGTAGAATTTATTGCCGGGGTATGTTCCAGACACTTATTAGAGCTGAAGAAGCCTATTGGATGAGCTGCAAAACATCTTCAATATTACAGCAAGTTGAATGTTACTAATGTAGCGCTGGTAGATTTTTTATCTACCGCTGATAGGTAAATTTAGTGGGTCACTTATTATAGGAAGTTATATTTGCCTCTGTTCCAGCTTGGCTGACGTTGCATGCAGTTCCATGTTGTGCCGGTGGGTGTCGTTGTCACCATCGGCAGGTGTTGGAAAAGCAACGTGTTGAAGCGAATGAGTGCTCCTCTGTCCCGAAGATAACTCGGTGGAGGTGGTCCTCCGAGTTGCATTCTGGGAGAGGGTATTTATGGGACAGACGCCATATTTTAGGGTTCGTTTTCAGCCACCTGCTGGCCCTTCTGGCCGACAGGTATGCACTAGGAATACCACCTTGTGGTCCTCCGTTCCAGAGGCCCGCGTCGCTGCGGCGTGTGGGTGGGCTCAGAAGCCTGTCTGGGGCCTACCACAGCAGCAGAGGAATGGTCCTGGGCTGTCTATCCTGAGTGAAGAAGCTGGACAACCGAGAAGATCCCAGGGGAGGACCCGTCATGGAAGGATCATGCAGAGTGCTGGTCTGGAGAGGGGCCTGGTGACTCGGTTGGAGGACGCATTCCGAAGTAATCTCACAGTATAGTACTGCTGGGTTGGCTTAAAGATTCAAGTACTGTATCTGACATTCATCACAAACCAATACATCCTGTGGCAGAGGATCGTACGGGTTTTATTCCAGATAAGTCTGTGGCAGAGACTTTTGTTCGTGCTGCATGCTGGCTGCTAGGCAAGTGAGAGATGTCTATCCAGGCGGGCAAAGATTGATTCCTATGAAAGGGGGACTATTCAATTACAAGTGTTCAATTACAAAGAATGTTCTCAAGAAATACAACAGAAAGGTATTCTTTTTCGCAGAAGAGAGTTTAATAAGACTCGTGGCCACTCATTACAATTAGAAGAAAAGAGGTTTAACCTTAAACTACGTAGAGGGTTCTTTACTGTAAGAACGGTAAGGATGTGGAATTCCCTTCCACAGGCGGTGGTCTCAGCGGGGAGCATTGATAGCTTCAAGAAACTATTAGATAATCACCTGAATGACCGCAATATACAGGGATATGTAATGTAATACTGACACATTATCACACACATAGGTTGGACTTGATGGACTTGTGTCTTTTTTCAACCTCACCTACTATGTAACTATGTAACTATGTATTTGAGCTCCCCTGCAGCTTTCCTACCACCTCTTTCCTGCTACTTCCCTCGTTCGTTTTATTAAAGCATTGGAAAACCTACTCAAGTGTTTGGTGCTTATATCGTCCAGAGGTAAACTCAACGAAACCCTAGACCCGGTACCGGTGAAACAGAGGTGTCGAGAGTGAAGGTAACAAGCCCGCTTACACCAGCAGCTCCACAGAGAGTTATTGCTACACTAACTATTTATGGCTGTGGAGAATATGGGAGCCAGACTCTTGCTGTTATTTACAAGAGAAATGAGATGCTAGAAATCTGTCTGCCTTCCTTTTGCAGGGGAAAAAAAGAAAAATTAGGGGGGCATAACTAGAGGGGTTGTCAAGTCCATTCCCCTCCCAGCAAATATTTCTGAAGATTAATAGTAATGGCACAAAAATCAAAAAAGAGAACCTGGTGTCCTCGACTTGGATCTGCATCCTGATTTCAGAACTAAAAAAAAAAAATCTGTTTAGACCCTTTGTCTTTGATAAACGCAATGATGTTTTGATGAATGGCTCCTGCTATTATCAGAATTGGCTCTATGTACATAGCAGCTTTCCTGCTCTCAGGATTCAGATGTTCAGAACAGTCTGTGAAATTCTGTATTGGCATGAACATTATCTTAAAAAACTCTGTTCTGGGTAGCTTTACAAAATTCCGGCCTGCCAAAAGCATATCTGAAAATGCTACCACCAAATTAGCAATATATCACTCACCAGATACTTATTTCGGGATCAGTGACTCCACAGAAGAAATTCACTGGCTCGAAATAAGAACGTTCACCTGTTTTACTGATATTTTGCAGAATGAGTTTGATGGAGTATACAACATTCTGCCAATTGTAATGATGCATGTTTAATTATTTAAAGCAGAATGACCAACAAAACGGGTGTGTGGACAGCCTGAAGACTTTCTCATAGGGATCAATGATAGCAGCAGGAGATATTCAGCTTTGTAAAGGTAATGATTCACATGTGCTGATTAAATTGTACCAATGTTTTCCAGCTTTAGCTGGCCATACAGCAGGCTGAAAAAAACTGAACAGATTCCCCCATCCACACATGCAAAGTTAATTGAGGAATCCTTCCCGCTGTGTTATTGTATTCTGATAGCAGGTCTCCTGTGCTGTGAGAATATACTGATCAGGCTGCAGTGCTGCTCGCAGAAAAAATATCCAACAAGCTGGTTTGGGAGATGTTGACCATTGGTTCGACTTCTCTGGAACGGGAATGACCATAGATGGACCGAAATTCAGTCCATTTATGTCCAGCTTTAAAGTGAACATAAAAGATGGCACTGCCGATTTGGTTGTTAATGGTGTAGCTTTCTCTTGCAGTGACATGAGGTTCAACTGATGGAACCAGTGAGAGTTTGACATTCCTGGAAGTTTCCAGTTTCCGTCATCAGAACAGCATTCAGCAGTGTGGGCGGCAGGAGCGGTAAGCAATTTTTCTTTTACAGGTATTACCTTGATTCAAAATATTTGTTTATATGATAGGGTCAGTTTAAAGTGGTTTTAAACTTTTAACAGGAAAAATTAATAAAACATATCCTTCTATAGTGTGTACTAGCCTCAATCCAAAGCACCAAGCATTATTCCTCTCCAATATCTCTTCCCTCAGCTATCTGCATGCGTGATAAGTAATACTCTATGCCGAGTTCATAGTCTCCTGGCAGATGGCCAGATCCCCTTCAGCACACAGTTTGCCGCCCAGCCTCAGTACATTTACTGTGGCAGGGTGGCATGGGCATGCTGGATCACGTACATGTAGGTTATTCTGCTTGTTCTGGGTTAAGGGTGCGCATGCTCGTGCCCCCTACTAATCCAAGCTGTCACTGACTACAGCGGAATTTTGTCAGCAGGTCCTGGCCAATGATTTATGACCTGCTGGTTGGCTGTAGTCAATCACAGCAAAGAGCACTGTGTTTACATACACACAGAGCTCTGTACACAGATCAGCAATCTGGCTGTTTCTTCTCCCTGCAAAGCAGATCTGTTAGTAAAATCAACACATATTAAACATTGTTAGGCACACAATTAACTTCTTGATTGCCCCTAACCAGCCAGAGTCATTAATACAGTGTCAGTGTACAGTATTATCACTAATCACTGTATCAGTGTTGGTTACTGACCCTCCCAGATAGTGTTTGTCAGTGCCAGATTGTCCGCCACCCTATCACAGTCCCACAATAAGTCGCTGATCACTGCCATTACAGTATAGAATCTACAGTGCCTTACAAAAGTATTCACCCCCTTGGCATTTTTCGTGTTTTGTTGCCTCACACCCTGGAATTACCTTGAATTGTTTGAGGATTTGCATCATTTATATTACAGAACATGCCCACAACTTTGAAGATGTTTTTTTTATTTTTTTTTATTTTTTTTTATTGTGAAGCAAACAGCAAATAGGACAAAATAACAGAAAAAGTCAATGTGCATAACTATTCACCCTCTAAAGTCAATACTTTGCATACAGTGTATTATGCCTGTGCAATTGCCAATTAAAGTAACGCTGTGCCGAATAGTAAAAAAAGGTCTGGTCATGAAGGGGGTAAAACCTTCCGTAAGACAAGTGGTTAAGTCAGAAATAAAACTCTCTTATATATCAAACAGGGTACAAAGTATTTTATATTACTATTTATTAAGCAAGTTATTGAATAGTCAAGTTTTTAATGAAATAAATAGTATGACCTGATCAATACATATTTCAAATGCCATTAAAATAAGGGTTTCTGGAGATCAGGGAATGGACAGGGTTGCAAAAGGATATCTAACTGGACTCCATTATTCAGGCTGCTATCATACAAATAGGAGAAATTTTGTGCCACTGCTCTATAGGAATGGCCATTGCACAGACCAACGAAAGGGTACATTTTGCAGTTCTCAGTTAGGTGGCAAAGAACCTCAGGATGAAGATGACGGATCTACAGACATTTGTCTGTAACAAATTCATAGGTCAATTCATAGTTCTGTAATAAGGGAAACACTGCCATAGAAGACACTACTGCTGCCCATGAGCTTTATGCCCATACAAGATTGCTAAAGACTAGACTTACTACAACAATCCTAAATCAGAGTTCTGACTCTTTTGTCCTGGTTTTCTACTGTTATACAGTTTGTATATAGAAAATTAAACATATAACCTAATAACTGCATAGGTCTGGTGCATTTACAGTTATTTTTTGAAGCTATTGCCGATAAAGGACCACTGGCTTCTAATTTTAGAGTGCACATACATTTTCCATCAATTACCTTCATCAATTAAACAATTAACATGAACATACACTATATTGTTAAAAATGTTGGGACGCCTGCCTTTACACACACATGAACTTTAATGACATCCCAGTCTTAGTCCATAGGGTTCAATATCGAGTTAGCCCACCCTTTGCAGCTATAACAGCTTCAACTCTTCTGGGACGGCTGTCCACAAGGTTTAGGAGTGTGTCTATGGGAATGTTTGATCATTCTTCCAGAAGCGCATTTGTGAGTTTAAGCACTAATGTTGGACGAGAAGGCCTGGCTTGCAGTCTCTGCTCTAATTCATCCCAAAGGTGTTCTATTGGGATGAGGTCAGGACTCTGTGCAAGCCAGTCACCTCCATCCCAAACTCGCTCAACCATGTCTTTATGGACCTTGATTTGTGCACTGGTGCGCAGTCATGTTGGAACAGGAAGGGGACATCCTCAAAGTTGGGAGCATGAAATTGTCCAAAATTTCTTGGTTTGACGCCTTAAGAGTTCCCTTCACTGGAACCAAAGGGCCAGGCCCAACCCCTGAGAAAACAACCCCACACTATAATCCCCCCTCCACCAAATGCTTTGGGCCAGTGCACAAAGCAAGGTCCATAAAGACATAGATGAGTGAGTTTAAGGGTTGCACAGAAAAAAACTGTTTGTGTGTACCCGGCATGAGACTGGGATGCCATTAAAATTTATGTGCATGTAAAAGCAGGCATCCCAATACTGTTCACAATATAGTGTAAGTGTGCATTGATAAAACCTACAGCACCTGATCAAGAGAGCCATCAGAAAAAATGAATTACAAACTCTTTTCTCAATTTTGCTCCCTATAGAACAGTAACATTTCTTGAGGAAGGACATAGAGAATGAAATAAGTCTAGAGGGGCGATAGTCCCCTCAGTAAGGGAAGTGGAAAAATATGCAAAACTTTCTATTGAATTTTACTTGTGCATTCTTGTGCATACTAAAGCCAGTAGTAGTAAAAATATCCTATTCATGTCTGAGTTTAAAGGAAAAATACTTTGGAAAATAATTTTCAAGAGCAGAAGGAAACTCGCTGTCAAGGGGCGCGAGAGATGCTCTGTTGAACAACAGCTTCCCAATTGGTAAAATCCTGTTTGTAGCAGACACAACAGAAAACAGGAAATATTTACTGGCTTTGCAGGTGTCAGGAAATACCCTCAGAACAATCTGGTGACCTCAGCAGCTTGATATGGTATGTGGAGACTGTGCAGGTGTTATTAATATTTCCTTATTGTGTGTTCTTTGGCTGCAGTTTGTCGTTTCTGTGCGCTGTATAAAAGACAATTACATTTTCCCACAAAGTTTATTAGCGATAGTGTTGACAAAGAATATTCTTAGGGCAATGATTAATACTCCAGGCGCCACTTGTTATTCCAAAACAGATTTTAATAACTTCCCTTGAAATTTCAAATATGTATAGTTATCTAAAAATAGAAATGATCAAAATTAAATATGTGAGTTGCATAAATAGATTATTATTATTATTATTATTATTATACAGGATTTATATAGCGCCAACACTTTACGTAGCACTTTACAGTATAAAAAGGAGACAATACAGTTATAATACAATAAAATACAAGAGGATTAAGATGGCCCTGCTCAGAAGAGCTTACAATATATAGATGCACTTGTATGTCTATAAGTATATTCATTCTAAGGTATTCTTATTGTTGGATCCACCTGCAGGACACAGTAGTGAAGCAGCGTCATAGAAAAGAACCACAGAAGGATAATATAGGACTAGTTCCAGCAGCTATGGTACATTGAAAAAGTTTCAGCAAACAGGCTGCTGGACAGGTAAGTATAATGCTGCCTTCTTCATGGGGCATTTCAATGGTAATTTAGTTAACCCCTTGATAGGGTCACTTTAACTACTTGCCCACTGGGCACTTTCACCCACCTTCCTGGCCAGGCCAATTTTCAGCTTTCAGCGCTGTCACACTTTGAATGACAATTGCAATGTCATGCAACACTGTACTCATATAAAATTTGTATTATTTTTATTTACACAAATAAAGCTTTCTTTTGGTGGCATTTAATCACTACTGGGGTTTTTATTTTTTGTTAAACAAACAAAAAAATACCCAACATTTTGAAAAAAATATGTTTTTCCTAGTTTCTATTATAAAATGTTGCAGGTAATTACTGATGGGCGCTGATGAGGCTGCACTGATGGGCACTGATAGGCTGCACTAATGGACACTGATGGGCTGATGAGGCGACACTGTTGGGCACTGATGAGGCGACACTGATGGGCACTGATGAGGAGGCACTCATGAGGCTAAATTGATAGGTGGCATTGATGGGCACTAATGGGTGGCACTGATAAGCAGCACTTGTGGGCACTGATAGGCGGAACTGATGGTTGGCACTGATAGGCAGCACTGATGGGCACTGATAGGTGGCACTGATTGGAGCACTGATGGTCACTGATAGGCAGCACTAATGGGCACTGATTGGTAGTGTTGAGGCTTCCATGATCACCAGGACACTGATGATCAGTGCCCTGATGATCAGTGTAGATGTCCCATTTCACAGTTGCCAGTTACCCGCTCTCTTCATGCTGTGACAGCACGTGAAGAAAAGAATGCCGATAACCAGCAAGAATGTTTATATTTTGATCAGCTGTGATTGGACACAGCTGATCACATGGTAAAGGGCTGGGTTCTATTCACTTCTGGGTCTCCAGGCGCCCAGGTACCCAGGCACACGACACTCTCTCACAATAACAAGGGAGTGGGCATCTTTTCTTGATTTTATTGCTGGTTAAGCTTGGATGGGGTGCAGGAAAAGCTTTGGGATACTCCAGAATTTAGTGCACAAACATTGGGAGGACTCGTTCTATTCTGTCTATTCTCTTCAGGGAGGCAACCCCCCCACTTTGCAGAGAATAGAGAAACAAACACTTCTGGGACTCCCAGTAGGGCAAATCCCACTTTAGCAGAACCAACACAGTCACACAAGGGATTAACATCGAACAGTCACTAGGATCTTACTTCCAGGCCTCAAATCACCGTGTCTGCAGATACTTGGAACTTGGATACCTGCTGTCCAATATTGGCTATACATTCCTCCTCTCTAGTCTGGATCCTCAATGTACCCCTCTACTTGGCTCTAAACTGCTTCAAGGAAGATAAGATCCCCAGCTTCAGCAAATCTGGGACCTCTGTGATTTCTCTGTAGGGTTCAGCTGACTTGCTTAGAAGGGCAAGCATCCCTTCCAGGCTGGGATCTCCTCCTCCAGAGAAAAGAAGCCCCTGTTGCTCTCTGCCTCAGACTATGTATCCCCTCTCAGCCACCTAATTGGCACTTCCCCTAGAGGGAAGGGATTGGCTGAAAATTCATAAATATTCTAGCCCAGGGTCAGCCTCTTCCAGCCCAGCCCACTATATTTTTTAACCTACTATAATACAGGGATAAGTAGCTAAACCTGCAGCCTGTGAGACCCAGAGCAGCCAAAAGGAATCAAACACTGCTCCACTGTTTACCGAGGATCCAAAAAGTAAACTAAATTTACCTGAAACTTTTTAGCAACCTATTCTAGGAGGGCGCTACACATTTTAAACATTTAAAAGAAATGTTCTCCCTAAATAGAAACCAAAGAGTATGAGTTTTTTTATCTTTATTAGCCTATATATGCCTCCTATTTAGTTTTGCTAATTAAAGGGAGAACCGTGACTTGTCCTTGTCCAGTACTTTTCCCCTAAAGTGGTTGTAAACCTCAGACATCAATTATGAACAAAACATATCTCTCTGTAGTGTTTACTTGTCTTACTTCATAGCACTAAGTGTCTAATCTGTCTGCGGCCTTGTTCCTCTGCTATTTGCATGAGTCACTTCTGACTAGTTTTCCTGACATCAAGAGGTAAAAAGGTGATAGGGGAGGGATCTCTGCCATACAGCCTGTGGTTGACAACCTGAGCTCTGTTCCTGTGTGCTGTGTGGAGGGGATGTGTCCCTTCCATCCAATCAGCTCTCAGTGAGCTCTACAGAATGTAACCTTAGCTCCCCGCCCCTGCTTTCTGAAAGCTCAGATAAGTTGTATAAATTCTGAACTTTGAATGGATGTAGAGAAGAGCTGACTACAGATAAACAGGCACAACATCCGGTTGTTTCTGGACTTAAACAGGAACAACAGCATGATTTGATTCATCACTGTGTATCACCTCGGGCTAGTCACTTCACTGGGTTTATGTAAGGGTTTACAACCACTTTAAAGGATAATTTCACATTCTGAACATGTTACACCTGTATTTAGGGTGTAACGTGTAACATGCTCCAGTATTTCCCCGTCTCACCCCCCAATCTCCTACCCTGTGACAGCGAGCAGGGTTTCCTCTCCCCCACAGCTGCTGTTACATTTTAAAATCGGGTGGAACATTCATTCACAGAGATTTGGGAATGTATAAAGTAAAAATCCTGTCTGCCACTTGTAGTTTCTGTGAGTGCGCTGATTACCATAGTTGTAGTCCATTCACAATGACTACAGCTCTAAAACTGAAGTCTGTGCAAAGGTATGGGCACAGAGCAGTAGGTAATGTCTGAATGAGCCTGACATTGCACCTGCTAGCCACTAATCGTAGGTGCAAAGCTCTGCAAGCTCATGTGAAACAAAATCAATGCACATTTTTTTCATGCATTTATTATTTTTTCAGGAAGGTGAACTTAGCCTTTCAAGCTGATCTCTGGGAATTAACCAAAATGTACCCTTGCAATAGGGCTCATTCACACTGCAAGGGCTAAATGTTCATTCTAGGAGGGAGATGAACAGGTAGTATTACTTACCTTACCTCTGTTTAGGTTCTCTGATGCTCCACTCTGTGTGCAGTCCCTCGGTGTCATCACATATAGTGCAGGCTATTAACCCTACATTGCATGTGTAGGTGGCTGGAGTGTGACTGCAGCCAGACTGCCTTACTGGAACTTGGAGTAAGGTAAGCATTTCTCCTTATTCATTCTCCCCTAGACTTAATAAGTAAGGATGTGCTCCCAGTTTGGGCTTTCGTCTGAATGCCAGACTTTATATATAGTAGTGTTTTTTTCCTTCTACTCTATATAAAAACTTCCTTTGTGTGCTGTCAATGGCTGTTAAGGAAGCAGCGGCACCCACTGTATCCAAAGCAAGTAGTGACGTCACTCAGCCCCATTCACTTGCTGGCTGGGAATTCCCAGTCATATAAACAAAGCAGGCAGGGATGGTTAAAAAAAAAAAAAAAAGCAGCATGAGGTTCAGGTCCTGGCCCTTCAGGTCGGTCTGGCATAATTTTTAAGGGGCACCTCATCTCTCAAAAAAATCCTTTATAGACTCTTATCCTAGCATGAATCCTGGCAGGCCAAAAAAGGGGGGAACAAGCATGCAGCCCACTCACCCCCATCGACCAAATATGGACATGATCATGTTTGATCAATGATGTCACATGTCCATATGTGGTTGATGACATCACGTAGGAGACCCTGCCTCTTTGTTTATGTTCAGCTGTCATCTGTCATTTGTTGGTGAGTAATAACAGAGGACATTTGGATTGGTAGTTCACACGGGAGAGGAGCATGTCAGTGGTTGGTGGGTTTTGTCTTGCAATGGGTCAGCGGGCATCATTCATTGTAATTGTCATGGATCTGCATCGTCAGATAAAGTGATTGACAGATAATAGATTTACATCAAGGGACTTCTTTTTTTTAATTAAAGGACTTCTTAAAAAACGTTTATGTTTTTATTTACTTTTCACTTTTTTTCATTTTTTACTATATATCGCTTACTCATTCATGTTTATAGCATGTGGCCTGATACGGCTCAGGAGAGAAGCCACACATTTGTCTCTCCCCCCTTTCCTGGCCTGCCAGGCTGCATGCACAGATAAGAGTCTAGTGGGGATTGTTGGGGAGACAACATACTATTTCTTTCCCTGATTTTTGCATACGGTTTTCCCACGCATTTATTTCTCTCATTAACATCTATACAACAGCCTCATCTAGGATAAGCATACCTCCCAACCATCTCAAATCCTGTGGGACTGTCCCGAGATTTCAAGGCTGTCCCAGGATCTGTGCTAAAGTCCCAGAAAACAAGTTCAGGCAGCTGGGTGCACTCAGTGCGGGTATTCTAACTAGATGCAATATGCTCTCATTGTGCTCTCCCCCCCCCCTTTTAATCTTCCTTCCTGTCATTGGTTGTTAGGACCACCAGCGTCCTAGAAACCGATGACACGCATTGCAGGCACAGACAGAAAGAACATGCAAGGACCTCCCACTGACTCCAGCTCCGGCTTTCTGCCTTCAACAGTCTCCTGCCCGGTAAGGGGACACTGAATTCTAAGTAAAAAGTTTTGTGCTTCCCTCTAAACCAGTTAAATGGAGGGCACCTAGCAGCTGTGAGTAAACTCTGCTGATCCACTCGGACGGTGGTCACTTCTCTCGATTCTATCAGCCTCTCCACTGCCCCTCCCAGCACCTCTCCCCCTCTCTCTCCAGGGCTGTACAGTATACAAGCCCATAGCCGTGGCTCCCTGCTTCTCTGCAGCAGATCCCACATCGGTTCCATGCCTCCCTGTTGCACACACACTCTAGTGACCTCTGGTCTTCTCCTCCTCTTACCTGAGCTGAGCTGCAGTGGCAGGTCACAATCGCCCCCTGTCCTCTCCAGGCTGCCGTCCTGTCGCTGCTTCTGCCAGCCTTGCTGTTCACACATGCATGCAATGGTCTTCTCTTTTGCACTCCTCCTGTCAGCTGAGTTTAGGAGCAGCACTACTCCTTACCAGTCCAGAGCTCCTGCTCTGCCACTGTCTTTCCTAACCCCACTGCCTCCAAGCTGCTGAGAATGTCCTCTCCCCTTCACTCCTACAGCTGCATTTTCAGGGGTCCCCTGAGCAGTGAGTGTGTGCCAAATTCTACCACAGGTCTATCTGTCTGCACACCCCACAACAGCCTGCTGATTCTACAGTTGTCTCACACTTTTTTTTTTCTAGGTATGACAAAAGGCAAATGCACAGCAAATTCGCCTTAACCCCTAGTCACTAACAGTTTTACTACGTCATCTCCTAGTCTGCCAGTTTCCAATATGGCAACACAAGCAACTTCCCTCGCTCCAGGTGCACTTTGCTGGCAAGATCATTTGTATTTGTAGGGAAGATTTGGGGGGTTGGGAGGTAAAGTAAGAGTATTTATGCTAGAAGGGGATATTTGTGTCAGGAGGTGGAATTTAGGGGGGGGGATAAGAGGCTTTGTGCTAGAATGAGGGATTTAGGGTAGTATTTACGCTGTGGGGATAATTTGGGGGGAGATAGGGATTTGTACTAGAAGTGGGTAATTTGGGGGGATTTGGTGAGGAGGGGTATTTGTACTGAAAGGGGGAGAGGATTTGTGCTGGGGGGGGAATTTGGAGGAGGGGGGAGAGGTTTGGGCTAGGAGGGAAAATTGGAGGGGATGGGGAATTGTGCTGGGGGGATTTGGAGAGGAAGGGAATTTTTACTAGAAGGGGAAATAAGGGGGATGAAAGAGGATTCGGGAGGGGGGATTGGGATGGAGAATATCTATGATAGAAGGGGGGAAAGAATTTGTGCTGGGAAAAGGTGAGTGTGCAGATTAGTGCTGGGTATTTTTTCAGGGGGAGAGCGTGCATATTATAGCTGAAGTGGGTAGACAGCATTGCTTGAGGGGGGATTTTTGAAGTCTAGTAACCCTTACACTGAACGACAGACACTCCAGCAATCTTTTAATTTTTCTATCCTCATCCTACTATGCGTTACACACTCCTATCCTCAGGCATTCGGTGCATAACATATTACTGACTTCTGCACTCTATACCTTACAAACTCTGGACCTCTGCACTATGTGCATTAAACACCCCTGACCCATGCACTCTGCCTTATATACTCCTGCACTATATACTTTATATGGTGCATTACACACTTCTCACCAAAGTGTTAATTGTCTCCACAGCTCCTGGTTGCTGTGCAGTCCCTGACTAATTTAATGACGTTCTTTTTTTAAAGTATTAGGTCAGTTTGAGCATAACCATATGTAATGCAAGCTTTTTAAATCATTGTGCTGAGGTTTATATGTGTCTGTGAGATTCTTGCTTGTGGCACAGAAATCAAAGTATATTTTGTAGGTACAAGGAAGGTCGGGTTTTGTTTAACTATTATTATTAAGGTACTTATATAGCGCCGTCAATTTACGCAGCGCTTTACATATACATTGTACATTCACATCGGTCCCTACCCTCAAGGAGCTTACAAACTAAGGTCCCTTACTCACATTCATATACTAGGGCCAATTTAGACAGAAGCCAATTAACCTACCAGCATGCCTTTGGAGCGTGGCAGGAAACCTGAGTACCCAGAGGAAATCCACGCAGGCACAGGGAGAACATACAAACTCCAGGCGGGTAGTGTTGTGGTTGAGATTCAAACCAGTGACCCTTTTTACTGCTAGGCGAGAGTGCTACCCACTACACCACTGTGCCGCGGTTTTGTCACATTTGGCGACCCATCACATTTGGCTACCCGCTAGAGTGCTCATGCGCGATGCCGCCATATGCATTCCAACACTTATAAAACTTTTGTCACTTTCAACACTTTTTTAAAAGTGTTTAAAAAAAATAAAAATAAAAAAGTGTCAAAATTGTTTTTGTCACACGTAAAGTTTTAAAAGTGTTGGAACGCATATGGCAGTGTTGCGCATGCGCACTCCAGCGGGTAGCCAAACGTGATGGGTTGCCATATGTGACGAAACACCGCCCAACCATGCCCCTTAAGCCCCTCCCACTGTTATCAGTCTGGACACACCCATTTTTTGGTGTGGTGCACAGAGCTCGCCGCAGGTTAACTCCACCCTCAAGTGTCCCTCATTCTCAAGTTTAAAAATTGGGAGGTATGGGATAAGGGTCTGGTATGGATGAAGAGAATCTCCAAACAGAAATAAGCAACTGAAAGCTGTAATTTGCTGGCAATTTAAGCAACAATCTTTCCTTGTAAATGCCAGTTTCCCTGTAGGATGTACAGTGGGGACAGAAAGTATTCAGACCCCCTTACATTTTTCACTCTTAATGCAAACGTTAGCATGACACATAAGCTTCCACTTGAATCAAAGGAAGGAAATAAAAATAAAGATGTATGTTTTCTTCTATTAAATTACAGAAGATGTCAAGACTTATTATTGAAACTTGACTATTTAAATTCTGCGAGTGTAAGTTACAACAGTAGAAAAAAACACTTAGAATTCTTTTTTTTTTCTTTTTTTATGTGGTCACATCACATCCAATTCAGTAGGTAGCAGTAATTTTAATATTGCTTTAAAGGCCATTATAAATGCAAAAGTCTTTAAAATAACATGCCTGGGGGTGCCCTGATCCTTTCTGTAAAGTGTTGCATTTGCACATTGTATACAGTGGGGACGGAAAGTATTCAGACCCCCTTAAATTTTTCACTCTTTGTTATATTGCAGCCATTTGCTAAAATCATTTAAGTTCATTTTTTCCCTCATTAATGTACACACAGCACCCCATATTGACAGAAAAACACAGAATTGTTGACATTTTTGCAGATTTATTAAAAAAGAAAATCTGAAATATCACATGGTTCTAAGTATTCAGACCCTTTGCTGTGACACTCGTATATTTAACTCAGGTGCTGTCCATTTCTTCTGATCATCCTTGAGATGGTTCTACAGCTTCATTTGAGTCCAGCTGTGTTTGATTATACTGATTGGCCACACACCTGTCTATATAAGACCTTACAGCTCACGGTGCATGTCAGAGCAAATGAGAATCATGAGGTCCAAGGAACTGCCTGAAGAGCTCAGAGACAGAATTGTGGCAAGGCACAGATCTGGCCAAGGTTACAAAAAGATTTCTGCTGCACTTAAGAATGGAAAATGTTTGGGACAACCAGAACCCTTCCTAGAGCTGGCCGTCCGGCCAAACTGAGCTATCGGGCGAGAAGAGCCTTGGTGAGAGAGGTAAAGAAGAACCCAAAGATCACTGTGGCTGAGCTCCAGAGATGCAGTCAGGAGATGGGAGAAAGTTGTAGAAAGTCAACCATCACTGCAGCCCTCCACCAGTCGGGGCCTTATGGCAGAGTGGCCCGACGGAAGACTCTCCTCAGTGCAAGACACATGAAAGCCTGCATGAAGTTTTCTAAAAAACACCTGAAGGACTCCAAGATGGTGAGAAATAAGATTCTCTGGTCTGATGAGACCAAGATAGAACTTTTTGGCCTTAATTCTAAGCGGTATGTTTGGAGAAAACCAGGCACTGCTCATCACCTGTCCAATACAGTCCCAACAGTGAAGCATGGTGGTAACAGCATCATGCTGTGGGGGTGTTTTTCAGCTGAAGGGACAGAACGACTGGTTGCAATTGAGGGAAAGATGAAAGTGGCCAAGTACAGAGATATCCTGGATGAAAACCTATTCCAGAGTGCTCAGGACTATATATATAGAGAGAGACAGAGGCACAGAGGAAAAAACTGATTTCTTCAGAACAAAAAGTCCTGGCTGCATCCCGTTTGGAAGCCCTTCTTGACTTGCCATAAGAATACCTGGAGAACACCTGGAGATTATTGGCGAGGACATCTTCTGGATTCGCACATCTCTACTGAGCCTGTTTTGACCCCCCTGAATAAGGGTGGTCGCAGACTGTCCAGTAAGCCTCCAACTTTAATCCCTTGGTGGTGGGCAACAGCTGCGGTGGAACATTGAACCAGAATTTGTGTTGGAGTGTCACTACGTTTTGGGACTTTTTTTCATAATTTTTGGGACTGTCCTAATTTATTTATTCTAATTTCCTTTTTCATTGTAATCACTAAGCATAAGGATCAATCTACACCATAAGTGAATAGAGTTTCTTATCTTATGTTGATGTAATTAATTTTTATTTTTTGCTGTCACATTGGTTCACATAATTCACTTGAAGTTCACCATCTTTACATTTACGCTTATATCACTTTTCGTTTCTTTAAATATACGCAGGTGTACTTGATTAATTTCCAGTGTTACTATACACACATATGGACACTGGATTATTTTAGATCAAGTGGTATATGGTCTTTATTTACATTATTCACTTTATTTACACATTTATGGGCCCTGCTTACTCGCATATACCAATATATGCGTATTCTTATTAGTCCAGCGCTACACTGTTTTATATATTGTTTAGTTTGTGTGCCCTTGTATTGGGGTTATTGTGTTTTAGCTGCAGGACTCACGTCACGTTTTTTTCAGTCTTTAAATTGAACACCGAGTGCAATTTCTCTCCCCTCCCCTTTTCATAATTTTTTTTCTTGCATGGCGCAGAGATTTGGTTGGTATCTTGCTGCTATCAGAGACTACATTTCTAGGGATTAGACACTTAACTAACAGCTAATACCACTGCATGCTGATTTCCATTGGGACCATATGCATGTGCACCATTGTCAAGATGGGCCCCAACGCTAGGGCATTCTTATAGCTTTCTTTCAACAATGGCTTTCTTCTTGCCATTCTTCCATAAAGGCCAGATTTGTGGAGTGCACTACTAAAAGTTGTCTTGTGGACAGATTCTCCTACCTGAGCTATGGATCTTTGCAGCTCCTCCAGAGTTACCATGGGCCTCTTGGCTGCTTATCTGATTAATGCTCTCCTTGCCCGGCTTGTCAGTTTAGGTGGACAGCCATGTCTTGGTAGGTTTGCAGTTGTGCCATACTCTTTCCATTTTCGGATGATGGATTGGACAGTGCTCCGTGAGATGTTCAAAGCTTGGGGTTTTCTAAAATGGTTTTTATATTTTTTTATAACCTAACCCTGCTTAATAGAGCAGCTGTATTTATACTGGGATTAAATTACACGCAGGTGGAGTCTATTTACTAATTAGGTGACTTCTGAAGGCAATTGGTTCAACTAGAATTTAGTTAAGAGTATCAGAGTAAAGGGGGCTCAATACAAATGCACGCCACACTTTTCAGATATTTATTTGTAAAAAATCTTCAAAACCATTTATCATTTTCCTTCCACTATACAATTATGTGCCACTTTGTGTTGGTCTATCACATAAAATCCCAATAAAATACATTTACATTTTTGGTTCTAACATGACAAAATGTGAAAATTTCAGGGGGTATGAAGACTTTTTCAAGGCACTGTAGGTATTTAACTTTCAGTGGCATTTTTCACTTTAATGAAGGCTTGAAGACACAGCATGCGTGTACAGTGGGAGTGTGCTCAGAGGGATGACAATATTACTGCTGCATTAGAAGACAGTATTGCCACTTCCTTCAATTCATTACAATAGAATGTAATGTGTTAATCTTAACCAAACTGGTGTTTATCCTCAGATACTAAGTTATGTGTTTACTGACAGAGTTAACCAAAGTAAAACGTGAGTTACTAGCACACAGAGCAGGATCCATCAAAAGATTTTTTAGTACAGAAGAGAAAAGATTCAAGTCATATTTAAATATTCGATTCTTAATAATCTGTTGGATAAAACCTTGGGTTAGGATCTGAAACCAACTTCTGGTTGATATTTGGTACAGTATAACCATTGGGGTTGTGGTGAGAAGGAACTAAAGGTATCAAAGAACCCTCCAACTGAATTTGTGTAGTGCAGTAGTACCTTCTTAGAACAGAAGGAATTCACATTTCATTCCATCACATATCCCAAAAAAAAGGATTTTTCTCTAATTCCGGGGAACTTGGCAGAGTTATGCAAATCATGCCTTTAAGCTCTAATGACTAAATGCACATTCAGAACAGATAATATATAGTGCAAATATAAACTAATATTACAGATCTATTCATTCCAAACTGCATACAGCTGTTTCATAGTTGCCAACATTATAAAAAAATGTATAGGGACACTTTTTTGCCTGTAGGCAGGGTCTTATTATAATCAGGGGGTGGGGCATTCATTTTTAGGCGTGGCATAGCAGGGAAAGAAAAATGATTGTTCGCCGTGGCAAAAAATGGTTGTTATGGTGTCAGGATGATTGATGCGCATTATTTCTATTATTACATTGTAATATAAATTGAAATCATTCAACTCACCATAATGCAGAATCAGTGGGAGCCCTGAGTGTATGACCTGCCACCAGAAGCCATCAGGTGCCCCCCAGCGGAGTCCGTCCTTACATCAGTTGCCCCCAGCAGAGCCCCTCCTTACATCAGTGTCCCCAGCAGAGCCCCAGTCCATACGCCAGTGTCCCCAGCGGAGCCCCAGTCCTTACATTAGTGTCCCCGGTGGAGCCCCAGTCCTTACATCAGTGTCCCCAGCAGAGCTCAGTCCTTACATCAGTGTCCCCAACGGAGACCAGTCATTACATCAGTGTCCCCAGCAGAGCCCAGTCCTTACATCAGTGTCCCCAGCAGAGCCCAGTCCTTACATCAGTGATCCCAACGGAGACCAGTCATTACATCAGTGTCCCCAGCAGAGACCAGTCCTTACATCAGTGTCCCCAGCGGAGCCCAGTCCTTACATCAGTGTCCCTAGCAGAGCCCAGTTCTTACATTAGTATCCCCTAGCGGAGCCCAGTCCTTACATCAGTGTCTCTAGAAGAGCCCAGTCTTTACATCGGTGCCTCCAGCAGAGCCCAGTCCTTACATCAGTGTCCCCAGCAGAGCCCAGTCCTTGCATTAGTGTCCCCAGCGGAGCTCAGTCCTTACATCAGTGTCCCCAGTGGAGCCTCAGTCCTTACATCAGTGTCCCCAGTGGAGCCCAGTCCATACATCAGTGTTCCCAGCGGAGCCCCAGGTCCATACATCAGTGTCCCCAGCGGAGCTCAGTCCTTACATTAGTGTCCCTAGCGGAGCCCAGTCCATACATCAATGTCCCCAGCAGAGCCTAGCCCTTACATCAGTGTCCCCAGCAGAGCCCAGTCCTTACATCAGTGTTGTCCCCGCTTGTCGGACACACAGGGGCGGAGGGTTAGCGGTGGCTCCATTTAGATCTCTTCCTTGTGTTCAGTGGAGAGGGGAGGGCCAATCGGTTTCAGTGTAGAAGACAATTGTCTACTTGTACACTGAAGAGAGAAACCAATTGGCTGCCTCTACCCTCTCCACTGAACAGTCCTCGCGGCAGCGGTGGCGGCAGCCATTTTTTTGTAGCCTGCAGCCGTTTTTGCCAAAAACATTCCTGATATTGCCAAAAACAAAAGCAAAATCCTGGGATTTTTATCGGGATGAGCTCCGATTGGGACGAGGGTCCCAAAATCAGGATTGTCCCGGGAAAATCGGATTGATGGCAAGTATGCTGTTTAAGGCATTTTGACCATCATCAGTGCAGTGTATGGAAACCATGGCTTCTAAGTTTTATACAAAATGTACTGTATACAGTAGCAGAGACTATTATACAAAGCATTTATTTAAATACACATGAAAGCAATCAGATATATCCAACATTTAAAAATCCTTTGAAAACAGACCAAAATAAAGTTTATATAACTACACATTTACAGGAAGGATTTTGACTGAACAGATTTTTGCATCACGGAACAAAGATATATGTCTGACTTGTAATGACCTTCGCCGTCTGTAATAACATTTTTATTCCTATAAATTAACAGTGTCAGTTGACCACCAAATAAGTGATACATCCAGCTCCTTCTGGTGGTATTCCATTGCATTGTCTTGCACATTTTTCAGCCTCAAATCGACAAAATAGTTCTTATAAACAATTATAAATTAAAATCAGCGTGGGTTTAGCCATTTTATTCCAGGAGAGCGAGAAGACTTATCCTTGGCAAGTTCTGGTTTGACGCTGTTTCCATCTCCAGAAGCCATTTCAGAATCTAAAATTAAATAAAGAAATAATTTGTTAGTGTTTCATTCTCAGACATTTGATAATTATTTGTACACTTAACAGATTACTCGTAACTGACTTTCTGAGGCTCATGCTGACAACAAGTAGTAACAGCTTGGTGTGCACAGAACTGTGTGGTTTGCTAAGTTGCTTGTGCTCTGTTGGGGTCAGTGTTCTTGAGCCCAAAGCTCAGGACACACTATGAGAAAATCGGACGAAAAATATTGCTTTTGGAGCAATCGTCAGATAATTTGATTTATGTGAAAATATCCTAAGGGACAAGCAAAACCATTTTTCTCATAGGATAACAGAACAAACGATTTCTGTGTAATTAGTATGGAAGTTGTAGGAAGCAAATATTGGCTGAAGTTTGACATTCGCTAACTTTTCAGCTAACCCAGCTGAAGATTTATTTTGCTATTCAATTCAGGCTGTTTGTAGGGCTAATAGGTAAGCTCTTGTGAAACAAAGGGCATGGAAAGCCAGACATTGATATAGGGGACATGTACCAAGTTAATAAATAACTAAATGAAATATTTTAAAAAAAAGTATCTTTCCTTACATAGAATTGTCATCTCGCCCTAACAGCCCAACATAACAATATGGCTGTTGTGAGCACATTCTGCTACAGAAAAGGGCACCGGTTATCCATTCCTTCAAATTATTGGTTTTGGTGATTGAGCTGGCCAAGGAAAAGTTGTTTTTAATGTGACCTGTCTACACACAAGTGTTTTTCTAGCAATGAATTTTAAAAATAGCTTTCTGTGATAGTTTTGGGGGCATTGCTTTGCTGTTAAAATTCAATTTTTAACTCACACATTGCAATGTAATGTGTCTTAATACACACCTTTCTCATATGAACCCAGCTTAAAGAGCCCCCAAAAATTAAAAGTCAGCCGTTACAAATACTGTAGCTGCTGACTTTTAATATAAGGACACTTACCTGTCCGGGGATCCAGGGATGTCTTCTTCAATTGCTTTGGGTGCAGGTGTCGGCATCATATGTAAGGGAAACTGGAAGTGAAGCTGGTTTCCTACTGCATTTGCAAAAGTCGCGCTGCGCTTTGTGCATGGTCCTGCATTCTTCTGGGACCTGTGATGTGTCTCAGAAGGCTGTGGGTGAAGGAGGGGGACCGAACTTCTGGCTCAGATCGCCGTGGCATATGTGACTAGAAGTGGGAACGAGTACTTGTCAAAAGCAGGTACTTGCCCCCCCCCACCCAAAAGTGCTAAATGTGCCAGTGGAGGGGGGAAGGATGCAAACAAGTAGAACTGCCCCTTTTGGGTGAAGTTCTGTTTTAAGAAAGAACATGTAAAAAAGGTTTTCTATGCGCTTTTAAAGTTTTCTACAGGATAACATTAAAGTATAGTAACTAGATATGAATGTATTGTTAGCTATGGATATTGCTTAGTCACCAGTGTATTGGTAAACCTTTGCAATTCCGCCTTTTCACAGGAAGGTCTCATGCACACAGGATGTTTTGCTAACTCTCCTAGACTCATTTCCTTCTGGCAGCAGAGTTTTGGCAGAAAAAATGCTTGAGGCTTGTAAACTCGTGTAACGTGTTTAGACACGTCAAGCGATTGGACGCTAATTTATTTAATTGGCCATGATAATACTTTATTCTGGCCATTGAAATGAATTGACACTCAAGCGCTAAATGTGCCCAGTGCCTAGGTGCATTAGACACGTTTACACGCGATATGGCGTATTAAGCGTGTTTTCTGCCAAAACTCTGCTGTTCCTTGATGCACTGGCGGTGGGTTTTTTTTTTTTTGTCTGTCTCTGAGAGACACATAGGCTAACATGCGTTTAGAGGCAGTTAGGGCGTTTAGAGGCAGCATATAAAAATGCTGAGCACCCCTAGGAGTGGCAGAAAAAAATGTCCAGAATCCATGAGGCCTAAGTGTGTGCTTGCTGGGGTGGATCATGTTTATCTTTATTAGCTGTTACAAATATCTATGACTGCTGTTCAGTTTGCACATCAAGACACACACATCCTCAAACAAACCTGAGGAAGGGGAATCTCCTGTGTGCTTTTATGTTACCTGATAATAAAATTTGCAGAACACAAAATAATTCAGGGCTTCTTCACATCTTTTACCACACATTACCACAATGCACGTAAATGTATGATGTGTTGCAGGTATCATTCATTATGGATGCATCCCCAATGCACCTAACACAATGCAACACAATTGTGCTTTAGCACACCATAATGCAGTGTGAATCATCTCTGCGTTCTGGCGCACTGCATTAAAAAATAAAATGCAAGTCTGGTTTAAGTGAGTTGCAGAACTTTGGTAGCTCATCCACAGTGGATAGAGTTTTTAATACAACAAGTTTAATGTATGTTTCTCTGCGTTTAAGCCCTGGTTGGGTGAAACACGTTAGAGGGGTGGTCCTTACAATGCAGTGTGTGCTATTCATCTTTAAACTCTGATTTTTGTGACATCATTGGTGTGCAGTAAATTGTTTGGAGTTGAGTGTACACAGAGCAAGAAAGGGCTCCTGGGTTTTCCACCCTACCAAACACAGAGTAAAGGAAAGGGTGAGCAGCTTAGATACAGCCAGGTTTTGGGAAGCCTTTCAAATGCATTACAGCAGGCAGGAAAATATGAGTTTAGACAAGCATAAGGACATGCAGTAAAGTGTTTTTTGTACTTTGAAGCTTGGGTAAAACATGGACAGTAATCTCAAGCAGCAATTAATCAAATGATAACAGATTACTCTGCAGGGTGAATCTATTTATGATTGATGTGTAAAAAGAGATGTAAAAAACAACAGGTTAACCCGTGGGTACCTAATGAATATTCCAGCTCAAATATGCCTCTCGGTCATTACAGTCTTTCTCAGATTGAGTCATTTGATTTTTAAGATTATTGTTTTCTGTTTAAATTTCAACTCCTTGATACACAATGACTATTACCATACTCTCCCCTAACCTACCTTAAAGTGGATGTAAACCCTCACATATATGCAGTGAAGTGAACAGCCTCAGATGATGACACCGGGATGAAACAAATCTCCCTGTATAAGTTTTACATGTATATCTGACTTCAATTTGCTATATCCTTTAGAAAGTGCACATTGTGTTGGAGATTTCCTCTTCTTGTAAAGCACTGGGAGTGGATTCTTGGTATACAGCCAAGACAACTGATTTGAGGAAAGGCACACACCCCCACTCACATAGGCAAAGGAAGGAAGGAATGTGAAGAGCTGTGCTGTGACAAGACGAGCTCTCTGCTAATCTATTTATAGCAACCTCCCATGACACAAATTTCAGGCTGGTTCTATCTCGGTTGATGGAGAACTTGTCAGAAATTATCATACTTATAACAGAAGATTGGAGCAGCAGAAACACACAAGACTTAGTGCTTTGGAGAGAGATAAGAAAACTCTTCCAGGTCTAATTTTATGAATCAGGTTTACATCCATTTTGACTATAAAGTGCCCTATGGTTTTGTGCCTTATCTTACTTGAAGAGGGCATATAGGGTCCTTATCTATACTTATGATGCTTCCTATATATGATAACGGTTTTGTGCTCTATATTCATGGACTGCCTTATTGGCTAACTCGCAGTCTATGCTTATTTTTTTAATCTTTTTTTCTTTTGTTTACTAGCTCCCATAATGTTCAATATTGCTGTACATGTATTTATAATTTTGCTAAAGTGTTACTAAACCCACTAAAGTAAAATCAGTCTGTATATGGAGTAAAGTATGTTTGTTATACTCACTGTGGAACCTAAGGGGTTAATCCTCTGCATTGTGTAAAAAGGCTGTTTGATCCTGTATGCACAGATCCTTCCCTTTAAGAACTGTCTCCAAAACATGTCAGAAGAAAAAAAAGTTACTGGAGTTAGGCTGCACATGCTCAGTTTGGTGTGCATTGGTAGAGAGTTTTTTTTCTCTTGTGAGAGTGCAAGTGATCCGCACAGGGCCAATCAGCACTGTCCAGACAAAGGGTCAGGGGTCCTGCATCCTGATAGGTCAGCCAGTGCAGTATGAAAACTCCTCCTACAAGCTTTAATCAGGCACTGATAGAAGTCACAAGACTGCTATATACTGCTGATGAGAAAAGATATTTAGCAGTTTATATTTACTAAAATGATTGCATTTCCATGTTTTGTGTGCTGTGGGAGATCCAATATAGTGAATTCAGGGTCCTGGGTTTAGTAACACTGTAATCATGGTCTTTGAGCAATTGCATGCGCATATATTTTGTACATGGTTTGTAAAAATCCCAATAAAAATTAACTGAAACATAAATTGCAACTCCTGTCCAACAGCTAAAATTATAGCTAATTTAGGTGAACTTTTCTCATCTTACCACATCCAGACTGTTCACTGTACTATCGCGAGAATTATGAGGTCCTCATTTTGTTCTCCTTCTCTCCTATAAGCTATCTAAATGCGTCCCAATACAGAGTCCAGCCCCCAATGCTTGACATAAGTTAGAAATCCTACTCTCATCTTGGTTTCCTTTGAAAATCATGTTATGGGATTTTTATATAAGGTAATAGCAATTAAAAAACAAACACATTTTTGAATCAATATGTAACTAAACTAAAGTTTTTGGTTTATATTTGCCTATAGTTTGGATTTGCTCTTGCATCACCATGAAATGGAATCCTATGCACTCTCCACTCGCACATCTATCTTGATTTTCTTGTGCAAATGTAGGACCCTCCTTACTCTCAAAGCATTTGGGGTACATCAAAGGCAGAATGGGCTAGAATGTTAACCCAGGGTCTAGTCCTTAGCAATAGTAGAGCAATGTGAACAGAGGGGTGCCAGTCGCTTTTCAAATCAAGGAATGGAGTTTATTGACTCTAACTTAAGACTCCTGGGAGAGAGGTTTAGGACACAGGACACAGGACATGAGGACATGTATAGACGTGTCAGACTCCAGATGATGAGTGTTACCAAGTGATAGTGGTGAGCAGGGAGCAGAAGACCTGAGCCAGAGGTGGTGGAACTGAGTTCCAGCGCTGCTCTAAGGATAGTAAGTAGTTAAAAACACTATTTTATTACAATGCCTGAGGAAGGAGCACGCATGCTCCGAACGCGAGCGCGCTACGTCCACTCCCCCCGCTCTCCTCCACCTGACGTCATCTTCCTAGGAACCTGCTGACGCGCTGTCTGAGGGAGCCATCGGAAGCTACAGACTCCACTGCAAGCAGCCGAGGCCGGCCCCGCCACAGCCCAACTGTTTCATGATGTGAGTCTGCATTGCCCAGGAGAACCTACCTATGCCTATTTCTTATCACACAAATGTGAGTGTACAATTTGTAATAAAATAGTGTTTTTAACTACTTACTACCCTTTGAGCAGCGCTGCTTTTCTTTTTGTTTTTTCATACCACAGAGTCCCTTCTACTCTGACAAGCCGGCTGCCACTCATCATAGAAGCCTTAACCATCTTTAACTGTTTTTAACTGTTTATTACCCCCTGGACATATCCTATCCCCCACGCTACTGCCCCTTATCTACCCACTAGCAGCACCTGTCAGCGATCCATTCCCCCTCTGTTACTGGAACTGAGTTCCCCCTAGTTCCTGCTGAAAAAAAGCCCTGCTTCAGTCTACTCCACTCTCAGTCATTAAATAAATCACTTTATAATTAGTGATCTGCCAGAATAATGATGTTAAAGTCCAGGAACTACTTTTGCTTTAAGGAGACACTGGGGTTGATTTACAAAAGGTAAATAGTCTGTGCACTGCAAGTGCAGTTGCTCTAGATCTGAGGGGAACATGCAAGGAAAAAAAAAACTGCATTTTTGCTTGCACATGATTGGATGATAGAAATCAGCAGAGCTTCCCCTCAGATCTAGAGCAACTGCACTTGTAGTGCACTTAATGTGGAGGGCCACCCTAAAATAAAAAATAGTATCAAAAATCTTTAAAAATTAAAAAAAAAAACATTTGAAAAAAAAAAATGTAACTTACCAGAAACCCTTGTTGCTAGGCAGTCTTCCTAATCTGCCTCTTCCTACTCCGCTGCCTCTCCCACTTCCTCCTCTTTGGTGAGCAGCCCTGTTGCCTTCTGGGAACTGTGTGTGTCCCAGGAAGCAACAAGGCTATTCACAAAGCGCCGCGCTCTGCGCAGTAGAGGCTCCACTGCCTGTTTCCCTTCGTTAAAGATGGAGGCGCCGACGGCCGATCAGCCTCGGGGGCTCGCTGGACAGGTAAGTGTCCTTATTAAAAGTCAGCAGCTACAGTGTTTGTAGCTGCTGACTTTAAAAAATATAAATATATATATAGCGGCCGGAACCCCCCTTTAAAGTACAGTATATTTGCCTTTAGTAAATCAACCTCACTGTCACTTCGCCCAAACAAAGCAAAATCAGAGGGGAGGAGCAAAAGCAGAGCAGTGTGTTGAGAAGGAGACACAAGGAGGCAGAATTTCCCACCCTCCCTCCCTGTGTAATGATGTTGTTAGTGTTGTTAATGTGTGTGTTTATTTTTCAGGATCGGAAGCAGTTGGTCATCATGACAGCTGGGTGGTGGCTGGTTTGTTGTTGTTGGTCGGTGACGGTAGTGGTAAATAAAATGTTAAAAGGGGTGGGGGGGTCATCATAAGTATGGCCCCTCCTGTGTATTCCTGTAAGGAATACCGGTATGTTGCACTGCGGGAGGGGGTTGTCTTTGAGCGGCACAGCTGGAGGCCTTATCAGTTTGAAACATGTTCCTGCAGTGTACTCTTTTGGATATGAAAATGGGGTAGCTCCGTCACTGACCAACAGATTGTTTAAAACATGTTGTTTTATCTGAGGTTATGTGTTATTTATATGTTATTTATATATTTAAGTTAATATTGGAGGTATTTTATACAGTTGTTTAATAAAAGGCTGTTATGGCCATTCATACTCCAGAAGAAAGGTGTGGTCTCATTATTTAAGTTGGTAAGAGGGTGGAGTA
This sequence comes from Lithobates clamitans, assembly GCA_037952925.1. Classification (NCBI taxonomy): domain Eukaryota; kingdom Metazoa; phylum Chordata; class Amphibia; order Anura; family Ranidae; genus Lithobates; species Lithobates clamitans. The sequence continues at coordinate 347,324 of JBBGZY010000731.1, forward strand.
TGGGTGGCTAACAGTATGGGATAAGATGGGGTACATCTGGACTACACTAGTCAAGGGTTATCTGTAGATAGTGTCTTTGTGTCGTGGGGTCCTTTTTAGGAACATAAGGACCATATTTTATTCCATGATAACATAAATAGTATCCAGAATATTTTTTAAAGGAATCTTACCAGGATTAAGTCTTAGTTTATTAGGTGATTTGGCTCCTGTAAATTGGAAGAATGGAAATTTCAGACACTTTCCTGTCACACGATCACAAATTCCAGATGGACAATTGCAGGTTCCTCTGCATTCCATTCCGTAGGTACCATATGGACATTCTGTAAAAGAAAAAGTGAAACAAAAAGAATTGTTGCAGTCTTACTTTCTTTATCTGTAATGTACAGAGCAGGATACCAGTCATTTCATACATTAGCCAGCTTACGTACAATCACATTATTGCTTAGAGGAAATCTGTACTGTTAAAAATACAAAAATACATAGATTCCAAAAATGCTAGTTCATTGGCTCCAAGTATTCGGTTTAGGAAATCCAGTTGAAGCCAGAAATGCTAATCAACAGTAATCGTGAAATGGCTTATACCATCAATGTGCACCACATCCCATAAATATTAAATAGTACAAGAAATACAAAAAAAAAAAAATGGACTTTTCAGGTGCTACTTAGAGTGAACAAAACATTATGTATTTTAATAATTGTGTCTTTATTAATGATTACTTATTAAAGGAGTTGTAAAGTATCATGGTTTTTTACTTTAATGAATTCTATGCTCCAGCCGCTGTCTCGGGTCCTCATTGAATAGATTGATAGCAGCAGGAGCCATTGGCTCCTGCTGCTGTTAAGCAAATACAGTGACACGGGAGGCAGAGATGGGGCCGAGCCCTGCTGTCTGTGTCAATGGACGCAGAAGCAGAACTCAGGAGCATGCCCGCATGCATGGAAACGGCTCTCCGTGGGGGCACCCAATGAAGAGGGGCCAGGAGCACTGCCGGGGGACCCCAGAAAAGGAAGAAAGGGCTGCTCTGTGTAAAACCCTTGCACAGAGGAGGTAAGTATAACATGATTGTTATTTTAAAAAAAAAAACCTTTATAATCACTTTAAACTCATCGTGAAATCAAGAAAATGTTTGTTGTACATATTAAGTCAGTCTGAATATTAGAATTATATACAACAATAAGACAATAAATAGTTTCCATCCATGGTGTTCCCCTATCTTCTCTACAGTAAACCATTATTGTTTCAAATAATTGGTTATCTGTTTAAGGGGAACAAGGGTATTGTTCTTCCATGTTTCTTAGGCAAAATGGCCCAAACAGCCTATTTTGCCCCCTTACGGGCTTACTGGTATAGGTAAAGGGAGTACAGAAAGTTGGGGATATTTTCAAGAATATGTTATTACAAAAGTTACATATTTAAAGTCACCATGGGGCCAGAAATGTATGTAGTGCTGGTGCCGCTGTGTACTGCTGTAAAAATTTGGAGTGTAAAGTATGGCCAGTTGGCAATTCTACAGTTTTTACCATCACTAATTAAAATGTTACCGTAGAGAGGACTATTTAACCACACCTATATTTAGCAACTCCCACAATGCACCACAGAGTGGCACTTTTTTAGCTCCTTAAGATACCTCCAAGCCTGAAGGGGTCCTGGCTAGGTTACAATGCTAGCAATGCCCCTGCTTACAATGAAAGTTTTTCTGTGACTATAGCCGTATACCTTAGGGTCTGGGTCATAAAAACAAGTCTCTCTTTCTCTCTGTCGCAATCAAGTGGCCCATCTTTATAATGAAAATGATATAGCACAATAAAAAATAAATCCAGGCAAGCTGCTAAATACATTAGGTTTGTAATCCTACAAGCATTTTTTGTGATCCTAATAGCACAACCAGATCTTTAATGTCTTACTAACCATGTAACACATATACAGTATGTGGTGGTAAGAAATGTGGGCTTTAAAGCCCAGTCACCACATATATACATCCACCGGTGCATGAGATTGTGTCTTTGGAGTGCACTCACTGCTCACGCCCAGTACACTGAACGAGCTGTGGCCAACAGCTCTTGGCCAAGGCTTCTGATTGACATTAAAGCCCATTAAAGGGCTAGCAGAAGGTGGTGCTAAGGGCTTAAAGAGACACGGTCACGTTTCCTATTTGGGGCAAAGTGACAATGACTCTGCAAAGGCCCCCCTGACAACCATATACTCACTTTGTCTGCACTCCCTCGCTGCTCCTTTCTTGGTAACAGCCATTGACACTACACAGCACTTCTAAGTATAGGAGAGCCTGACCTGTTCACCCTGGACACTACTCATGTTTATCAAACAGTTGAAACAGTTGACTTCCTTGCCTGCCATGACAAGGTAAAGAGCAGCAAGAGAGTACAGGTAAGATCAGAATAAGGGTGTATGGGGTCACTTTGCATAGCTTGGGCAAGGTGACAGTGTCACTTTAATTTCAAGAACACACCAACAACATGCTGATTGGACAATATAGGAGAAACAGCACACTGATGAGTCATCATTATGCTCTCTCCTTTAGCCAGCATGTTCAATGTTGGCATATATATTGACCCTCATTCTCCCAGTCTGAGTATTGCTATTGTGAAAATTTGGGGGTTTTGTAGCTCATTGGTAGTGCAAAACTGTGAGTTTACTCAATGTCAGAAGTACTTTTAAGGGCTTTTTCTAGCAAGTTTTTTTTGATAGAAAGCAAAAAGTTCCCAAATAAAAGTTTTCCTACACAGGGGTTCTCATCATCAATATGACAAACGAACAATGTTCAGCCTTGTGACTCTCTTGATCAGCCCTTCGGCTCAGGCCTCATGCCTAGGTCCTCCAGCCCATCTAACACGCTTTCCAGTGCTCGTGCATAAAATGCTGTACCTCTGTCAGCTTGGCTTCTTACACTGCAGCTCCCAGCTGCCACATCTCTCACAGGCTCTTGCCTTTGTCTGTCCTAACCTCAACAGTATTATGCAAACGTGCACCTCTCACTGCTCCCTTCACACACTGACGCACTTCCCTGCCTCTAAGATGAATGCAGAACACAACTGAATTATTAGTGTGCCTGCTTCCTAGAAAATCTGGCCTAGACCGTTATATTAAACAGTGGCAGGGGCTTGCCCTGCCACACTATAAAAGGTACTACAGGTATTATCATTATCAGCTGTTCTGGTGCTTGTGCCATTTGTTTTTTAAAAAATTGATTCAATAATTGATACTTTTGAAAAATCTGCCTGGTGATCAAAATTATATGTTTGTCAGTAGGCTGCATAATGTTAATTTGTAGACATTTTTTCCCTTGCTCATTCTGTAACACATAAAGGGGATCCTTTAAACTATAATTAAAAGAATATCAGATAAATCAGTGGTTCTCAACCTGGGGGTCGGGACCCCCTCGAAGGTCAAATCATGATTTGCCAGGGGTCACTGAATCCTGGGCTGTTCCTGAAGCCTGCACCGCTCTCCCAGTCTTTTTGCGGTCACCCAGCAGGGCTGTTCCTGGAGCCTGTGGTCACCCACCCAGCCTCTTCGCAGCCGCCCATTCAGTTTACAGCATGGCTGGGGGGGCAGAGACTAGAGGTCAGCTGACTGGTGAGGAATGTGAAGTGGGAGGGGCTGGAGGAGACCCTATCTCCTGATTTCGGCATAGGGGTCACTGCTACAAGACATTACAAAGTCGGTGACACAGTGAGTAACACTACCTGTGATTATAGTTGCCATTAAAAGTCCACACGACAGTTCTCAGATCAGCAGATGATCTTGAACAAGAGCACCTAAGTTGGCTGATCAGAACTTCCCCCAGCACTGCCACTGATCCCATTCCCCCACCAAGGAGTAAGAGAAGGAATAAAAATAGAGAATACATGGAAGGGAGAGGAAAGGGGGGAGGGACAAAGAAAATTGGAGAGAAAGCATAAGAGAAAGAACATGAAAAATGGCTATTGGGATGGGGAAAAAAAACAAGAAATTAGGATAGCGAGAGATAAAAGGGAAAGAAAGGAGAACAAAGAGAAGGAGTGGTACATCCTAAAATGTACCATAAGGGGTTTTAATACTGTACGAGTGGAAGGGACTCAGGGAGCACTAAATGTCTGTGGGTTAGGGGCGCAAATTATTTGTCTTGCCTTGGGTGCTGACAACCCACCCTATGAAAATAATTTTACTGTTAGGGGTCCCCACAACTTGGGAAATTTTATCAAGGGGTCACGGCACTAGGAAGGTTGGGAACCACTGCCATAAATGGAAAAAAAACTACTGTGAAAGAATAAATTATGGGTTTGGAGGGATTATATGCCACCTATAGTGCTGAGTTATTAAATTTTTGGGGGTAATAATACCTAACATGGAATGTTAACTGCAGATTCCATTTCATTAAATATGTCTTCTCAGAATTAATAGACGTAGTCTTATTCAAAAGCTGACTGAATGCAATTATATGACCGTCAAGGGACACCAAAGCTTAACCTAGAATGATTGATATTCAATATGGATCAAAAATGTGATACATTAAAAAAATAAGCATTTCAGGAATGAGTGGGGAAGAAAATGAACATATGAATATATGGAAATAATTAAACAGATACTTATTTTTGGAACTGATTTTCAAGTTTAGCAACACAGTTGGATGCCTTCAGCCCCTAAATGTGATCATAGATTGTCTTTCCAATTCCACAGCCAGTGCAGTTTGGTCAGCATGAATTTTAGGTTTTAATAAATCCTTATAGTAACACATTTATTTAAGATGTGTGCCTTAATAAAGATGCCCTATTATTAGCTCTGCATTATTACATGTGCATGCATAAATTCCTCATGTCATAGTATACAGGGAACGTGTTATTTTAAAAATCTTTTATTTCCAAGAAGCATAGAGCTCCAGTAAAAGCAGGGAGACTAGGCTAAGAGGAGCATTGTAAAGAAGTACTCCAGGAAAAAAAAAATTCCCATGCAGTGGGGCTGTGACTGCACTGCATGGTTTAACTGCTTGTTTTGTCTGGGGGTGCACAGAAAGGCTATACTTACCCGATCCTTCGATCCTCTGGAAAACTCCCCATGTCCAGAGCAGGTCTATGGGCATGATGACATCAGGAACAGTGAATGCACAAGACCGCTAGAGTGTGTGGGGGGGACAAGAGCGGCAGGAACCGGTCTTGCGCTCGGAGGATCGGCGGATTAGGTAAGTATATCTCTGATCTCCTCACCCCCTAAACAAAAAATGAGCATTTAAACCATGCAGTGCAGGCACAGCCTTCTTTAAAGTTCTTTAAAGCAAGCAGAAGCATTTCCTTCATCTCCTCTCCACCAGAGGTTACTTCCTGGCAGTCTAACTTTCTGGCAGCCTAAAAAGGTGGGAGAAAGCAACACCAAAATAGTGTGACACAACCTGTATAATACAGCCAGTAGTATGAAAGTAAAACTGTGCCCAGCTATTGACTTTCAAGCAGTAAATAAGCATTAAAACCCCTCACTGTAGCTACAGACATTGTGGAGCAGTTGATCCACAAAGTTCATGACAGAAAGCACTTTCAATTTATTTTGGCTGGCCAACTCATCCCTCTTACATTCCAGGAGTGAGTTTGTAGCCTGTCAGCCTTCTAATCTCAATAAACAGTTGCACAGGAATAGGAGAGACAACAGAATGCTGAGACCCATTTTGAAAGATTTCACAGCTTCTTGTGTGAAGTTTAAGAATGAATTGCTCCACACTGTCTGCAGCTACAGAGGTCAGTGAAGGCTTGTTCTAAAGCTTATTTGCTGATTTTTTTAAGGGAGTTCATGGCATACACTTTCATTTTATAACATCAGCATTGTAATAGTTTTTTTTTTTGCTTTACTAACACAGATTTTATTGGGTTTTTAGACAAAAGTATAAAGAAACGTAAAGATGTTTGGAAAAACTGTATGGAAGGTACCTCAAGACAAGGTCAGAACGTTACATAAAATGTGCATCACATTAAGAATATACAACACAACCCAAAGAACACTGTACAATAGCTGTAAATAATGTAAAGATTCCCATGTAATTACAGTCATGCAGTGTATTCCCAAACATGGTTTGAAAACACCTGCAGAGATTTCCTTACGTAAGGGTCACTTGCATATCCCACAAGCAGAAGTTATAACACGAGAAGTAGAAGGTCTGAGGGGATCAAGGCTAAAAAAAAGGAAAGCAAGAAAGAAAGGAAAAGAAAGGCCAAGGGAAAGAGAGGGAACAAAAGGGATGGGAAGAATTTGGAAAGGGTGAGTGAAATGGATGGAACCCTGGCTGGGGGTTTATTGCACATATCTCAATATGTAGAAATTACTCTGAGGGAAAGTCAGAGATAGCGCTATATTTTAGATGAGCTAGATAGCTTAATCAAACAGACCATATAACTATAAATTTTAAGTGTCATTTTTGGAGGCTGGCTGTGAGCTCCTCCATTTTCATAATATGGTTAAATTCTGCTACCAATGCCTTGATAGTAGAAAAAGAGGACATTCTCCAGTGTCTTAGGATCTGCAGATAGAAAGAATTGAAGCAGTCCTTTTTTTAATCTTTGTGATTGATCCAAGTAACATAGATAGAAGGGAAACTTCGGGGGTCTCCGGCCAAGTCGTCCCTGTAATCAAGTGACATTGCCGGATTATACATTTTCAGAAGGGCCTAATACAGGAGCAGGATCACCATACAAGGAGTAGAGTACCGCCTTCTTCCGCACACCTGGGACGGATAGTACCATTTTTAAGTGGGTATTATTTTATGTAGCGAGGTGGGACTTCTGTACTATCTAGTTAGAAGTTTATAATTTCTTTCTTGAGTTTGACTGGCAATACTCAATTTAAAGGTTAGGAAAAACTATTTGTCCCAATGACTCTTTAAGATGGAATGCTTCAGTTCTCCTTCCCAGTTTCTAATATAGAAGGGATGAATATGTGAACTGTTGAGGCACAGAAATTCGAATGGCATCAGCTTCTCTATATTTGTTTGGAGTTAGTGAGAAAGGAATGAACTTGCTTAAAGCGGAGTTCCACCCAAAAGTGTAACTTCTGCTTTAAGAACTCCTCACCCCCTGACATGCCACATTTGGCATTTTTTGGGGAGGGAGTGGGTACCTAGTTTTGACAGGTACCCAGCTCCCACATCTGCTCGTGCCACCTAGGAGACTCCTCCTCTCCCCTTCCCTCCCTGTAATCTTCTGGGACACGTCACAGGTCCCAGAAGATTACCCAGCCATTCAGGATGCGAAACGCGACTAGCGCATGTGCAGCGCACACTCAGCTGTGGAGCTGCAATCTGTCACAGCCAGGTGCCCACACTTGCAATGCCGGCACCACAGAGAGGAGAGGGAGAGAAGTGAGGCTTCGGGAGGCCGCATCTCTGGACTGTGGGACAGGTGAGTGCGTGTTTATTAAAAGTCAGCAGCTACACTTTTTATAGCTGATGACTTCTAATAAACAGAAAAACAAGTGGAACTCCGCTTTATGGAGGGCCATCAGCCTACTCCCCTTTTTTTTTCTATTCCCCTGCATACCTCCAGGTAATTTCTGCACAGTTTGGATACTCACCCAGCCCCCCGATCCAGCTTTGTCCTGCTTACAGCCTTCTGTCAACAAACTCTGCTCGGTCCCATCCCGCCATCTTACTTCTGATGTTATTGAGAGGTCCGCCGGCTCTCCCTGGTTCAGCCGATGGGGCCTTGCGATGATGCGCTGCTAGGCCTGCCCCCCTTCTTCTCACCCAATGAAAGTCTAATAGCCTCCCAGGATATGTGTCATGCTGCTTCTGGAGGGCCAGCGAGTTCTGTGCACATTGTTCACCTAGCCGAATGATGTGCATGGAGGTGTAGGACCATGCTATAAAAAAAGCTTTAAAAAAAAAAGGTTAATAAAAAAACACTGCCCTACTCTTTTACAGGAAGGGAGGAGGGATGCATAAGGGGGAAGTTTAAATATAGGGTGTTCCGCTTTAAGTTGTAAATAATGGAGCTATCTACCTGATTGGGAAGGGAATGGGGGGAAATTGCTACTAGAGGTTTAGGACTAGTAGGGCAGATAGCCTGTTTGATTGGGGAATCCGCAGATGCCGTCAATCATAAAAAAAAACTGGTGCACTGCTCATGATTTAAGTAAGAGGGCCAACATGAATTGAGATTTTGTATTTTTTGACTGTAGAGTCCCAGACGTAGAGAAGAAAGGCTATTAGAGGATGGAAGGTCTGAAGTGGAGGGAGGTATGGTGGGTTTATCCAGGAGATGGAAGCAAGAGGTAGGGGAGAGGTATGTTGTTCAATATTTACCCAAAGCTTAAGCCGCGTACATGCGATCAGATCTTCCGATGGGAAATGTGTGATGACAGGCTGTTGGCAGAAAATCCGACCGTTTGTGCGATCCATCGGACAAATGTTGTCAGATTTCCGCGGACAAATGTTGGATGGCAGGTTTTAAAATTTTCTGCGGACAAATGTCTGTTGTCAGATTTTCCCAGCATGTGTACACAAGTCCAAAGTACAAACACGCATGCTTGGAAGCAAGGATGAGCCAGAAGCGGTCGGTCTTGTAAACTAGCGTTCGTAATGGAGAATTAACATTCATGATGTGGCAAATTATGAAATCTCGAAATGCAGCGCACATTCTCTTCCTCTTTAATGGGATAATAATGAAGCTGCTTTGCTGGTGATACTGATGGAGTTATTGCAAACAAATTTTCAAAGGCTTTTTTTTCTAGTGATATCAAGAATAATATTATTATGCTTTTTTTTGGGGGCAAGTTACCACAACACCATTATCCCGTAGTTTTTAAGATCAAAGATACAACTATGTTGGTGTCCCTTGTTAATTTTACATTGTATTTTTTTAAATGTAACTGCCTACTCCCAAACTGTCATTTGAAGTAAAACACATAGCCAAGTATTATTCTCCACATTTTTTTTATTGTGCATTAAAAAAAGAAAACAAACAAAATGAGACATGGTATCTGCCAATAGAACTTAACCAAAAAGTGCATTCTATGCATCCAAAAATATAGAAAATATAACAAATTAAATCATCATTATTCAACCAAAAAATTAAATAAAAGCCTCATGCATGTGTCCTGCTTCTTAATATAGGGGGTCAACAATGCCAAGAGTTGGTGAAAGCAGGGGTCCGACATCCAGGGATAAATTCCAAAAATCATCTGGATTATTCTCCTAGATCTCCCGCAGCAAAGGCATATGACATAATTGGTCACAAATAATAAAGCAACCAATTTTTGGTCCAAGAACTCCTCCTCCTCCTGTTAATGGAGTCGACTTGGGTCAAAGCAATAACTCCAAGGCCGATAATAAATAACACACTATCTCTTCCGATTCTGCAACATGTCTGGTTGACGAAAGGCCGTTCAGAAACTAACTGAAAAGCACGAAATGAAAAGCGCGAACTGAAAAGCGCTAAATGAAAAGCGCAAAATGAAAAGCGCAAATCAACACTCACCAAACTTCTACTAACATGAAATTAGCAGAATGAGCCCAAAGGGTGGCTCTAAAGAAAATCCAGGCACACGCCTTCGGACAAAAGTCAGAGGTTTTGTCTGCGGAAAATCCGATCGTGTGTAGGAGGCTTTAGACTGGGCATAAAAGAATGAGTCAGTGATCCTGCACAGCAAACACTGTGGTGTAGTATAGTTCAAGATGAGGTAGGCCCACTCCACCATTGTTCAGGATGTCATAATACAAACAATAATTATTTTTGACAATCTAATAAAAGCTTACTTAAAAAATCCCTTTTCATGTGGTGCTTGCTGCCTGCCTGCTGATCATCTCCTTCCACAGCTTCCAAGATTGCTTTTTACTTTCAATTTCTAATGACTATAAATCCCAGAGTATCTTACTGTCTGCAGACTGTAATTCCTGTACTGACTCTGCCACCTGAAAATCCTTGCTCTCCCGCTCTCCTCTCCCTGTTTGCCAGGATTACCGACTCCTGCACATGAGCAGGAGTGATGTCATCCCACGTGAGCCAATGAACACGGCTAAAGACTGGCACCCAGAAGAAGATGCAAGCGAGAGATGGGGACCATTGAAGAAAAGGTAAGTTTAGCTCCGCTTTAATGTGATGCCCTAAAGTAGAACTATAGGTACAACGTTCGTTTTTTTTTCATTTTGGATAGAGTAATGAAAGTAAGTCAGATTTTTTATGTGTTCCGTTGCAGAGATTTCCCTTCACTTCCTGTCCCATAGCCAAGCAGGAAGTGAGAGGAAATCCTTGAAAATATAAGAGAATTCCTTAGGGACCCCCAGGTCACCACTAGTGTCCCCATCGGAAGATTTCCCCCCTATTATTTTTCTGGGGACAACCTAAAATGTGTGATTTTCTGTTACTTCTACTTTCAATGATAATGGTAAACAGAACAATAGACATGTGCACTGCCGAAAAATGTGTTCTTTTCGTTTCATTTGTTTTTTTTATTTTTTTTCAGTTTTACGGGTCATTCGTTATGATTGAAATTTGTTATTTCGACTAAATTTGTAACTTTGGAAAAATTTGAATTTGTTATGTTCTATTCATTTAGATGTGGAATTCGTAAATTTGAAAATTCCTAATTTCATAAATATTAGAAAATTTGGAAATTCAGAAATTTGAAAATCCGAAAATTAGAAAGTCCAAAATAATAACCAACTAACTAAAAATAAATTGGAATTGGAATTAAATTGGAATTTCTTTTCACATTTGGCTGTTAGTGAACATAACGTTTTTATTATTATTTTTATTATTATTATTATTATTTATTTTTATTAATTTGTTACGTTCCATTTGTTTAGATGCGTCATTTGTTTTTTCAGATAATTCGTAACTTTGGATAATGTCATATTTGTTACGTTCACCAACAGCCAAATTTGAAAGAAAATTCCAATACAGGTGGTCCCCGGGTTACAAACATCCGACTCATACTTACAAACGGAGGGAGACAACAGGAAGTGAGAGGAAATCTACCCCTAGGAAGAGAAATTCACTCCTGTTATGCCGTGTACACACGACTTTTCGACAGCAAAGGTCCGACGGAACAAATCCACCGGACAATTCAATTGTGTGTGGGCTTCATCGGACCTTTGCTGTGGATAAATCAGACGGACTTTAGAAATAGAACATGTTTCAAATCTTTACGACGGACTTGAGTCCGGTCGAAAAATCCGTTCGTCTGTATGCTAGTCTGACGGACCAAAAACGTTGCAAGGGCAGCTATTGGCTACTGGCTAAGAACTTCCTTATTCTAGTCCGGTCGTACGTCATCACGTTCGAATCAATCGGACTTTGGTGTGATCGTGTGTAGGCAAGTCCGTCGGAACTCCGTTGGAACTCCATCGAAAGTCCGTCAAAAAGTCCTTCGGCGTTCAGTCTGTCGAAAGTCTGCTCGTGTGTATACGGCATAAGAGTTATTATGGGAAAAAGGTGTCTCCACTGAAGCTTTATCACCAATCTTTGTTTCCACAACAACCCAACATTTTCAAAATCCAATTATCATAAAGACAGAAAGTGAGGTGAAATCCTCTGAACAGGGGCACAGACAGCAAAGCAAACATTACAAGGGTGTTACCCTTCCCTATGCTATTCAAAAAATGTAAAAAAAAAATTTTTTGGCTGGAGCTATACTTAAAAAATGTACATGTTCCAACTTACAAACAAATGCAACTAATTTAATAGTTATTAAAATTTATTAATATTAGTTAGTTATTATTTAGTATTTTCAAATTTTTCAGGTTTTCGAATTTTCAGATTTTTATTCTTATTTTCAGATTTTCTAATTTTCTCATTTACAAATTTACAGATTTTTGGGAAAATTTGTTAAATGGGTTTTCGTTAATTCGCATATTTCCAAATTTGTCGAATTTAGTTGAAAAACTAATTTGAAACTAAACTAATTGCACATGTCTACAGGTGAATCTCTGTAATGGAGGTACAGAGAGCAATAAAAACTAGCAGGTGTTCTAATCCCTCTCCACTTTTTTCAAAACGAAACAAAGAAGTTTTGCTTTTAGATATACTTTAATATTCTGAAGTGCATATGTGCTTACAGTGAACATGCTAACATGAGGAGATAGCAGAATGAACAGAGGATTTACCTCACAAGTCTGCTACCGCCATTTAGACCCCTTTCACACTGGGGCTCTTTGCAGGTGTTACAGCACTAAAAATAGCACCTGCAAAGCGCCCTGAAAGGGCCGCTTCTGTGTCTCCAATGTGAAAGCCCCGAAGGCTTTTACACTGGAGCGGTGCGCTGGCAGGACAGTAAAAAAAGTCCTGTTAGCAGCATCTTTGGAGCTGTGAAGGAGCGGTGTATATACCGCTCCTGCCCATTGAAATCAATGGAGCATCGCGGCAGCGCTTTGCGGTTGTTTTAACCCCTTCTTGGCCGCTAGCAGGGGGTAAAACTGCCCCGCTAGCGACCAAATACCACCGCTAAAACGACGGTAATGGGGCGCTAAAAATAGCGCAGTTTTACCGTCGACGCCGCCCCCGCCCCTGTGTGAAACGGGCCTTACTGTCCATACTGGGTGTGCTCTTGAACAAGGTCTTCAGCTGCTTCTTCATTGCATTTGTAGGATCTAACTGTGGTGTATGGCAGCTTGGGCTACAAATTGAACAGCCAAGTATGTCAAAACCTTTGCAAGGAAAAGCATCCTAGTTTTCAGCTGCTTACCATAAATTCATTTACCCAAGCATATCCTGTGTATAACAACACTTGACTCATCAGAGAGGGACACGTTTTAAGTGATATAAACAGCAGAAATGTGCACATCTCATTTAAACACCTAATTCACAAAGCTTTTCACAGAGTGAACACCCCATTTTAGGTGTTAACATTGCATATAGCAGTTATGTTAAAGGGACAATGTGGAAATACTTGAAATGATCTCAGCGTCACAAGAATGAAGGACTGAGTATTGTGAGATGATGAACATTGCTAAAAGCAGGAAATGAAGGGCATCAGGTCTGATTTGATTCGGTCAGGTCTGAATATTTATAAATGAATATTGGATATTGCCTGGCACTTTCTTTAGCCAGATTTCAGCTATAACATGATCAGTCCCAAACCTTATTTTTGTATGCTAGTATGGGGATTATTTAGAGATTTTGAATGCTGCATACAAATAATATTTAAAGGGTATGTGATCCCCAACAATGAACTTCTCTATTTTTTCCTTTTTTGAATATTAAATAGGCCATTGAAAGTTTTTTTGCTATATATGTTTGATAAATTCAAAAACAAAAAATGTCTGTTGATCATGTCAGAAATTCAAAGAGTAATTAGCCCTTCCATTTCTTACCTGGGGACTACAAAATTAAGAGTAGCCTTTATGTGGAATTATAAAACTGGGTGGGTCTGAGTAGCTTAGTAATGGGGCGTACGCACGGTCGGACTTTTCGGCTACAAAAGTCCGACGGACACCGACGGACCAAAACCGTCGTGTGTGGGCTTCCCCGGACTTTCAGCTGACTTTTCCAGTCGCAAATCTGACGGACTTTAGATTTGTAACTCCGCCGGACCCAGAAATCCACTCCACTGCATGCTAGTCCGACGGACAAAAACCCACTCTAGGGTAGCTATTGGCTACTGGCTATCAACTTCCTTATTTTAGTCCGGTCGTACGCCATCACGTACAAATCCGTCGGACTTTTGTGTGACCGTATGTTGGCAAGTCCGTTCGTTAGAAAGTCCGCCTCAAGTCCGCCAAAAGTCCGTTGAAAGTTTGTCGGACGGGCTGTCAGACTTTTGTAGCCGAAAAGTCAGACCGTGTGTACGCCCCATAAGAGAAAATACTGTTGGCCTTTACAACCACTTTTAAGACCTCATGCACACTAATGCCAATTCCAATCGTGTGTGGGCTCCATCTGACTTTTTTCGTCGGAATTTCCGACACACAAAGTTTGAGAGTGGGATATAAAAATTTCCGACAACAAAATCCGATAGTTTAAATTCCGATCGTGTGTACACAAATCCGACGCACAAAGTGCCACACATGCTTAGGATAAATTAAGAGACGAAAGCTATTGGCTACTGCCCCGTTTATAGTCCCGACTTATGTGTTTTACGTCACCGCGTTCAGAACGATCGGATTTTCCGACAACTTTGTGCGACCGTGTGTATGCAAGACAAGTTTAAGCCAACATCCGTCGGAAAAAATCCGATGGATTTTGTTGTCAGAATGTCCGATCAATGTCCGATCGTGTGTACAGGGCATAAGTGGTTAGCGTCCATGCATGGAATCCTTGAGGTTTGATGTGGGCAGAAGGCACAGGCAGACCGTCCAGCTCTGCTGCTGGTAGCCGGTAAAACTCTGAGAGGTTGAAAGCTGCTGCAGCTGGAAGGTGCACCAAATGGTACTAACGTTTAGAGCTGTATGTGGCCAGAGATGATTGCCCAAACCACAAGCAGTCTGCATTGTAGGCATTTGTCCCTGGGTGCACACTGACCAAACCGTTAGTACCACTCGATGAACCATCTAGCTCTGTCTTGCCATAGCAGCTTTCATACTCTCATAGAGTTTTACAGGCTGTGGTGCCAGACACTGTGCCTGTGCCTTCAGCCCACAGCAAAATACTGAGATCTTAACAGGACTGTCTTCATAGCATCACGGCCCCTGGGCAAAGCAATGCACTAGGGCCCCTACCAGCCTACCCCAATTTATGCACCTACTCTCAAGAATTAAAGTATAAATAATTGATAGAGCTAAACATGTATTTATTATACTTTCCATAAAATAAAATTTAAACAATAGGAAAATGTCATAAATCAAAGACTAATCAATACAAAGGGCATAGTATATAGGGGGGGGGGGGGATTGACAGGAGTGCACAGTATAGCTCCTGGAACGCTGCCCCAGACATGGCCATCCCAGGACAGCTAAATAAAAAAACGTGATTGTCCCAGCAAATCTGAGACAGTTGGCCAGCATTATGTAATGCTAGATTATCAGGGGTGCCCATGCATTAAGACAGCCCTGCTAATGCATCAGGGCCAAACGGGCCAGTATGCATGAGACCCAACATGTATAATACTACATTAGTGTAAACAACAACATGCTTCAAGATTTTGCATAACTTCCTCTTCTGTCAGTCAAAAAAAGAAGAAGCGCTAAAACCTGTTCTGTCTGTAAGACCCCATTACCCTCTAAAGGCTGCCAGGGACCCCTGAGGTGACTTTCTGGGCTAGCATTTCACCTTTGAGTGAACTGTTTATGGGGTGGAAGAAATTGGCTACTAACCAATTTAGAAAATAGGACCAATAAAAACGAAGACTCCATATCACCATTCACGGTCGAAACAGAAAAAAGATCTTTAGGATTCATTCACACCAGATGCACAGGCATGCCTTGATCAATGCATGTCATTGACACATGTTAAAATGCAGCATGCCAATGCACATACGCTTAAATGCGCTCAATGCACACATTGTGCTGTGAATGGACCCTTAGGCCAGACCAGTACTGGCCTAAGAGGGAAGTATCCAGAAGGTGACTAGGGAGGTAATACATTGTCTGGAGCCCTAGGGAGATTGTGCTTTCAGGTGGGAGGGTTCCGAAGTCTCTAGGGCTGCTGCCCCCTGAGGCAGGCTGTGGACTGTGTAGCTGTTCTTTGAAGTCTCAGCTGTAGCAGAGCAGAGAGCCTGAAGTGATCTTTCTGAGGATCTGGCTGTGGGACTTCACCATAAGGGATCTGGTCTGGAGAAGGGTTGTGTTTAGATATACTTTTTTTTTAATAATGTAGAGTACTTCGGAAGGTGGCATTGTGTAACACTGGTGTGTGTTTTTATATCACTATACTACAAGAATTGACATGCTGCTTTTTAATAGCCACGTTAAATAATTTCCGATTCCACTAGACCTTTCCAGGATCTCAACAAAAGTCCCAGCATCCTACGGATCCAGGTTGTATGCCAGTGCCCATTTTAGGTACTCTTAAGCCTCGTACACACGATCGGATTGTTAGCCAACAAAACTGTAGAATTTTGTCCGAAGGGCATTGGCCCAAACTTGTCTTGCATACACACGCTCACAAATTGTTGGCCAACAATTATGAAAATGTAGTGACGTACTATATGTACTACGTGGTTTTTCAGCTCTTTAGCGCCACCCTTTGAGCTCCTTCTGCTAATTTCGTGTTAGTAGAAGTTTTATGAGTGTTGATTCGTGCTTTTCATTTCGCACTTTTCATTTCGCACTTTTCATTTCACACTTTTCATTTCGCACTTTGCGCTTTTCAGTTTGTTTCTGAATGGCGGTTCGTCAACCAGACATGTTGCGGAATCGGAGGTGATAACGTGTTATTTATTATTGGCCTTGGAGTTATTGCTTTGACATTATTTTTTTGGTTGAATAATGATTTTATTTGGTATATTTTCTATATTTTTGGATGCATAGAATGCACTTTTTGGTTAAGTTCTATTGGTAGATAACAGGAGAATAATACTTGGCTATGTGTTTTACTTCAAATGACAGTTTGGGAGTAGGCAGTTACATTTTAAAAAATACAATGTAAAACTGACAAGGGACACCAACATAGTTGTATTTTTGATCTTAAAAATGACGGGATAATGGTGTTGTGGTAACTTGCCCAAATAAAAAAAAAAAAAAAGCATAATAATATTATTCTTGATATCACTAGAAAAAAAAAGCCTTTGAAAATTTGTTTGCAATAACTCAGTATCACCAGCAAAGCAGCTTCATTATTATCCCATTAAAGAAGAAGAGAATTGTGCGCTGCATTTGGAGATTTCATAATTTGCCACGTCACAAATGTTAATTCTCCATTACGAACGCTAGTTTACAAGACCGAACGCTTCTGGCTCGTCCTTGCTTTCGAGCATGCGTGTTGGTACTTTGGACTTTTGTACGACGGATTTGTGTACACACGCTTGGAAAATCCGACAACACACATTTGTCCACGTAAAATTTGAAAACCTGCTAGCCAACATTTGTTGCCGGAAACTCCAACAACAATTGTCCAATGGAGCATACACACGGTCAGATTTACCGACAACAGCCTGTCATCCAACATTTCCCGTTGGAAAGTCCGATTATGTGTACGAGGCTTTACTCTGTCCCTTCATAACCAAAATAATGGTGCTCTAATCCAATGAGTGAACAAAATAATAAGCCTTAGTAATATGCTTAACCAGCACACTCTTTACCGAAGTGTGTAGATTTACTTATAAAATGTATAGTGATAACACATAACACACTTGTGAAAAAAACGTATAAAAAACTGTATAGTCCAGATGAAGTCCAAATATATATAGATATAGTAATATTGCAGTGACTTCTGTGATAGATGCACTCCAAAAATGTGCCGATTCAGTAATGAGTACCGTAATTCAAAGACTGCTACCGCCACCTCTAGGTGACATGCCTGCTCAGTGCTCACCTCCAAGAAAGACCTCCAAAGGTCAAATCAAGTCTGGATTTAAAATCCTGAACCATTCTAGATGGGATAATCAGCCGTGTCTTGGATCTCTGCACCTCTCTCCAGACACCCCGAGAAACACTCCTCAGTATGCTGCTCAAAATGAATGGGAGAAATTCATAGCGCAACACCGCTTGGTATAAATACAGTTTTAAACATACAATGAAGTGCCCACTCACTTTAGATATGTCTTGTATGTGAATGGGCTCTTCTTTGGCTGAACTTTGCCATACTGCAGGTGGGACCCTCTGCTCTACATGTTGCCCCTCTGCTCTACATTTTGCCTCTCTGATCTAAATCCTGCCTCACTTTTCTACTTCCTGGCCCTCTGCTTTACCACCTGTCCCTGTGCTCTACCTATCGACTCTCTGCTCTATCTCCTGACCTCTGCTCTACCTCCTGACCTCTGCTCTACCTTCTGAGCTTCTGCTCTACTTCCCAACCCTCTGGTCTACCTTTTCACCCTGTGTTCTATCTCTACCTATCTGCTCACTTTATTGACCATCTGCTCTACCTTCTGATCCCTACTCTACCTCCCAACCCTCTGCTCTTCCTCTTGGCCTTCTGCTCTATCTCCTGACCCCCATTCTACCTCTGAGTTCTCTGCTCTACATCTCACATCTCTGCTCTACTTCCTGTCCCTTTGCTCTACCTCCTGCCCCTCTTATCTGCCTCCTGTCCCTTTGTTCTACCTTCTGCCCCTCTGATCTATTTCCTGACTCTCTGTTCTACATCCTGCCCCTCTGCTCTAACTCCTTGCCAACCATGTAAGGGGTCCTATGATACATACTCATTACTGTTACACTCTGTACACTATGCTTTACATTCCATGATCCAAACTGCTGTAACATAGACCTGACCCCTGCACTCTACACTCTGTGTTGGGTATTATATGGTCCTGATGCCTTTATTCTGTATGCTATGTTGTGTATTGCATAGTCCTGAACAAAGTGTTTTCATTTCTCAACAGTTCATTGCTTTGTAGTTTGAAACTTTGCTGAAGTTCTTCTTTAAGGTAGGTTCAGACAAAATGTTTGCTCTCTGTGTATATTTACTGTTACTAATTATTATTCTTTTCTATTGATACTTTCCTTTATGGATTATTTTATAGGTACAAGAACTGCAGACAGTGTACGGTGTATACACATACATCAACTGTCCCTGATTTCAAGGGACTGTACCTGATTTGGAGCAATGTCCCTCTGTCCCTCTTTCCTCCTCATTTGTCCATCATTTTGGTCTGATCTATATAGTTGTATACAGGGCTTTTTTTCTCAGAGAATAGGTGCAAGAACTTCTCCTTTTGGGAGTTACCCATTGTCTTTGCCTCTACCTACCTCTGAGCACCAGTCCTTGGTCTTAAAGCGGCTGACGTACAATGATGGCGATTCACCCAGGAAAGCCAAGCTGCCGCAGTACAACTGCGGCGGCTGGTCCCTAAGTGGTTAAGACACACCCAATATACAGTGCCACCTCTTCGCCATCCCAAGGTGTCCCTCTTTCCTAACTTCCAAAGTCAGGAGGTAAGCAAATATTTTGCATGTTAAGAAGCCCTTTCAGGACGATAACTGACAATACATAAGGCCTGATGCACTCCATGCAGTCTACAGACCTTTAGATGGTCTGTACTGCAGAAAACCACAGCACACAGCTCATCAAAGGCGTCAGCGTGATTCTGCTGTGGCCACAGTGTTACACTGTTGCTCCCCATGTTAACAAAGCTGTATTAAACCTAATGACGCACGTAAATAAACCACAAAATTCTGAATTGCCTGTTCACTATTAAAGACTATGTACATGCTCCTTCAAAGGTTATGAGATGCATATTGTATCCGCTAATAGGACAGAAAGGATAACTTCAAACAAAGGTGATATTTAACTGCTTCAGCCCCGGAAGATTTTACCCCCTTCCTGAGCAGAGCACTTTTTGCGATTTGGCACCGCGGTGCTTTAACTGACAATTGCACGGTCGTGCGACGTTGCACCCAAACAAAATTGACGTCCTTTTTTCCCCACAAATAGAGCTTTCTTTTGGTGGTATTTGATCACCTCTGCAGTTTTTATTTTTGGCGCTGTAAACAAAAAAAGAGCGACAATTTTGAAAAAAACAGAATATTTTTTACTTTTTGCTAAAATAAATATCCCCCAAAAATATATAAAAAAACATTTTTTTTCCCTCAGTTTAGGCCGATATGTATTCTTCTACATATTTTTGCTAAAAAAATTGCAATAAGCGTATATTGATTGGTTTGCGCAAAAGTTATAGCGTCTACAAAATAGGGGATAGTTTCTTCAGCAGGTATGATCTTTGAGTTAATTTTAGTACTTTTGTTGTATAACACAAAACATTCTCTATTATTAGCAATTTATATCTATCTCCCTTTTCAATTTTTATCTAGTGCAGTCAACACATACAACAAATTAGTCGTTCCAATTGATAAATTATCATTGATCCCTTCAGCGTCCCGGGTTTCTTATTAGTATACCTTGTTTTTGGTGAGTATTGAGGACTCTTTTGTCCTTTCTTCATTATAGTTAATTGAGCTCTTTAGCCTTATATATGTGTATTTCCACAGCTACTTTCAAGGTTTTTTATCAAGCTCCCTGCAGTCACAATAAGGCAGTGAAGAACGACCCTCACTTTGGAGGTGGCCCACCCTGGGCCGGTACAAGGGGTGGGCAGAAGGGGCGGATGCCCTGGGTGGGACCATTTACTGGAGGAAGGGGGGCGCAGTAGAGGCCACGCTACAGACTGGTTTGATCTGTGGCTGCAGCGCTCCCCTCCCACCTCCTCCTCTTGTTTGACACACAGCGCTGGGAGCGCTGTCTGTCACACAGCTGGGTCTGTGTGTGTGTGTTCGGTGGCGCCGTAAAAAGGACCCGCCCCCCTAGACTGGCTCATGTGGTAGCAGATTGAATCAGTGTTCCGCCTATCACACAAGCCAATCTAGGGGGGCGGGACCTTGTTACACCGTCGAACACACACACAGACCCAGCTGTGTGACACACAGCGCTGTGGGAGATATCGGCTGTGTGATGCATCCAGGGCACGCTATGGTGAGTCTGCATTCATAGGCAAAGTGAGGCTGAAAATATGGTTGCAGAGAGAGAGGCTGCGATTATGATCACACAGGGTGCGATTATGGTCACAGAGGCTGCGATTATGGTCACAGAGGCTGCGATTATGGTTACAGAGAGGTGCAATTATGGGCACAGAGGCTGCGATTATGGGCACAGAGGCTGCGATTATGGGCACAGAGAGGCTGCATTTATGGGCACAGAGGCTGTGATTATGGGCACAGAGAGGCTGCAATTATGGTCGCAGAGGCTGCGATTAAGGTCACAGAGGGGCTGCAATTATGGGCACAGAGAGGCTGCGATTATGGGCACAGAGGCTGCGATTATGGGCACAGAGAAAGAGGCTCAAATTATGGGCACAGAGAGAGAGGCTGAAATTATGGTCACAGAGAGGCTGCGATTATGGTCACAGAGGCTGTGATTATGGGCACAGAGAGGCTGCAATTAGGGGCACAGAGGCTGCGATTATGGTCACAGAGGCTGCGATTATGGGCACAGAGAGAGAGGCTGAACTTTTGGGCACAGAGAGAGAGGCTGAAATTATGGTCACAGAGAGGCTGCGATTATGGTCACAGAGGCTGCGATTATGGTCACAGAGGGGCTGCAATTATGGGCACAGAGAGGGAGGCTGAAACTATGGGCACAGAGAGGCTGCGATTATGGGCACAGAGGCTGCGATTATGGGCACAAAGAGAGAGGCTGAAACTATGGGCACAGAGAGGCTGCGATTATGGTCACAGAGGCTGCGATTATGGGCACAAAGAGAGAGGCTGAAACTATGGGCACAGAGAGGCTGCGATTATGGGCACAGAGAGGCTGCGATTATGGTCACAGAGGCTGCGATTATGGGCACAGTGAGGCTGCAATTATGGGCATAGTGAGGCGGCATTGATGGGCACAGCGGTAGGCTGCATTTGATGGGCACTGGTGAGACTGCATTGATCTCTTGTATCATGTCTGCAGTCTCTGAGGGGAGTTTGATTAATTAGCAATGGTATTGGTAATATGCAGCAGGAAGGGGGTTAATGCACTGTCACTGATGCATTAGTATAGATCCCATCGTCTGTAGGCGCTGTAGCTTTTCACAGGGGGGGCGCAGTTTTTCATCTTCGCCCTGGGCACCGGATGACCTTGTCCTGGCACTGGGCCCACCCGGCCCCTCGGGTTCAGTGGGTATGTTGCAATGATCCTTGATTGATGTTATTTTCATCTTTGTTGGGACCTATTGGTTGGGGAATATTGCATTTGTCTAGTCCCTTTGCATTCGTGTTAGTAGCCTGCACAACGCTGTCCTTCATTATAATTTGCACATTCTGTTATACTAATATGAGATTTTCTTTTTATAGACTTACAACCTGTTATATCCCCTGAGGAAGCCAATGTATTGGCGAAACTAGTAGGGACTATTTGTTCAATTCTTTGCATCTACTGGTTGTAAACATCTGCCTATGCACCATTTTGTAACCTATATTCTGTATGAAATGTACCCTTCTTTTTAAATGATTTTTGTAATAAACTGAATTAATTTTAGTATTTGTATTGTTGTATTTTTGGCACTGCAATAATCCCATTACCCAGTCAATTGCTTCTTTTTATGGCATTTTTATTTATTTAAATTTTTTTACTAGTAATGGCAGCGATCTGCGATTTTTATGGGGACTGCGACATTATGGTGGACATGTCACTGGCAGGGAAGGGGTTAACACTAGGGGGCGATCAAGGGGTTAATTGTGTTCCCTTGTGTCTAACTGAAGGGGGGAGGGGACTGTGTAGGGGAGATGACAGATCGCTGTTCATACTCTGTATGAACAGACGATCTGTCTCTTCTCCCCTCAGAGAACCGGAAACTGTGTGTTTACACACACAGAGCCCGGTTCTCGGTGTGTCAGCAGCGATTGCGGGAGCCCGGCGGTGATCGTGACCGCTGGGCACTTGCATTGGCTCCGAGGGAGAGCAGCCGGTGCGCGCGCCCCCCTAGTGGCCACAGGGCAAAGCGACATAACATAACGTCATTTCGCCCAGCCATGCCATTCTGCGACAGTGCAACTGCGGCGGCTGGTCGGCAAGTGGTTAAAAGAAATCTGTAGTAAGAGAAATATGCAGGCAGCCATCATTGATCTATAAAAATACTAATTGCCTGGCTGCCTCTGGCTTCAATACTTTCTGAGTCTAAGACCTGGAAAAACGTATAGAAAATAATGTCATAGCAAAATCAAAACTTCTGTTCTGCATACTTGTCCAAGGACAGAAGGCACTGAAGTCTTTAAGCAGCGAACAAGCATTTCCATAAGGACCTCAGCAATGGCAGCATATATTAGTACAGCTTGTGGTTTCCAATTTATTAAAAATGTGAAAATTTTAGCTTCCTGTTATTGGATGATTAAAAAAAAGGGCAATGTGATGTTAACTGTCATCTACCACTCACATTATACATATCTTTCATTTATCTGACTGCTTTAATGTAAGTTACTTTGGCTTTTTTTTCCCCATAGGTTGGTGTACATCATATCTTTCTGCACTTATTAGGGAGAACATGTACCAGAGAAATATGAATGTTACCACCACTGACCTTCTTCTTTGGCCTAGGTTCACACTAGTGCTTCTGCAAAATCATGCGTCTTTCGAAATGCTTTTGTAACACAATTTTACATGTGTTTTTGATGCGCTTTCATGTGTTTTTTTTTTTTTTTTGTAGGAGGAGACTGGTTGTTAAGCTTAAAACCTGCCATAAGTGCATGTACGTGCATTTTTCATATGCTCCCTTTGAAGTCTATAGGCTTCAAAACTTAGCATGCTGTGCCAAAAACACCTGCACCTTAAAAAAAAAATTACACTGCACCATGTTGCATTGATATGAACACGCACCATAATGAATAATGTGATTTCCAATGCTGTGCACTGCAGTGTGATGTCAGACACAGGAGAAATTGCAGCTTGAAGCACCACAAGAAGTGCTTTAACCTTGAACTTCCATTATATTCATTGGTGCCCATTCACACCTGAGCTAAATGTCGCTTAAAGCATGAAGCTCGTCACTCAAAAAACAACATGAGCTTCTTGTGGGGCATAGTTGTGCATTTTGGCCCCAACAGACTTCAGCTGGAATGTCTAAAAAATGTGCAAAAAATGCACAAAATCACATGCAGTGCATATTTTTTCTTGCCTAGTAACTAACTTTTCACTGTCAAAAAAAAAAGAAAAAGAAAAACTTTCAAGTCTATAACTAGGTTCACAACCTATGCATTTTGCAGTGCATTTTTAAATTTTGGAGAAACGCACTATAGTCCATTTAACATGATTTCCTATAGGTCACATTTTACATCTATGCATTTTCAACCAGTGTGTTTTATGGAAAGGGTCGCGGACTTGTGTTTTTGGATCCATAGACTTCATTGGAAAACGTAGAAGAATCACATCAAAAACACACTGCTTGCATTCTTGCAGGCTTCTCCAGCATGACAACAGACACATCCCAAAAAAACATAAAAGTATGAAAAATGCGCCAAAAACACGTGTGAAAAAAAACACAAAATGTACTGGAAAAACACATCAACTGCAACCTGCATAGTGGTGAACCTAGCCTAAAAAGCAAGCAAAAAAAAAAAAAAACCATTAAAAATGACCAAAGATGCTCATCTCAATTGTGAATGGGTCAAGTTCTGTCTATGGCTTTTTAGTAGGTTCACACAGTCACTGGCTTTGCTTTAGCATGTAGCTAATGTCCTCAGATGGCATTACGTGTTTCAGGTCAGGAGGTATTGAAGCAATTCAGCAGAACGGCCAGGCAACTGTATTTTCAGATGGAAAGGTCAGCAATGGCAGCCTTCATATTTCTCTCAGTGCAAGTTTAAATATATCAAATACTGCATACTGTATAATAGTAGTATTTATTCAACTCAAGTAGAGGTAGAGATAGTCAGAGGAGAACTCTGGCTGATCGTTCTTTGGTTTGTCCCCTCTACACTGATGGAATCTGATGGTTTTGGGGAGGTGTGCATCATTAGGCTTAGTGGGCAGTACAGTGGCTTAGTGGTTAGCATGCCTGCTTTCCAGCACTTGGGTAGATGGGGTGAATTCTAACCAGCATACTATCTGCATAGAGTTTCCATGTTTGCGTAGGTTCCCTCTGCGTACTCTGGTTTCTTCACACATTCCAAAGACCTATTGGTAGGTTTATTAGCTCCCGTGTAAAATGGCCCTACTATATGTGTGTGAGGGAGGAACCTGAGGTTGTGAGCTCCTTGAGGGCAGGAACTGATGTGAATAAATAGTATGAAAAGTGCTGTGTAAATTACCAGCACTATAAAAATACTTAGAATAAAATTTAAAAAATTCACACATCCTTTCAATTACTTGTTTTTTCGTGACGCAAAGACCTTTATTGATTAGATTATTTTACCTCTTCATTTTTTTTAGCACATCAAACTACAACTCATGGTATTCGTGGTGCAGATGCCTCACCTACTAATATAACAGTGTATTGGTATGCCATTCAAAATGAATGGAACTACAGTTTGTTCCTGAAATTAAAGTGACAATAAACCAAAATGTATTATATTGCAGTTTCTGAATCATTAGATGAGGTGGCTGCATTAGTTTTCTTTATTTATTTAGGCTGTTTTCACCTGGTGATCTGGCCAGTTACACACCTCCTGTATTAGAGTGCCTGCATGCTCGATGAAGGAGCAATAGATACATCTTTGGACAACAGAATTGTCAGTCTGGGGGGGGGGGGGCATGTTAGACTGGCACAGGGCTCTAGGGCTCTCCAAGCTTTCTAAACAAAGGGCAAGTTTACTGTTCTTCGGACTTCAGGGGGACCAGAGTTTAGCCAGTGGGAATAGAAAATGTCCTGGCATCAATGGGGGGTAAACAGCATTCCATCTTTAGTATTAGGGGAGAAATGATGCCCCATCATTGGTGTCAGTGAGAGCAATAGTGCCCCATCATTGGCGTCAGTGAGAGGAATAGTGCCCTATCATTGTTGTAAGTGAGAGGAATAGTGTCCTATCATTGGTGTCAGTGGGAGGAATAGTGCCCTATCATTGGTGTCAGTGAGAGGAATAGTGTCCCATCATTGGTGTCAGTGGGAGGAATAGTGCCCCATTATTGGTGTCAGTGAGAGGAATAGTGCCCCATCTTTGGTGTCAGTGGGAGGAATAGTGCCCCATCATTGGTGTCAGTGAGAGGAATAGTGCCCCATCATTGGTGTCAGTGGGAGGAATAGTGCCCCATCATTGGTGTCAGTGAGAGGAATAGTGCCCTATCATTGGTGTCAGTGGGAGGAATAGTGTCCTATCATTGGTGTCAGTGGGAGGAATAGTGCCCCATCATTGGTGTCAGTGGGTGGAATAGTGCCCTATCATTGGTGTCAGTGGGAGTAAAAGTGCCCTATCATTGGTGTCAGTGGGAGGAATAGTGCCCTATCATTGGTGTCAGTGGGAGGAATAGTGCCCCATCATTGGTGTCAGTGGGTGGAATAGTGCCCTATCATTGGTGTCAGTGGGAGTAAAAGTGCCCTATCATTGGTGTCAGTGGGAGGAATAGTGCCCTATCATTGGTGTAAGTGGGAGGAATAGTGCCCTATCATTGGTGTCAGTGGGAGGAATATTGTCCTATCATTGGTGTCAGTGGGAGGAATAGTGTCCTATCATTGGTGTCAGTGGGAGGAATGGTAACATATAATTGGTGTCCGTGTGAAGAATAGTGCCCCATCAGTGTCAGTGGCAAGAATACTGCCCCAAGGGCCAGATAAGGGCAAGCAAAGAGCTGCATCTGCCCCCCCGGGCCACAGTTTGGAGACCCCTGGACCAGCATATGGGCTTGACTAACAAATTGAAGCCCAATTCCAGCTAACATTTTATAAGCAGTTAAAGCAACAGTTTTATTTTTTTTAAATTGGAATAAAGGTTGTCATGAATAAATAAAACTGACTGTTGATACATAACAGACTTACTAGCAGAATCACCAGATTAAAATAAAGGAAAGAAATCCTAAAAAAGAAAACTAATGCAGCCGTCACATCTAAGAATTGGTAAGCTGCAATATAATAAATGTTTGCTTTTGGGTTTATTACCGCTTTAAACATGCCTGGAATGTACATAGATCTATCCTTAAACTAAGTTAGCAGACAATAAAATGTTGCTATTTTTAGCAATTTGCAAAATAAAAAATACGCAATTGATCAATTATAACTAATCGCCTGGAGAATCATTACTAGACTCTGAAATGTTGAAAATATAATTAAAATAACCCAACTGTTTTATCATTCGGATACAAAATGAGCTGAATTGAGTAATCCTAACAAACAACAGTAGAGCCCATCTTTTACTTATTTACCAGAATTTGCTCATTTTTATTTATTGCCTGCTTAAGAATATAATAAAGCATTGTGAATGTGTATTTAATCATTGCTATTTAATTGCTGACATTTTGTGAATAAAGAGATAACACTACGCAGAATAAAAATAGCTTGATTACCTCGGCAGACGCCAAATTCATCTCCGAAATCATCTTCTTCCGTAAAAAACTGGCAAGTCAGTCCAGGACCACATTTAACTCCATCCATGCCAGACACAGTCCTGTAACAGGTTTCTCCAGCGGCTGCGGCACAGACCCTGCAGCATCCACAGTCGTCCAGCACGGTCCTCTTACATCTCACGGTACTCTTGCATTCGTTGCTGTCGCAGCGATCTGGACAATCCACGGCGTACTGGGAATTCCGGCCAGTGCCAAAGTGCATGTTAATCAGCAGAGAGGCAACAAAGATGCAGCACCTCATATCTGCAGACAGAATTGACTTTGTACTTTTGGACACTGAGCTGCACTGACAGCCTCTGGCTGAGGACAGGAATGAATCCAAAGTAGTAGCTGAGCATCAATCTCCAAATTTAGCAGCTTTATACATTGTCTTCCCACAGGCTTGTCAATCGTCAGCTTCCTCAATCCGGCCGTGCTGTCCTACTGCCAGCCTCCCTTCTTTTTACTTCACAAAATCCAGGATGGAGGTTGGATTAACAAGCTGCTGCCATCCAGGAATTGAAAAGCATGTGCTGATGTCATTTGTTATGTTTAGATTTTTTTTTTTTAGGTTTTCTTTTTTTTTTTCTCAGGAGAACAATAATCTGTCTATCCATATGCAATGACTACGGATGTCTGCGTGGAGAGAGAATAGACAGAGCATATTCTGTTTTGTGAGGCTGATCATTTCTAAACATGCACGATGCAGAAATTAAAAAAAGCGGTCAAATTCTTTTTATAATAAAGAGCAAACCAGGGGCCCTAAGGCCCCATTCACACCTGAGCATTTTGAAGTTTGAAGCCTCAAGCTACAAAACACCGGAGGAGAAAAAATCAATTATTCTCTATGGAGATGGTTCACATCTCCACTCCAAAACGCCTGAAGCCAGAAGCTCCAAAACGCCTGAAGCTCAAACAAGTTCTGGAACTTTTTTTTTTTAGGCAGATTTGGGCGTTTTTTCTGCTTTTTACATTGGTGACCTTTTGAGGAGTAAAAAAAATCGCAGCAAAAACGCATAAAAATCGTGGCAAAAACCGCAGTAAAATTTGCGGCAAGATTACAGTAAAATCACGCAACTTTCTGCCTAAAAACGCTACGCTCAGGTGTGAATGGGGCCTAACTATCAGTCTGCCAAGGTTCTGTGATTCCAAATGCATTGGTGTGCGCAGCCTATTGCATTACGGTGTGCACCCCAGAGCACAAACACACAAGCGTGTATATCAGCAGAGCAGTGGACAGTGTCAGTACAGCAAATATTGGTGTCAGTAGTTTTTATTATTATTATTATTTTTTTTTTTTTAACAGAAAGTTTTTTTATTTTTTAAAGCAAGTGTAACAGAACAAAAATAATACAAAGGTGAGGGAAAAAACAAAAAACACAACAAAAAAGAGGGAGAAACTAAAATAATGCACATACAATACACAGTGAAATCAAACACAGCAGATGTGGGTGTTAATCATTAACCTTCTAGCAGTCAAATATTCATAACCAGAGTAGAAGCATCAAGTTGGGGATGAGGGAGGGGAGGGGGGAAGAGGAATTGGGAGCTTGATCCATGAAAACTCCTTCATCCTTTCCGAAAGGAGAGATAAAATGCCTATACCTGTGGAATACCAGTCTGTTCATTAATATGCAAAAATCGGTCTCCCTGATTTAGAAGTCCTAAGGCTAAGATGTATGAGGGAACCCTCCATATGGGCGTGACCTCACCTATTCAAACTGAGCCATCCAGTTTTTATTATTTTTAATTTTTTTTACAATACTATTTTTTTAATTTATTTTTTACAGAATTATTTTTTATTAGTTTTTTACATTTTTTCTTAGGAGCCCCCGTTATGGGGCTTTGGTGAAATATCAAGGGTCTAAAGTCTCAAACTTTCGGCCCTCCAGCTGTTGCAAAACTAAAAGTCCCATGAGGCATTGCAAGGCTGACAGTTACAAGCATGACTTCCACAGGCAGAGGCATGATGGGACTTGTAGTTTCACAACAGCTAGAGGGCCGACAGTTTGAGACCCCTGGTCTAAACAGACCCTTGGAGTCTCACTTTTGAGACAGAGAAATACACTTAGGACAGAGATTCCCCAGTCCCTTTCTCTGCAGCCTTCAGTAAATTTAGTTTACTATGCTTCGGTTAAGAATGAAGACAGAAACAATCAGTACAGATCACTCCCTGTGTTTATTTAGAAAAGTAAGGGGCCAGTTAATGAAATTATTACCAGCCCTTTCCTGCTCCTGAGAGGAAAGGAGGGAATCTGGCAGCACTGCAGGGAGGAGACAGGAAGCAGGGGAAATTGGCACTGCTCGGGGTGATTAGGGTGTGCCCAGGCACACCTGGCACACCCTGTGCGCACCACTATGTGTAAATGACTAGCAGATCTTAGCAGAACAAATTGTGAAGAACAAACCAATCTTCTGAGGATCATAGCAAATCAGGTTACTCCATTTGAGCACCACTATTGAGATCTGGCCTGCAATGTCCTGATCTAGACCTCAGTGAAGAAGAAAAAATGTAATATATATTCTAAAAAATAATAAAAACTTTTCTATTGAAAATTAATCCCCAGGCCACAACTATGATGTCAGATGATCTGGATGACATTTGAGTTTACTGCACTCATCCAGTGCTCACATAAGTGAACACAGTGTCATTGAGGTGGATGCACCAGTGACCAGATTTAGACCTCCATGATGAAGAAAAAATGTTATATATAGCCTAAAAATAATTTTAAAAATTCCCATCCAAAAATTAACTCCCAGGCCCAACAATAATGTCGGATGATCTGGATGACATTTGCGTGCTCATGTAAGCAAACGCAATGTGACTTGAATTTTTAGTGATCTCAAGCTTTTTAAAATGTCACCATCATGCTAATTTGTGTCCTCTTCAATCAGACTTAATCTTATATTAATGTTATGCTAACAATTTAAACAAACTATTTTTTTTTTCTGTATCAATACAAAGTGGTGCAGCATTTAAAAAATTATATATATCACAATGTATAACCTAAAAAAAGTAATCACTATATGAATTCGGCAGTGCAAAGTAATATTCAAAGTGAATATAAACAGTACAAAGGATTCATAAAGTGCATAAACGTAAATGTAAAAAAATGAATTAAAGTGCCAAAGTGCATAAGATATACTCATAAATAATATCATAAATGCAGAGTAAATGTTCATATACAATCAAGTGTCCAAACAAAAGTGTTTGCAAGATGAGTACCACTGAAAGTGCTTTCTTAATGAAATGATTATGCCAAAAGTGCATCTGCAGTGTGCTGATTCCACCACCACTATGCACTCACCAGAGCAATGAGAAGAATCAGCCTGATAGAGTTATGCCATCACATATAACTCCCATCCTGATCCCCACCATGGATAGCTCAATACCGATCAGGCATGTCTGGGCAGCTTGTCCTCTGCAGGAAATAGCTCACCACATGGAGCCCCAAAATAATATGATAGTGTAGAATTTTATTGTGTAAAAGGTGTACTTATGTGCTACTCTGTGTATAATTACAAATAACATATCAAAATAAAGTGCAATTAGTCGATAAACAGCCACGTTCAACAAAGATGCAACATATGATATCATTAAATATTTGTGAAAATCCTCAAAACTGTAAGCATCAAGGTGCAAAATAAATATACAGTACATAGAAATATATCTAGTGCAAAAAGGTGAAATTAAAAAAAAAAACTAAAAAATTATTTAGTCTCTTCAAATATATAAAAATGTGCAAAAGGAGAAACGTGAATAAAGTGATCCAGTGCAGAGAATTTCAAGGTGATGTGATCACACTATATCCCTCTTCTTTTTTTTTTTTTCAAGCCACACAGAGTGTGCCCAGCTTCCCACCGCTATGGAAGACCCCAATGGGTCTAGTCAAGCATCTATGCAATCCTCAGTTGCAGTCTCCTCTCCTTCCCTCTTTGTTTAGAAATGACACGACTGTGGCTGCAGACACTGGAGGTTCCTCTTCTGTGTGGTTCCCTTCCTACCAGATCTCTCTTTAGCTTGGCTCCAGTTCAAGGATCATGTATAGTGATAAATGGAATCTCCAATAGTGTAATATTTCAATAAAATATTTTATTCAAAAAGTAGTAACTCACATGTACATAATGAAGCATTCAGCAGCGTTAAAACAAGGACTTCCGGTCTCGACCATGACTGGAAGTGACGTCACCAGGTGAGCCAGGTGATATCACCCGAAGAGCCGAGACCGGAAGTCCTTGTTTTAACGCTGATGAATGCTTCATTTTGTAGCTGTGAGTTAATACTTTTTAAATATCGAGTCAGGATTTTTTTTAAAAATCGCTTGCATTGCAAAACGCTCGTAAGCTGCGTTACTCGCAATCCGAGGTTTTACTGTATTTATTTGTAAAAAAATCAAAAATAAATATTTAGCATTTTCCTTCCACTTTACAATTATGTACCACTTTGTTTTGGTCTATCACATAAAATCCCAATAAAATACATTTACATTTTTTGGTTGTAATGTGACAGAATGTGGAAAATTTCAAGGGGTGTGAATACTTTTTCACTGTATTATAGCCTAATACATATACATCTGCTATGTAGTATAAACATTAAATGGTGCTATCCCCATAATTAATGTCATAAATGGGGTATTGGTTGCTTGCTACAGTACTTCTTCAATGTGTCTCACGGGTCAAAAGCCCGCTTCAGCAGTAAGACAAATTGTAACAAAATCTCTATTGCCAATGAACAGATTAATCATAAAAACAATAGAAACATGCAACCCGAATGAAGAGAACAAATCCAAAAACTTAAAATAGATGTTTAGCCAGGAAAGGAGAAAGGGGTGGCACCAGTTTTAAACCACATTCCGTTATGTGGTACTGGCGGTATTGAACAGAATGTTTGTTAGGCAGGGTACGCCCCCAGGGGGTCCCCAGTCTATCTACGAGTGCCCTAACATCTCCTGGCAAGTGGGTAAATTGTCCATTTCTGTGATACAGTAATACAGGATGTGGTGCCAGACAATTTTTGTCTGATCTATGTAAGGTGTTCTTTGCTGGACTCTTCCTCCCAATCTTATAATTTATAGACATTTTAACCACTTGACCTCCGGAAGATTTACACTGTACCCAAATACATTTTTTGTCATTATGTTCCCAAAATAGAGTTTTCTTTTGGTGGTATTTGATCACCATTGCATTTTTTATATTTTGCACTATAAACAAAAAAGACTGACAATTTAAAAAAAAAAAAACAATATTTTTTACTTTCTACTGTAAAACATATCCAATAAAAAAATGTAAAAAATCAAATTTCTTGATAAATATAGGCCAAAATGTATTCTGCTACATATTTTTGGGAAAAAAAATCCCAATAAGCGTATATTGATTGGTTTGCGCAAAAGTTATATGGTCTACAAACTATGGGACATCCGGGTACCATTCACGTACTGATTCACAATATTATAACAAATTACCAAGAGGCCCACTTCTCCAGATTTACACGAAGCTCTCACTGCTGACTGTAAGAATCCCTCATCTTTCCAGGAATGTTTGCAAACTTCTAACAGGCCCATTGATCTCAAGAAGACTTATGACTTTGTCTAGTGATTCAAGTAGGGTGGCAACACCACCAGACTAACTTCTACTTCTGTACAATGTGAAGATGGAAAATGAACACCAAGTAGAGAATAATATTCTGCTCAGGGGCATATCATGAAATCAGTGGGCCCGTGTGCAAAAAGTGGGCCCCAGGCATTAAAAAAAAAAATGCGGCACGCGCAATGTGGATGTAGCTTACATTTCACTAAATATTGGGCGTGGCTTAAAGGGGCGTGGTTTGATAGAGTCTGAGATTACTTACACAGTATAGAATGCTGTGATGTTAAATAGGGAATGTACAGTGCTGAGTGTATGGCAGTGGGTAGTATGTGCAGAAGAGGAGTATGGAGTGTATGGAGGTGGGTAGTATGTGCAGAAGAGGAGTATGGAGGGTATGGTGGTGGGTAGTATGTGCAGTAGAGGAGTATGGAGGGTATGGTGGTGGGTAGTATGTGCAGTAGAGGAGTATGGAGGGTATGGTGGTGGGTAGTATGTGCAGGAGAGGAGTGTGGAGTGTATGGTGGTGGGTAGTATGTGCAGTAGAGGAGTATGGAGGGTATGGTGGTGGGTAGTATGTGCAGGAGAGGAGTGTGGAGTGTATGGAGGTGGTTAGTATGTGCAGGAGAAGAGTGTGAAGTGTATGGAGGTGGGTAGTATGTGCAGGAGAGGAGTGCGGAGCGTATGGAGGTGGGTAGTATGTAGTGTACGGTGTCAGTAGGGCAGTTGACAGTGTCAGTTTTTTATTTTTATGTATTTATTTTTTACAATTTAATTTGTTTTTCATTTTTTCACAATGCTTTTTTGGGGGGGGTTTTGGGGCAGTGAACTGTGTCGGTAGGGCCGGGGGGGGGGGGGGGGGGTGGTGTCATTTATAGATGCTGTTGCAGACACAGGGGAACAGACAGTACTCTGAGACCCTATTAGAGCAATCTCAGTCCATAGCTACCCCTGGCACTTACATATCGAAAGCACACAGTCATCAGGGATCACAACTCAGGGTCATTACTCACAAGCCCTCAGGACAGCTGCACACTTTCCCTTTGGACACACCCCAGTGTGAGAAGGAGTCCTTCTTCAGACCTGACCCCATACGGCAAAGTCCCACAGCCAGCTCATCAGAAAGGTTGATTCAGGATCTCAGCCCTGCTACTGCTGAGACCTCAGAGAACAGCTACAACGTCCACATGCTGCCTCAGCACTGCTCCCTTAGCTACAAAAGAAGTCAAAAATTCAATTTTACTAGCATGCTATGCTAGGAGGGTGCTACATCAATTTATAGACATGCTGTTAGGTATTTAAGCGTTGCTGTATATGCTGCCCAAGTGCTTCCCTTTTCCCTGACATTGCACATTATTTACCTAGGTATGTTCTTGGGGATCATTGCTAGAAATTAAAAATATTACATTCCTACTGATATGACGATGTATTAAAATAAAAAAACCTCTTACCCACTGTCTTCTAATGCAGCAGTAATATTGTCATCCCTCTGAGCACACTCCCACTGTACACGCATGCTGTGTCTTCAAGCCTTCATTAGAACAATACGATGCAGTTTGACTCCTGGAGCAGTGAAAAATGCCACTGAAAGTAATATACCTACAGTGCCTTGAAAAAGTATTACATTTTCCAAATTTTGTAATGTTACAACCAAAATAGTAAAAGTATTATATTAGGATTTTATGTGATAGACCAACACAAAGTGGCATATAATTGTGAAGTGGAAGGAAAATGATAAATGATTGTCAATTTTTTTTACAAATAAATATCTGAAAAGTATGGCGTGCATTTGTATTCAGCTCCCTTCATTCTGATACCCCTAACTAAAATCTAGTGGAACCAATTGCCTTCAGAAGTCACCTAATTAGTAATAGAGTCCACCTGTGTGCAATTTAATCTCAGTATAAATACAGCTGTTCTGTTAAGCCCTCAGAGGTTTGTTAGAGAACCTTAGTGAACAAACAGCATCATGAAGCCCAAGGAACACCCAAGACAGATCAGGGGTTAAGTTGTGGAGAAGTATAAAACAGGGTTAGGTATAATATCCCAAGCTTTGAACATCTCACAGAGCTCTGTTCAATCCATCATAGGAAAATGGAAAGAGTATGGCACAACTGCAAACCTACCAAGACATGGCTGTCCACCTAAACTGACAGGCCGGGCAAGAAGAGCATTAATCAGAGAAGCAGCCATAAGGCCCATGGTAACTCTGGAGGAGCTGCAGAGATCCACAGCTCAGGTGGGAGAATCTGTCCACAGGACAACTATTAATCATGCACTCAACAAATCTGGCCTTGTGGAAGAGTGGCAAGAAGAAAGCCATTGTTCAAAGAAAGCCATAAAAAGTCCTGTTTGCAATTTGCGGGAAGTCATGTGTGGGACACAACAAACATGTGGAAGAAGGTGCTCTGGTCAGATAAGACCAAAATGTAACTTTTTGGCCTAAAAAGCAAAAGGCTATGAGTGGTGGAAAATGAACACTGCACATCACCCTGAACATACCATCCCCACCGTGAAACATGGTGGTGGCAGCATCATGTTGTGAGGATGATTTTCCTCAGCAGGGACAGAGAAGCTGATCAGAGTTGTTGGGGAGATGGATGGAGCCAAATACAGGGCAATCTTAGAAGAAAACCTGTTAGAGTCTGCAAAAGACTCAAGACTGGGGCGGAGGTTCACCTTCCAGCAGAACAACGATCCTAAACATACAGCCAGAGCTGCAACGGAATGGTTTAGATCAAAAACATATTCATGGGCTAGGATTGCCCAGTCAAAGTTCAGACCTAAATCCAATTGAGAATCTGTGGCAAAACTTGAAAATTGCTGTTCATAGACACTCTACATCTAATCTGACAGAGCTTGAGCTATTTTGCAAAGAATGAGCAAAAATTTCACTCTCTAGATGTACAAAGCTGGTAGAGACATCCCCCAAAAGACTTGCAGCTGTAATTGCAGAAAAGGGTTGTTCTACAAAGTATTGACTCGGGGGAGTAAATACAAATGCACACTACACTTTTCACATATTTATTTGCCCATTATGTGCCACTTTGTGTTGGTCTATCACATAAAATCCCAGTAAAATACATTTATGTTTTTGGTTGTAACATGACAAAATGTGCAACATTTTAAGGGGTATGAATACTTTTTCAAGGCACTGTAGATAAAAACAATAACAGAAGAGCAGTAGGCTGTCGGCTTCAAACACTACCGCTGGTAAGCGATTTGGCGTGCGTGATGTCATCACTGGTTGGTCACTCCCTGATGCATTTTGTCATTAACAAGACGTCTTTGTAGGATGGGCAATTTACAGGCCACTCAAAAGGCACTCCCAGCCGATTCAAACCCCCTCATATACATTTTCTATCTCCTGCCATAGTAGCCCTAAGCTCATCGATGCAGGCATGGAGGAGCTAGTGGAGCGCATATGTGCACAGATTTGAGAGCTCACTCCTGTAATGGTGAGGGAGTGAGTAGTAAGGGCCGGACAGAAGAATTCCATCTCTAAGAGATTTCAGCTAGGTTTTGAGGGTTTGTACACCTATAGCACGGGCATTGTTCAACTTTAGCCA
Organism: Lithobates clamitans; assembly: GCA_037952925.1. Classification (NCBI taxonomy): domain Eukaryota; kingdom Metazoa; phylum Chordata; class Amphibia; order Anura; family Ranidae; genus Lithobates; species Lithobates clamitans. Next base: position 383,494 of record JBBGZY010000731.1, read on the forward strand.
AAGCTAAACAGTTTGTTTTTATCTACAGGCACCCCTTACCTGCATAGGCAGTATTTTGGTAGAGGTTAACTAACATTTTAACTACTTGTTGACCACATAACATAGTTATACGGCAGCAGAGTGGCTCTCCTGCGCTGGATCACGCACCTTAGACACAGCAGGCTGATCTGTGGATGCCAGCCAATGGATGACCGCTGGCACCCACTTATCGGCGAGAAGAAAGACAGGACAGTGCTCTCTCTCTGTAAACAACACAGAGCTCTGTCCGTGGGGATGTGCTGGCTTTTTGATTCCCTGCAAAGCAGGGAATAAAAATCATTACATACCTCAGTAAAAGCACCTCACAGTACACATAAACAATGGTTAGGCACACTTTTAACCCTTTTATCGCCCTAGATGTTAACCCCTTTCCAGCCGTGTCATTAGTACAGTAGCAGTGTATATTTTTAGCACTGATCACTGTATTAGTGGCACTGGTTTCCACAAAGTGTCAGTTAGTATGAGAGTACCCATCATACTATCATAGCCCGCTATAAGTTGCTGATTGCCGCCATTACTAGTATAAAAAAATAAATTAAAAAAATAAATAAATACAAATTCCAGTATATAGTATATCCCATAGTTTGTAGACGCTATAACTTTTGTGTAAACCAATCAATATACGCTTATTGGGATTTTGTTACCAAAAATATGTAGCAGAATACATTGTGGCCTAAATTTATAAAGAATTTTTTTTTTTCATTTTAGATATGTTTATAGCAGAAAGTAAAAAATATTGTTTATTTTTAAACATTTTCGTTTTTTTTTGTTTTTTTGGAAAATTATTTTGATTATTTAAAGAAAACCATATAATATACAAACAAACAGTAAGGACCGCTCACCACAGTACGATGAGCCATCCTAAAAATGAAGAAAAGAAGTTAAACACACCCAAAAAAAAAAAAAAATGCAAGACACCAGTATGAACATTGCCCGCAAAGCTAATCAACTCAACCTACACCACTCTCTCAATCCCTCATTACATACAAAAAACACCCGAGCTGTCTAGGGGATATGAAATAAGAAACCCACCATACCTTTAGCACAGAAGGACTATGTACCCGCTCCTTCAAAGGTAATGAGATGCATATTGTAACCGCTAATACGACAGAAAGGATAACTTCAAACAAAGGTGAAATTTAACTGCTTCAGCCCCGGAAGATTTTACCCCCTTTCTGACCAGAGCACTTTTTGCGATTCGGCACTACGTCGCATTAACTGGCAATTGCGTGGTCGTGCACCCAAACAAAATTGACGTCCTTTTTTTCCCCACAAATAGAGCTTTCTTTTGGTGGTATTTGATCACCTCTGCGGCTTTTATTTTTTGCGCTATAAACAAAAAAAGAGCGACAATTCTGAAAAAAAGCAATATTTTTTACTTTTTGCTATAATAAATATCCCCCAAAAACATACAAAAAAACTATTTTTTTCCTCAGTTTAAGCCGATATGTATTCTACATATTTTTGGTAAAAAAATCGCAATAAGCGTATATTGATTGGTTTGCACAATAGTTATAGCGTCTTCAAAATAGGGGAAAGTTTATGGCATTTTTATTATTATTTTTTTTTTACTAGTAATGGCGGCAATCTGCGATTATTATCGTGACTGCGACATTATGGCGGACACATCGGACACTTTTGACACTATTTTGGGACCATTGTCATTTATACAGTGATCAGTGCATTGATTACTGTGTAAATGACACTGGCAGGGAAGGGGTTAACCACTAGGGGGCAATGAAGGGGTTAAGTGTGTCCTAGGGAGTGATTCTAACTGTGGGGTGGTTGGGCTTCAACTCACATGACAGCGATCACTGCTCCCGATGAGAGGGAGCAGTGATCTCTGTCATGTCACAAGGCAGAACGGGGAAATGCCTTGTTTACATAGGCACTTCCCCGTTCTGCGGCTCCGTGACACGATCCTGGGGAGACTGTTAGACATAGAGTCTGCTGGTCCCACGGGCACGGTCACCCAAAGCTCAAACATACTCATATATATATATATATATATATATATCAATCAGTAGAGCAGTGGACAGGGTTAGTAGGAAAGAGATTGATGTCAGTAGTCTATTTTTATTTTAATTTTTTTTAAGCATAACTTTTTTTAAATTTTTCTATTGTTTACAATTTCATTTAGTAATATATTATTATTATTATTATTTATTATTTTTATACAGTTTTTTTAGGAGCGCCACTGGGGGGCTTTGGTAAGATATCAGAGGTCTAAACAGACCCCTGATGTCTCAAATTAAAGACAGAGATTCCCCAGTACCTTCTTTTGCAGCAAAGCAGCAGAGGGAATCTGTGCAGCAAGGCGTGATTAGGGTGTGCCCAGGCACACCTGGCACACCTTGTGCGCACGCCTATGATAGACGACAAGATGGAATGATGCACCATATATGGTGGCAATGCCTCAAGGTGCGAAGATTCTGGATAAGGGTCCACAACTTTATTTTCACCAAGTCAACCTCACTAAATCCCCCAAACATGCCCTGCTGGGGCTTAACGTTGACACGGCCTCAAAAAACCAGAGAAGGCTTATCACTTTCATATTTATCTCCACCAGAATCACTATAGCCACTTACTGGAGATCAGCTGCCATCCCATTTGACCAACCTAAGCACAAGCTCTCCTGGCTCATGATAAATGAAAGGCTCTCGCCAGTCTTGAATGACAAATTAGTGGTCTTCGAAAAAGTCTCGGGCTCATGGATTAGATACCTGACTGGAGGTCCCCGTACTGCTCCGAGCTGAGGAGATTTTGAGGGGCAGGGACCAGAGCTTGGGGTCTTTCCCTCCCCTCCCCCCCCCATCCGCTTTTCTTTTCTTTCTTCTTTTATCTCTATTTTATATCTTTGGGCTTTAAAAGGAGTTTGACGAGTATTATCTGCATGTTAAGAAAGAGGTACCCAGTGTTCTTACTCGTATAAATAAACATCAGGTACTCTGCAACTGATATATTGTCTACATGTTTTTTTATTGTTATATCTGACGTGAAAACGGCAATAAAAACAGTGAAACGATAGTAAAAAAAGTTAGGGTTGGCCGCGTTGCCTTCTACCCTATGACACAATTTGCTCCCAGATGGTGTGTCTGGGTGCGGAGGCAATACCCCAACCGATCAATCAATGCTAATACTATACTTACTGTTCCAGTTTAAGCGTGGTTTCTGTAGTTTCAATGTAACTACTCAAGTAATTCTCTGTTACTATATGCTCTAATGCATAACTGAAATTGAAAATGGTTCTCCTATTTTTCTGTACTTCTTCTTTGTGAAAACTTAAGAAAAATTATTGAAACACAAAATCTACATAGACTGCTAACTAAAACTGGTATCAACCACTTGACCTCCAGAAGATTTACCCCCTTCATGACCAGGCAATTTTTTTGCTTTTTGGCACTGTGTTACTTTAACTTACAATTGTGCGGTCATGCAACGCTGTACATAAACAAAATTTATATCATTTTTTTTTTTTTTTACACAAATAGAGCTTTCTTAGGTGGTATTTGATCACCACTATGTTTTCCAATTTTGGTCTTGGAAGAGCACTACAACCCCGTCCGTAGAGTCCTGGAAGGCTTCAGTGAATAAGACTCTGCCCTTTTACAAAGCCACATATTTGAACGGGGGGGGGGGCGCTTCTTAATTTTGATAAGATCTGTGGGGGATGGATGGCTTCACCTCTCACTGTAACAGATTAACCACTTACCAACCGCTGCACGCCGATATACGTTGGGACAATGGCAGCAGTGGGCAAATGGGTGTACCTGTACATTCCCTTTAATTAGCGGGGCTAACGGGTGTGCACGCGCCCGCCGCGTACAGGGTGTGCACGTGGGACCGGCAGACTCGGGGCCCGCAAAATGGGGAAGTGCCTATGTAAACAAGACATTTCCCTGTTCTGCCTAGTGACATGACAGAGATTACTGCTCCCTGTCATCGGAGCAGTGATCGCTATCATGTAAGTTGAAGCCCATCCACCCCACCCTAATGCCATGGTCTGCACACACCTATGCCGTCTATGTACATTTTTCAAAGTAATAAAGTGATTGTTGCTCTGTGTCATTTTATTCACGCCTTCTACAGTGCCTAGGTTAGTTGAAATAGCTTTAAAGATAATTCACCCCACAATGTCCACTGGGACATCCAAACCTATGTTTTTACCCTTTTCCTAACTTATCATTTCATTATATCAACTTTGGAATGTTTGGAATGTTCTTTAGTCTTTATTTTCATAGCTGCCTTTTAGATTCATATCCTTAATGCTGAAATGTGTAAGTAATTATTTTAATCCAGCCATGTATAAATTACTTCATTAAAATGTGTCAGGATAGAAGTATGGTAGCTATATTTGTGGAATCTTTTTAAAAAGTCCAGAGCTACTGTTCTTACATTTCCTTTAGAACAAGCATGGGTATCACATCTCAGGACTTACTGAGCAGTAAAGCAAAAAAAAAAAAAAAAGACAACCCTGAAAAATGAACGCACCTTCCAAATTTCTAACCACTGTACTTTAAATATATTTTACATACAGGTTGCCTATATACTGTGCTTGAACCTAGATATCAGCCTCCTGTAATCTTCTGCACAGCACAGGAAAAGTTGGCACTAGGGTTTATTCAGGGTTGCAGTGTTTTTCAACCCAACATTTACGACACAGATATGACAATAGTTATTATTTCCATAAGTAAAGAGAAGAAGTTTGAAAACTGTACACATGGATAGGGCATAAATCCTCTGTCTGATGTTTGCCTGGAGTTCCACTTTAATGAAGATTCCTTAACTGTGAGTTTTTTGCCAGAAAATGTACCAGGGAGGCATTTAAGTTCAGTTTGCATTTGAGTTTGTCGCCTTAAAAAAAGTACATGAGCTTCTTTGGGCTTCTATGACGTGATCAGGATAACTCGCGATCACGCGCCCCCGGGGGCACACAGTGCCTCGACCGGTGGTGCCGCGTGTCAGTCTGACACACCACATCTCTGATCTGGGTAAAGAGCCTCTGACGGAGATCACGTGATTAGCTGTGTCCAATCACAGCTGATCACGATGTAAACAGGAAGAGCCGTTCATCGACTTTTCCTCCACTCGCGTCTGACAGACGCGAGTAGAGGAGAGCCGATCGTCTGCTCTCATGATTACAGAACAAAACTGGAATGAGTAAACAAACTCATTCCAGCTTTGTTCTGTAACTTTTTAGATGAAAAAATTCACTGTGACCAATTGTCGTTACCCCTGAAGAAAAGGTCAACCCCTTTTTACCTAGAAAAGTCGAGTCATATGTTTATTGTTGTTCAATCAACCTTATCATTACAATTGATCATTGTCCTATGTTTATTAATTTCCTCTCATTTGTATGCATCCATTTTTAATGATGCACTACTGTTAGGTCATGATGATCCTTTTTAAACTTTCTTTCTAATAAATATTAAAAAATTTAAAAACATTTTCCATTACATTTGTACTTATACTGTCAGTGACCCTTTTCAAAAGTCGCATTAGAGGAGCTACACTCCTTGTGAGTGTGTTTCTGTTTCGTATCCCTAGTTATAAGGTATTCCCTGACACCTGAAGCTTATTGCAAGGTTTTCTCCATGTTAAAAAGGTTAAAATTACCCTGTGTTCTCATGCTTCTGAACTGTCTGATATTGACCCGGCTTGTTCCTGGATACCTCTTGTCTTTCTCCTTGCTCTGACCTCGGCTTGTCCAATGGATCTGCTCCTATCTCCTGCCCTGTGTATGACCCTGGCTTGCCTGACCACATCTCTGATCTTCTGTCTGCTACCACCGGCTCCTTGACCTTAGCTATGTCCCCTGACTACCTCATGTTTTACCCTGTCTGCCATGATCCTCTCAAGGTGTCTACCTGCTGTACCTACCTGTGGCATCAGCCTGCGGTACTTACTTGCTGTGACCAGCTCACTGCGTCGTTCCTGCTGTGCTCTGCCTGCACCAATGCCAGCCCTCCCGATTCCTGCTGCTCCTGCAGTCCACCTGCAGGGAGTTTGCCACATCAGCATTCCACGCCAGCAGCATAGCCGGCAATCCCTGTTTCTTTGGGCTTAGTGATCCCTGTTACCATCTTCATGGACACCGAGCACTCAGCTGCAAGGAGATCCACCTCAGCATTTCGGCTTCAGGACCAGGTACTTGACAGTTTGTATTCATGGTGGACTACCGAAGTTTGAGTTTTTCACTTGACTCTAATTTGATAATATTATAATTCATGCACTCTTTATAAATGTATCATTTATGTGATAGCTCAACAATATTTTTGAAAATGATGGCTGTAGCTGACAGCAGTGGCCATTGTATTCTGACAGCTGGGAAACCTCTTGCTGTCAGAATACAATAGCGTAGTCAGTGTTGATGGGGGAATTGAGCAATTTTCTTTCCTTCAACACGTGGCCAGCTATGAGACTGTTACACACTATTAGTTTTTTAAGTTTAATCCAAACTTGAACAAAAATAAACTGTCTGCTCCAGTCGGAGCCGCTGTACTAATGATCCGACGTCAGTGCAGTGATCTTCCCCGCTGAGCTGTTGTGTTCTAACAGAGGGGGGTGGCCCCCTCGCCAGAACACTCCGATCAGCGTTATCCGCCATTGGCTGAGAGTGCTGATCAGAAGCTGATCCGCTGCTGGTTTTCTAGCATGCATGTCCGACAGAAGCCGGCCAAACGCCTGGCTTCTGTCAGACTGGCTGGCATACACACAGGCCAAATGTCGGCCGGGTTTTATTGACCCGGTCAATGTCAGCCGGTATTCTTCGGCCCGTGTCTGTGGGGCTTTAGGCTACATTCACATGGGTGATGGAGGGGGGCAGATAGTTCCTGCTCTCAGAGGAAGCTAAATGCCACCTCTGGATGCTGCAACACTGTGTGTTATGACTACATACAAACTGGCTGATTAGCTGCCGCCAGAAGCTCTGCAGAAACATCATCCCTGGCCGCACACTGGCTGGGTCCAGGGTCAGTCTGAGGCTCTACTGGCATAACCATTTAGATGAGCGATTATATGGAAATGGCAGCACTGTCAACTATTCATTTGCATAAATGACAATTACACAAATTACATTATCTACTGATTCTTGCTTGTGATTGCCCATGGTCAACCATGTGTGCCCATGTGAATGCAGCCTTAAAGTGATACTAAAGTCTTATTATTTTCTTTAAAAATAATAAACATGTTATACTTACCTGCTCTGCGCAGTGGTTTTTTACAGAGCAACCCAGATCCTCCTCTTCTCCAGTCCCTTGCCTGTGTTCCTTGCCCCTCCCTCCTGCCAAGTGCCCCCACAAAAAGCAGTTTGCTATGGGGATACCTGAGCTGAGCCACAGCTCTGTGTGCCCATTCAGACATGGAGCCGCAGTTTGGCTCCGCCCCTTTTTTCCTTATTGGCTAACTGACTTTGATTGACAGCAGCGGGCGCCAATGGCTCCGCTGCTGTGTCTCAGCCAATCAGGAGGGAGACGCACTAATGCAGCATCGCTGGATCAAGATGAGGTTCAGGTACTGTAAGTATTAGGAGGGCTGTTGCACACAGAAGCTTTTTTTATCTTTATGCATAGAATGCATTAAAAGAAAAAAAAAACCTTGTGCCTTTACAACCAATTTAAGACTTCAGTGGCAAGAAACCCCTCAAAATGGCAGGTGGGTGCACTAGAAACCCAAAAAGAGATCTCACTTCTAAAGTCTCTAAAAGATATAAGAAACTGATGTTTGATCCAGCCAGCCAACATCCACCAGCTGGTGTATTGCCAGCTTTTTCATAATACCAACAATAAATTCTTCTGACTTAGTTTTAAAGAATGTATATATGTCAACGTTTATCTAAACCCTAACTGGATGATATTTAGTTTGCTAATGTGCTCTGTATTGTACTGCTTTTTTTTTTTTTTCATAAAATATTTTTGTACCTTTTTTGTCATCCTTTTTTGAATCTCAGTGCAGCTGATCTCCTACAGCCTCTTTTAGCCACTTCCTCTCTACATGCACTGAATAGGCTTCCTTCAATCGAGATCAGTGAACCATGCCGCAGCGGTGTGTAATCATGACCACGTGTAGTTGCAATAAGGAGGGCATGTGACAAGGTGACAATGCGGGAACACAATTAAAAGATTGTTGTCACCTCATAACAGAAAGGACCTGCCACATAATTTTATTAAAAGCTGCAGATTTAAAATGATTGAAAACAACTTTTGAAATTACATAAACATTTCACAGCTTACATGAGGTCGATTTAATGATTAAGGTACTTCTTTATTAAAAAGAATGAATTTAAAGTACATGTAAAAGGTACAACACTCAGAGTATGGTTATTTAACTTTTATTTGTTATTCTTATTAAATGACATATTTTGCTAATAAAATGTATGCATAATATATAGCTTTAGCAGGAATTGTCAGTAGTTAATGTCCAGGCGCCCTCTGCAGGTTCCTTTAATATATTACAGATTTCTAAATAGCGATTTTTATTCACTATGAAAATAAAGTGACTTATTGACTTATCCTGGAAAAAAATACATCTATACTATACAATACTATACTATACTATAAAATATTATATCACTGAAGTAATCTATAAATCTATACTATAAAAGTTCCAGTGCGTTCCAGAAAAAAAAGTTGTCCCCATTCATACTTTGCGTAGTCCTTTTCTCCTTTTTATTTTGCGCGCAATTTTAGCACATTTCCATGGGTCGTGCATAGGGCAGCCTATGCACTTGAAAGGGCTGCCTTATCCGCGTCAATGGGACAAAAGAAGTTCCCGGATCTTTTCAGGTGTGGAGTGTAACAAGTTTTTCAGCACTACTTTTGGTGCATTTGTAGTGCAACTAAATGTAAGTCTACTATCTGCGTTTGGGGTGCCATTAAGAATGAATGCCACCCAAACACATTTTGCCATGATTTAGTGCGATCTGGAATTGCGGGCAGAAACACGTGTTTCTGCCCATGATTTCAGATACACAAAGTGTGAACGGGGCCATAAGGTAACAAACTGTTAATTTTTTATTGTCAAAACTGTTGAAAGCAGCTTTCTGTATCTGTACACTTGTACAGTATACAATACTAACCAAAGTTTTTTTATAGTACATGTAAAATATAACAAATATAACCAGGATATCACAAATAAAGCAATGGTAGCAAATGCAAATACAAATATTGCAATATCCCCTGCTTTGCACATGTTTACAATCCATACAATGCTTAGACTGGTCTAATGCACAGCATTGATTTTTTTTCCCATGAAGCGTTTGGCAAATAATCGAATCATCATCAGCAGCTAAAAAGTAAACTCTAAAAAGTACATATTGCATTGTGTTAAAAAAAAAAATCAATGTATGCTTATTTCAATTTAGATGTAACATACTGTATTTATCACGTTAGATACTCACATTTGAATAAAATTCCGCTATATTATACTTTTAGGTCTCATGCACACAAAGCCTTAAAAAAAAAAAAACGAGCTGCAAAGTCGCTACCAATGTTAGGAAAAAGCGGCTGTAAAATGTAAAAAGAATTGCGCTTTTAGAAGCATTTTGCATTGGCGTTAATGCGCGTTTAGATGTATCCCTCTGCCCTCTTCTATTTTCCACTCCCAATTCCAATTACTATAGCTTAAAAATGCTTGACGCGGATTAACTCTGTATACAGCGTTAACACGCGTTTAGCCGCGTCCAGCGTTTTTACAGCTGTAATGCTGCTGCTCTAGAACGCACTAGTCCTGGGCTTTCTTTGCAGCTTTAAAACGCCTATGCCACTTACAGCTTCTAAAAGTCTATGTGTGCATGGACACATAGAATAACATGGAGAGGTGTTTTTAAAAATATAGGTGTATCTATAAAAAATATATAGGTGTTTCTATAAAAAAAACGCCCCTAGGAGAAGCTGTAAAAACGTCCAGTGTGCCTAATGCCTAAAATCCAATCACCAGGAATATGTGAAGATCTTAATGTTCACTCTCTCCTAACAATTTACTTTTTTTTATTTATAAGACTGGAAGAAGGAAAAGCAGCACAAAGAAGCAATTAATTTTGATGCACTGCAAGGTGCATGTTGATAGGCGGATTCAAAAAGAGGTGAGCTCATCGGCTTGCTACTTCTTCTTTCACTGTGCAGTCACAGGGAGGGGGTGAGGAGGAGACCTGTAAGTGTTAGGGCTCATTCAGATGTGCGGCCCCCAGACCACCTACCTGACCAAGGAAATATAGCTGATCAAGGCTGTACATGCTGTGGCTGTGGCAAAAAGGTAACCCCCTGTTGCATGCAGCGGGCAGTACCATTTCAAACTGTGATACATTCAAATTAATGAGGACCCCAAAGCAACTGTCCTGCAACTGCGTGTAATGCACATGCAATGCAGCCTTTTGAGGGTTAAATTTAGGTGGTGAGGAAGTGACATATAACCTCCTGGCCGCCTGTCAACAGCCTTCTGCAAAGTGATTCACTGTGGAACCACAGCAGAGAAACTAGGGCCCCAACTACCGCCACCCTCATTGTGCCAGGCAGGACAGTGTTGTGGGGCAAAGCTGTATACATTTCACAACTGGAAGAAAAAATATAATTATTTTTGGATGGGAAAGCAGCTTGTATATATGTACATATTGTAAAAACATTTAAGAAATGTAGCATATAGCTGTACAGGATCCAGAGCCGCCACAAAATTATTCCTAGGACCCCCATCTGCAAATAGAAGGTGCATTGTATGCAGTTATGCACACGCTATCTGCATTGTGAGCAAACATTTGTGCATGCGCGGGTGCTGCCTTTAGGCAATACCCGGCAGATAATTGCCCACAGCCGCATCTTCTAATAGATGTCTATGGGCAGCTGTAAGCAGCAGCTGTGGGTCCAAGGATAGTTTTAATGGAGGCTCTGGAAGATGTACCTTCACCTTACAGCCAGGTGCATGAGTCCAAACACACCCCTACAAAGTGCATGGCATACGGTTTCATTTTATTTGTAATTATCGTTCATCAAAGTTCATGAGAAGATTATGTCTGTATACTTTGAGTTAGAATGAAGCTCCTCCAGTGACTGTTGTGATCCATTGGAGATAATTCTTTGTCAGGAAGGTGTAGACACCGGGGAAATTGGGATCTGCACATTTATTCCCAAAAGAGACAACACCTGTGAACTTGTTGTTACAGATCAATGGTCCACCAGAGTCACCCTAAAAAAGGATTAGATACGTCAGTGTATTCTCTTTCATAAAAAAAAAAAATCAATAATAATAAGATTTCGACAAACGGCAACAAAATGCATGAAGACTTGTACATAATCTAGTGGCATAATCAATATTTGCCTTCACCTCCATACCTTCCAAAACTGTATGCACTGACCACAATCCACCTAATCTCTGTATATACACTATATTGCAAAAGTATTGGGACACCAGCCTTTATATGCACATGATCTTTAATGGCATCCCAGTCTTATGCCCTGTACACAGGATCGGATTTTCCGACAACAAAACCGTGGATTTTTTTCTGAAGGATGTTGGCTCAAACTTTTCTTGCATACACATGGTCACACAAATGTTGTCGGAAATTTCGAACATCAAGAACGCGGTGACGTACAATACGTACGACGAGCCGAGAAAAAGGAAGTTCTATAGCCAGTTCAATAGCCTTCTGCATGATTCAGAGCATTCGTGAACTTTTGTGCGACGGACTTGTGTACACACGATCGGACTTTCCGACAACAAGTTTTGTTGTCGGAAAATTTGAGAACCTGCTCTCAAACATTTGTGTACGGAAATTCAAACAGCAAATGTTCGATGGAGCATACACACGGTCAGACTTTCCGACAACAAGCTCACATCGAACATTTCCCGTCGGAAATTCCAATCGTGTGTACGCGGCATAAGTCTGTAGGGTTCAATATTGAGTTAGCCCACCTTTGCAGCTATAACAGCTTCAACTCTTCTGGGAAGGCTGTCCACAAGGTTTAGGAGTGTCTATGGGAATGTTTGACCATTCTTCCAGAAGTGCATTTGTGAGGTCAGCACTGATCTTGGAAGGCCTGGCTCACAGTCTCGACTCTAATTCATCCCAAAGGTGTTCTATCGGGTTGAAGTCAGGATCTGTGCAGGTCAGTCAAGCTCCTCCACCCCAAACTCGCTCATCCATGTCTTTATGGACCTTTCTTTGTGCTCTGGTGGGCAGTCATGTTGGAACAGGAAGGGGCCACCCCCAAACTGTTTCCACAAAATTGGGAGCATGAAATTGTCCAAAATATCTTGGTATGCTGACGACTTAAGAGTTCTCTTCACTGGAACAAAGGGGCCAAGCCCAACCCCTGTAAATCAACCTCACACCATAACCCCCCCTCCACCAAATGATTTGGACCAGTGCACAAAGCAAGGTCCATAACAGGGGCGGATCCGGGGGGGCAACGTGGCAATTGCCCCCCCGAGAAATTAGATGCGGGTGAGAGAGCGGGCGGTTGAGAACTGAGAGAGCGGGTGGGTGAGAGAACGGGTGGCCCAGTGTTGTGCCGAGATCGGTTTCCCTAACAAAATCCCCCTGGCTCTCGGTCTCGGCAGAAATCGGAACTCCGCCTCTCCAGCCCTCTGCACCGCTGCTCCTCCTACTCTCCCCCGAATGCTAATCATCCTTCTACCGCCCCCGTGCATTCAGGGGAGAGTAGGAGGAGCAATGGTGCAGAGGGCTGGAGGGTCGGAGTTCCGATCTCAGCCGAGACCCAGGGGAAACAGATTTTGTAGGGGAAACCAACATCATCTCTCACCACCCGCCCTCACTGTGCAGGCAGCTGCGGGCAGCAGAGAGATTACATCATCTCTCTCTGCTGCCTGACTCTGGGACACAGCAAAAGACAATCCCCACCTTAGCAGCAAGTGACAGTCCGCAACTTGTGGCAGGTGACATGACAAGTGACAGTCCGCAATGTGTGGCAGGTGACGTGGCAAGTGACAATCTGCATCTGGCGGCAGGCAAGTGACAACCAGCAACATGTGGCAGTTGACCTGGCAAGTGAGAATGCGCAATGTCTGGCAGGTGATGTGGCAAGTGACAACTAGCAACATGTGGCAGGTGACATGGCAAGTGACAATCCCCATCTGGTGGCAGGCGACGGTGGCAAGTGACACGCTCAGGGCTCCCACTGATTCTGCATTATGGTGAGTTGAATTATTTCATTTTACATAACAATGTAATAATAAAATAATGCGCTTCAATCATCCTGACACCATAACAACCATTGTGCCGGGTTGATTGAAGCACCAACACCAGCCATTTCCCCGATAAATTGCCCGCAAAAAAAAGTATTTTCTGGCAGTGCCCCTTCCGAGACTAGACTCTGGATCTGCCCCTGGTCCATAAAGACATGGATGAGCAAGTTTGGGGTGGATGAACTTGACTGGCCTGCACAGAGTCCTGACCTCAACTCGATAGAACGCTTTTGGGATGAATTAGAGTGGGGACTGCGAGCCAGGCCTTCTCGTCCAACATCAGTGCCTGACCTCACAAATGCACTTCTGGAAGAATAATGAACCCTGCGGACTAAGACTGGGATGCCATTAAAGTTCATGTGCATGTAACCAATACTTTTGGTAATATAGTGTAAGATAGTATATATATATATATATATATATATATATAAATATACAGGGCTTTTTTGCTCAAACAATAGGTGCTGGAACTCAACCACGACCCCCCAAAACCCCTCCCCCCGACACACCCTCCAAATCACATAAAATAGTGGGTGTGGCCATATTTCACAAACAGTAGAGGGGTCTTAAAGGGGCATTAAATATCAGGATTGCATTACATACAGAGTGCAGAGTTCATGGGGGTTACATGAGCTGTCACTTGTAAACACAGAAACCAGACTTCTGTGTTTATAAGTGATTGTGGTAAGCAGGCACCAAAGGGTCTGAGCCAGAGGTGGTGGAACTGAGTTCCACCAAGTTCCCCCTGAAAAAAAGCCCTATATATATATATATATATATATATATATATATATATATATATATATATATATATATATATATATATATATATAATATATATATACTGTATATGTATGTATCATAGAGAATACGTGTGCTCCTCAGCTCCATCTAGTGACAATAATGCAGTATTTTCTTTATTCACACATTTTTATTTCAATGAATAGCATTCGATCTTCAGAGACTATAGCCTGAGAACATTTAATTTTGCAACCATTTTTAGTGAACAAATTTACATGCAATTTTGATGGACGCCAGGCAAATGTTTTATAAATGCACCCAGAGTGTTAGGCCATGGTGGAGGTGTAAGGTAGCACTATATTTAACATTCATTCTGCTCTAGGCACACATGAACAATGTTTTCCAAGTAACTGCTAAACATTAATTTATATACTGACAATTGTGGAATCAAAACCTGAATTTGATATCTGAAGTAGGAATCAGATTAATGTTTGCTTTACATACACAAGCGCTACAATCTACCATTTTACAGTTATTAAAGGAAATGTAAACACTAATGCCCCGTACACACGGTCGGACATTGATCGGACATTCCGACAACAAAATCCATGGATTTTTTCTGACAGATGTTGGCTCAAACTTGTCTTGCATACACACGGTCGCACAAAATTGTCGGAAAAGCAGATCGTTCTGAACGCGGTGACGTAAAACACGTACGTCGAGACTATAAACGGGGCAGTAGCCAATAGCTTTTGTCTCTTAATTTATTCTGAGCATCCGTGGCACTTTGTGCTTCAGATTTGTGTACACACGATTGGAATTTAAACGATCGGGTTTTATTGTCGGAAAAGTTTATATCCTGCTCTCAAAGTTTGTGTGTCGGAAATTCCGACGGAGTCCGATGGAGCCCACACATGATCGTAATTTCCAAAAACACAATCCGATCGCACTTTTTCCGTTGGAAAATCCGACCGCGTGTACAGGGCATAGCTAAGTTGACATTTTTGACCGGTTCACAGCACATGCAGTCCAGTGCATTTTTTCTGCATTAAAAACGCATGGAAAGTGGGTTATATGGTTTGACATAGTTCACACAAGTGCCTACAGTTCCAGTGCATTCCAGAAAAAAAAAAGTAGGACATGCTGCATTTTTCCTGCACTGGACTGTACCGGAATGCTGTAAAATGCATCAAAAACGCACTGGAACACACATGTCCTTATTTAAGGTTAACAAAAAAGAGGGGGGAAAAATGCATTGGACTGCATCAAAAATGCATCAAAAACGCGCATACAGAAAAGCATCTGGAACGCATCCGAACTGCGTTTCTATGGTGTGAACTTGCCCTTAGTTTAGTAAAGCACCATATATCATTAACAATTGCCATTTTGTTTTTATAAAAAACAAAAAACGTTTCACTTTTTTTTCCCCATCTTCTTCCAGCCAAATTCAGCCACACATTTTGCACAGAACCACGTTCCTGATAGTGGCAATGGTGGACTGCACATTGTAGTCAACACCAAAGTGACAATGCAGGAGCACAACTGGAAAACAGTGGTCACTTTGTAACAGGAAATACCTACACAAAGACTTTCATGGCAGGATCATCAGGTACTATTAAAAAAAAAGATTATGGATTCTTACCTGGCAAGTGTCATCTTTGCGCCTTTTAAGTGGTCCCGCACATATCATACTGCTGGTTATTGTTTGTTTTATCTTACTGTATGCTTTGCTGCATTTTTTACGATCTACAATGGTCAGGTTGACCTCACGTAGGACATCTGATGGTTTTTGTTGCTTTCTATCAGTGATGCCCCACCCAGCAGTGCTGCACTGTGTTCCCGGTTTCACATTCTCCTCTTGTTTTGGTAGCGGCAGGGTTGACACAAACTTGTTTAACTTGGCCGGTTTCTCCAGCTGTAAACAAAAAAATAACATTTACTGAAAAAATACTTAGTCCACTGCTTTTTGTATTCATAATGAAACATTTTGTAAAACTGAAAAGCACGAAATGAAAAGCGCGAATCACACTCACCAAACTTCTACTAACACAAAATTAGCAGAAGGAGCCCAAAGGGTGGCACTAAAGAGCTGAAAAACAACGTAGTACGTCACTACGTTCGTAATTGTTGGCCAACAATTGTGTGGACGTGTGTATGCAAGACAAGTTTGAGCCAACGCCCTTCAGACAAAAGTCCACGGTTTTGTTGGCCAACAATCCGATCGTGTGTACGAGGCATAACAATAGATTTCTGTTGAACAGGACTGTTGAAAATTTTTTTCTTGATCAGCTGGCTGAAGCCAAATGGCTTTAGCCACTGGTCAGTGTATTCTGACAGTGGAGGAGTACCGCTGTCAGAATACAATGGCACAGCAGGAAAGATTCCTACAGTACATGCACCTTGATTATGTTTGTTTTGTTCAATCAGCCCTCAGGCTAATCGAGAAAGAAAATCAAGCATCTCTGGCTAGCCTTAGTATCCCAGATAGCAAGAATAACTTGCCACATATTTGTGGCAGTGTTGAATTGTAAGTCTGTTAACTTGCTGCACATCTTTCCTGGCAAGTTGTACACTTGCAGAGCACTTGAAGCACAAGTTCTAGTTGACACTTTTCCAAATATAGCAAATTTGCATGGCAAGTCTCTGGCAAAAGCAAAGTTGCAGTGGTGAGTCTAAAGCAAGAGCTCTGCAAGTTTACAGCATGGAAATTCAGCCACAGTGACCCCTGTGGTGAGATGACTATTGCACAACATAACGAAAGAAAGTTGATCTGGAGTCATGCAATGCGGACTTGCTGCAATTGTGCAACAAACTTGTGAAGCCCGGCAAGTCTAGCAATACACGATTTCCCTCTCCTTCCTCCATGGCTCCCAACAACACAGCTAGCAAGGAGACAGCTACTTTGACAGAAGGCACTTTTCTCCATCTACAGGCACTTAACGGCTTGCCTGGTACATTTAAGTTTGACTATCCCCCTCCCCTGCATTTCTCAAGCAGGTGCTTGGAGTCGCACTTAGAGAAGAAAAGTGCCCTCTATCAACACAGCCATTTTCTTCATAGCTTGTGTTATTGGCAGCCATGGAGGGATAAGGGTGACCCTGTCTAACCTCACAACTAGTCCAAAGCTGGCCATACACTGTGGCTAATCTATTTTGCCAGCTGGTCCTACTTCTCCTATAGATCACAGGAGTGCAGTTTGTTCTGCACTCCTGTGACCTGTTTTTAGTTGACAGCAGGCTAAAGCCTTTCTCAGCTTTCCGAGGCAGTGAGCAGGGATCTGATGTCAAACACTGTACTGCATAGAGCAGGGAGCTGAGTATAATCTGAGACCTGAGTGGAGGTAAAGGACACACCCCCTTCTACACAGTCTCATAGGGAAACTTGCACAGCTGAGGCTGTCCATTGCCTACTGTGTGCTATAGAGTGGGCAGGGCCATCTCCCAGGATTGCTTGAATAATGATTTGAATTGGTATATTTTCTATATTTTTGGA
Source organism: Lithobates clamitans (assembly GCA_037952925.1). Classification (NCBI taxonomy): domain Eukaryota; kingdom Metazoa; phylum Chordata; class Amphibia; order Anura; family Ranidae; genus Lithobates; species Lithobates clamitans. The sequence goes on from JBBGZY010000731.1 coordinate 400,960, forward strand.
TGCATAGAATGCATTTTTTTGGTTAAGTTCTATTGGCAGATAACATGTCTAATTTTATTTGTTTTCTTTTTTTAATAAAAAAATTGTGGAGAATAAGCCCCGGTTCACACAGGGGCGGCACGACTTGCAGGTCGCCTCACCTGCACACGACTTCCACGGAGACTTGCAAAACGACTTCTGTATAGAAGTCTATGCAAGTCGCCTCAAGTCGCCCCCAAAGTAGTACAGGAACCTTTTTCTAAGTCGGAGCGACTTGCGTCGCTCCTATAAGAACGGTTCCATTGTACAGAACGGGAGGCGACTTGTCAGGCGGCTGGGTCGCCTGACAAGTCGCCCCTGTGTGAACCGGCACTAATACTTGGCTATGTGTTTTACTTCCATTGACAGATTGGGAATAGGCAGTTACATTTTATAAAATACAATGTAATATTAACAAGGGACACCAACATAGTTGTATCTTTGATCTTAAAAACTACGGGATAATGGTGTTGTGGTAACTTGCCCAAATAAAAAAAAAAAAAAGCATAATAATATTATTCTTAATATCACTAGAAAAAAAAGCCTTGGAAAATTTGTTTGCAATAACTCCATCACTATCACCAGCAAAGCAGCTTCATTATTATCCCATTAAAGAAGAAGAGAATGTGCGCTGCATTTGGAGATTTTATAATTTGCCACGTCAGGAATGTTAATTCTCCATTACGAGCTGTAGTTTACAAGACCGACCGCTTCTGCTTCTGAGCAAGCGTGTTTCTACTTTGGAATTTTGTCCAACGGACTTGTGTTCACATGCTCGGAATATCCGACAACACACATTTGTCCACTGAAAATTTGAGAACCTGCTAGCCAACATTTGTTGGCGGAAAGTCTGACAACAATTGTCCGATGGAGCATACACATGGTCGGATTTACCGCCAACAGCCTGACATTGAACATTTCCCATCAGAAAGTCTGATTGTGTGCACGGGGCCTTAGATCGACTTTTGTTAAGCGGGAATGACCAAGGATGGATCAAAATTTCGATCCATCTATGGGCATCTTTAGATGGGGAAAAGAACTAATTGATAAAAACTTGAGTCAGGCTTATTCTTTAAAGTGACCCTATCAGTAATGAAAAAAAGTCGTTAGCATCCTGTTAAATAGCAGTTTAATAATTTAATACTTAGAATGTAGTGTGTAAATTTTTGTTGTCTTGCAAGTCTGCCAACACCATGGTCATCCATGACATCTGGGTGTGTCAGATCCTTGATCCCCCACTGGGTGCTATGATGATCACCCACTGTTCCCTGCCACAGGACACAGTAGTAATATATGGGTTGGCAGGAGAAACCACAGCAGGAGGAACCACAGCATCCAGCAGAGGATTTGTTATCCAAAACACCCAAAAGCAGTGGAGTACACAGATCTGCAAGACAGCAAAGATTGAGCACACTGCCTACTAAAAAGGTGAATATTAGCTGCTTCTTTTACAGGATGCTACTGTTTTTTCCTCTACAAATATGGTCTTTTCTTCTACTAACAAAAGACCTACCGACAATTAAAGAAATAAATGTTGTTTTTCTTACCTCTAACAGTTGAAGGTCATTTATCTTTAAATCCCTGTCAAAACAAGGGTATTTAATAGCACGTTTAATGCGAATCACCTGCTGCTGGTTTGTAATGTCACTCAGCGAGTGAACACCTAAGAGAGCCTTCGTCGTATTTCCTCTGAAATCAAAATATTAAAAGTTACTGAAAGGAAATTAAAAGTTTATTTTTTTTTTTTTTTAACCACTTCACATTGGTGCAACGTTTAACTTTTTCACACACTTGTTAAAATCAGCATTCTGTGTGCAACAGCCCCCCTAATACTTACCCGAGCCCTCTCTCGATACAGCGATGTCCATGAGAGCCTTGCCTATCCAGGGACTCACACTGCTGATTGATTATTCGCAGCAGCGAGAACCATTGCTGTCAATCACAGCCAGTGAGCCAATCAGGACATGGAGGGGGTGGGGCAAAGTCACGGCCCTGTGTGTGAATGGACACACAGAGCAGTGGCTCGGCTTGGATGCCCCTATAGCAAGGTATTTGCTATGGGGGCACCTAACAGGAGGGAGGAGCCAGGAGTGCCGGCGTGAGACCCGAGAAAAGGAGGATCCAGGTCACTCTGTGCAAAACCACTGCACAAAGCAGGTAAGTATAACATGTTTATTATTTTAATGAAAAAAAAAAAAAAGCTTTACAATCACTTTAAAGTAGTGAAAAATGAAGATAAAAAATTAACAAGGCATATCCCTCTATAGTGTGTACTAGCCTCAATCATAAGCACCGAGTGTGATTTTTGTCTCCTCACTTTTCCCTTTGCTATCTGCATTAGACATTTCTCACAGGTTATCCTAACACTGCAGAATCTTGGGAGATGGCCTTGTCCCCCTTTCAGCACACAGATGGGGATAGAAGGGAGTTTGTCTATTCCTTCCATTCAGGTCTCAGATTACACTCAGCTCCCTGCTCAATGCTGTGCATTGTGTGGCATCAGATCCCCACCCCCTGCCTGCTGGAGCTGAGAAAAAAGCCTTTGATCTGTCTGTAGCACTACCCCGTAGGAGCTGCTAGATATTTAACCCAGATCTTACCTAATTTCAACTTGCACAGCCAGACACACACTATTTTCTTTCAGAGCCAGGTGCGCTCTTCCGCTCATTACTCCAATAACCAGTCTAGGGATTTTTGTTTGTTTTTGTTGTTTTATTGGGGAACCTGGATAAGGAAGGGATGTAGTGGGATACTCCGAGACAGTGTTGCCAACCGTCAGTATTTTTACTGGCAGCCAGTAAAAAAATTGGCACTTTTCTCCTGCCAGTAAATGCCAGTAAGAGGAAAAGGTTGCCAGTAAAAAATATATTTGTGACGCTTGGCTCGGAACTGTGCATGCGCAGCTCGGGGCTGGAGCCGACCGAGACTATCCAAGTGCCTGCTACATTGTGTTCGGGCAGTGCCGGCAGGGGGATGGTCAGGTGGAGGCGGGGTCTGAGCATGTCGTGTGATTTCATGGTGTAAGGGAGCTGAGCGGCCGGAGCCTCATGTGCAGGTCTGCAGGACGGAATTAAGGCAAGCCAGGTGCGGGACTGTCAGTGCTGTTTGGACTGGAGAGGACTGAAGGGACCACCTGGCAGAGAAAATGTCACTGTGACTCAGGAGGGGGCATGTCGTGTTGGTGATCTGTGCTGCTGCACAATGCTGTCAGTATCACTGTGAGAGTCAATTTCATGTGTGCATCACTCATTCTAATGTATTGCCCTCCTGAGTCCTGTCCCTGAGCTACTTACTATTAGGGATGAGCCCTAACTCCCCGATTCGCAGCAGAACTTGCGAACAGGCGAACACCGTTAAAGTCTATGGGACACGAACATGAATAATCAAAAGTGCTCATTTTAAAGGCTTATATGCAAGTTATTGTCATAAAAAGTGTTTGGGGACCTGGGTCCTGCCCCAGGGAACATGTATCAATGCAAAAAGAATTTTGAAAAACGGCCGTTTTTTCAGGAGCAGAGATTTTAATAATGCTTAAAGTGAAACAATAAAAGTGTAATATTCCTTTAAATTTCGTACCTGGGGGGTGTCTATAGTATGCCTGTAAAGGGGTGCATGTTTCCCGTGTTTAGAACAGTCTGAAAGCAAAATTACATTTCAAAGGAAAAAGAGTAATTTAAAACTACTCGCAGCTATTAATGAATTGTCGGTCCGACAATACACATAAAAGTTCATTGATAAAAACTGCTTGGGATTTCCCTACAGGGGAACCCCGAACCATAATAAAAAAAAAATGCGTGGGGGTCCCCCTGAATTCCATACCAGGTCCTTCAGGTCTGGTATGGATATTAAGGGGAACCCGCGCCAAAATTTAAAAAAAAAATGGCGTGGGGGTCCCCTTCAAAATCCATACCAGACCCTTCAGGTCTGGTATGGATTTTAAGGGCAACCCTGCGCCAAAATGAAAAAATAAAATGGCGTGGGGTCCCCACAAAAATCCATACCAGACCCTTATCCGAGCACGCAACCTGGCAGGCAGCAGGAAAAGAGGGGGGGGGGACAAGAGAGCGCCCCCCTCCTGAACCGTACCAGGCCACATGCCCTCAACATTGGGAGGGTGCTTTGAGGTAGCCCCCCAAAGCACCTTATCCCCATGTTGATGGGGAGAAGGGCCTCATCCCCACAACCCTTGGCCGGTGGTTGAGGGGGTCTGCGGAGCGGGGGGCTTATTGGAATCTGGAAACCCCCTTTAACAAGGGGACCCCCAGATCCCGGCCCCACCCTGTGTGAATTGGTAATGGGGTACAAATGTACCCCTTCCATTTCACAAAAAAAGTGTCAAAAAGGTTAAAAAACACAAGAGACGGTTTTTGACAAGTCCTGAAGGGTCTGGTATGGATTTTGAGGGGGACCCCCACACCATTTTTTTAAAAAAATTTGGCGCGGGGTTCCCCTTAATATCCATACCAGACCTGAAGGGCCTGGTATGGAATTTAGGGTGACCCCCATGCTATTTTTAAAAAAAAATTTGGTTCGAGGTTCCCCTGTGGGGAAATCCAATGCCGTTTTTATCAATTAACTCTTATGTGTATTGTCGGACCGACAATTCATTATAGCCACGAGTAGTTTTCAATGAATTTTTTTCCTTTGAAATGTCATTTTGCTGTCAGACTGTTCTAAACACGGGAAACATGCGCCCCTTTACAGGCATACTGTAGACACCCCCCAGGTATTGTTTCACTTTAAGCATTATTAAAATCACTGCTCCCGAAAAAACGTCCATTTTTAAAACTTCTTTTTGCATTGATACATGTCCCCTGGGGCAGGACCCAGGTCCCCAAACACTTTTTATGACAATACCATGCATATAAGCCTTTAAAATTAGCACTTTTGATTTCTCACATAGACTTTTAAAGGGTGTTCCGCGGCTTTCGAATTTGCCACGAACACCCCAAATTGTTCGCTGTTCGGCGAACATCCCTACTTACTATATTAAAAATAAAATAAGAAATATACCTTTTGCCTTAATATCTACTCTAAATCACATTCCTAACTGCACATTGTGCTTATTTGTAGCCTAAATACTGTAATTTGCACTTAAAACTGTAATTTTGCAACTTTTGGAACTGCCAGTAAAAACTTGGCGGCGCCAGTAAATTTTGGGTGTCGTGTCAGTATATTTCAATCTGGTAGGTTGACAACACTGCTCTGAGATTCAACTAGATACAACGAGGACAGCTTCTTTAACTGAGCTGTGGAATAACTGTATGATGTATGATACACCGTACACACTTGAGAAAGTCCTTTGTAGGGATAATGGATGGTTGCTGTTCAGGATACTAGCCCAGATCCCCCTTCCAGGATACTAGCCTATATAAATATATGTAAGGGTTTACAACCACTTTAGGGAATCATACATGCCCTGTAGATACCACTAGTTACAGCTGTTACATGTATAAGACTTTCTATACTCTTTATTAGTTAGTCGCAGTTCCTGTTATTAAATACTTAAAAGCCTGCACGTGTATTATAAATGCCTCTCAGACTACGGGACACACCACTAGCATATTGTGCTCTGAATTGTGCTACTTTACAATGGCGTGATTTACAATATTTACTGTGACTTGGTTGCAAAATTAAAAGTTAGAAAAAAGTTCTCCCTATTAAAGTGGTAGTAGTAAACCGCTGCAGAATAAAAAAAAAACACCTGCACACTATGAAATTCTTACCTTAGAACGAAGCTCTTCCAGTGGTAAGCCGGCCCTTCAGAGTGCATGTGCCAGTGACTTCAGCGGCTGAATGCAGGGTGAATATCTCCTAAATGGTGCACGTTTAGGTGATATTCATTTTACCTACAGGTAAGGCTTATTATAGGCTTACCTGTAGGTAAAAATAACAAAGCAGGCTTTACTACCACTTTATAGGAGATAATAAATGTAATTGTCCTCCCACTCACACTACCAATATTAACTTCTAGAGCTGTGGTGCCCATAGAATCCATTTCATCTGACACACCAGCAGGTGGAAATGCAGCACTCAGCAGTGGACCAGATGGACAGCACAAACAGGTAAACCAAACAATAAACCACTCAATTCAAGAAATGGGCACACATTGCTAGTATATATTATTCATTTATTTCTTCCTTTCTTCTCCCTTTCCTTCCTGCATAAACCTTGAGATATTTGCACATATTGGATAGAAATATAGTTATTAAATATTTTATATTTGTTTCTTTCAGCTACAGTATCTCAAAGGCTGCAATATAATATACTTACAATTTACAATGAGCAGCAGTTATTACCCAGTTAGGTTTAATGAGTGCCCCGCCGCATAATTCTTCATCTTTCAGATAAACCATGTAAGGTCTAGAGTGGGGAGCAGCGATATTCCCTCCAATTATTTCCATACATACAACTGTAGATTAAAGTACATTGAAGTTATTAAAGAGCAGTTCAAGTCACTAAGTCTAAGCATTCAGTGAGCTGCTAATGCAACACAGTAAACCCAGCACTGATGCTAAAGTAAAAAGGTTCCATCAAGTGAAATAAGTCTGCATTAATCCCCTGCAAAATAGGCACACACAGCTCCACAGAGGGCAGTTGAAGTGTACTTCTTGAAGCCCTTGCTTTTTAAAGGCTTAGTTCACCTATTGCAGTGGTTCTCAACCTCAGTTCTCAAATACCCCCAATGGGCCATGTTTTGGGAACTTCCCTTAGATAAAATAGCTCTTATCAATACCATGTCATTGATATTGATTTAAAGTAGCTGTTCAAAGTAAAGAAAAACCTGAAAACATGGCGCGTTGGGGGTACTTGAGGACTGAGGTTGAGAACCACTGACCTATTGGACCATGTTACACCAATATTTAGGGTGTAACCTGAACTATGGTTGCATTACCCAGACGTCCCCCACCTTCTCCTATCTGAATCGTAGGATGCTTCTCCCTGCAATATCCTGTGTGCTCTCACAGCTGCGTCATCCGTTTACAGATATTTTATCAGGGAATGGAGAGACTACAAGTTCCATCTTCCACGGTGGCATAGCGACTCACAGAACGGAATAAGAGTGGCATAAGTGTGATGACACCACTGGACTTGTGGTCCATTGTTTTCTTCCTCCAGCCACACAAATGAATGTCTATATGGACCTGGGGCTGGGATATAACCAATGCAGGAGCCAGAGCATTGTCCCTAGATAGCAGCCTGCAAATGTGCTGAACTGTGCCTTCTAAAACTAGCCATAGATGGATTTTTTTATTTATTATCAGCGAGTGGGTTGATAAAAAAAAAAAAGTCAGTGGATTCCCCATCCACACATTCAATAGAGTACTAGGCTCCGTTCACATCTAGGCATCCCGGATCGTGAGCGGAATCACCTTGATTATGCCCGCGACCCCGAATCACGGCAAATCGCGGAACGCCCTTGCGATCCCGTCACTACCAATGGCACCCCGATCGTGGCGCGATTTCAGCGCGATTGTCGCCCCACAAATCACGGTAAAATCCCGCAAACAGAATTGCAATACGCCTGTCCCCCAAAAGTAGTTCTGGAACACCAATGGCACCCCAATCGCGGCAAAATCGCACTCGCGATCGGAATGCCATTGGAAGTGATGGGGATTGCAAGGGCAAATTGGCTGTGCTTCAGGATCAAGGGCAGATTCGCGGGATCCCACGATCTGGGACGCCTAGATGTGAATGGAGCCTGAAGAATCCTTCCTGCTGTGCAGGAGGGACTCCTCCACTGTCAGAATACACTGATCAGCATTGCAGCCTACTGGCTGCAGCGCTGATTGAAGGTAAATTTTCCAACATTCGTGTTCGTGAGAAGATGATCATTAGATCGATGTGGTTTTGAATGGGAATGGCCATAGATGCATCAAAATTCAGCCGGTCTGAATCGGATAATTTTCGATCCATCTATGGCCAGCTTAACTCAAACAGAAACCTAATCTCCCCTCTAGTTGCACTCAACAATCTAATAAACCAGCATTAAAAACTGCTCCCCATGTAAATTTGCCCTAGTATGTGTCCATGTAACTGGTAAATGCATTAGACCGTGAGCTTCTTCAAGTGTATGTTTAGCTAATTTTTTTTTTGTTTGTTTCTTAGATAGAGCAGGGAGGGGTTAAAACCCCGGTCAGTTTATTTATTTTGCTTCACTTCTTGTTCCAGAGACACAACAGGAAGTTAGATGAAATTTCTCAAAGTGAGATGAATTCCCCTTTAAGGCAGTTGGTTCCAGACTAGGTGTCCCCATTGGAGGATTTCCCCTTACCTCTTGCTTTGGGGAAAGCTCTTACAATGGGTACATGGGTCTCTAGTACGAATAGAAGCGAGGGACACATAAAGCAATAGAAACTTTACAGAAGTTCTAATCCTTCTCCACTCTATCACAAAATTTAAAAAAAAGGTTTTGCCCAAAGATATACTTTAGGAGGCAATGGGTTGATTTACTAAAGGCAAATACGCTGTGCACTTTGCAAGTGTAGTTACACTAATTTTCCCCAGAGCTTATTGAATGTGGTGAAGCTCTGCTGATTTCTATTATCCGTTCATGTGCAAGCAAAATTGCATTTTTTTTGTATCCACTGCACCTGACTGGGTATTCTTTACAAAGTGAAGCTTTACCACATTCACTAAGCTTGGTGAAAATGTGAAAATGAGTGCTTTCTTGTGAAAAAAAAAGAAAAGAAAATGAGTGCAACTGCAGTTGCAAAGTGCACAGTCTATTTGCCTTTAGTACATTAATCCCAATGATTGATGTGGTTCATTCAATGATCTCTTGTTGCACTCTAAAAATGACTAATAGAAACGATATAGTATGAAGGTGTAATCTCTATTATACAGCTGACGTCTAGTTCAGTAATCCCAGTAAAGGATATTGCCATTTGTCAATGGCAAGCTTCCTTTAGCCTAAAACAACATAGAGCAAAAACACGCCTGTAGAAATTATGTAAAAGTAAAACATGTAAAGATTGGGAGGTTTTGCATAAAAAAAAATACCGGTATACATAATTGAGGATGATATAAGAAGTTCTTTCAGATAAATTAAGCTTTTTGTCTTAGGTTTACCGGTACTGTCAAAGAACCAAAGAAAAAAACAAATAACAGTATATGTGAGTCTGTACTTACAGCCATTGATATGCAGAAGGAAGGACACAGCTGAGAGTAAGTGGAGATGCCTCATTGTTAGGAATTTCTCTGAAGCAATCTCGAGCTTTCAGACTACAGCCAGAGATGGAGTAGACGTTTATATATGTGAACAGGTGATGTGGGCTGACTTCTCAGAAATGCTCTGCTTCACATGAGGGTTTACAGTCTTTTAATGTGGTTAGAGACCACCACCGTCTCATCACAATTCACAGGAACATTGTCTTTGTAATAAGATAATTCATTTCTGTAGTTTGGAAAAACACTAAAAAAAGGATGCTGGAGGGCAAATCACTTACTGAATGACAATGAAACAAACAAAAAAAAAAAAAACAGATCACCTAAAACTGATCAGTTCAGTTTTTGGATAGATGTTATCAGCCTTACATTGTGCTTGCAGACCTCTTCCAACCTAAGATGACCATTAAAGGAGAGTCTCATACTTCCTGTTAGATTAAAGTGACCAGATTTCCAAAAATGAAATCCAGGGACGTTTTTTTTTTTTTTTCTATTGGCAAATGGTAAACTATTTTATAAGCATATTTTCCTCAAATTATATATGCAGTGTATGTGGTATTAGTTTATGGAATGATTGTATGATATATACATTATTTCTCACATTTCGTCCATGAGATAAAAAAAAAGAAAGATACTTCTTACCACCATCCAGAGCACTATGGGCATTACAGGCCTCCCCTCAGACCACCGTCCAGAGCACTGTGTACATTATAGGCCTCCCCTCAGACCACTGTCCAGAGCACTGTATACATTACAGGCCTCCCCTCATACCACTGTCCAGAGCACTGTGTACATTATAGGCCTCCCCTCAGACCACTGTCCAGAGCACTGTGTACATTACAGGTCTCCACTCAGACCACCGTCCAGAGCGCTGTGTACATTACAGGCTTCCCCTCGGAGCACTGTGTATTTTACAGGCCTCCCCTCAGACCACCGTCTGGAGCACTGTGTACATTACAGGCCTCCTTTCAGACCACTGTCCAGAGCACTGTATACATTACAGGCCTCCTCTCCTCTGCACTGTGTATATTACAGGACTCCCCTCTTACTACCGTCCAGAGCACTGTGTACATTACAGGACTCCCCTCATACCACCATCCAGAGCACTGTGTACATTACAGGCCTCCTCTCAGGCCACCGTGTATATTACAGGCCTCCCCTCAGATCACCGTCCAGAGCACTGTGTACATTACAGGCTTCCCCTCATATCATCGTCTAGAGCACTATGTAGCCCACCAGTCAGCACATTCCCCTCCCCCAGTCTGCAAAATCCTGCCTGCCCAGTCAGCACTAAGGATGAGCTCCGCCGTGTTCTCAAGCTGCGCGTGCTGAGCCCACCAGGAAGTCGGCAATGCGCTAATCACAGGCAGTGAGACATTTCCCGATCTCTGCAGCCGCACATCGGGAAATGTCTCACTGCTTGTGATTAGCGCTGTGCAGTGCCGAGTTCCTGGCGGGCTCGGCACGTGCAGCTTGCGAAGACGCCGGAGCTCAACCTTAGTCAGCACAATTCCCCGCCCCTAGTCAGCACAATGCCCCCCCCCCTAGTCAGCACAATTCCCCCGCAGTCAGCACAACACCCCCCAGTCTGCAAAATCCCCTCGTCCAGTCTGCAAAATCCCCCCGCCCAGTCAGAACAACCCCCCCAGTCTGCACGATTCCCCCCCCAGTCTGCAAAATCCCCCCCACCCAATATCTGCATAATCCCCCCGCCCAGTCAGCACAATCCCCTCCATCAACACAATTCCCCCCCTATCCAGTCTGCACAGCCCCCCAGCCCAGTCTGCAAAACCCCCCTGCCTAATCTGCACAATCCCCCCCCCCAGTCAGCACAATCCCCCCAGTCTGCACAGTCCCCCCCCAGGCTGCACAATCCCCCCCGCCCAATCTGCATAATCCCCCCAGTCAGCACAATCCCCCCCAAGTCTACACAATCCCCCCCAGTCAGCACGATTCCCTCCACAGTCTGCACAACCCCCTGCCCAGTCTGCAAAATCCCCCCGCCCAGTCTGCAAAATCCTTCCTCAGTCTGCACAATCCCCCCCCCCCAGTCAGCACAATCCTCCCCCAGTCTGCACAATCATGGAGCGGATGGCTCACTCACCAATTATGTCTCCCCTCTCAAGCTGGTTTTCACAAGTAGGCTGAGCACAATCCATGCATTGCATGCAGGAGGCTGGAGTGTGGGCGGGGTTGGGCGGACACCAATTTTAGGCGAAGTGTCTGATTGGACAGGCGGCAGAGTGAGGGAGGAGCCAGGAAGTGCTGATGGGACGGGCAACAGGCGATAAAGCCCGACTCCCGGGAGGCCGGAGCTAAATTGCGGAAGCGCCTGGGACTGAGCAGCCGAAAATAGTGCCATGGCTGCTGCGGCGCCAATTCGGGGACAAAACTGGGGACAAATTCCATCCAAGGAGAGCGTCCCCAATCCGGGGACTGTCCCCGGAAAACTGGGACCTCTGGTCAGCCTATGTTAGATATTTAATTTACTTTATAATTTATTTATTTATAAATTATGTTGAATATAGCAGGAGGTTTAAACCTGGGTATACAAGGACAGTTCTTTTTCAATCAACCATCATCTTGAACAAAAACCAAAAACAAAAAAGACAGATTCCCACATTCACAGAAGCGATCTCCACCCTGCTATTGTAATCTAACAACTGGTTTCTGCTAAACAGAGTGGTAAACACCAACCAAAACTGGGTGGTTTCCTGATGAACCAGATGAACTTCAATACCCCTTTAAGGGGTTTAGGATGCCGGGAGGCGAGGTTGGGTTTATGATCATGTGACCGCTGTGACTGGGAGCTTTCCATTAGCCGCTCGGTAACTGTGCCATGAGCGTGCAGGTCGTGCTCTCTCAGCACTGCTGTTTTTGTGATATTGCACGAAAATATGCGGCCACTCTGCGCCAACGCTCACCCACCGAGAGACCGCATTTGTGTGCAGCTGGTGCCAAGAGGTTAAGACTTACAGGTGATTGGTGGCAAAATAAAATCTTGCCACTGGGGTCAATGGAATACAGTGGAAGACATTAGATTTTCATCAGTTTTGGTTGAACTTATAGTCCTGTTTAATAAACTCTCACTACAACTGTAAATGGCAGTAGTTAGAAGAAATTTGCAGAGTCCTTAAAAGAGCTGAAAAATTGGTACCCCTCAACTGCTGCAGAGTTAACAGCTAGCATGGATGCTAGCATTCTCACTTCTCCAAATAAAAAACACCTGCCCTTACAGGGCTGTTCATATAGCATGGACCCGATGGTGTGCTTTGTGGCTGTTCCATTTTTTACTTGGACTGCAGAGTTTGACAAGCGTCATCAGTCATCAAACTCGCCCTTGAGTTTAATGGGGCAGCACCGCAATCGTGTGCAATGTATGGGATTGCAGCATGGTAGTGTGGCTTTATAGGGTAAATCAGGCAGTGAGGAAGCAATTCAAGTGCTGTCAAGTGCTCTCTGAAAAGCACTGTGACTGGAAGGAGAAAGCCTCAGATCAGTACAGCAGGGATTTCTGTAGATCCTGACCTGGAGTATAGAACAGGTGCACGGCTCCTGGGGTTTGCAGCATGCAGATTCTACCAGAGGAAGAAGTTAGCCAGGTAGGAGAATGGTGAGAGAGCATTAGGACATCTTCTAGGCATGGTCTCCCACCACATGGATATCAACATTTACTGTATAACGGGCTCAGAGAGGCATACTGGATAGGGTCAACCAAAGAATGCCAGATAGGGTCAGTCAAAGAGCTGGATGTTGCCCTAGAGCCGTATTTAGCCCAAGTCTGGACTTGATTAACAAATTAAAGCTTAACTTCATCCACAGTGTTGAAGAAAGGCCAAATGGTTATTGTGTATACCTTCACAATGGGGGTTGTTTAGATCAGTGGCGGCTGGTGCTCAAAATTTTTTGGGGGGTGCAAACAAACTGAAAAATTCAAAACAATACTGAAAAAAAACATCAATTGCAGCCTCACTGTGTCCATAAAATGCAGCCACTGTGCCCATCATATGCAGTTCCTGTGCCCATCATATGCAGCCTGTGCCCATCATACAGCCTGTGCCCATCATATACATCTTCTGTGCCCATCATACAGCCTCTGTGCCCATCATATGCAGGTTCTGTGCCCATCATATGCAGCCTGTGCCCATCATATGCAGCCACTGTGCCCATAATATGTAGCCTCTGTGAACCCCCCCTGCTCACCGTCTGACCGGCACACACATACCCCATCCTGGTGGCGGGTGACGGCGGCAAGCTGTGGGACATGCAGCAGGTCAGGCGACGGCTCCTGTGTCCTCCATGGTTCTCTGTCCTCCTGTGCGTCTCTTCTGTTATGCTTGAATCTATCCATTTTATTCAGAGGGGGGTGGCGTGACAGAAGGGGCGGCGCCCGTGTGCCCTTAATGGACGCACCGCCACTGGTTTAGATCCTGTGTGTTCCTCACTGGACTCTACTCAATGGGGAGATTTACTAAGGCCCCTTTCTCATGGGTTGTCTGATCAGGTCTGCCTGTCAGTTTTTCATGCTGACCTGAGCGGACCTTGCACTCTCCCATATGGAGCGCTATCTGATCCGATCCTGCCTGCAAAATCCAGATGGATGGTGATCCTATTTTCCATTCGCCTGGCAGATCAGATAGGATTGGATGAAAACAGACTGGCGGTCCATTTTTACCGGATTTTCCCATTAACTATGTCCATCTCTGCTCTGCACAGTGAGCGGAGACAGACCCTCCCCCCCCTCCCCGATTAGGGCAGTGATTCCCCACTGAGCAAGCGGATTCTGCAAAACGGAGGCACCCATGTGAAAGGGGCCAAAAACTGGATCTCAAATCTCATACATCTGTGCATGGTAGCCAATCAGCTTCTAACTTCAGCTGGTCCGTAATGCAGGACGCATGGATTCCAATGGGGTTTTTTTTTTGAGAGGCTCTAATAGGCTTCAAAAAAGAGTGGGCCCGAGGTGCAGAACACTGTGCCCTGAGCCCACCCAGTTGCATGACATTAGCGAATGAATATTCGCTATTGTCACACTGATTCTCCACCCGGACAATCGGGAAGCAGATCCTGAGACCCGTTTTCCAATAGGCCGAAAAGAGAAGCATGCCCCACTGACTCTGGAGTGAGAACTGTGTGATCAAACACTGCTGATCACTCAGTTCTCCCCTCCGCTCCGAGCAGAGAGCTGTGACTGTCAGTCAATGGCTCTCTGCTCTGCTCACTGGAACGCTGGCTTGGGGAGGGGAGGGTACTCCTGGCTCAGTCTTCCAGTGGTGCAGCTGAGAGGTTGAGCAAGCTGCTGATCCAGGCATGTGGGTGGATCTGGACTGTAAAGTCTGGATCTTTTTCCAGCCTGGGCTGCATGCCCTGAACTGTAGTCCTGTGACCCATAGGGGAAGTATGGCCAAAAAAGCTTTGGCCATACTTACCCTTTCAAATTACCATGTACTCCTGGACATTTGTTTGATGCTCTCATTGGACTGTATGTATATTAGCTAAATACATGTCATCCAGTTAGGGATATGATGCATTTTTAGGCTGCATTCACGCCTTGTACATCACGCTAAGTGTGTTATGATATGGGTTTTTTTAACGTGTTGCATTGATATGTTTTTTTCTACAGCAAAATCCAAAATATATATTTTATTTTTCTTAATGCGTGCTAAGGCACACTGTGATGCATCATAGTGGGTTGCAGCGTTTTGTGCTGCATTTGTGCAGTATATTCAATCTTGACCCAGCATAGATTGCACGTTGCGCTGATGTTAACCGGTCCTATTGAAAATAATAGACTTCAATTTGTCATGGTGTGGGTGGGCCCTAGGTGACACGGTCTGTTCCTAACTTTTATGGTTGTGAGAAATGAAATTTCTAATAACTGTAGTTCCACTTGCTTTCACACATATGTCACCTGCTTGTGGAAAAAATGCTTTATTGTATTTTGGCTGCCTTATGTGAGAGAAAACATTGACCATTTTTTTTTTTTGCGGTTTTATGTTAAGAGTTCTATAGTTATCTTTATAAAATCACTTAGAAAACACTAATTGATTCCCATAATAGTACACCAAGGAATTTCATTTATTAGATGCTTTTTTACCACTGTAGAGCCACAATGTTTTTAATGGAAAATTTACATTTTCAGCCATTGGAAAATATACTTCTTTGGTTGAGGTGCACTTAAATGACTAATGTTGGCCTGTGGGTGAGAAATAATCCAAACAGTGTATACAGCTAAATGTGTTTGATGAAGTCATGAATAACGTCTTGCCCAGCATTAACATTGACCTGTAAACACACACAGCAAACAGTGCATACAGCCAGCTCTGTTTAAAGAAGACATTAGTAATGTCTCATTCTGCACTAAATCTGGCCTGCGAGGGTGAATGCCATAGTGAGTGCCAGGCACTCTTATCAATGTGAATGCCATACACAAGTTAATTCATTAAGCCCCATGATTTATGGTAAAGTGTTTGTTAACCCAAAAAAAAAAAAATTTCCGACCCTGGTCCGTTCAAGCAGATTAAACAGCACACTGCTTGTGCTGTGTAATCTGACCCCCTCTAAATTGTAAAAAAACCTGGCTGATCCTGACACTTCCTGTATCCCCCTCTCTGCACTGACCACAATAATCAGGAATGCTAAGCCCTGACCACCGTGGTCAGTTTCCTTCCCTTTGTCATATGCAGCTCTCCTCTCTGCTCTCCTTTCTCCCCCTCACCCCCTCCCTCCCTGCCTGTCAGCTCCGTCTCTGTGTCTCTGTCTCCACCCCGCCCACCTCTATTAGTACAAATATAAAACTTACAATGGTCACTGACAGCCCCTCTATTATAGGCAGACATACCACCCTGTGTAAGGCTTTTCTAAAAACGAGGCATGCAAATACCTATTTAGGGCGATCTTCAGGCCGGTCATGTGACTTGTGGCCCCTTTACAGCTCCAAGAGGATAGGGCTTCTGTGGGAGGGGCTGAGTGGCCATGTGACCTCGCCAGCTGACGTCAGAGGGAGATCTCAGCCCCTCCTACTTTATCCATGTATGGGAGCTGTAAAGCAGCCGCGTGTCACGTGACCGGCCTGAAGCTCGCCCTAAATACAGTGCCTTGCAAAAGCATTCACCCCCCCCCCCCCCCTTGGCTTTTTAGCTATGTTGTTACATTACAGCCTTTAGTTCAATGTTTTTTTTTTAATCTCAATTATATGCGATGGATCAGAACACAATAGTCTAAGTTGGTAAAGTAAAATTAGAAAAATATATACATAAAACTATTTTTCATAAATAAAAAACTGATAATTGTCATGTGCGTATGTATTCCCCTCATTTGTTATGAAGCTCATAAAAAGCTTTGGTGCAACCAATTACCTTCAGAAGTCACATAATTAGTGAAATGATGTCCACCTGTGTGCAAACTAAGTGTCACGTGATCTGTCATTACATATGCACACCTTTTTGAAAGGCCACAGAGGCTCCAACACCTAAGCAAGAGGCACCACTAACCAAACACTCCCATGAAGACCAAGGAACTCTCCAAACAAGTAAGGGAACAATGTTGGGGTTAGGTTATAAAAAAAATCCAAATCTTTGATGATCCCTAGGAGCACCATCAAATCTATCATAACCAAATGGAAAGAATATGGCACAACAGCAAACCTGCCAAGAGACGGCCGCACATCAATCTCACGGACTCATGGACCAGGCAAGGAGGGCATTAATCAGAGAGGCAGCACAGATACCTAAGGTAACCCTGGAGGAGCTGCAGAGTTCCACAGCAGAGACTGGAGTATCTGTACATAGGACGACAATAAGCTGTACGCTATAATGCCGCGTACACACGATCGGACATTGATCGGACAATTTTATCTGGCCCTTGGGGTATTATTTTTCCCCATGTTGCTAACATAGTTCCTGCCACTGACACCCACAGTTTGGCACTATTCCTCCTACTATCACCAATAACCGCGCACTATTCCTCCCATTGATGCCAATGATGGGGCACTAATCCTCCCATTGACACCTATGATGGTGCACTATCCTTCCCATTAACACCAATAATGTGGCACTAATCCTCCCAATGACACCAATGATGGGGCACTATTCCTCCCATTGATACCAACAATGGGGCACTATTACTCCCCGTGATACCAATCATGGAGCACTGTTTACTACCACTGATGCCAGGACATTTTCTTCTCCCACCAGCCACAGTGCGGTCTCCATAAAGTTTGAAGGACAGAAAACGGCCCTTTGTTTAGAAAGGTTGGAGACCTCTGCCCTAGAACAATAAGTGTGTTACCACATACTTATTACACACTTCCGGGGTCACCAGGTGAAAATAAAGAAAAAAAATAGCCATCACATCTAAGAACTGGTGAGCTGCAATGTATTCCATATCTGTTTCAAATGCCACTTTATACTATGGATAGTATGGTCACCTGCTGAATGAGCACTACCCACAGACAGCTTATGTTCTCATAAGACACAGAAGTTGAATACAACACAATTACTTCCTAATTGCTGTAATTGCTGTACAGAGAATGCTTTTTCAGTCTTTTGAACCATAAGAAAACAATGACCTTTCTAAACCCTGTTTCTGTGAAGAAGTAACACTGACTGAGGGAATATGGCAAAATTGGAGAGGGTCTAGCTAGGACTAAATTAACTAGCACTTAAATAGAAGGGGAGGACAGAGGAAGATACCAAAATCACATTAATAAACAAGTTGCAATGGCCTAAAATCGCTGCTAGATATCAGTATACTAATGAAAATTAACAACCTAATGCAGTACAATACAAGAAAAAAAAAGTACATGAATGCGGAGCAGAACACCATATTTTTTCTTAGGTTTAGAAAGTGTATCTAAAGCCAACTTTTTTTTAGCTTCATCCTGGTGACCTCGTTCCCCAGAACAAAAAGTATTGCAAGGAGTTACAACCAGTTTCAAGTCTTTATTTCTGTGTCCCTATTAATAAGATTTCCCCTTACTTCTTGCTATGGTGTCAGTGTGTATTCATTCCAAAGAGGAAAAATACAACAATAACAAATGTAGCACCCTCCTAGATAGGTCCTAGTGTTAGTTAGATTTAGTGCTGGCTCACTGTATTCAGTGGAGCTGGGTGTGGTTTTTTTAGGTAAATTTAGCTTGCCTCACTGTAACCAGTGTGGCTGTAATTATTGTGTTAGGTAAGTTTAGCTTGCCTGACTGTAGCCAGTGCTGCTGAATAATTGGGTCAGTTCAGTGCTCTCAAGTGCTGCCAGTCTGATAGCTCTCTTTGCATTCCAGAGAGTGGTAACATTTTCTGGAACATAGGTGTAGAGCTAAAGATCGATGGCAGAGTGCCGTATGAATATTTATTTAGCCCTGGCCAATCCCAGGGCCCTGAAGGCTGCTGGGAAACTGCATAAATACTCTGAGAGACTGAGCTTTTGGATCTTTTCCTGCAGAGGATCAGTCCAGCATGGAGGGCTACTGCCCTCCAGAGCAACACTACCATGTGCTTGCTGTTCGTGAGGTCTCAGGTGGGTGACTTGGGGGCCTGGATGCTAAGCTACAGAGAGCTGACTGAGGGGTTGTCCGCTAAAGATATTGTCTGGTATCTCTGAAGAAAGGTGCCACTTGGAAGTTGGAAGGAGGCAACCAACTGTCCCTGGACATTTTGTAAGTACAGACTGCTCCGAGAGATCTTAGAGATCTTTGGGCTGCTGCCACCACTCTTGTGAGAGTTAGCTGTGTGTTAGTTAAAGGGGACATTGGCTGGTGTCCTGAAGAGCTCAGTCTAGCTGATTCCTTGTGAAGGCATTCTGCTCCTATTGCTCTAGAGAAAGAAATCTGCTGTTAACTGCTTCTAATACAAGCCAAGTTCACAGTTTGCTATAAGAAAAGACTTCACTGTCCTCTAGCTGTTGTGAAGATCCGGGGTGATTAAGCTCTAGTGGTGAATGCGAATTGAGGAAATCGTGTCAGTCCCGACTGCATTTTCAAGGGCATGGCAGTCCATTTTTATTCAAAAGAAACAGAAAGTTCAAAAATAAACAGCAGATTCCCTTGCAGGGGTATTCAGCATTACAGTCCTGCTTCAGAACAAACAGCATTCAGCCTTCCTAGTTAAAAACGCAGCACTCCTGCTCAGGCCTGTCACCTTAGGCCTTGGTCTGTCTTCCCCAGACCTGACACTCAGCACCTCTGTGCTTGCAGCTTTGTGCTCCACTGGCTCCCTCCTGACTCCTAGGCCAGACCTCCTGTCTGCCGGGCGGAGCTGTCTGCAAGGATGAGCACTGACCTCTATTCCTGGGATGATTATGAAGCCAGCACACAGGTGTACAATTAGCAAACCTACCAAAATCAGGCATACACTGCTCATATGCACCTGTGACATGGCTTCGCATCTCCACACTGTACATACATCTCTTTTTGGAGTATACAACTCAATGCCCTCAACCCCACCCAAGTTCTTCAAAAATAAAAAATAAACAACAAAAAGAACCCCCCCGAGACTGGTTATTGAAGAAAAGTGTGGCTGAGATTGTGTGCCTGGCTGGGTGCAATACACTGGGAAAAAAACCTGGGCAAATTTCAAGCAGGTCCTGTGGGAGTAAGAGCTACACAAACCTTTCCTAGTAAAGTGTAAAATATATAGTTTTTAGTGCTGTTTGTATCTTCCTGTATTAGTAAGTCCTGTCCTTCTCCAAAACTAAATTTAAATTTGTATCTTTAAAAAAAGATCTGATATTAATAGATTGTGTAAATGGGCAAATGCAGCATGCTTTCAGATGCATTCAGCTTTCAACTGAGGTCAGTTTGAGACATTTCTGTGTTTCTTTACAGGTGCATTTGACCTGCACTTGATCTTCTTCTGAATTTTATTGAGTATGTCTGCATCAAGGTGCTCTTCTGTTTTACTATTGCTTACTCAGGCAACTTATCTCAGTTATGGGTCAATAGTAAAGTAGAAGAGGTTGGGTGTGGCTCATGAGCCAATTACCAGGAACGTGCATTGTATTACAGACCGATCTAAACTTTGGATGTCCAAGTGTGCTTTGTTTAACTTGGACATGGAATGTAGGAACTTTGGGGTGGATAGAGGTTTTCTTTTTTCTTTTGAGGCCAAAGTTTCTTTTAAAACTCCATTCCACCTAAAAAGTGATGTTGTAGTCATAGTTGGGGCCTGGTGGGCTAGGCTTTATATTATCCTTGTTGGGTCAGTCTGGGTGCCAGCAGTGTGGGAAGTATCTAGGCAAGGACAGTGCACACACTGGCTACAAAAAGGAAGGCCTAGAACAGGAAAAGCTTCCTGACAGGTAGGGACAGCTTAGAGATGGTCCAGAAAATCCATAGAGACTGCTGTAAATTGGGGAGGTCAGCACAACACCCTATTAAGAGGCTACTTTAAATTGGCCAAAGGGACCCGTTTAAAGAGCATTCCTTGAGTATACTACCACCTGTAAGCTCTTACATTACCACCTATTACAGTATTGCCTTGTCACATACCTGTAGAGTGACTTATTTTACATATGATTACTTGGGATTATCACCACATTGCTGTACTTCTAACCATTCATTTTAAAATACTGCTAGTCAGTTAGTCCTACCCACATGCTCCTTCCTTCAAACAATGATCTGCCTGCTTTGCATAGAGATACAGAGACCTAGTATTAACATCACTGGATCTAAGATAAGGTATGTAATGAAAATTCAAAGGTTTTTTTATTTACAAATTTCAATAACACGTTGAAGGGGGAAAGAGTAACCAGGGAAGGCAAAATATAAGCAGATTAGACTTGAGGTTTAACTTTTCCGAATCACACAGTGAACCAGGGAAACCTCCTGAGCACACTTTTCAAGAGCTTGTACTTTACATTACAAATAATTCTTGCCCTTGTCCATCTGATACTGGACCAAAACATTTAACAACAATCAATCTGGCTTTGGGTCCTCGTATGGTAGGTAGAGCTTGGCTTTGAATCAAAGCAGACATAGATACCTAAGGGAAAACAATTAGGAAAACATAAAAGTTACTAGCAGCCAGGTCTCTTGTTGATTGTGCTTCAGAGGTTTTGCTTTTAGGCATCCAAAAAACTGGCAATATTGTGGCTTAATGTAAATAATTGCATTTTACTTCAATCTTGATCATAATTGTTAAATTCCACTTTAAACTGAATATGAGACTTATATTTTCACTTACACGTTCCACAGAACCATTCACTAGCTTGCTGCTACAAATATATTGTTCTTTTTAACTGATATTGCTTAGTCATTATGAGTGTTGAAACTAAAGTCACCGCCACATTCCTAGACTGCTCATGTCACCCGTCAGTGGGCAAACCTGGTGGTCTAATAAGCTGTGTGAGCTAGGTCTGTGGTGAAACATACAGATATTTAATATTTTCCTATGTCATTTACAGGAAACAGTATCAAGTACTGCTATGTAGATGCAAGTGTGGAAACTGAGCCAGAACATACTAAAGATGGCCATAACCTGTTATAATTTCATAGAATTCTTATTGGCTCAACTGCAGTATATGGTTCTTCCGGCACCACTTACAGTGCCTTGAAAAAGTATTCATACCCCTTGAAATTTTCCACATTTTGTCATGTAACAACCAAAACCGTAAATGTATTTTATTGGGATTTTATGTGATAGACCAACACAAAGTGGCACATAATTGTGAAGAGGAAGAAAAATGATAAATAGTTTTCAATTTTTTTTTACAAATGTAGCACTGACCGCTGAAGGAGCTGCTGATTTAAATCGGGTTGTTGCCGCCACCCCTTACCTGTAGTTTCACCACATCAGGAACGTAGAGTCTATATTGGGCCTTGCGCCCACCAATGTATGCACCAGTCACTTAGTTCTTTTTACAATACTTTATTACAAGACAACTTGAAAGAAGTAGCAGTAAAGAGGTTGAAGGGGAGTTGCAGATACCTTTTTGCAGCAGATCACTTACAGACTCTTCAGAATAGAGGACAAAACACAGTCTTCTCTCTGTAAATCTTGTATGGCTGGGTAGATCTCTGCCACAGATCTAGCAACCTGCAAGATGTCTGGACAAGCCTCTCTCACAGGCTTAGCAGCCAGCATACGCCTGGATAAGTCTCTCTCACAAACTTAGCAGCCAGACAGTTAGTTACCTTGATTGAATTGCAGAGCAGCTTCTTCATAGTACCAGAACCTTTAAGCCGACCCGGCAGTACTGTAAGGATAGGTTAGAACTCCTCCTAGCACATGGCATCTGTCCCATAAATACTCTCTCCCAGAATGCACAGCAGCAGGAACCTCCCACTGGGCTGTTTCTGAAAGAAGAATATTCATTAAAGTTTCACTAAGTTGTTATTCACACACTGTCCCATGGTACCAGTGACACCTACTGGCAACAGTGGGAACTGCACAACCAACTAAATTTACATGCGAGCGCCTGATCGAAAGGAGCAGGGCGCTACACAAATAAATATCTGAAAAGTGTGGCATGCATTTGTATTCAACCCCCCTTTACTCTGATACCCCTAACTAAAATCTAGTGGAACCAATTGCCTTCAGAAGTCACCTAATTAGTAAATAGAGTTCACCTGTGTGTAATTTAATCCCAGTATGAATACAGCTGTTCTGTGAAGCCCTCAAAGGTTTGTTATAGAACCTTAGTGAACAAACAGCATTATGAAGGCCAAGAAACACACTAGACAGGTCAGGGATAAAGTTGTGGAGAAGTTTAAAGCAGGGTTAGGTTATAAAAAATATCCCAACCTTTGAATATCTCATGGAGCACTGTTAAATCCATCATCCAAAAATGGAACGAGTATGGCACAACTGCAAACCTACCAAGACATGGCCGTCCACCTAAACTGACAGGCCGGGCAAGGAGAGCATTAAAGCGGGATTCCCACGAAAAATTTTATTGTAAAAGTCAGCAGCTACAAATACTGCAGCTGCTGACTTTTAAAATAAGGTCACTCACCTATCCCGGGGTCCAGCGATGTCGGCACCCGAGACCGAACCATCCCTCGGTCCTCGGGTGCTGCCGCCGCCATTCTCAGTGAGGGGATCAGGAAGTGAAGTGCTGCGGCTTCACTTCCCGGTTCCCTACTGCGCATGCGTGATTCGCGCTGCGCATTCTCAATGGTCCCCACTATCTCCTGGGGCCTGTGTGTTTCCCAGGAGACAGCGGGGGAATGCGGGAAGGGGCGTGACTCCCGCGGAAGTCTATTCCTGGAAGTGGGTGCAGATACCTGTATTATACAGGTATCTGCACCCCCCTCCTGCCTGAAAGGTGCCAACTGTGGCACCGGAGGGGGGGAGGAATCCGATGAGTGGAAGTTCCACTTTTGGGTGGAACCCCGCTTTAATCAGAGAAGCAGCCAAGAGGCCCATGGTAGCTCTGGAGGAGCCGGCAGAGATCTACAGCTCGGGTGGAAGAATCTGTCCACAGGATAACTATTAGTTATGCACTCCACATATCTGGCCTTTATAGAAAAGTGGCAAGAAGAAAGCCATAAGAAGTTCCATTTGCAGTTTGTAAAAAGCCATTTGAGGGACTCAGCAAATATGTGGAAGAAGGTGATCTGTCAGATGAGACCAAAATTGAACTTTTGGCCTAAAAGCAAAACACTGTGTAGCGGAAAACTAACACTGCACATCACCCTGAACACACTGAACACTCCATCCCCACTGTGAAACATGGTGGTGACAGCACCATGTTGTGGGCATGCTTTTCTTCAGCAGGGACAGGGAAGCTGGTCAGAGAAAACAAATCAATAAGGCAGCACTACATAAAAATAACAACAACATAAATTCATATATAAGTGCAAAATAACAATGATATTTAAAACGAGAGCAGGTAATGAATTCCGCAATCAACGTTCAGTGAAAAAGTCCCGTCTGGTAATAGATCCCAATCACTTTATGTTCCATGGTAATCTACCACTAACACCCCCACTCGTGAATAAAAACAGGGAGATAAATCACCCCTGTTGAAAATACTCTTACCAGACTGAACTGTGAAATAGGCATCAATCAATTAACACAGGTGTCACTTATGGATGGATATCTCTCTCTCACACTGCGGCTCAGAAGTTGGATCCTACACTGATACTCTCATATGGAGGCAAAAAGAGATAATATCCATAGCATAATTCCGTTTAAAAATTGCTTTCACCTCAAAAACCGAACCCCCTCTTAAGAAATGCACTTACAATGTAGACAATAAAAATAGGCAATGTATCACTTTAGACATCCATATGCATCCGGGAGGGATCAGATATCAGGCGGCGTCTCCTACCTCACTCTGCGATGCTCACTTGCGAGCACCTGTCTCGATCAGCGTAATGACGTCACTATTGGCAGTCGCTTGGCCCAACCCTGACGCGATTCATCATCAATGACATCATCTGAGGGTGTGGCCAAATGACGTGATGTGCCAAGTTATATACAACCCTAATCCCAGCCAATTGTCTCAATCTGATCCTCATTAGTGGACGGCCGCCATGGTAACTCCCAATCGGCTCACACTTATTCATTTGACTGTTCACTTGTTCATTTGACAGGTGAATGGTAGCAGCTTCAGCCTTAAGTGGCCTCATTGTTAAGGAGGTGTATTATAGTGCACCTGCCCTTTTATTTATCTCACTGAATCCACAAGCGCTTAGATTTAGGTAGGGACAGAATTTGTTATAATTAGAAGAAAACCTGTTAGAGTCTTCAAAAGACTTGAGACAGAGAAGGAGGTTCACCTTCCAGCAGGACAACAACCCTAAAACATACAGCCATAGCTACAATGGAATGGGTTAGATCACAGCATATTCATGTGTTAGAATGGCCCAGTCAAAGTCTAGACCTGAATGCAATTGAGATTCTGTGGCAAGACTTGAAAATTGCTGTTCACAGACACTCTCTATCCAATCTGACAGAGCTTGAGCTATTTTGCAAAGAAGAATGGGCAAAAATGTGACTCTCTAGATGTGCAAAGCTGGTAGAGACATGACCAAAAAGACTTGCAGCTGTAATTGCAGCGAAAGGTGGTTCTACACAGTATTGACTCAGGGGGGCTGAATGCAAATGCACGTCACATTTTTCAGATATTTATTTGTAAAAAATTCTGAAAACCATTTATCATTTTCCTTCCACTTCACAATTATATGCCACTTTGTGTTGGTTTATAACATAAGATCCCAATGAAATACATTTACATTTTTGGTTGCAACATGACAAAATGTGGAAAATTTCAAGGGGTATGAATACTTTTTCAATGCACTGTAGTTCAATGAAAGTCAATTGTTCAACCGTTTTTTGTTGAAAGAACTTGTCAGAAAATTGTTAGCTGAACAGCACCTGTATCCAATCAGAATACAATAGCCTGGCAGGAAGGGGAATTTGTCTATTCGCACTTTTATGGGGAATCTGTAAGATTTATTTGGCTCAGGCTGCAGGCTCAACAAAACACATATTCATGCATGGCCAGCTTTGCTCTCACATTGGTTGCAAACCACAGCAACCAATCAGGTTTGAGTCCACTGTTGTCATATCAAACATTAATTCTAATAAGCTGCTATGGATCATGTAAGTTGCATTGTCCTGCTAATTTCAACTTCTTGTGTTTGACTGAACTAGTTAGGAGTGCATTCACACCATTACAATACTTCAACAGACAGTAGCGCACCAAGCACAGTGCAATGCATTACATTGCCATTAATTTTGAATAGCACCCCCCAAACATTCACAGAATCCACCTGTTCTACAGTGCACCACAAAGCATTGTGCTTTTTACCTATGTTGGGCTAAAGCACACTGCAATGCATTCATTACTGCGGTGCATCTATTCCACATCCAGTTGTAACTGAATCCCTCATCTTAGGCATCTTGGCTTAGGGCTAATTCAGCCGATTTACAAAGGGTCCCTTTAGATTTACAAAAAGTTTAACAAAAAAAAAGCATATATAAATTAATAGGTTTTTCAGGTCAAACTCCATGAACAACACGGTCTCCATAGAGTTTATATTCTCTCCCATTGTTTGCATAGATTTCATTGAGGTGCACTAGGTTTTTCCAAAACATAATGAATAGGGTAAATGACTTTTCCACAAATAGGTCCTACCCTATAGTACTTATATATCACTGTAGTAACGACACTCTTTTGTAAGATTCTTTGGGATGTTGTACTGAAAAGCAGTTATACAGTAAAAATATATTTCTCTTTACCTGATTTTTTTTTTTAATCTGTGCAAAACCGAAACAACAACAGCTTAAGAGACAAAAAAGATGTAGCAGTTATCAAACAAAAACATCCACATATGCACACCGCATCACAACATACATCAATTCACGAGATCATTATCAGCTACTTAAAAGCCTTTGATGCTAGAAGCTTAAATGGTAATGTGATGACTCATAGCAGTAATTTCATGTATTGCATGTGCAAATTTTTAATGCAAAAGACACACAAAAGACACAAAAAAGAACAGATTTAAATATTTGACTAACTTTTGCCTCAAATAATTATTACCAAATGTACTGTGTTAACCTATCAAGTAGCTCAAACCATAAAAGAACCCAACATTTTCTTTGATGTGGTGTTTTGGTGGTTACTGTGCTTTTTGTCAAATATTCACTTACAGGGAGGCACATTTGAAATTAGGTGCAGCTTGGCTTAAATATGGGTATATACAACAAGAACCATGAAAATATTGGGACTTTAAAGGTGCTGAAACCTCCTCCTAGAATAATAGATCTTACAAAGCGATATTTAAAATTCCATTTTATTAAGATTACAAATGGTTAAAACTATGTCTATACAAAATATTTGGTATAGACATAATTTTAACTGTTGTTTCTTGTTGTATAATCCTTTTCGGGATATGGTGCTGATTGTCAACCGAATTACTTTACTATATTGATTAAATATGGGTATACAGTAGTTGACAGGATCATAGTGAGGTTTGGAATTTTCAAACACAGCACTATCTAGGGCAAGTGATCCCGGAACTAAAGGTAAGCCCAGTGGCGTAACACATAAGGGGCTGAGCCGGTGACGTAGGATGTCTTCTCTAGAGAGTAGGGTAGAAGAGAAAGCTGGGGATTAGAGAAAGCAAGCCCAGCACTTAAGGGGACAATGTTAAAAATTACCGTATCTATAATATACGTGCACCAGCGATAGTGCACATTTTAATGTGAGTGTGTTTGCAACCTCCTTATTAAAAAATTTGTGATATTTTATGGAAAGCATTATGATTCTCTTTAAGCTTTGATTTCCGGGTATTGTTTTTGCATTTCCTGGAGTGTGTTTTTAACTGGATTACATCAAGTGGAGTTTCTAATCACTTTGGCACATCTAATACATCCCTTAAGGGGACATGCGTGTTGTACATGGGTGAAAAACTGAGGTGAGCTGCTACTGGTGACTGGGTGTGCAGCATGAGGTGTTTTTCATATCACGGAAGACATGAAAAGTGAAAATTAGAGACTTTGATTTAATATATACATGTGGACTTTAAATATATTTTGATTTTTTTTTGGTGATTTTTTATTATTTGTTTTTCACAAGCACGTGGTGGTGGATACAGTTCAGCACTGAATCACTTTTTTTTTTATATGCCTGCCTGCTCTATACCTCCAAAATTTCAAACTACCCACTGTCAGGCTAGAGCATATAACAGGTAACAGTTCAGGTGTTCTGATTATGCAAAGAGTTCAAAGAACAAGAGCACATACCATGAGCAGGTCTGAGCAGAGCAGGTCAGCTGGGACTTGTAGTTCACCGCTGTAGATGTAGGTAGATGTTTGCTGGACCTTGTAGTTCACCACTGCAGATGAGGATAGATGGTGTCTGGTGTTTGTAGTTCACCGCTGCAGGTGAGGATAGATGGCTGGTGCTTGTAGTTCACCGCTGCAGATGAAGGTACTAGTAGAATCAGGCAAAACGTAGTCTAGGCAAGCTGGGTCATACACAGGAAGATCAGAGTCCAAACGGTACCGAATCAGAAGCAAGCAAACAGGGTCAAACGAGCCGGGTCATACACGAAATACACAGAGCAGATATCAACTGGATCAAACACAAGGTAAGCTCTAACATGAGCAATGATTGAATGCTGATGCAAGTTATTTAAAGGTGAGCTGGCCAATCATTGTTTTTTCCCCGGTAAAGGCTGTGTCAGGTGAGTTGTGCTGGGTCCTAAAGGGATCCTAGTACTGACAGTACCCCCCCTTTCTCGAGGGGTTGCTCCTGTACCCCCAGGCTTACTTGGATAACGAAGATGAAACTTCTTCTTAAGTCGGTCAGCATGAAGATCACGAGCTGGGACCCAAGATCAATCCTCTGGGCCGAAACCTTTCCAATGAACGAGATATTGTAAGGAATTGCGCACTCGTCTGGAATCAAGAATAAATGCCACTTCATATTCCTGACTATCCAACACATCCACAGGTTCTGGTTCATTTACTTGGAGGCTGGAATGAACAGGTTTCAACAATGAAACATGAAAGTCATTTAATCTATAGGATACAGGATTAACAATCTCCGAAATTTCATAGGGCCCGATGAATTTTGGGCCAAGTTTTTTAGATGGAACATGCAGGGACAGATTCCTAGATGATAGCCACACTTTGTCACCAACAATATCCTGGTGCCTTCGAGCGCCTCTTGTCCTCCATTTTCTTAAAAGCCAGCACAGAGCGAGAAATAGCATGATTAACATCGGACCAGATTTTGGGGAAATTTTCAATTGTGGTGTTGGCATCTGGCACATCAGAGGGTGGAAGATCAAAGGAGCACACACGAGGATGCAACCCGTAAACACAGAAGAAAGGAGAGGTCCCTGTAGATGTGCTGGCACAATTATTAAAGGCAAACTCTGCCCATGGCAGGACGTTGACCCACTCCACCTAATCATTGGCCATCAGACAACGTACCATCTTCTCTAGAGTCTGATTAGTCCTTTCTGTTTGGCAGTTTGTCTCAGGATGATATGCTGAAGAATATGATAACTTTATCCCCAGCTGAGAGCAAAGGGCCTTCCAAAACTGGGCTATAAACTGAGAGCCACGGACAATGTTGATTGGTGCCCCATGGAGCCTGAAAACATGTTTAATGAATAAAGATGCCAGTTCTTTAGCAGATGGAAGTTTCGGAAGCGGAACAAAGTGAGCCATTTTACTGAACCTGTCTACCACCACCCAGATCGTGGAACATCCCTGGGACGGAGGCAAGTCAGTGATAAAGTCCATAGATAAATGGGTCCAGGGACAGGTAGGTATTGGTAGAGGACGTAGGAGACCGGGCGGCTTAGAGGTACTGCTCTTGCTTCTGGCACAAACTTCACAGGCCTGGACAAAGGCTAACACATCCTGCCTAATCGATGGCCACCAGAGGTTGCGAGAGATAATCTCAAAAGTTCGTCTAAACCCCGGATGTGCTGCAGGTTTTGATGCATGTACCTGCTGCAATACCTGCAAACGAAGAGCCAGGGGCACAAAAAGCATACCGGAGGGAGTGAAGGGAGGGGCTTCAGCCTGTGCAGGTAACAAGGCCTCAGAGATGTCAGTCTGGGTGAAAGCCAAAATCCTATCCTCAGAGATAATGGGTTGTGGAGGAAGCGGAGGAGGAGACTCTGATAAAAAGCTGCGAGACAAGGCGTCAGCCTTAATGTTTCTTGGTCCTGGTAAATATGAAATTGTGAAGTAAAATCTGGAGAAGAACAATGACCACCTGGCTTGACGTGAGTTCAGTCTTTTAGCAGAACGAATGTATTCAAGGTTTTTGTGGTCAGTCAGAACTATGAATGGATAGCGAGCTCCCTCCAGCCAATGTCTCCATTCCTCCAAAGCGAGCTTTATGGCTAGAAGTTCTCTGTTGCCTATATCATAATTGCGCTCTGCTGGGGAATATTTATGAGACAAGAAGGCACAGGGGTGGATGGCAGCATTTACAGGATCCTTCTGTGACAAAAGCGCCCCCACCCCTACTTCAGATGCATCTACCTCCACAATAAAAGGTAGCTCAGGAACAGGATGGCGTAGGATTGGTGCAGATGTAAAGGCTTTCTTTAACTGAGTGAAGGCTGCTTGGGCTTTAGTAGTCCATTTAAGGGTAGTCGGAGTCTTCCTGGTGAGAGAGGTGATGGGATGTGCAATGGTGGCAAAGTTCTTAATGAATTTTCAATAGAAATTTGCAAAGCCCAGGAAGCGCTGAACTGCCTTCAGGTCTGAAGGTGGTGCCCAGTCTAAAATGGCTTGAATCTTGGCTGGATCCATGGTGAGGCCTGTGTCATAAATTAGGTAGCCTAGAAAAGGTACTTGTTTAACATGGAATGAACATTTCTCAGGCTTTACAAAAAGGGAGTGAGTCTTTAATCGGGCCAATACTGAGCAGACATGTTTCTGATGTGTTTCAAGATTGGGAGAATATATCAAAATGTCGTCTAAATAAAGAAGCATGAAGTGACCCAACATGTCACGGAAAATGTCATTCATAAAGTTCTGAAAGACAGCTGGTGCATTTCTGAGACCGAAAGGCATGACAAGACATTCATAATGACCATCCTTGGTGTTAAAGGCTGTCTTCCACTCGTCGCCTGCACATATGCGCACCAGATTATAGGTTCCCCTAAGTCCAGTTTGGAGAAGATTTTGGCTCCTTGGATTTGAGAGAACAATTCTGTGATGAGAGGAAGATGATACTGATTGGGAACAGTTATTTTATTTAGACCTCTATAATCAACACAAAGTCTCAGTCCCCCATCCTTCTTTGGGACAAAGAAGCATCCTGCTCCTGCGGGAGAAGTGGAGGGATGAATGAAACCCTTAGCTAGGTTTTCCTGGATGTATTCTTGCAAGGCAAGATTCTCTGGCTCAGACAGTGGAAAGACTCTCCCTCGAGGAGGTGTAGTGTCAGGCAAGAGGTCAATGGGACAATCATAACTGCGATGAGGTGGTAAAGTGTCAGCAATCCCTTTAGAAAACACATCCCAAAAGTCCTTATAACAAAGTGGAATCTGCTCCATTCCCACTTGACAGGTAGCAAGTCGAACAGGGTGCTGGATGCAGTTCTTTTTACACTGATTGGACCAAGCCAGAATATTTCCTGTTCGCCAGTCAATTACAGGATTGTGCTTCTGAAGCCAAGGAAGGCCTAGGATCAAAGGAGTGGATGGAGAGTCAATGACAAGACATGAAATCTTCTCCCAATGCAAAGCCCCCAATTGTAACTGGAAAGGGTTGGTGGCTTGGAGCACTAGATCTTGTGAGAGAGGCCGATTATCCACGGAAATCAGGCGGACTGGGCAATCTAGAGCATGAGTTTCCAAGGACAAAGAGGTAATCAGAGTCTTATCAATAAAATTCTCAGCGGCTCTAGAATCTACCAAGGCCAGCAGTTCATGAGCCCCTGTCCCAAAGTGAATGACAGCAGGTAAAAGAATACGATTGTCCCCCTGGGGAAATGAGAGCAGACCTAAGGTAACCTCCCCGCAATTACCCAGGTCCTGGAGTTTCCCGGACGTGTAGGGTACAAACGGAGCATATGACCCTTGAGGCCACAATACAAGCAGAGTCCCATGTTACGCCGGCGCGTGTGTTCCTGTGCAGATAACCGGGTGGAGCCTAACTGCATAGGTTCTTCCTCAGATTTGGCACTGGATGTGGAATAGTCAGGCGGCAAGGGAGGTATATAGTTTGCCACAGCTGTAGGTTGGAGGTGGGTAGGGGCAAAGAAAAGGGGTGACTCAGAAAAGGGGAGTTCCTGCACCTATTCCCTGAGAAAAAAAGCCCTGCTTTTACTAAACAGAAAAAAAACTACATATAAAACTGCAGGATACACAATTACGAGTATGCAAAGTATTCCAAAATATGCTTACAACATGGACAAGCTAATTATCCTTTCTAGCAAAAATAAGCATGTACAATATGTATGTAATATGTAGTTTCATGATGGGGTCATCAAGATGGAATCTTCTTCATTGTTCTTTGCTCAGAGTCCAACTCAAAACCTCTCTAAAGTCATCCAGCTTTAAGCAGACATGTTGCTTCTTTGTGTTGCAAAACAAATCTCTTTTGTCCCTCACATGCTTGTTCAAAAGTCCTAAGCTCCTCCCCATACATCACATACATCATATCTTCTGCTTAGCTCCTAAACCAATCCGACTGGTTAAATTGCATATCGGTAGGAGGAGCCTTAGATTCTTAAAACAGCACATGGGCTTAAAGTCTAATGCCCCGTACACACGGTCGGATTTTCCGATGGACAATGTCCGATCGGAGCGTGTTGTCGGAAATTCCGACCGTGTGTGGGCGCCATCGGACATTTTCCATCGGATTTTCCGACACACAAAGTTGGACAGCAGGAGATAAAATTTTCCGACAACAAAATCCGATCGCGTCAATTCCGACCGTGTGTGTCCTGTTCCGACGCACAAAGTGCCACGCATGCTCAGAAGAAATTCCGACACGGGACAGCTCGTTCTGGTAAACTTAGCGTTCGTAATGGATAAAGCACTTTCGTCACGCTGCAATGTAAAAAATGGTTTAATACAGCGCACTCTCTTCTTCTTTATAATGTGACAAGAATTAAGTCGTTTTGATGCTCATATTCACACACACTTCTCACAAACTTCTTTCGTACTATTTATCGGGATTCCCTCAATATATTTTGATTTCTCACATCTGACAACATATTTTTTTTTTTTTTTTGATTTTGATTTGTACTCCCGAAAATGTTTGTGTGTTTTTTGTGACAAGTTCCCACAACACCATTGATATGTTGTTCTATTTAATCTGTAGGAGGAGATTGTTTGGTGTTGTTGTCCCTTGTTAATTTCACATTGTACTTTAGAAATGTACCTGAATACTCACCAACAAACTGTCCTTTTTGGATGAAAACACACACAGGAGAGTAGAATTTACCTAAAAATATTTTATTAAGGGGTCACAACTATAAACAAAGAGGGAGGCAACGCTGGAGAAACTGCAGAAGTGGGCGAAGCCTTGGACTCCCAGGGCAGACATCAATTATTTAAAAGCAAAATTGGTGGCCTGAGGAGTCCATATCTAAGGGAGTGCAGTCTGGTCCAGAAGTCCCAGAGATCCGGAAAGCAGCAGATGACATCTGTGTCCCCAGGCTGTGGTCATACGAGAGACTGCATCTTCTGTCAGACCAGACTGAACCCAGGTCATCACTCTCAGGTCTTCTTTCCACGCTTCCTTCCAGCCTTTGGCTGTGGTGGTGGAGTTGTGGCAGCAGGAGGAGGAGGAGGAGGATCGTCCCTCTCCATGACATCCGTCTTGTGTGTCAGTTCCCCACTCTCCCCCTTCCGAAGGACTTTATAAATCAGGTCCTCAGAAATCTTGCGTTGGCCCTCCTGCATGCCCAGCAATTTGGTGCCAGCCATGCAGGCAAAGGCCTCTTCAGGACTGGGGAAGGCTCTGAGGGACGCCGAAGCCTCCTGGATCAGCCTGTACGCTGAATCCTGCACAGGACTGGGAGTGGCCTTCCTGGCCCTTTTATATGGCAGGCGGAGGGGAGGGACCTGAGACTCAGTCAGGCTGCGACTTGTCCCAGGCTTCTCTTGGCTGCCACTTAGCCCCGCCTCCTCCTGGCTGCCACTAATCCCCGCCTCCTCCTGGCTGCCACTAATCCCCGCCTCCTCCTGACTGCCACATTCCACAGCCTCCTCCTGGCTGAGGTCTTCCTGTGTATGAAAAAGGGACATAGTTTTAGTATTGTTTTCATCAATCACACACAATTTTCACCTCCTGACTGCTGCAAATTCAATGTTAACAAATATAACAGACTATCATTCTGAGCCCAGCATTTTGCATTCTTGTCCCAATTATTTTTGCCCACTACTGTCTATTGATATGTAAAACACTTTTTTTAAGCAGCAATTAGTGATCAATAATAACATCTAGTAAACATCATTTCTTTATTGCCCAGAAATCTGTAGAAGAATGCTATACCTGACTCCAGCTGGGCTCCTCCACTTCTTCCTGGCTGGAAGGCCCAGGTTGGACATCGGAAGCCTCAGCTGGGATGGAAGGAAGAGTGGAAGGAAGAGTAGAGAGGGATTCCCTGACTTCAGTGTGGTCTGACAGAAATCGCAGTCTCTCATAGTACCACAGCCTGGGGACATAAACGTCATCTGCTGCAGCTCCGGACCTCTGGGAATCTGTGACCTTCTTGCGCTCCCTAAGATATGTGCTCCTCAGGCCCCCAATTTTAGCTTTTAAATAGGGGATGGTTGCTGTGGGGACCACCGGCTTCACCAACTCCAGCAGTTTCTCCAGCGCTGCCTGCCTCTTCTGTTTGTGATTATAGTGGGGGTGTCTCACTTGCCACAGACAGGGCAGCTCCCTGTACTTGTCTATGAACAGGGGCAGGAAATTGTGGTCGTTGAACCCATCCATTTTCTCTGCAAGACACAACACAAGACAAACCCTAAGGTCAGGCCAAACTCCCCTAATCTTGTTACAATATAGGCTTCAATTTCGAAGCAGTATAGGCCCAAGTTTAGATCCTACCTTCGTTAGCACGATCGGCGTCTCCGATGCTCCTTCCTCCGCTCACAGATTGTACGTAAGACACGCGCGTTACGATTTATACACACTGCGCATGCGTATAACTCCGCCCGCCCCTGACGTTCTTTCTATTCTATTCCCCGCCCCTTTTCGTTCGGCGCAGTGGAGGAAAAGCACATGGCGGAGAGACAGCAGGATAGTGCTAAGTACAGCAACGAGGAGGAGGAGGAAAGGCCGGAGCCTGAAACGTCCCGATCCAGAAGGAGATTGAAGGACTCAAATATGTCCTTTGGGGAGATGTTGGAAATGGTGCACATCCTGAAGAGGGCCGACTATGATGGAAAGTATGGGCCTTACCCCAACCACAATGTCCGAAAGGCCAAGATCATGGCGAATGTGGTCAGGAGTCTGCAACGGAAATTCGGGGTACGACGATTGAAAGATCAGCTCAGGAAGCGATGGTCGGACCTGAAATTATGAGAACATGAGCAGTACAGAAAGATCCGGAGAGTGCTGCAAAAAAGTAAGTAGTTGTGCTGTGTTCCTATTGTTCTTGTGTTTATTACGTTCGTGCTGCTCCATGTGCTTTTAGGAACTGTTGTACAGTTTAAAATGGCAACTTTCATGTTCATGGGCACATTATTCGTTCGGATCACACATTTTTCGTTGCAAATATAAAATACCATTGTTTAGCCCATATGCATTTGGCCACCATTTTGACGCCCTATACTTGTCTTCAAAGAATTGGGTTGTGTAGATGGCTTTGTTACTAGAATGAAATGCAAACTAGATTGTGTGTAAGGAGAGGACACTGAGCAGCTGTTTTCACATCTGGACACTGGAGCACTAGTGTGGGACCCCAGAACACCCTTTTTATTAGGGGGGCCACACAGGTGCTCCAGTGTATACTATAGGGGGGTCTCCATCTGTGAAGCTTGTACCAAACAGGTAAAGTATTGCAGGTTGACAAAGGACACTAAAAAAGCTACATCTTGGAACTCTGCTAAAATAGATAATTGTACCTCACTTCCAAGCAATGTTTCATCTTTATAGTTCTGACATTAAATATCTGTGTGCTAAGTATACCATTTTTGTTTTACATAGGGGAGAAAAGACTCGGAGGACACCCCTCATCCGAGGAGACCAGAGCCCCCCCCCCCCCCTCTGGAAGAAGGGAAAATCCACCCAACACAAGATGAGCAGGAGGAAGAAGACGTGGTGGAACTAGTCACCACAACAGGTGAGTGTCTGCGACCACAGGCTCAGATAAGAGATGGATGGCGGCATTTTTTTTAGACCTAATTTATTTTGGTTTTCCTTTCTTTTTAGGTGATCGTGAGGTTGTGGATCCAGATCCTTTCACATCTCATATAAAAACATCATTGATGTTTTGGGGAGAGTTTAAAGCCCCTCAAAATCACTTTCTTCTTTTGTGTGCTACAATGTGCGAAATGTTTTTGTGATTTTTCCCAAAGCCAAATTTGGAGGATGCACACAGTGTGCCAACATGTGCTATCTGCCATCACGGGAGATCAATGGACGCGTTTTGGGGGTGCAACCCCTTCCTCAATAATAAAGTAACGGTGAGGAAGGGCTTTCTCCCCCAAAACACGTCCCTTGATCCCCCGTGATGGCAGATAGCACATGTTGACATTGTGAAATTTGTGTGCATCTTCCAAATTTGGCTTTTCCAGGGGTGATTTCCCCCCATCTGAACGCAATATCAAACACAGTTCCTAAATACTCATGTCTGATATTGCCTTCAAGTTCTACCAAATGTGAACTTTGTAAGATCAAGATTTGTGTCTTTCTTGTGGGTTTTACACAGGCCTGTTTTCTATAAAATGTACATTTTGATTTTGGATAATGACACCACAAAATATGTTATACAACAAACATGTCGGTTTGTCAGAAAAACCTTTGGTAAATGCACATGTGATTGTGCTGGTATTAAAAAGATTGTTCATCAAGAATGTGTGGATTATTGTCTCAATGCTACAACACTTTTGGGGTGATGTAATTGTTGTTTTATGAGAAAATGGGGGTAATTTCCTAAGGGCAAATCCACTTTGCACTACAAGTGCAGTTTCAGTGCAGTTGCAAGTGCACTTGTAGTGAAAAGTGTCTTTGCATTTAGTAAATAACAGCCAACAGTGCTTTGTATAAGGTTACACAATCACAACATTTTCTGCACTCCACACATTTCTGTCAGGGTCAGCTAAAACAAACACAAGCAGTAAATGTCCACAGAGAAGAGCCTGGGGGGAGATGCCTGTCGAGAACTTGAGGTCCTGCAGGCTTCTCCCTGTGGCCAAATACCGCAAGGTAGCAACCAACCTCTGCTCCGGAGTGATGGCTTGCCTCATGCAGGTATCCTGCCTGCTGATATAGGGGGTCAGCGAAGCCAACAAACGGTGAAATACGGGGTCCGTCATCCTGAGAAAATTCCTGAAATCACCAGGATTATTCTCACGGATCTCACGGAGCAAAGGCATATGACAGAACTGGTCACGCTGAAGCAACCAATTCTTGGTCCATGAACTCCTCCTCGCCCTGTTCATGGACTGGACTTGTGTCAAGGTCAGGACCCCAACACCAAGCCCCCGCACAGCACGAACTGTACGAGGAGTACGCATACGAAACATGGCTAGAAAACGGTCGGCTGCTCAGAATGAAGTAACAGAACGCACTGAAGAACAGCAAGGCCTGTGAAGAGCGACCTGAAAAACAGCAACGAGCGGACAAGATCGCACAGAAAACTCCGATACGAACTGACTGCACGCACTGAAGAGCAGATACAAACCCACAAGCACAAACTGAACGGCAGAAAACGATCTGAAAGCCACGAGTCTGAAAAAGCGCGAATCGTCTCTCACCAAACTTTTACTAACACGAGATTAGCAAAAGGAGCCCAAAGGGTGCCGCGCTTGGTTCTGAACCGGCCTTTTCTAGTCTCGTCGTACGTGATTGACGTCACCGCGTTCTTGGCGATCGGAAATTCCGACAACTTTGTGCGACCGTGTGTAGGCAAAACAAGTTTGAGCCAACATCCGTAGGAAAAAATCTGAGGATTTTGTTGTCGGAATGTCCGATCAATGTCCGACCGTGTGTACGGGGCATAATAATTAACAAATAAATATGCTATAAAATCACCCAGAAATATCCATAGCAACACAGTCACCTACTAAATAAGCACCCTCAACAGACAGCTCAACTCTTCAATAAGGGCTGAACCAACTAGCCTCAACATACAGGTAAACTAGAATATACCATATACAGACATGACAATAACAAGTTGCAGGTACAATAAATTGTCGCTAGATATCACCAGCAAAACATTTATACATACATAATGAAATCCAATGCAACGGGGATGGATACATGATAAGTGTTACAAAATGATGTGAGCTAAAAAAACATAGTCCCTCCTTATCACCCTCCCACAGGCCAGTGGTAAATAGTTGTCAGCAGCCAGTTTTGGGACCCAAAGTCTGTATGGAGCACTCTAAAGAGAGTTTTTTAATTGACAGCAGTGTGGTAGGCCATGTGGCAGACCAAGCTCAGGCAGTTGCATTAACACAAGCGTCAATGGCTGGGCCTGGCTACATTTACAATATGTGTACTAAAGCTGGGTTGACCGAGAAGCCTTATGCCGTGTACACACGGACGGACTTTTCGGCATCAAAGGTCCGACTGTCTTTCCGACGGACTTTTGACGGACTTCCGATGGACTTTCGAATGAACAGACTTGCCTACACACGATCACACCAAAGGATTCGTACGTGATGACGTACGACCGGACTAAAATAAGGAAGTTGATAGCCAGTAGCCAATAGCTGCCCTAGCGTCGGTTTTCGTCCGTCGGACTAGCATACAGACGAGTGGATTTTTCGACCGCACTCGATTCCGTCGGAAAGATTTGAAACATGTTCCAAATCTAAAGTCCGTCTGATTTTCGACCAAAAAAGTCCGCTGCAGGTCCAATGAAGCCCACACATGGTCGGATTGTCCGACGGATTCGTCCCGTCGGACCAGTCCGGTCGAAAAGTCCGCCCGTGTGTACAAGGCATTACAAGCAGGGAGGGGTGGATTTCAAATCCCAAGAACCATGTCTAGGTTTTTCCCTTGACAGGTCTACTGATTAAGAATAGTTGGATCAACCTGTGAGAGTTATAGGGCGTACACACGGTCGGACTTTGTTCGGACATTCCGACAACAAAATCCTAGGATTTTTTCCGAATGATGTTGGCTCAAACTTGTCTTGCATACACACGGTCACACAAAGTTGTCGGAAAATCCGATCATTCTGAACGCGGTGACGTAAAACACGTACGTCGGGACTATAAACGGGACAGTGGCCAATAGCTTTCATCTCTTTATTTATTCTGAGCATGCGTGGCACTTTGTCCGTCGGATTTGTGTACACACGATCTGAATTTCTGACAACGGATTTTGTTGTCGGAAAATTTTATCTCCTGCTCTCCAACTTTGTGTGTCGGAAAATCCGATGGAAAATGTCCGATGGAGCCCACACACGGTCGGAATCTCCGACAACACGCTCCGATCGGACATTTTCCATCGGAAAATCCGACCGTGTGTACGGGGCATTAGTGTGTGTCTTTCAGCTCAGGGAGCCACATTAAACTGTAAAGTTGCTGCACTATGGCTGCCAGTGCTTTTTTCAGCCTGTTTCTGGCATGCTGCTGTTTCCAAAGAGGAACACTACTTGGAACAAGGGATTAGTTCAGCAGAAGCTAGTTTTGCCATTTATGTATTTATGCATCTGGATATCTGTAGAGGCTTTATGATTCATTTATATGTAGCCAGGAACTGGCTATTATGCCTGCAATTCAGAGACATTTTGCAGTATTATTAATGTGGGGTTGGCTCCCTCTATGTGTCATTTACTTTTTCTTATGACAAAACTTGGAGCAAAGCATCATGGGATCTGTAGTTCAGAACGCTGAAGTTTCCATTCTAGCGGCACTGGCTTGAACTACGACTGCTGGGAGCGGCCTGCATCGCTCTCTTGGGACGCCGGTGTGAATCTGCCAGCAGGGTGCTCTGCTGCTGGTTAGTGGCTTACACAGCGGGGAGCCTTTCAATTGTACCTCTGCAGACAGCATCGTTTCACTTCTCCAGCAGACCGGAGGCTGTTTCAGGTTATCCTGCGATGCCTGCACTTCAGATTCGGGTAGGCCACAGCATGGTGTGGTGGACTCCAGACGCCATTTCCCAGAGCCAGGATCCAGAGAGAGAGTTCCTGAAATAGTGCCATTCATCGCCTGCATTGCTCCAGCAGGTTCTTTATCCAGGGTGGTGAGCGGGCATAGCCCATTTAGATTATTGAGAACACTGCTTACAGACACCATTTACTCTGCTCAGTTTGCTGGTACTTGTGGTACCACTGGAAACTAGTTCATATATTCTTTAGAACACTGTATGCCGACACCTATGCCTGTTCACATCTTTGCTATTGGTAATCTGACTGGATACAACACAGTTAAAATCACACAGGAAGAGTTAAAGTAACATAACACTACAGATCCACCAAATCTGTTCTACCCTATTGCCAAGGATCCCTTTGATTACATCATTACAAAGCTAGTGTAAGACGTCTGGATTTCAAGGAGTAGCACTTTAACCCTTTTTACC
Source organism: Lithobates clamitans (assembly GCA_037952925.1). Taxonomy (NCBI): domain Eukaryota; kingdom Metazoa; phylum Chordata; class Amphibia; order Anura; family Ranidae; genus Lithobates; species Lithobates clamitans. The sequence continues at coordinate 441,288 of JBBGZY010000731.1, forward strand.
ATCTCTTTGTCTGCTCAAGTGACTAAAGTTGTTTTAGCATAGAAGGTCTATTCTTATTTCCCTGGAACTTTATTTAAAAGAGCCAGCCAACTTGAACAACAATAGTTTGCATATTGTTTGTTATGTTGTAATACGGTTAATGGCCTGTGGGTTGAGGAAATAGAAAGGAGTAAGCCTGACATAGGAAGTAAAGTGCCAGTTCCCCCTTCTGCTGACCTGTTCACAAAGGTTTCTGTGATTTGGGTAAATTCTAACCGAATTGGAATCATACTGTGTATTTTGTCCTAGCTACTGAAGGGTTTCAAATCACTAAGTTTGCCTTTTATAAATAGAGTTATAGTGTTCAGATAAAAATACCTTTTACCATTCAGTGTGTGTTTTACATTTATTATTATTATTATTATCTCTTATTATTGATACGGTTGGTAGGATGACTGAACCCAGGGTGTCATAGGTGAAGGAGGATTTGCAGAGTCAGGGCAACCAGTGGGGTATAGAGTCTATTAGCAGCGAGGGTAGCTCTACATATATAATTCAAATTTTATTTAATATATATATATAAATATATATATATAGATATATATATAGAGAGAGAGAGAGAGAGGGAGAGAGAGAGAGAGAGAGAGAGAGAGAGAGAGAATATTGGTTTATTCTTTTTGTGACTGTTATCTTTTCATCAATTAGACAGTCAACGATTCTTGTTTGTGGCAAGCTAATAACTTAAATAACTTACAGCCACATATATGACCTGTTTCTATTTCCTCAGACCACTTCCTGATCACTTAAACCTCGCTTAAACCTGTTCTTTGAATATAGAACACTGAAAAATAATTTTAAAAACCCATAAATATCTTTCAGCAAACTTTCATTGTAATATTTGTAGTGCACAGACTTGAACAGGTCCCGCTGTTTGTCCCAAGTTCTATTCCCAAGTGGGCGCAGGCAACCAGGCACACAGCAGTTTCCTAGTCTTTCTGCATGATAACCAGGCAGCAAGTGTCTTTTAGAGGTTTAATTTTGGTTAAAGTGATTGTAACATCTTGTTTTTTTGTTAAATAACAAACATGCCATACTTACCTGCCCTGTGCAGTGGATTTGCACAGAGCAGCCTGGATCCTCCCTTTCTCTTTGGCTGAGTGACTTTGATTGACAGCAGTGGGAGCCAATGGCGCAAATGAGGAGGGGAGTACCAGGCAGCTGAGACACTCCTACAACATCGATGGATCGAGATGGGGCCCAGGTAAGTATTAGGGGGTTGCTGCACACATAAAGCTTTTCATCTTAATGTATAAAATGCATTAGGATAAAAAAATATTCTGCCTTTACAATCACTTTAAACTTGGTTGGGGAGTACTGTGAGCACTGGGATACTCCAAGTCTACTGCAATATGAAACTGAGGACACTCTTTGGTTGTAGATAAACTCCCTAGAAAGAACCTCTTCTGAGAGATAGTGGACATACAGCTTAGGGAATTCCCTCTTTGAAAGCAGCCCTAAATCACACACTGGAACAGCCTCTCAATGGGTTAAGCAGCAACAGTATCTCTAGAATCTCTCTCTCTTTTAGGCCTTTACACACCACATCCCTGTGCACATGAATGTCCCCTTCCAGTACCCGCCAGACCCAGTACTGTGAGTCCAGATCCTCAGCAGTTTAAGTTTTAACCACTAGAACTGGACAATGTCCCTCAATAGGCAACGGCTACCAATAGTAACAGACATTAACGCAGCATTTTTTGGCTCATAGTTTTTCCCTGCATATTACTAATTTCTTGCATTCTAATTGTTACATATGATAGTAAAGTTGAGTTCGCACCTATGCATTTTAGGCATGTTAGAAAAAATTCTGCTTCCTGCATCTTTGATGTGTTTCATGAAAACGCATGCTATATAGAGTGGGTAACATGCCTAAAATGCCTGTAAAACGTGCCTGAAATGTGCCTTTAATATAGTTTCACACGGGGCTGTCCGTTTTTAGTACTCCGCTTCCTCAGCGGGGATCGCTCCGTTGAAAGTCTGTCTCTGCACTCTGTGCAGGGACGGACCTGTGAGAGAGTCTACTCTCCCCTATGGGGGGTTCGGATGATTACAGACCGCCTGTCCATTTTCATCCGATCCGATAGTCGGATGGAAAATAGGACATCCATCTGTCTGGATTTTGCGGAGCGGATGGGATCAGGCGGATCGGATGTCAGCGGACCTGTCACCACTGACATCCGACGCTCCATAGAAAAAACTGTAAAAACTGACAGGCGGTTCTGAACGGTCCGCACATGTGAAAGGGGCCTTAATTGTTTTACAGCAACAACAAAACATTTCTACAACAAACACACCTCTTGCAAGAGGTCTCTGCTAAAATTAAAGTCCAAGTCTGGATAAAATTAGTTGTGCCACATATGATAGGGAAAAAAAGGAAATGTATTAACAGCACAGAAAAAATAAGATAGTATGAAAGTAATAAGCCAAACAATTTAAATACTAGAATATTTCATTATTCCAAAATACATGTGACAACCATGACTTTGGCATTTCCTTGTTGTATACCTCTTCAATACTACGCAAGGGTTACTGGCAGCCAAAGGTGGTACAATCCACACCATCACAGTGGCCTCTTTATATTGCTATGCTCCTCATAAACTCCATTACCTTGAAATCATATTCATTAAACTAACATATAAATAAGAAACTTAAACTATTATTCAGAATACTGCCACTAATTTAAAGCAGAATTAAACCCAAAACCAAATATGTAATATTTACTAGTTTACCAGTTCTTAAATGTGGTAACAGCATTACATTTCCTTTTTAGGCACCTCCTTATACTTACCTGAGCTATCTCTGTGACGGGAGTCACTTTGTTTCAGCTCCCCATACACCACCTATGTCTAAGTCACCCTGTGTCTCTAATAGGGGCACAGGGTGACCGAGAAATCCAGTCTGATCTGCACTAATCGGACTCACTGTACAACCACACTGGAATGTTGTATGTATGTGTGTGTATGTGTATATGTATATATATATATATATATATATATATATATATATATATATATATATATATAGTAGATTGTCTCATTTTCATTTTGTTGTGTACTCTTTGCTGAGTCATTTGGGGTGTGGCTGTATTCCATTGTTCTATTGTGTCTGTCTGCCTTGGGAGAAAAGTATATTATGGGATGTATGTCTATGTGGAAGGGGGGGGGGGATTCCTCCAACAGCCCCTCCCTGCTGATAAGACTGTTTTCTGATGAGACATTTGAATACACCTGACCTGTGTGTCAATTGTTATTGGACAGTTTACCCCGCCCTGATTGCAAAGCGAGGGGCAGGGGTTGTCCCTGAGTGTTACCTCTCTGTACATGTGTTTCAATAAACAGTTCATGTTCCAACTTGCAGCCAAATAAGTCCTGCCTTGTTCCTGGTTGTAATATGCAGCTCTTATCTAATATCTATATTCAGACTATATAACAAAAGCACTCAAGTGGAGTGTAGGACGTTTTGTTACAATCTCCTCATTGGCTCACACAGCAGGGGCAGCTATTGTCTCTTCCTGCTGTCAATCACAGCCAGTCAGTGAGCCAATGAGGAGAGGGCGGTGGGTGGGGATGAGCCATGCCCTGTGTATGAATAGACAATGTCCATTCACAGGAGCGAGCCTGCTCGAGTGCCCCCATGTTTGGATGAGGTGAGATCGGAATTATTTTTCATCTGATATTTCTCTTATGAAAGCAATAAAGTATGTTTTACCCCAAAAAATAACATGAAAAATACATGTACAGTAAAACCTTGGATTGTAATCCAAAGCACTTGTATATCAAAGTATATTTCCCTATAGGAAATAATGGAAACTCAAATAATTCATTTCATAACCATTTATTCATAATTCCTTCAGTTTATAGTCCATATAAAAAGACTATAGCAATGTGATAGGTTGTGTAACCATAAAATGTCCATCAACAAATGGAAGCCTGCACAAGGGGATTAGAAGCAAAATCCAGGAGCTACAGCAGGGGTTGCCTCTTTTGCCGGCACGCAAAGCCTCTTTTGCCAGCACTCGGCTCCCTCCCCATCAGCAGAGCGGCGCAGGGAAATGTCAGTGAGACACTAATGCATTCCAATTTCAGAATTCCCCATACCGCACCTGCACTGAGGGGGAGGCACTGTGTGGCACTGTGCCACCACACATTGTAAAAGGTGGGAAACACTGTTTGGTTCTCTAACTTTTCTGTAGCTGTGATCGTCAGCTTTTGTGATGGGGAAGAGATTGGGTGCAGTTCTGCTGGGGGTGGCGGGGCAGGGTGCTGCTAGCCCTGTCCACCATCTGGAGGAAGATGACTCGCTTGGTTGCCACTACCAATCTCAGAAAGAAGGGATTTCACTGTGATTGAGAAAACCACACTCAGGTAACAGTTTGTGAAATTACTGTTGAGTTCCTGGGAACTTTGTTGAAATTATTCCCGAACCTTTGCATCACTTACTACTGAACCCTGCACTCTGTGTCCCTTTAAGCCAGAGCCAGTATTCAGTGCAATGAAAATCATACCCAAGAGTTGGATCAGCAGGATGAGTTTGCCAGGACAGGTAGATGTGTCTCATCTCTGCTTCCTTTCATCATTCTGCATATCATGCATATCATAGATGAGAAGAGGGTACAGTGGTAGAGCAGATGAGCAGGAGGATACAGTGGTGAGGAAAATAAGCAGGAGGGGTTCAGAGGTTCAACAGAAGAGCAGGAGGTTACATCAGTGGGGCAGATGTGCAGGGAGGTACAGCGGTGGGAAAGATGAGCAGGGGGGCTCAGTGTTGGGGTAGAGGAGAAAGGAGATACATTGGTGGGACAGATGAGCAGGGGGTTACAACCGTGGGGCAGAGGAGCAGGGGGGTACAGAGGGGGGGCAGATGTGCAGAGGAGAAAGGAGGTACATTGGTGGAACACATGAGCAGGGGGTTACAGTGGTGGGACGGAAGAGCAGGGGGGACAGAGGTGGGACAGATGTGCAGGAGGTACAGTGGTGGGAGGGATGAGAAAGGGGTTCAGCTGTGGGACAGAAAAGCAGTGGGGTACAGTGATGGGGCAGATGAGCAGGGGGTTACAGTGGTGGGACAGATGAGCGGGGGGTACAGTGTTGGGCCAGATGAGAAGGTGTTACAGCTGTGGGAAAGATGTGTAGGGGGGCTCAGTGTTGGGGTAGAGGAGAAAGGAGAATTATTGGTGGGACAGATGAGCAGGGGGTTACAGCGGTGGGGCAGAGGAGCAGGGGGTACAGAGGGGGGGCAGATATGCAGAGGAGAAAGGAGGTACATTGGTGGAACATATGAGCAGGGTGTTGCAGTGGTGGGGCAGAAGAGCAGGGGGTACAGTGGTGGGACAGATGTGCAGGGAGGTACAGTGGTGGAAGAGATGAGAAGGGGGTTTAGCAGTGGGACACAAGAGCAGGAGGATACAGTGATGGGCCAGATGAGCAGGGGGTTCAGTTTTGGGCCAGATGAGCAGGGGGGTTCAGTGTTGGGGCAGACAAGCAGGGGGCTAGAGCAGTGGGGCAGATGTGAAAGAAGGTGTATTGTTGGGGTAGATAAGCAGGGGGTTACAGTGGTGGGGCAGGAGAGCAGGGGGAACAGTGGTGGGACAGAAGAGCAGGGGGTACAGAGCTGAGACAGATGTGCAGGAGGTACATTGGTGGGGCAGTCGAGAAAGCAGGTTACAGTGGTGGGGCAAATGAGCAGATGGGTTCAGTGTTAGGACAGATGAGAAGGTGATTCAGTAGTGAGACAGAAGAGCATGGGGAAACTGCAGTGGAGCAGATGTGCAGGGAGGTACATTGATGGAGCAGATGAGCAGGGAGGTTACAGTGGTGGGATGGAAGAGCAAGGGGGTACAGTGGTGGGGCAGATGTGCAGGAGGTACAGTGGTGGGAGGGATGAGAAGGGGGTTCAGATGTGGGACAGAAAAGCAGGGGGGTACAGTGATGGGGCAGATGAGCAGGGGGTTACAGTGGTGGGAAAGATGAGCAGGGGGTACAGTGTTGGGGCAGAGGAGAAAGTAGATACATTGATGTGACAGATGAGCAGGGGGTTACAGCGGTGGGGCACAGGAGCAGGGGGGTACAGGGGGGGCAGATGTGCAGAGGAGAAAGGAGGTACATCAGTGGAACACATGAGCAGGGGCTTACAGTTGTGGGGCAGAAGAGCAGGGGGGACAGAGGTGGGACAGATGTGCAGGAGCTACAGTCATTGGGACAGATGAGAAAGGGGGTTACAGTGGTGGGGCGGATGAGCAGATAAGTTCAGTGTTAAGACAGATGAGAAGATGGTTCAGTGGTGGAGCAGATGTGCATGGAGGTACAGTGGTGGGGCAGTTGAGAAAGGGGGAACATTGTTGGGGCAGATGAGCAGGGGGTACAGTGGTGGGACAGAAGAGCAGGGTGGTACAGTGGTGGGGCAGATGTACAGGGGGTTACAGTGGTGGGGCAAATGTACAGGGGGTTACAGTGGTGGGACAGATGAGCAGGGGGGTTCAGAGGTGGGGCAGATGTGCAGGGTAGTACAGTGGTGGGGCAGATGTGCAGGGGGTTACAGTGGTGGGGCAGCTGTGCAGGGTGTTACAGTGGTGGGGCAGATGTGAAAGGAGGTGTATTGGTGGGGTAGATGAGCAGGGGGTTACAGTGGTGGGGCAGGAGAGCGGGGGAACAGTGGTGGGGCAGAAGAGCAGGGGGGTACAGAGCTGAGACAGATGTGCAGGAGGTACATTGGTGGGGCAGTTGAGAAAGCGGGTTACAGTGGAGGGGCAGATGAGCAGATGGGTTCAGTGTTAGGACAGATGAGAAGGTGATTCAGTAGTGAGACAGAAGAGCATGGGGAAATCACGGTGGAGCAGATGTGCAGGGAGGTACATTGATGGGGCAGATGAGAAGGAGGGTTACAGTGGTGGGACGGAAGAGCAAGGGGGTACAGTGGTGGGGCAGATGTGCAGGAGGTACAGTGGTGGGAGGGATGAGAAGGGGGTTCAACTGTGGGACAGAAAAGCAGGTGGGCACAGTGATGGGGCAGATGAGCAGGGGGATACAGTGGTGGGAAAGATGAGCAGGGGGGGGCTCAGTGTTGGGGCAGAGGAGAAAGGAGATACATTGATGTGACAGATAAGCAGGAGGTTACAGCGGTGGGGCAGAGGAGAGGAGCAGGGGGGTACAGGGGAGGGGCAGATGTACAGAGGAGAAAGGAGGTACATCGGTGGAACACATGAGCAGGGTGTTACAGTGGTGGAGCAGAAGAGCAGGGGGGACAGAGGTGGGACAGATGTGCAGGAGGTACAGTCATCATGACAGATGAGAAAGAGGGTTACAGTGGTGGGGCAGAAGAGCAGATAAGTTCAGTGTTAGGACAGATGAGAAGATGGTTCAGTGGTGGAGCAGATGAGCATGGAGGTACAGTGGTGGGGCAGTTGAGAAAGGGGGAACATTGGTGGGGCAGATGAGCAGAGGGTACAGTGGTGGGACAGAAGAACAGGGTGGTACAGTGGTGGAGCAGATGTACTGGGGGTTACATTGGTGGGGCAGATGTACAGGGGGTCACAGTGGTGGGACAGATGAGCACGCCGTCAATTTTCTGGCGTGCGCAGAAATGGAAGTGATGCCTGGGCTAGCCGGAATTTGCGGGTGGGACGCAGATACACCCGCACTTCCTGGTTATCCGGGCGGCGTGCGTACCACCCATGAATGACAGCAGCTGAGGGAGTAATCTCATCTGGTAGGGTTCACCCTAGCATTCTCTTATTCCCCACAATATGCAACAAATATGGGGGTGGTACAGGTAGATTATACACCTGACCACCTCCGAATGGGAGGCTTATTGCCTCCCCATGCATTTCTATACCATTTTTATTATTACTGTTATCATCATCATTAATTTTAATTTTTAACATGGTATATTATTTATTCACCCTCTGGCTATGTATGTATGGGGTCACTGTTATAAACCCCTATGGTGTTGCACTCCAGCGATTGGGTACAGTTGGGGAGGGCTTCACTATGTGGGTGGGCGTGTTTTATGTGGGTGGATGCTGGCAGAGATTGAGGTGCACAGACACACATATATAGTGTGTGTGTGTAAGCAGACATTGCCCGTTTAGGCTCTGAAGAAAGGGGTTCTCCCCCTGAAACGCGTCAGCTATTGCTCTATCTACTTGACGTCAGGTCCTGATCTGTTGGTTGTCATATTGCCAATGCCTGTGATCCATGCTCGTTTGTGAGTATACACTTTTCTGTTTTATGCTTCAATAAAGCTTTACCAGTGGTAATGCACTAGGTCAGTGCGCCTTCCTTTTTTCTTTTTTTCTTCATGCCTTACCATTACCAGGAATGCAGACTCACCATTGCCATCAGTACAGCTTGATTGATGCCCATCTGCAGCCTCGGAGGGGACAGGGAGGGGGCGGGACAAGCGCCAACATATTACATACAGCAGAATCTGTTTTCTCGGCGGCCTCTTTAATACAAAGTTCCGCCTCCTGTGATGGACAGAACAGTCGTCCAATGGCAGCGCAGGAGACAGGACTTCCTATTACAGAGGCCGCCGTGCAAACAGGAAATTCACCTTTATGTACGGCACTCGTCCCGCCTCTTCCCTGTCCCCTCCAAGGCAGCCAGCATGTATATCTTTTGTGGCTCCCGGCGCTCGGGGATTCATTGGGGGCCACAAAAGATATACATGTCCAAAATACCAGGCAGGCTGTTCGAAACCGGAACCGGACTTTGGACATGCCTGGTCTATGTGAACAGCTTTACTCCAGATGCCTGCATACTTAGATGTGCCTATTTTAATCATCAACCATGTGAGTTGCTAAATGTTGTACCTTCATAAAATGTAACCATATTGCTACCCCTAGAAGCGCCTCTCTTCTCTTTTATACTCAGTTGTGACATGGACTCTGCTTGTATATCAAGACATCGCTTGTATATCAAGTCAAAATTTATTTTAAAAAGTTACTCTCAAACCAAGGTTTTACTGTATACTGTATGTACTTTAATGATGTGGTATGGAAATGAAGCCTGTTCTTTTTTTACTGCATCATTGTTATAGACATGCCTGTTGATCCTGTCAGTTCCCCTTCTGCTTTTTTTCATTCTGGCCATGCCAAGTACAAAAGTAGATCCATGCTGGCATGGTCAGTTCACATTCCTTTGCTCCTTCTGTGCATACAGGATGGCATGCCTTTGCACAGTGTGCCCGTATGTACTGTAGCCAGTGCATCTGCAATGCCCCTAAACCAGCCGCTCTTTTCCCCTTGTGTATATCATTCGTTCTGATGGTTTCCTTTCTGTGTTCCAAGTTGTTGTTGGCTGCAGCTAAAATTGGAGAGAGCATAGTTAGTCTTTATTCAAGCATCCCAATTGAAAAAAAAAAGGAGCAACTCCAGCCAGTACTAGCGTGGACCGTACAAATTAAATCATTTGAACATATGATACATACACAGGTGGAAGCACTCAGTCTCTCCCCACTATATGCAGGGCTGTCTTAATGAGAGGGCACATCTGGGCACTGCCCAGGGGCCCCAGCTGCATGGGGGGCCCCTGCACTTTGCCCAAAGCAGCTGTTCCTTGAGCCCATGCTTCCTCAAAATTGGGGGCCCCATGATGGCACTGAGAGTGATGGGTAGACAGGGGAGGCAAGCTGGCAGAGGTGTGCCATGCTGTGCAGAGCGATACCTATAATTTCACAGCCAGCAGGGAGAGGCAGGGCCAGAGCACCAGTGATGCTCTGATCCCACCCATGCAGCTTGAATGCTCGGGACTCGAAGGCTGCGTGGTAGGACCTGGAGTGGGAGCTGCTGAGTTGGCAGCACTGAGAGCCCACCTGCAGAAGTAGCATTGTGGATGGTGTCATGGTGAGCCCAGCTGTCCAGCACTGTTTGCACCGAAAGGCTCTGAATACCCAGAGGGATGCTCCCTCCTCCGCCCCTCCTTCTGCCTGGTTGATTGGTATAGGTGAGTGCAGTGCTGGAGGTGGGCACAGAGCCAAAGGTTTACATGCACTGTATCTCCACTGGAAAAGGGGGTACTACATGGATGGAATAATGGTGCAGGGGGATATCAAGGGTGTATGGGGGAAAACAATGCTGAGGGGGGATCTGGGGTGTATAGGGGGTAGCAATGCTTGGGGTAGCTTGGGTGGCTATAGTGCTAGAGGTATCAGGGATGTAGAGAGGCCACAGTGTAGGGGGTATAATAATATGTCCAAACCATTGTGACTGATATGCTTTGATATGCTCTGCTATTTCAGTATAAAAAATAGCTTAAATCTGCAACTATAAAAGAATGCTTAGAAAGATGCTTTCACAAGCACTGTACTCTATATATATATATCATTGTGGGTTGGTTTGTCCTTCTCTGTTCTGTAGGCCATGGGACAGGATGCATGACTTATGACTCATAACCAGATGGCCTGTTGACCCGTGTTAACTCATGATAATGTATCTTAAAGGGTAACTGACTTGTATAACCATATAACTATATATTTCTATACAAATACATCATTTACTAACCACTCCCCCCCCCTCTTTCTATTGGTATGTTGAACCATATATAAGATGTAACACACCTAATAAAGGCAGGGATTTTACGAATGCACAACCTGCTTCTCTTTTTCATTCGGTGTCTCCAGATATCTGAGGGCCCTGTTGGTGTACCTAATAGAAGGTTGGTCATCCAGAATACCTACTATTTCCTTTCAGGGGGTATCAGGGATGTAGTGGGGTCACAATACAAGGGGTATCTTATGGTATTTTGTTACAGTGCTGGGGGTAATATCTAGGGGAATATCTAGGGTGTAGATGGGTCAGAGTGCTGGGGGGATATCTAGGGTGTAGAGGGGTCAGAGTGCTGGGGGGAATATCTGGGATGTAGAGGGGTCAGAGTGCTGGGGGGAATATCTGGGATGTAGAGGGGTTAGAGTGCTGGGGGGAATATCTGGGATGTAGAGGGGTCAGAGTTCTGGGGGGATGGGGTGTAGAGGGGTGAGAATGCTGGGGGCATATCTGGGGTGTAGAGGGGTCAGAGTGCTGGATGAATATCTGGGGTGTAGAGGGGTCAGAGTGCTGGGGAATATCTTAGGTGTGGAGGGGTCAGAGTGCTGGGGGGATATCTGGGGTGTAGAGGGGTCAGAGTGCTGGGGAGGCATCAATCTAGCAGATATTTTACATTCACAGGACAGCTTTGTTACTTTATGTATGTAGTATTTTCCCACTGTTTATTTGCTGTACAGAATGATTGTTCATGTAGTTAATGCGGAGCTCCACCCAAAAGGGGAAGCTCCGCTTGTCTGCCTCCTTTCTACTTGATATCTGTTCACCTGCACTGTCTCCATTGCAGGGAACCTTTTTTTATTATATAAATGGTGAGCTACTATTAGTTGGACTAAAGGGTATTTTTTAAATTGAGATGCTATTATCTTTTGTATAGGGTCCTCCACATTCACTGCTTCCCACCCATGTCAATGTTGTATTGTGATGCAATAAAGTATAGTCTTGCATTAGGTATAGCAATTCCCCCCTTATCAATAGGCTGTTGTAGTATTTCAAATCTATTTCTAGGTTTTCCTCCCCTCCATACAAAGTCCTTAAAAACTAAATAGATGGTTCTAAATAACGTCAGCCATATGGGGCAGTTTTGTAGTACATATAACATCTGGGGCATCCATACCATCTTCACCAGATTCACCCTCCCTACCATAGATAACCGAAATGTACCCCATGTTTTACTCAATTGTGTAAATGTAACAATGAGAGGGAGTATATTCATATCTGTATATTCTAAAACATTTGGTGTAATTACCACTCCCAGGTATTTAAATGATGTAACCCAGGCCATCTGATGAGTCTGGCATGGGTGCCCCACATGCTCAGGGTCCACAAGCAGCATTACAGATTTGTCCCAGTTAATATTAAACCCCGAAAATGATCCATACAAGTCTATCAAGGACATAACTGCAGACATGGATAGTTCCGTATCCCCCAAAAACACTAGAGCATCATCCGCATAGAGTGCTATCTTATCTTCACCTGTAGATCTACGAAATCCCACAATATTTGTAGACGAGCGAATAGCCTCAGCCAATGGTTCGATGGCCAGAGCAAAAAGGAGAGGGGATAGAGGACATCCCTGCCTCGTCCCCCTGGTCATCAAAAAAGGGGCAGATACACATCCATTAACCTGTACCCTTGCACTTGGGGAGTCATAAAAAAGTTGTATCCATCTAATAAATCTGGCACCCAACCTATATCGTTTTAAACAATTCCACAAATAGACCCACACTATACTGTCAAATGCTTTAGCCGCATCAAGTGACATTATAGCTCTATTTCCCATATTATCAGTTGGGAGTTGTAAATTTAAAAATAGCGCTCTAATGTTATTTGCTGTAGATCTATTAGGAATAAAGTGGAATAGTTTGGAGTTTATTCCCTTAATAAATGAAATAATAATTTAAAAACTGCACCTTGGGAAGGAGCCTGGAGGCAGAGTCTAGCGGGACAGACATGGAAAGCTAGAGCTCTGCTCCACTGAGGGATAAAGCCACCTTCATAAGGGACATAGCAGGACAAAAAGGTATCCTTCAGCACCCCCTTGTACCAGGGAACAGGCAGATATAATTTTAAGCCACCATAATGGTGTTAGGAGGAAACCGTGGCAAGTCAAAAATTCTCGCGAAGGACATACAGGGGTGCACTGCAGCTAAAATGGCGGCGGCTCCCTTCTCATTCACTGCCTCAGTGCGTTCCCACGGGCAAAAAGCACCCCAGCTAATCTCCCCTGCTGATTCAGAAACCGAACTAACTCCTTCACATAATCCCTCACAAATATCCACAGCATCCCCAGCACTTTTGCATCAGTTTGAGAAAATGCTTCACAAGGCATTAAAGCAGACCTCTGAACAGATAACTAGCAGCGTCACCAAAGAGATCAGAGAGCTAGGTAACCGCACTGCTGCTTTGGAGCTAAAGATGGATGAAATAGAACTGAACACTCAAGACAACATGACTGAAATGCAGAATTTAAAAGAAGAAAATTTATTACTCCAATCTAAATTAGAGGACTATGAAAATAGGGCCAGAAGATCCAATTTGCGCATAAGAGGAATTCCAGAAACAGTGACAGATATACAGTCTATCGAACCTCTGGAATTGGACAGAGCCCACTGTGCCCTCACAGCAAAGAAAACAGACGGTCCCCCAAGGGACATAATTGTAAAATTCCACTATTACCGTTCAAAGGAGCAAATTATGACTGCGGCCAGAGATAAAAAAGATTTAATCTTTCAAGCACCAGCTGTTTGCGGATCTGTCCCAGCTTACTATTGCCAAAAGACGCTCAATGAAACCCCAATTACTGGAACTCCAACGCCACAATATTGTATACCATTGGGGATTCCCCTTCTCCATCAAATTCACTTTTCAAGGCAAGAGATACACCTCTAGAACAGCTGAAGAACTGCAACAAACCCTAATAAACCTTCACCTGATGCATGAAACAATCTGCACTTCCCCACAGCACAGAAGAGCAGCTCCATCTCCACCAACAAGCAAAACACTCCAAAATACAAAGAATAGTGGAAACCATCATTCTCACAAAATAATAAGATATGCCCCCACTTCTTTGGATCAAGAAGATTCCATGGATTGATAACATTAACTCATAGTGATTTCTGTCAATTTAGTCAAGTCAGAAGAAGACTGACAATCCCTTTACCTGACCATTAGCCTCTTACAACCCTATTATCCCAAATAGCCTCACTCGATTCGACCCGAGATAACATAACTTTTTTAATGTTGTCCAATATATTAGTTTGAATATGAACAGAGTTAATAGAAATGGTAACAGCCTTAGGCATACCATTGCAATATATACGAAATAGTTCAGAATTGTTAAAATTTTATCTATTACCTTAGGTTTAACCCAGTTATTAATTCCTTCGGTACTACTATTCTAAATTGCCTTCAGATAATAGATCCATTTAACTAAGATATTATATTCTTTAGGCAACTACATGGGAATACCTAGAATAGTTACCTTTATCGAATTACCTGCTACCCGAAATACATGCATCTTATTAATGCTCTCAATATAGGGCTTTTTTCCTGCACACGGATGACCTGTGCGCCCTCCTTGGCCTACCTCGTTAACCCACACTTATGGTGTGGGAGTCCAACTTAGGCGATTTTTCCCCTCATAGGGATCCACATACTCTATCACGCAGTTTTGAATTTTTTGAATTTTTTGCATATATATTTGTCTCAAATCAAGCTATATATATATTAACCTTTTATGCTTCTGCTTTTTCTTTCTCTTCCACTTCAGGCTCTACAAGACCTCTTTTTTCTCCTAAACCTTTTAGATTCACACAGGTCGCTCCACCAACTCAGAATTATATACTTCTTGGTAAGTCCACTCTTTATAGTCAGTTGCCATGGCACCATTAAACGTATTATCCCTGAATGTTCAGGGTTTAAACGTTCCACAAAAAAATAAGGGGGTCTGAATACTTTCCACCCCCACTGTATATATGTGTGTATATATATATATATATATATATATATATATATATATATATAGTCTAGTATATATAGATAGTCTTTTACAGGTTGTCATTGGCTATAGCAGTAGTCCCCCTGCACAGCAACAAGCAGCAGATTGGAGGAAATTGGCAAGTTGCCAAAGCCCGCAATTCGGGAACAGATAAAAGGGGGAAGTCCGGCTGTTACCTGCAGACCGTTTGGGACTGGACCAGGACTCAGAAGGATGAAACGCAGCTCGCCTGAGAGAAGAGAGAGCCTCCTCCGCCGACTCATTGAGAGGGCTGAAAGTTCAGGAGGTGAGGAGTGGCTTATACACTGCCTGGAGGAGGGTCAGACCGTGGCTCCACCCGAGCTATCTACCGTCAAAGTTCCTACAAGTATGGAGGAAACAGCAGCGAGTATGCGCAGTCCGCGCCAGCAGCCAGGGATAAAAAAAGAAGAGGCAGAGGACGGATGTGTCTCCAAAGCCTAAGGGCAAGAAGGGAGCTTGCAGTGTTCCTCTCAGGAATGCACCCCAATTGAAACCCAGCAGCACTACTCAGCCAGCCCCTGCAGCGGCCAGCAGTGAGCAACCGAGGACTTTTTCTGTTGGTGAGACACAGTCTAATGTTAATGTCTCTGAGTTACGTGTAATTGTCAATTCGTTATCTAGTATATTAAAAAATATTAAAGGGTCACACACAGTTGGTGCTTTTGCTAAAGATGCTGAAGGAGCACAGGATTCTGGTGCACTGAATTTTGCTAATACCAGTGCTAATTCTATAGGTGCACAGTTAAATGGTGCAATTTTATAGTCAAATGATGTCATGTTTCAGCATAATGATATAGAAGATATCAGCCCAATCTGGCAATATTTATCAGATAGGAATTTTAGAGATAGCGGAGCATGTATCCTGTCTAAGAAGCCTGTTAATATTCGTAAATCTGTTATCCCTTCTCCTCCTTTACGCCCCTATCACTCTATAGTTGTGGAATCTTACGTTAAGGAACTTATGCCTTGTGAAATTTCACCTTTGGGCTTCCACTTAGCCAACTCTGTTAAAGAAATTTTTTTTTGGGGGGGGGGATGATTTCATTGATCTGCTGTCATTGTTACCTGCATCTAAAGAATTTCTATCTAAATCTGAAAGAAAAACAGAAGACCGCACGGAGGAGGATAGGAGGAGGGCTACCCCCAAAACTTTTGTAGAATTGGTTGTAGGCCTTCTGCATTTATGCAGCAGTGCTGGGAGAACTTTTTCCTGAGAAATGCTTAGGCTTATTCCAGCACGTAGATATTGTTTCTGAAGCCTTTCATCATTTTGGTGGTTCAGTATGGTTCACATATGACGAAAATTTCAGACAGAAATTGGCAGTTCACTCTACTTTACAATGGGGGTCCAAAGATGTAGGCTTATGGTTGAACCTCATGCTACCACAGAAGCCACAATTCACGCCAAGAGCAGTGGCTAGCTCACAGAATGCCTTTCTTTCAGGCTTCTGTTTTGCCTTCAATGAAGGGCAATGCAAATTCTTATCAAACTGCATACAGGTGTGGGGGAGAGCTGACATATATACAGGTGTGTGGGGGGCTGAGATATATACAGGTGTCAGGGGTTGACATATATACAGGTGTGGGGGGCTGACATATATACAGGTGTGAGGGGGGGCTGAGTGTGTACAGGTGATTCAGTGGGATGGCCTGTGGGAAAGCCCTGGGGAATGTTGGTGGTCAGGCTTGGGGGTCCCAGGCCTAAAGCTGTGTGGCCCTTCACAGACAACGCTGGCTTGTATGCCATTAGTGGATGGGCTGTCTACTTTTCCCATGAGCCACGCCACTCGGCAGGACCTGGGGACGTACGCCGCCCATGTCATGCCGGCTCTCTTGCCGCCATGACTTCTGGGAATTGTAGGCTAGCGCGGGATTGCATACTGGCACATGCGTGGTACATGGCCCTTGAACCCATTTTTCTATAATATTGAGCATAGTGAATATCTTTCTGGCTTTGTTATCTGTTTGTATTTTGGACCTTTGGTCTTTGTCCAATATTTTTTAATACAAATTTTTGGCTTGTCCTCATACCTTCTAGCTGGGTCTTTATCTACCTTCTGTTGCTGTGCACGGTCTCCTTTAAACTATCCTCGACTGGGGCCCCTTTTAACATCTAAACCGCCTGAGGGGGTTCCCCCAATTGGTCCATTCCCTGGCCCGGGATTGGTCGAGGTAGGTGCTGTGTTCTCTTGAAGCCATGACAAATTTTGATTTGTTTTGTTTTCCTTTTTTCCCACTTGTGTTTGTTTGTTATTTGTACAATTAACTGATATTCTGCTTTGTACTTTGTGCTAGAGCTGGGCTATTTGTGGTGGTTCCAAACAATCCCCTGAGGAAGCCATCACTGGTGAAACATGTTGGGACATAACATCTACTTGTGACCACCTTTTTTCACTGGGACACCAGCAAGTCATTACATGCAATGTGTATATGCTCTATAACTGTTTTTCATTGAATCCTTAGATCTTCTTTTTGTACCAATAAAGAAACTATTTGATATAATCCTTATATGTAATAATTATTTCAAGCACAGCAATAATCCCAATCCTCTTTCTTTATTACTTTTAACGATCGGGATGAGGTGCAAAATATTCTAGAACCACTCAGACCACTTCCTGTTGCTTAAATAGGTATCACATTAATATTACAGTTGTACTTAGATAGAATAGTGTGATTATGTGCAGAACTTTATTAGTCCCCTGTACAGAATGAGTGCAGTGTGAAACATAAGCAAAGCATACAAAATGGAGTACAGTTTATTACAGAATTTAACATTTCTTTCACAAAGGTTAAGTCTGTTTGACACAGGTCCAGGACACTTTAAGGCCCTCTTCACACTAGTGCGACATGCGCTCAGACTTTAAGAACACATGTCGCATTACATTTCAAAAGCAAGAGCCGTCCTAACTGATCTGACTTGTGTCGCTCTGACTTTTGAAAAGCTTTCTGCATTACTTTGGTCCAACTTGGGTGCGATTTCAGCTCATAGAGTATAATGGTAGTCGCATCCAAGTTGGATCACCATCTTAACTGATCCGACTTGTGACATGCGACATGTGCTCAGAGGCCGCTCTGCTCCTGTAGCCCTTCCTATTGTGTGTTGTGGTGTGTGCAATGTTAGCAATGCAAAATTTATTGAAAAAAAACAGCTTGAGGTTCCCCCCAAAATCGAGGCCCTTTGGTATGGATCTTGAGGTGGAAACCCCACACTAAATGAAAAAAAAAAAGGCGTAGGTCCCCCCAAGGTCCATACTAGTACCTTAGGTCTGGTAAAGATTTTGAGGGGAAACCCCACACCAATTTTTTTTATTTAAATGGCATGGGGTCCCCCCCAAAATGCATACCAAACCCTTTATCCAAGCTTGCAGCCTGGCAGACCAGGAAAAGGGGGGCAAGCAAGCTCCCCCCCTAAATCATACCAGGTCACACGCCCTCAACATGGGGGTGCTTTGGGGACAGTATCCTCTTTAAGAAAGGGGCCCCCAGATCCCAGCTCCCCCATGTGAATAAGTATGGAGTACATATTACCCCTACCCAATCACACCAAAAAAACTGTGTAGTGTAAGAAAAACAGAAGGCAGTTATTCACAAGTCCTATTAAAAATGAAAAAATGTCCCCAGTGGTAGCTCCAACATCAATCACAATGGCCGCCGCCAACCCAACGAAGGCTCCCGCTGTTCTGGTAGCTCTGGTGTTTTACAGTTCTTATATAAATATGGGGCGTGACCATGCGGTGACATCACCTGGATACCCTGCCCCTTGTGACATTATGGACCCATCATGCTCGGGGTGGTAATGTCAAAAAGGGCCGGTTTCTTTAGGTGACATCAACGCATGGCCACTCCCCATAGTTATATAAGAACTGTAAGACACCGGAGCTGCCAGAATGGCAGGAGCCTTCGTCGGGGGGTGAGCATTTTTTTTTTGTTGGGACAGCTATCGTGATTGACGTTGGAGCTACCATTGGGGACATTATTCATTTTTCATAAAGAACCTGTGAAAAACTGCTTCCTGTTGGGATCTGGGGGCCCCCTTTCTGCACTCTGGGGTTCCCCCGCTTGCTCGCCCCCCCTCCGTCCTTGCCTGCCACGCTGCATGCTTGTATAAGGGTCTGGTATGGATTTAAGGGGCCTCACGTGTTTTTTTTTTTAATCTTGGCATGGGGGTTTCCCCTCAAAATCCATACCAGACTCAAGTCGGACTCATCTCAAAGTTGGATCAAAATTGGACCCAGTTCATTAACCACTCTCCGCCCACGCTATAGCTGAAAGATTCCCACAGCATGGGCTTCCAGTGTAGGGAGGGCGTCAATACACATCCTACCCCGATTGCATCGCTCGTGCGCCCCCTGTGGCTCTGTGATCTTTGAGTCCTTCGGACTGGGCTAATGACAGCTGATCACGGAAGTAAACAGAAGCCAGTTATCTGCTTTTTTTTCTCCTCACACTGACAGCGTGGGGAGCAAGGAAGAAAACCGGTAACCAGCTTTTGTTACAAGGACATCGGTCCCACCCAGTGCCTATCAGTGCTGCTAATCAGTGCCACCTATCAGTGCCCAGCAGTGCTGCAAATTAGTGCCCACCAGTGCTGCTAATCAGTGCCCACCAGTGCTGTCAATCGGTGCCCATTAGTGCCTCATCATCAGTGCCACCTATCAGTGCTGACTAACAGTGCTGCCTATCATTGCCCATCAGTGCCACCTATCAGTGCTGCCTATCAGTGCCACCTCTCAGTGCCCTTCAGTGCCGCCTAACAGAGCCCATCAGTGCCACCTATCAGTGTCCATCAGTGCAGCCTCATCAGTGCCTCCTTTTCAGTGCCCATCAGTGCAGCCTCATCAGTGCCAACCAGTGCCACCTATCGGTGCCCAACAGTGGTGCCTCATCAGTGCCACCTCATCAGTGCAGTGCCCATCAGTGCAGCCTCATCAATGCATGTCAGTGAAAGAGTAAAAAAATACCTGTTTGCTAAATTTTTGGTCTTTTTTTGTTTCTTTAGCAAAAAAATAAAAAAACCCAGTGATGAATACTACCAAAAGAAAGCTCTATTTGTGTAAAAAAAATGATAAAAATATTGTTTGAGTACAGTATTGCAGTGTCACGCAATTGTCATTCAATGTCTGACAGCGCTGACAGCCGCAAATTGGCCTGGGCAGGAAGGGTGTAAAAGTGCCCAGTAAGCAAGTGGTTAAAGTCAGATGGAAGTCGGATCGATGTCAAACCGAAGTCCCAGGGAAAAGTCGTTTCGACAGTCACGCGACCTATAAATGTTAGTATCCAGTTATATTATATACATTTAGGAAAAAATCCAGGCCTTTTTTAAAGCAATCTACTGAGCTTGACAAAACCAGCTCTTGAGGAAGTCTATTCCACATTTTCACAGCGCTTACTGTGAAGAAGCCTTTCCTCTTTTCCTCCAGATGTAAAGAGTGCCCCTTGTCCTCTGTGATGGCCCTAAAGTGAATAACTCAACACCAAGTTCACTATATGGACCACATATGTACAGTATTTATACATGGTGAACATATCCCTCCTTAATCTCCTCTTCTCAACTATTGTACATCCCCCGCCCTATTCAGCTAAATGTAAACTGTAGGATGCTGGCTGACATCATTAACCATATATGGGCACAAAGCCATAATTTGCCAATGATGTCAGCCAGGATCCCCTGCCCCTTTGTTTACATTCAGTTGCTGACTGGTGAATCTCCTGGTAAGAAGTGATGAGGGGGATGAGGCCCTTATCCTGGATAAGGGTCTAGCATAGATGTTGAAGGGAACCCCTAGTTTGTTGTTTGCAAACAGAATTAAGTCTCTGGGAACTTTTTATATTTACCAGCAATTTAAATTTTTTGTTCTGTAAAGGTCTATTTTGCTTTAGTGCATTATACAAATGTACCATTTGACAAGCAGGTTTAGAGCATACCCCAAGCATGTTATTTGAAGTCATTGGGTATTTTCATTGTTGCCCTTTAAGCTTAATAATATTTTGTTTTTTTGGCATTTGTATGTGTTCCCCTTGCCCAGCTTCCCAAATCCTTTGTTTGACAGTCCCTTCCTATTAAACTTACAAATGGGAAAAATTCAAAGAGAAGTATGGGTTTGGGGTTTTTTCCCCCAATCATACTTACCTAGGTGGATGCAGCATGGGACCGATGCTGCATCTGTCCCCCAGCGTCTCTGCACTGAGAACCGAGCGGTCGAACATTGCAGATGGCTCGGTTCTTTTGGCTCCCCGAGCAGAGACCTGCTGACTGTCAATCAGAAGCTCTCCTGCTCTACTCCTCCACAGTCACTGGAGCGCTGAGCTGCAGAGGGGTGGGGAGCGGCCATCTCAGCGGCTCGCTGAGAGGCTGAGACGGCTATCAGTCCAGGCACCTAGGGCATCTCTTATGAAGTGACAGGCAGGTTCCCAACTTTGACCAATATTGCTATCCTCCTTGCTTACTGCAGGAGCATGAATGTTGTAGTTAGGCCCTTGCACATCCACAAGGTTCTAGGCTCCTGCCTAAGATGCCTTGTGGATGATCTGTCTATACCACTGGTCATCATGTCTTTCTAGTCTAGTAGTAGTTTATATTATTTTGTTGTATATATTTCAGGGTGATTCTGGAGGACCTTTACTATGCAAGAAAATGTTTCAGGGAATTGTTTCCTTTGGTCAAACACAATGCGGGAACGCTGAACAAGCAATTGTCTACGCATTCCTCACCAAAGACTATGTCAATTGGATTAAAAGAGTAATAAAAAAGAAAACAGATACAATTTACTAGCCCATTTGTATCTAAAATTACTGCTAGTAATTACGTTTCCCCTCTCACCCCTCCCTCCCTCTTCCACACTTTTTTTTTTTTTGCTTGTTTTTTGTTTCTTATTCCTTTTCTTTCTATTTTTTTTTCCTCATTCCTTTTCAGTCCCACTCCTAGTTACTGCTTGTGATGGAACCGCTTGGCACCCTGGTCTGTCACACTTATACTTACCAGTATTTTGTTGGATTTGCCTCTTAAATATAGATCTATACTTATGGAGTAGCTGCTTCTCCCACCAGCTCCCGCAGCTAGACTCCAAATTCAGCCTATAAAACCGGCAAAACCCGCTCCAAGCTCCAGCAGCCTCTCCCCCCACACCCGGTCATCACATGGACCGCTTTGTGGAGAAGACCGGCCCGCGATCGTATGCGGCCGCAATGGCGCGAATGGCACAGCCGCAATTTAAGGCCCCGGCTTCGGCCTACACGGATCGTCCCACTGAATCAGTGCCTGACATGGAGGTAGGCGGCAGCCCACCCCCCTCCTCCTCACAGCATGACACTGCCGAACAGCATACTGGAGATCATCACACAGAGCTTATTGCCCAGGCTGTGGCAGCTCTCCTCTCCCCCATGGTAGCAGCCTCTATGTAAGGCATCAGCGCAGGCATGCAGAAGCTCCAGGCCCAATTAGGGGAACACGCTTCCAGACTAAATGAGGCCGAGCACGGCATTTCCAACATTGAGGAAGAACTTTACCAGGCTCAATCCTCAGAACAGGCTCAAGACAAGACGAACAAATATATTTTAGAGAAATTAGATGATTTAAAAAATAGATCCAGAAGGAGCAACCTGCGATTCGTGGGCATCCCAGAATCATTGTAACCTTCAGCCCTCACGGACCTCTGCGCGAGGCGCATACCCGAAGCACTAGGCCTCCCAGGCCCCTGCATTGTGGAACGTGCCCACTATGTGGGAACCTTTAATTCGGATCGCAAATCGTCCCGACCAATTATTGCAAAATATCTGAACTATTCCGACAAAGCTTTCATCCTACAGCAATACAGGCAATCCAGATCTCTTCAGATCGATGGAACGAAGATCCTGATATTCGCAGATTACTCCATAGCAGTGTAGCACTAACTCATGGTGGAGCTGCTGGTTTAAGCGGGTCTGTTACCTTCACTTTGCTTCCCTCTGTTTCACCGGCACCGGGTCTAGGGGTTCCGTTGAGTTTACTGCTGGACGACACACGCACCAACACTGGAGTACGTTTTCAATGCTTTATTAAACAGTCAAACTTTAGGAAGTAGCAGGAAAGAGACGGAAAAGGAAACCTTCAGGAGAAACTTAAATATCTTCTTACAAAATCTTAGCGACAAATGTCCCGGTAGAATTCAGATAATTATGTGGAATGCATTCCCCTCATGGGACGCACTCTTTGCTCATCTGGATAGGCCTCTCTCACCGGTCTAGCAGCTAGCATGCAGCACGAATCTAAAGTCTCTGCCACAGACTTACTTGGGGGGTAAATCTGCATGATCCTCTGCCACAGGATGTATCAGATCTTCTGCAGTGAACAGTCAGTCACAGTGCCTGAACCTTTAAGCCGAACCGGCGACACTATGCTGTATAATTACTTCTTTTGGATACGTCCTGCAACCGAGTCACCAGGCCCCTCTATAGACCAGCACGCTGCGTGATCTCTCCAAGACGGGTCCTCCCCTGGGATCTCCTCGGCTTTCCAGCTTCATCACACAGGACCGACAGCTCAGGACTATTCCTCGGCCGCAGTGGTAGGCCCCAGACAAGCCTCTGGACCCACCCCTGCGCCGTAGCATCGTGGGCCTACCGATCGGAGGACCACGAGGTAGCTCCTTAATGCATACCTGTCGGCCAGGAGGGCCAGCAGGTGGCTGTAAAACGACCCTAGAACATGGCGTCTGTCCCATAAATACCCCCTTCCCAGAATGCAACTCGGAGGACCACCTCCACCGAGCTTGTCTCTGTGACAGATGAGCATCTATACACTTCGACATGTTGCCCTTCCAACACTGACTAATGGTAACAGCGACACCCACCGGTCAGCACAGAAGCACACACAACGTCAGCCAAACTGGAACAGAGGCGAACTTTTAACCTTCCTAACACCCAATTTACTAAATTTACCTAATCTGCGGTAGATTGTAAATCTACCAGCACTACATACTCCCCCCACTACAATAGACGTTGTCCCCAACGTCTGTCCTGAACGCAGTAACCGTAACTCTCAAGCCTGAGAGTAGCATTTGAGTTTCTCATAACTTTAGATAGGCAAAGAGAGAGAAAAAGGACAGTTAAAGACATTATGAGACTTATATCTACAAAACATTATGTTCACAGCCGCGAACAAAACCACAATATACATTTTTTTTTTACATCCTCTCTAACTAACTAGTTGAAAAGCCTCCCAGCTCTGCATATAATCCGATGATCCCTGAAAAAGAAACATATTTAAACACACATATATACACACTACGCAACACCAGGAGCAAAGCTTCATTTAAAATGAAACTCTCTTCCTATGATTTGTATTAGAAAGAATATGTACTTTTGGAGTACAAGAACTTTTCTTATAAAAGAAATCCGGCTAGCAAACAGTAGTCCTTGGATTTAAACACAGAACAGGATCTGTAGATCTTGACCACGCAGATCTCTTTACCCTGTCGCTATCTAACTAGCTAACTTCAAAGTAATAGTGTCCACAATTACCAGTAAAACCGAGGATCTGGTGGAGTCACATATTATCCTTCTTTATCTACAGTGGTAATAAAATACACAGCATTGTCCTTTCCCGGTCTGCAGATCACCACTTTATCAGCATAGATATGCCGACCATAGTTCTAATGAACAAAGCATCCGTTAAAACGTTCATCCATCTGGACAGAACATCCAGTCTTTCTAAAGGGCTTAGACACAGAGAAGTAGTCCCAAATAGCTTAATTGTACCAAAGTTCCCGATTAGCTTCAATCTCCCGCATGACATCCTGGGGCACATAGGGGACTCCAATCCTTACTCTGCGGCCACATGCTTGTTTAGCATCCTTTGCAAGCGAGCAAGTTTTGGCAAAGATCTGTCTTTTCCCATACCAGGCGGTACACAGGAGTCTAATGACTTTTTCACCATAGACCCAGCCGGTGTCTGTAGCGAATCAATAACTTTTGACAAAGTCCCAGAAACAGCACTGTGGGTATCCACACAGGGCAACGTCTTCCCAGAACTCATGGCAGTCCATTTAGGAAGGGTCATTGTGGAGGCAACATCTTCGCCTTGTGACCACAATAGCTCTTGCGACATGGTTTCGAACAACTCATCATCCCCGGAAAGACATGGATTCTATTTCCGAGTCTCTCAATTCTTCTGCTGGCAAATACTTACTTACAGTCCCCAACAATGGCTTACCCGTTCCAGACGTAGACTCTGGTAGCTCCGGCTCAGGTAACCTCTGGGGTAGGCCTCGACCACGGCCGCGAGAAGCCTTCACATAGCCCACCTTCTTCTGAGTAGGCACCACAGGAACAGGTGTAGTGGACTCAGGAATCAAAGTAATGTCTCCTGATGAGACGGCAGCAGCAGTGTCTGTTTCTGAAACATTGTCGGTAGCAACAGGCAAAGTGGCGGCCCGTCGCTCTCTCTCCGTAGCGATAGCAGCTTCCACTGTAGCGATACCTGTCACCCAATCCATCCGGTAGGCACGGGGTGGCATAGTAGGTGGCTTCACTACAAACAAATACTCTCCACACCGTGGACATCGGCCAAATGGACGAAGATGCGCGGCCAATCCTCTACATCGATGGCAGGTCATGTCCAGTCCCTCAACATCTCTTGAGGTATACAGGACAAACGTCCCCTGCGGTTTAATTCGAACTCCAGTATCCGTGAGCAGAGTTCCAGATTGCACAGTATTCATCACGGTGCTTGCAGGGAACACTCTGGGTCCCACAACCGATTGCAACGCCGGAAAAGACATGGCCACACTCCGATCTTTTCAGCAGGATCACAAGGCTTCTCTTCTGGCGCCAAGCACACTACATGCGTCCCACACGGTGGCAAGTAGGGTAACTTCTCCCACTTGTTCTTTCAGTCACGTAGCTCAAGGGCCTCTTCTGGTGCCCAGCGTCTACGCACCCAAAAGCAAAGTCCTGCAGTTTAACCTTTCCTCTTCCTGAAAAGATTTTTTTTTCAAAGTCCAGCTCTCTCTGTAAACTCCCGGTAAAACACTCCACTGGGTTGCGATAATTGTCGGTCAAATCCCGGACGACGCACCCACATGTAGCACTAACTCACGGTGGAGCTGCTGGTTTAAGTGGGTCTGTTACCTTAACTTTGCTTCCCTCTGTTTCACCGGCACTAGGTCTAGGGTTTTCGTTGAGTTTACTGCTGGACGACACACGCACCAACACTGGAGTACGTTTTTCAATGCTTTATTAAACAGTCAAACTTTAGGAAGTAGCAGGAAAGAGACGGAAATGGAAACCTTCAGAAGAAACTCAAATATCTTCTTACAAAATCTTAGCGACAAAAGTCCCGGTAGAATTCAGATAATTATGTGGAATGCATTCCCCTCATGGGACGCACTCTTTGCTCGTCTGGATAGGCCTCTCTCACCGGTCTAGCAGCCAGTACGCAGCACGAATATAAAGTCTCTGCCACAGACTTACTTGGGGGGTAAATCTGCACGATCCTCTGCCACAGGATGTATCAGATCTTCTGCAGTGAACAGTCAGTCACAGTGCCTGAACCTATAAGCCGAACCGGCGACACTATGCTGTATACCGTATTTATCGGCGTATAACACGCGCCGGCGTATAACACGCACCCCAAGTTTAGGAGGGAATTTTAAGGAAAAAAACTTTTAGGAGGGAAGTTTAAGGAAAAAAAACTTACATTTAAATGTCCATCAATGCAGCGTTATCGTGTCCATCTGCAGCCTTGTCAGTGCAGCCTTGTCCCCAGTGGTCAGTGCAGCCTTGTCCCCAGTGGTCAGTGCAGCCTTGTCCCCAGTGGTCAGTGCAGCCTTGTCCCCAGTGCCGCCGACATACACAAGTTTAGTGTGTATTTTTAAATATGGCGCCGCAGAGTTCGGAGGGACTCGGCGGTGCTCGTTCAGCTGAACGAGCGCCGCCGAGAACACAGTGACTGGGCGGAGCCAAGATACACATAGCCGAGGGTTCTCGGCTCTTTTCGGCGGGGTCCACAGTCACGTCCAGTCCCTATGATGGACATAACAGAGGTCCAATGGCGGGATTGGGCGGGACTGTGAACGGCGCCGAGAAGAGCCGAGAACCCTCGGCTATGTGTATCTCGGCTCCGCCCAGTCACTGTGTTCTCGGCGGCGCTCGTTCAGCTGAACGAGCGCCGCCGAGTCCCTCCGAACTCCGGACTCCGCGGCGCCATATTTAAAAATAGACGCTATGTGAATGTCGGCGGCGATCACGGCTATCGCTCCGATAGATCACAAAATAGCGGGGATCGGCGTATAACACGCACCCGCGATTTTCCCCTGATTTTAAGGGGAAAAAAGTGCGTGTTATACGCAGATAAATACGGTAATTACTTCTTTTGCATACGTCCTGCAACCGAGTCACCAGGCTCCTCTATAGACCAGCACGCTGCATGATCTCTCCAAGACGGGTCCTCCCCTGGGATCTCCTCGGCTGTCCAGCTTCGTCACACAGGACCGACAGCTCAGGACCATTCCTTGGCTGCGGTGGTAGGCCCCAGACAAGCCTCTGGACCCACCCCTGCGCCGTAGCATCGTGGGCCTCCCGATCGGAGGACAACGAGGTAGCTCCTTAACGCATACCTGTCGGCCAGGAGGGCCAGCAGGTGGCTGTAAAACGACCGTAGAACATGGCGTCTGTCCCATAAATACCCCCTTCCCAGAATGCAACTTGGAGGACCACCTCCACCGAGCTTGTCTCCGAGACAGAGGAGCATCTATACACTTCGACACGTTGCCCTTCCAACACTGACTAATGGTAACAGCGACACCCACCGGTCAGCACGGAAGCACACACAACGTCAGCCAAGCTGGAACAGAGGCAAATTTTTAACCTTCCTAACACCCAATTTACTAAATTTACCTAATCTGCGGTAGATTGTAAATCTACCAGTGCTACAGAAGTATCCAAGAAAAGAAAAGCATTTCAACAAATATGCACGGAGCTGCACCAGCAACAAATAAAA
The DNA here is from genome assembly GCA_037952925.1 of Lithobates clamitans. NCBI lineage: Eukaryota > Metazoa > Chordata > Amphibia > Anura > Ranidae > Lithobates > Lithobates clamitans. Next base: position 468,861 of record JBBGZY010000731.1, read on the forward strand.
TTTACCCTAGCCTTTCCAGCTATCCTCCGGCTCAAAGCCCCTAATGGCGACCAACTCTCCTTCCATGACCCATCCGAGGCGGAGGCCTTCTTAAGATCGCTACGCAAAGGGCCGCACCTGAGCCCTACGTCCAAAACAGCAAGGACTCCCCAAAATGATTCAGAGCCTCTGGACCGGATCAATGTCACTCCACGCCTCATTGAGTGATCTCTTCAAACGGCACTACTGCCTCTGGTAATATTACTACTCAACCAGCCTTACGGACCAGTCCAGGCTAAGATGACTCTCTCTCTACCCCTCATCATACCCCCTACATACTGGTAGGCCGAACCTTTAAAATGATGAGCACAATGTTAATCTGTTACTACTAGTTCAATGCTTTTTTTATTTCTCTTAAAACGCAGTTTTCTCCCCTGGCTTCCCTGCGTAGATCAGACCACGCCTCCTGACCACAACCTGACCTGCCAGCATGATATACCCTCCAACAAGCAGGTTTAGAAGCTGCAGCCACAGGATCTTGTAATGGGAGCTGGACTACACAGTGAGCTCCATGCGGAAAAAAGCGAAGTTTTACAGTAATGTTGTATTGTTTCTACCTCTCACCCCCTTCCTCCTAAATCCTTTCCTCCTCCTTGTACTTCCATCCCTTGATTCATTAGCACCAACAGACCCTAACTCAGCACTCTCATATAGCTTAGCCTCCTACATATCCCTGTGGGTATTCGCAGCGCTCCTACGTATGATCTATCACTCAATTCATACAACGTCGGCCCATACCTCCATTATGGCCCTCCCAACATGAAAATAATCTCCTGGAATGTGAAGGGACTTCGTTCCCCATCCAAGAGAATGAAAATTTTTCGCCACCTCAAAAGGCATAAAGCCGACATTGCCCTACTCCAGGAATCCCACCTCTCCACTCCTGACTTCCAATGTATGAAAAAACTCTGGGTGGGCACGGTTCTAGGCTCTGAGTCAAATGGCCGCAAAGCAGGGGTTCTAATACTCATACATAAAAACTTCCCCTGCAAGGTCCTATCAGTTGACTCGGACTCTCAGGGATGCCTTTTATCTACACATGTTCAAATAGGGACCAGAGACCTAGTAATCTCAAACGTATACGCACCCAACAACTCCACAAAACAGTTCTTTAGTGAGCTAACAACCTGGCTCCTTCACGACCCACACCTCCCACACATAATTGGCAGGGACTTTAACACTACCCTCCACCTAATTGACGACAGATCCTCTCCCAAACGCCCAAGACCCCTCCATGACCCCAGTGCTCCGTCACTTCTGGCTTCCACGATGGACTCCCTCCATCTTCATGACATTTGGCGCCTTCATCACCCCACTGATAGAGAATTCACATTCTACTCTAACCCCCATAATGTCTTCACTAGGGATGAGCTTTGAGTTCGAGTCGAACTCATGTTCGACTCGAACATTGGCTGTTCGCAAGTTCGCCGAACAGCGAACAATTTGGGGTGTTCGCGGCAAATTCGAATGCCGCAGAACACCTTTAAAAGTCTATGGGAGAAATCAAAAGTGCTAATTTTAAAGGCTTATATGCAAGTTATTGTCATAAAAAGTGTTTGGGGACCCGGTTCCTGCCCCAGGGGACATGGATCAATGCAAAAAAAAGTTTTAAAAACGGCCGTTTTTTCAGGAGCAGTGATTTTAATAATGCTTAAAGTCAAACAATAAAAGTGTAATATCCCTTAAAATTTCGTACCTGGGGGGTGTCTATAGTATGCCTGTAAAGGGGCGCATGTTTCCCGTGTTTAGAACAGTCTGACAGCAAAATGACATTTGGAAGGAAAAAACCCATTTAAAACTACCCGCGGCTATTGCATTGCCGACAATACACATAAAAGTTCATTGATAAAAACGGCATGGGAATTCCCCACAGGGAAACCCCGAACCAATATTAAAAAAAAAAATGACGTGGGGGTCCCCCTAAATTCCATACCAGGCCCTTCAGGTCTGGTATGGATATTAAGGGGAACCCCGGCCAAAATTTAAAAAAAAAATGACGTGGGGTTCCCCCTAAATTCCATACCAGACCCTTCAGGTCTGGTATGGATTTTAGGGGAACCCCGCGCCAAAAAAACCCAAAAAAAGGCGTGGGGTCCCCCCAAGGATCCATACCAGACCCTTATCCGAGCACGCAACCTGGCAGGCCGCAGGAAAAGAGGGGGGGACGAGAGTGCGCCCCCTCCCTCCTGAACCGTACCAGGCCACATGCCCTTAACATTGGGAGGGTGCTTTGGGGTAGCCCCCCAAAACACCTTGTCCCCATGTTGATGAGGACAAGGGCCTCATCCCCACAACCCTGGCCGGTGGTTGTGGGGGTCTGCGGGTGGGGGGCTTATCGGAATCTGGAAGCCCCCTTTAACAAGGGGACCCCCAGATCCCGCCCCCCCTGTGTGAAATGGTAAGGGGGTACTTACCCCTACCATTTCACTAAAAAACTGTCAAAAATGTTAAAAATGACAAGAGACAGTTTTTGGCAATTCCTTTATTTAAATGCTTCTTCTTTCTTCGATCTTCCTTCATCTTCACACAGGGGAGGGGCCGGGATCCGGGGGTCCCCTTGTTAAAGGGGGGCTTCCAGATTCCGATAAGCCCCCCGCCCGCAGACCCCCACAACCACCGGCCAGGGTTCTGGGGATGAGGCCCTTGTCCTCATCAACATGGGGACAAGGTGTTTTGGGGGGCTACCCCAAAGCACCCTCCCAATGTTGAGGGCATGTGGCCTGGTACGGTTCAGGAGGGGGGGCCGCACTCTCGTCCCGCCCTCTTTTCCTGCGGCCTGCCAGGTTGCGTGCTCGGATAAGGGTCTGGTATGTATTTTTGGGGGGACCCCACGCCGTTTTTTTTTTTTTTGGCACGGGGTTCCGCTTAAAATCCACACCAGACCTGAAGGGTCTGGTATGGAATTTAGAGGGAACCCCACGTCATTTTTTTTTAAATTTTGGCCGGGGTTCCCCTTAATATCCATACCAGACCTGAAGGGCCTGGTATGAAATTTAGGGGGACTCCCACGTAATTTTTTTTACATTTTGGTTCGGGGTTGCCCTGTGGGGAATTCCCATGCCGTTTTTATCAATGAACTTCTATGTGTATTGTCGGCAATGCAATAGCTGCAGGTAGTTTTAAATGGGTTTTTAGCACTTTTGATTATTCATGCTCGTGTCCCATAGACTTTAACGGTGTTCGCGTGTTCGAGCAAACTTTTTTCCTGTTCGCATGTTCTGGTGCGATCCGAACAGGGGGGTGTTCGGCTCATCCCTAGTCTTCACTAGAATTGACTACCTTTTCTGTTCGGATAACCTTGTCCCACTGATACCGGATGCTGACATACACGACATTGTTATATCTGACCACGCACCCATCTCAGTGACGCTAGACAACCCTGACCTACACCCAAGTCCCAAAATGTGGCGCTTCCCTTCCTACCTTCAAAATAATTCTGATTTCAGATTATACATGGAAAATGCATGGTCAGAATACACCGCGAACGCACCACATGCAGACAACCCGAATCTGTTCTGGGAAGCAGGCAAGGCCTTCCTCAGGGGACGCATTATCTCTTATGCGGCCTCTTTCAAAAAGACCACGCTTAAAAATTACAAAACGGCCAGCTCCCGACTACACCAAGCTCAATGTTCCTTGTACATGGATGACTCCCCTGACAACAGGAAGATTTGGCAGGTAGCTAAACAATCCTTTGATACTTGGGCTGAAACCCTGGAATTAACTAAAAAAGCGCACTTAGATGCCACCCTCCACAAATTCGGCAACAAGGCAGGCAAACTACTTTCTAGGGACGCATCAGGCACTATCCAAACCTCACAAAAAGGCATAAACGAAGCTATGTTACACTACTATTCCTCCCTATACGCGACTGACCATATAGACAATTCGATAGCTTTCTCCTTTCTTGAGAAAGTAACCCTCACATAAATCTCTCCCTCCCAATTGGATGCTCTCAACGCACATCTCCCTTCCTGAAATGTCAACTGTCATTTGGAACCTAGCCCCTTCTAAAGCCCCAGGCCCAGGCGGCTTCACGGGCGAATTCAACAAATCCCTATAATCAATCCTAGAACCCACCCTCCGCAACGTCTATCATCACATTTGGACAGGCGGCCCCTACCTACCCACGGGTAACCAAGCCATTATTAAACTATTAGCAAAAAAGGGCAAGGACCCACAAGAACCAGGTTCATATAGACCTATTTCACTTTTTAATCTTGACGTCAAGATTCTCTCCAAAATTATAGCCACCAGATTAGCCTCTATTATCCCCTCTCTGATACACCCTGCCCAATCGGGGTTTGTGAAGGGCAGGACTGCCACCATGAACCTCAGAAAGGTAATGATGGCCCTGGAACATGCTAAATACACTCCAGAGGGTAACCATGCTATCATCACCCTAGATGTGGAGAAAGCCTTCGATAATGTAAGTTTCGAATGGCTTTCCATGGTCATGACCAAAATGGGTTTCTACGGCCCATTCACTCACCTTATTACCACCATGTACACCGCCCCGGCGGCTAGGCTTGTAACAGCAGGACTCCTTTCGGATGAATTCCATCTCCACAAAGGCACGAGACAGGGATGTCCTTTATCCCCACTCCTCTTCAACATAGCCTTGGAACCCCTATCCAGGTACCTTTCCTACATAGCCCCATTACATGGCATCAAAATCGGCGAACATGAACTATGAACTTCACTCTTCGCTGATGATGTCCTTATTTTCACAGCGAATCCCGCATCCGACATGCTCACGATTAAATCTACCTTTGACCAATTTAGATTGGGGATTAGATTAGATTGCGCATAAATTACAATAAAAGTGAAATACTTCCCATAGGTACTCAGTCCAAACCTCTCTGGGCCCAACAAGCCATCTTCACTGTCGCAAAATCCCATATCACTTACTTAGGAGTAAAAATAGGTAAACTTCCCTCCTCTCTCTACCACCTTAACTATCCCCCCTTACTCACAAAAATCTCTCAGGAACTAGATAACTGGATGGATCTCCCCCTCTCGCTCCTGAGAAGATGCCATCTGGTGAAAATGGTCAGTTTTGCCCGCCTACTCTAACCGCTCCAAACCCTCCCTTTGCTTCTACACCATAAAGATACGAAATTCCTCAATACTGCCATCTCCAAATTCCTTTGGCGAAACAAAAGACCATGCATAGCCTTCACAAAGTTATATCTTCCCAGACGCGAAGGGGGTATTAGCCTCCCAAACATCAGAACATACAACTTAGCCTGTCTACTAAGGATAGGTCTGGACTGGGTAGCCCAAAAGTCTCGCTACTCCAATTATCATCTGGAAACCGCATTGACACGCCCTTACTCCTTGGTAGCCCTCCTCCACTGCAAGTGGAAATCCCTTCCACCATCACTTTCGCACAACCTCCTGTTACGGGACACTGCAATTGCCTGGAGAGAAGTGAGGAAAAGCCTCAAACTACCACCCTTCATCTCTAGCCATCTTCCGATACAAGGAAACCCAAGCTTCCATCCAGGTCTGGAACATCAACCCTATGTCACATGGCAACAAAATGGCCTCACCAAATTCTCTTTACTATGTGACATAGAGACTGGTCGGCCTATCAATTTCCAAACTATAGCTGACAAATTCTCACTCCCACCATCACATGCCTTCCAATATGCACAATGCATCAGCTTTCTGAAAAATGCCTGCAGAGACGACCGTAAAAGGTTCAAGTCATCTTTCATGGATATCCTTCTCTCTGAGGACTCATACAAAATTTCAGATATTTACAAACCTCTTCTTCTGAAAATAACTCCCCCTCTCACAGCCTCATCAGCGGCCAATTGGGCAAGAGACTTTCCGGATACTGAGCTGGTGGATAAAATTCTACAAGGCCTTAATGCCATCCACAAATTGGTTCCCAACAAATCTTGGAGGGAAACCCAATTGAAAATAGTGCACCGGGCTCATATACCCTTCCTCTCGACCAAACAAGGTCAAACCGCCTCTATCTGCCCTCTCTGTCAACACCCCAGGCCTTCCCTGACTCATGGCTTCTGGTCATGCACATATATCTCCATATTCTGGGATCGAGTCCTATCCTACATCTTTGAAATAACCTTGCTGAAACTGCCCAAAGACCCCCTGCTCCTTATCTTTGGCCACTGGGACCCCCAGCTGCTGCCCTAGTCACTCAATTCTACCCCTTCTGGCAAAGACTGGTCCCTAATATGCCTCCTACTAGCCAGAAGAGCCATCCTGAAAAACTGGATCTCCAGCTCACCGCCGAACACCTCACAAGTCAAAAGAGACCTCTTACAACTACTATTTAAAGACAAACTCAACAAAGACCTATCGCATGAAAAAAACAAAACACGTTTCTACCACACATGGCAACCTTTTATGGTCTTAACGCTCACTCCTATGGATCAAACAAAACTCGAGGAACTCTCATTCTCATACCATGGGCCTCCCTCAACACCGTAAGTGAGGCTGCTTTCTTCAACTGAAAAACCCACTACAACATAAGGTACTCACCTTTACCCGTGAGACAATCTCGCACCCACCAACTCCTTCTCCTCATTCAAACGGAGAATGCTACCCTCGACTCCACAGCCGCAACCTCGAAGCCTACCCCCAAGATACCTCTTTAACATGAACTTGGTGCTTATCCCCTTCCCCCCATCCCCCCCCCTTTTTTTTCTTCCCTCTCCCCTCCCCACACCTCCTCCTAGATAATTCATTGGTATTGCCTTGGTTAATCTAGGAACCCTTCTCCTTAGATCCATCCAGTTACCCCCTTCTTTTTAATCTGAAGGCTACAACTTTTGATCCCCTATAAGACATATTGTTACTGTTATGTATCTTGATTCTTCCATCATAACTGTTTTTTCTCTGTACAAAAAATACTGATACTGTTGAAATTACACTCTGTATGTAGCATCTTTCAATAAAATCTAAGGAAAAAAAAATATAGATCTATAAACTTATTGAACTATTTTATTTTCAACTTACTCGACCTTTGCCTACTATTTTTGAAATAGTGATTCTGCTCTAAATACCATCATATTTCCTTGCATTAAATGTATTGTGTAATCTCATGAATAAGTATGTAATGTAGCTGAAACTTTGAAATTAATCTTTTTTGTTCCTATATACTGTACCTTTGAAAAATAAAGAATTATAAGACAAGAAATGTAATTACTGCTAGTGATATTCAAGGCATCCAGGTCTTGTATAAAACAGGTGGAGAGAAATGTGCATTTTATGCCGCGTACACACGGTCGGACTTTTCGGCTGCAAAAGTCCGACAGCCCGACCGACAGACTTTCGACGGACTTTCGACGGACTTTTGGCGGACTTGCGGCGGACTTTCTAACGAATGGACTTGCCTACATACGATCGCACAAAAGTCCGACGGATTCGTACGTGATGACGTACACCAGACTAAAATAAGGAAGTTGATAGCCAGTAGCCAATAGCTGCCCTAGCATGGGTTTTTGTCCGTTGGACTAGCATACAGACGAGCGGATTTCTGGGTCCGGCGGAGTTACGACGTAAAGATTTGAAGCATGTTTCAAATCTAAAGTCTGTCAGATTTGCGGCTGGAATAGTCCGTGGAAAGTCCGGGGAAGCCCACACACAATCGAATTGTCCGCCGGATTTGGTCCGTTGGCGTACGTCGGACTTTTGTAGACGAAAAGTCCGACCGTGTGTACGCGGCATTAGTCACAGCAAAAAAATCTCATGCTGGTTAGAAAAAAGAAAACAATTGCTGTGTCCCTGCTAAATGTTCAGTTTGTGTGTTATTTCATGCATTGTATTAGACAATAAAGCTTTACCTTCTAGTCATCCTCTTTTTTTATAATTTCTTCCTAATAACTGTCTTATTCACTAAACTAAAAAATGTAAGATGCGTAGCTCAACTATACATAGCAAGGTGTTAGAATTCATCTCACACCTTTCTCACATGTCTGCTTAGCATAAATTGACATTATATTTGTCGCTATACAGTGGTATATTAAATGAGGAATTCTAGTTTATTAGAAGCCAGCAGCCAGGAGTAGGAGCATTGAATTGTAAAGGGACTGTAAAGGCAGCGATCTCTAGCAGTCATCCATTCTCTTAAAGTGATACTAAAGGTTCCTATTTTTTAGACAAATAAACATGTTTTACTTATCTGCTGTGTGCAGTGGTTTTATACAGAGCAGCCCAGATCCTCCTCTTCTCGGGTCCCCCACTTGCACTCCTGGCTCCTCCCCCCACTGAGTGCCCCCAGGGCAAGCTGCTACTGCGAGCCTCCCCTGCTCCCCTTTCACTGGCTATGACTAACATCAGCAGGAGCCAATGGTTCCCACTGCTGTGTCTTGGCCAATAAGGAGGGAGAGACCTGGGAGAGCTTCTGCTTTTGTGCACATCGCTGGATCAGGTTCAGGCTCAGGTGAGTATAAGGGGGACTGAGGGGGAATCCGCACACAAAAGTTTTTTTTTACCTTCATGCATAAAATGCATGAAGGTTAAAAAAAAACCCTAAAGGGGTTGTAAACCCTTGTGTTTTTTCACCTTAATGCATCCTATGCATTAAGATGAAAAAGCACCTGGCAGTGACCAGCCCCCCAGCCCCCCTGTTTTACTTACCTGAACCCTGGAATTTCACATGCCGGAGACGCTCTCTTCCTCTGCCCGGGGTTCTCGGCTCTTGATTGTATAGATTGATAGCAGCACAGCCATTGGCTCCTGCTGCTGTCAATCAAATCTAATGATGCGGACGATGGGGAGGGCGGGGCCGAGTCCGGCATTCATGTCTATGGACGCAAATGCTGGACTCGGGAGTGCGCCCGCAAGGTAACCCACCGGTAGAGCGCTTCTCATAGGGGGTTATCTCATGTGGGGAGGAGCCGCGAGAGCCTCAGAGGGACCGCAGAAGAGGATGTTCGGGGCCACTCTGTGCAAAACGAGCTGCACAGTGGAAGTAAGTATGATATGTTTATTTAAAAAAAATAAAAAACAATTCTTTACAATCACTTTAAAGTTTTACTAAACCCAGGAAACTGCATTCACCATATATGGTCTCCCACAGTACACATAACATGGAAATACAATAGTTTTAGTAAATATAAACTGCTAAATACTTTTTCTCATCAGCAGTTAGAACAGTCCTGTGACTTCTATCAGTGTCTGGTTAAAGCTTGTAGGAGGAGTTTTAATTCTCCCCTGGTTGTCCTATAAGGCTGCAGGACCCCTGACCCTCTGTCTAGACAGCGCTGATTGGCCCTGTGCTGATCACGTGCACCCTGCCAAGAAAAAAAAACTCTCTGCAATACACACCAAACTAAACATGTGCAGCTTGTCCCCTAGCCTCTGTTCTATGAGGAGATGGCTTGGGAACAGTGGAAGAAGAGGAGGAACAGAGAAAATAGGATCAAACAGCCTCTTTACACAATGTAGAGGATTAAGCCCTTAGGTTGCACAGTGACTATAACAAGCATGTTTTACTGCATATACAGGCTGATTTTACTGCTGTTGGTTTAGTAACACTTTAAGCCTTTTGAACCACTTTAACTGTCTCCTACAACATGTCCTAACCACACCATTAGCATGCCCAGTCTCTAACGATTTCCTATAGTAAGTCTGCACTCTTTGGAAGTTTTCTGTAACATTGCATATACTAAATATTATGTGCAGCCCTTTCATGATATCAGGGGTGATAGTTGAGAGCACCTATATCTCCTACGTTTGTGGACAGGGCTTAACGCACGCGAAAGGGGACCCTGGGAACTTCACTTGCTAATACCTGTATGGTGGAAGCTGTGGTCATGGGAACTCTGCACTCCAACATAGAAGTGTGTAAAACTTTCAGTACAATTAACACTTTGTGCACAGTTCACTTCACCACGACTTCACACTTGTTTAACCACATTGGCCATCTTCTTCACCATGCAGCACTCCTGAGGGGATACCGTAGAGCCTGTATCCCGCTTCTCCAGCCTAGCTTTGATGTCACCTCACTCACAGTGATATACTTGGGCTTCTCAATAGTATTAAATATAAACTCTCTGAGCTTCTGTACTTCTGAGGAGACTCTCATTCACTCTTCCCCGAGACCTAAAGGCTCGATAGATAGGGGCTTCACTCCGTGATGTCGGTCCCATATACATGGCAGCGGTCGCTAGAGAGGGGGTTCAACTAAGAAACCCCCCCCACTACCAGAGCACTTTGTCATCCCTGCCAAGTCCCACTATGTACTCGCCAGCTGGCAGCTAAAACACCGAACACTCCTCTAGTTATTCATGGCAATGGCAATATAGCCTTTACTTTACAGCATTTATCACCACTTGTTAACCCTTGGTAGTGCTCATCTCCTGTTGTAAGCCATGTTCTTTTGTACGCCTTACATGCACCCCTTTGTAAAAAATTCAGACCAGGCACTTTTAGAACTTCCAGAACATTTACTTTAACGTCTTGCAGATACAGAATTAATGTAACACAGTCTCTTACAAGTGTCTCCAAACACAGCTCTAGCTCATCCTAGCTTAGGCTGTCCAGTTCCTACCTCTTAGTTAGGAACATTCCCTTCAGTAGAGTGCATGATCTGACTTCCGACAGCCCAACTGGGTACCCCAAAAGGGGAGGCCACATGCTCAGAGGAGAATTAGATTCGGCAGCATTTCTGCCTATCTGTTCCCATGAGGAAGGCCAAGAACCCCAACAGGTTGCCTCCCCTTGAGATTACAGCCCACCTCAAGGGGCAGATCTATGAACACCCAAGAGTTAGTAACCCTTACTTGTTCCTGGGCAGCCTGCTATACACAAACCTTACTAACACATACTAGAAACAAAGTAACTGTTAATAACATGAGGTTGTGTGAACCCCACAGAAGGCACCTACCTACAAGTTAACAACCACTGGCTTACAGTGACCAATTCCTTTGCATATTCCAGTAAAACAAACAGGATCACTTAACTCCCCATCTTCCCACCAGTAGTTTCTCCCCTTTCGTCACTGCTGCTTCATTCTGCTTGGATAATAGAAGTGGAAGTTTAACCTCCAAACCATCCTTAGCAAAGGAAATTTTGATACATACAGGGCTGGGTTATTTGACAATACATTTCTTTAAGTAGTTGGTAATGAATGTGTAAGGTCTGGGATTTGGCAGGGCAGTAACTGTCTCACTTCAGATAACATCTAACTCCTGACACTCAAGCTAAAGGTTTAGGCTCAGACAGAAGTAGATAATGAAAGCTTCTTGGGTCCAGTAGCATATGCTACCATTTTTGCTGCACAACTGTATCCATGTGATGCTGCACTTTGCATGTCATATTGTGCTGCGTTATTTTTTTGGGGTATGGGTACCAAAATAAAGGGTTGATGGCTAAGATAAGAGGTATCAGCTCTGTGGACATAGTTATGCAGCATGCATGGCTAACACCCAAAGGACTCTAAGTCACGTGTATGAAAGTTTGGGGTTTTTGTGTCAACAATTTTCCTGTACAACATGTAGGTAGGTGCAGTCTGCTTTCTCCACTGCAGGTTGCGCTTGAAGGAAGCAGTACGACAGCTGGAGAGGAAGTCAGGAGAAACTTGGTTTCTCTATGGTTTTCGGGCCCCCCGAGGCAGCGTTCCAGTTGGCTATGCTACATTCAGATGACCCCTGGCAGCCATCTTGGGTCAGCGGAGTGAATGTTTCCCGGTGGGGCATTCTCCTGCTGGGCTAATTGTAGCTGAGCATTCTCTTCAATACAAATTGAGTTACAGTACCTGCAACCAGGCTCTGTGTCAATACTGTCACTGCACCTGCCTACAAACACACACATATTGAGCAGACAGGGATGTATAAAGGTTCACTTTATATATCAGCCTTCCTTTACTACTCTAGTACAATAACCTTTAGGTATCACAGTGGTGTGCCCAACTCAACACATTTTAAATGTCAGGACAAAGTTGTCAAGGCTGACCTACTGTTAACCTGACTACTTTCTGTTGATTAGTGTTCTCTGTAATATCACAGTTAGACCAAAACAGACATTACAACATACATTACTGGTAAATGGAAGAAGGTGCCAAAATGGTGTCCTATGGTGGAATTAGGCTGCAATACTTAACAAATGTAATTTATGCACTTCGACTCCGTATACTGCATATGGCATTTCATATTATTAGTCCCATAGCAGGGGTGTATCAATCGATTGCTCCATACACCATGCAATCAAAGTGGGAGTACTGGAGTTTTCCAAAATCAAAAATGATTAGTAATTACTACACTTGATCAGAAGTAATTTTTCAGTTAAGCAACCGGATCAACTGGTTAGCACTACACCCAGTACTAGTTCTAGTAGTAGTTCTCCCATAGGTACCAATAGACTATTATTAGCAAAAATACTGTAGATTGTACTCTTAAAACAGGATTTACACTGTTCCATGTTTAGTTACTTATTTTTATGAGCACATAAATGGATTTACTAGCTTAAAACTGCCAACATTTAGGTGCCAAGTTTAATTCCACTCTTCCCACTTTCAGAAAGTGCGTAAAGGCCAAGTACACCAGGAAATTCACTCACTGATGCCAGTTCCTTCTGTCAATGGCTGTACAAACAAGGCTGTTTTGATCACCCAGCTTGCCAGTGTAGCCAAGTCCTGGGGCTCTCCGGGCCTAATGGTGACTTCCAGAGTTATGCTGCGTACACACGAGCGGACTGCCTGACAGAAAAAGTCAGACGGAAGCTTTTCATCGTATATACCGATCGTGTGTAGGCCTCATCAGACTTTTGTTTTCAAAAAATCTGACAGGCTTAGAAATAGAACATGTTCTAAATCTTTCCGAAGGACCCAATTCCTATCGGGAAAACCGATCGTCTGTATGCTGATCCGACGGACCAAAAAAGACCCATGCTCTGAAGCAAGTACAAGACGGAAGCTATTGGCTACTGGCTATTGAACTACCTTTTTCTAGTCCCGTCGTAAGTGTTGTACGTCACCGCGTTCTGGACGGTCGGACTTTGGTTGGACTTTGGGTTGACCGTGTGTAGGCAAGACTGCTTGAATGGAATTCTATCGAAGTTACGTCGGAGAAACCGTCAGAGTTTAATACGACGGCTAGACCGGTTGTGTGTACGCGGCATTAGGGACAGCTGACATCCTTCTGTGTAGAATGGGTTACAAGGCATGGTGGGTGCAATGTAAGGTAGATTAATGGGCGCCAGACACTTCTTGAATGCAAAGAGATTTATTCTCTCTTAAACAGAACTGTGGGAGAGGAGGTTAGGGCCAGGAGACCCTTCAGTAGTTGCAATGTTAATTAGCAGACTTCGAGACTTCTATAGGTAGACAGCCATGCAGGGAAAGGCACCCAGCCGGACGCGACATCTGCATGTGTAGACACGCTGTCTCCTATGGCAACAGTCTTGAACAGTTTCTAACAAAGGTTGCAATTAACTCTTTCACTTCCTCCACAATCTCTTCTTTTGGTTTTCACTCAACTGAGCTCACAGCCTATCACCTAGACCCACTGATCCACTGCCATTGAATCTCCTGAGCTCCTGCAATCTTCTCACTGAGTATCTTCCTCAAGCGTCACCCCCGCGTCCCTGCTGGGTCCCTAGCATGGCACTGACAGATTTTCCTCAAGCGTCACCCCACTGGCCTGCTCGGTGCCAGGCTTGGCAAACAAGACTGCCTAGCAAGCATCACCTCTGCTGGCTGGGTCCCTGTCTTGACACCTGCCAAAGTTTCCCAAATCTTCACCGTCCCCGGTTGGGAGAATGCTGCTCTGGTACTTTCTTCGCTTATTTACGGTGGTCCCTGGTAATAAGGTGGATAGTCCCTTAGTGGCAACAGCTTCCTCTCTACCTTTGACCACGACAGGTTCTCCGTCCAGGAGAACTGTATGCTTCTCTCTTGCTTCTGGATAGGCCCTCAGACAGCCTAGCAGCCCAGGGCAGGATAGGCCTCAGGCTCTGGTCTAGCAGCCCAGGGCAATACAACACACGTCCACTCCGACAGCCGCCCAGGTGGCACAGAACCTGATCGCCTGACCTCACCCAAATAAATAGGCTCTCCCAGCAGGCCAAGGGACCCAAGAAAATCCCTGCCCATTGGCTGAGACACCCCATCTATTCCTAATCTGTCCTTAGAATGCTCTTGTCTTATCTAATGCCACCAGATACCCGGCCATCTAGTGACAGAGAGAAGTGCAGCAACTCCAGAATTAGGGTGGAATCAATTGATCTCATATCAATTGGCCAAGGCAACTATCACTTGGCAGATGAATTTAAGAGCAACCTTGCCTAAACAGCAGGGTGCTATACCAGCTTGTGTAAAGTGACCCAAAGGTTAAAAAAAAACAGCGCCAGACTTGCCAACAAATTTTCCTTTGAAAAATCATTGTGACCAGTAAAGCCTTTGGCAAAAACATTGCTAATGTCGCGTACACACGAGCGGACTTTCCGTCAGAGTAGACTCTGACAGTCTTTCTGACGGAGTTCCATGGAAACTGACTTGCCTACACATGATCACACCAAAGTCAGATAGTTTAGAATGCGATGATGTACGACGGGACTAGAAAAAGGAAGTTCAATAGCCAGTAGCCAATAGCTGCCTTTGCGTTGTTTTTGGTCCGTCGGACTAGCATACAGACGAACGGTTTTCTCTATAGGAATTGAGTCAGTCGGAAAGATTTGAAACATGTTCTATTTCTAGGTCCGTCAGAATTTTTGAATGAAAAAGGTCCGGTGAAGCCCACACGCGATCGGAGTGTCTGACGGAATGATTCTGTCGGACCTTTTCTACCCGGAAAGTCTGGTCGTGTGTACGTGGCATAAGGCATCATGCCCATGGGCATTTTAAAAAATGAGCTGCAAAGCTAGTACCAATGCTAGGAAAAAAAGCAGCGCCAAAAACACAATTTTTTTCACGTTTTGCATTGGCGTCAATGCGCGTTTAGCCACGCTAGCTTTGAGCTGCGTTTCTCTGTCTCTATTCAAAATCAATGGTTCCCTATGGGAGCCCATTGATTTGAATAGAAGTCGCACCAGAAGTCGGATCCAGATGATCCAACTTGTGGTGTGACTTGTGTGCTGAGAATCTTGAAGGGGAACCCTGACAAAATTTTGCGTGAGGTTCCCCCCAAGATCCATACCAGCCCCTTATCCGAGCACGCAGCCTGGCAGGTCAGGAAAGGGGGGTCCATACCAGGCCACATGCCCTCAACATGGGGGGGTTGGTGCTTTGGGCCAGAGGGGACTCCTGCACCCCCCCCCAATACACCTTGTCCCCATGTTGATGAGTACAAGGGCCTCTTCCCGACAACCCTTGCCCGGTGGTTGTCGGGGTCTGCAGGCGGGGACTTATCACGGCCCGCCACCCTAGGTGAATGAATATGGGGTACATCGTACGCCTACCAATTCACCTATATAAAAGTGTGTAAAAAAAAAAACACATTACACTGGTCCTGGTTTTTTTTTTAGAGCTTAAAAACGCCTATGCCACTTACAGCTCAAAAACGCGATGGTGGGCATGATGCCATAGGTTAACATGGAGAACCGTTTTTAAGCTGCAAAAAACACTCATAAAAGCGGCTGTAAAAACATCTGTGGGCCTGAGGCCTTAAAGGCATAATGTCCTTTGGGTCTCTTTTATGTGGAATTCCCAAAGGGGCTGATGTCTCAACTTGCCTGACTAAAGACTACACAGGGCTGCCTTTGATGCTGGGCAAAAGGGGCAGCTGCCTTAGGTCCAGTTATTCTTGTGGGGCCAAAAGCAGCTGCCCCTTGATCCAGTGCTGTCTGGAAATAGTTGTTCAGTGGATTTGTCTATCACTCACGAGATGGGGGCGGAATTGAATGTTGGGAGTGCTGGAGATTGGTTGGGGGTTATGTCTGTGGACTTTGCGGTAATTGACCAGCTTGGTAAGGTAAACCTTTTCTGGGGAGAGCGTCTGTCAGTCCCGGGCACAGTCACACTGACCCCTCTCCCTCATCGACCTGCTGTAGAACTACTTCACTGGAGGGTTTGGCAGGGTGTGCCTGGTGTTCGCCTGACATCCTCTGGACATAATATAGGTGAGACCGATGGGGGGAGACAGGGGAGGAGGTCCTGTGTAATGATGGGGGTAGTATGGGGAAGGGGGTCTTGTGTAATGATGGGGGTAGTATGGGGGAGGAGGTCCTGTCTAATGATGGGGGTAGTATAGGGGAAGGGGATCCTGTGTAATAATGGAGGTAGCATGGGGGGAGGGGTCCTGTGAAATGATGGGGGTAGTATGAGGGAGGGATCCTGTGTAATAAAGGGGTAGTATGGGGGGAGGGATGCTGTGTAATGATGGGGGTAGTATGGGGTAGGGGATCTTTGGTAATGATGGGGATCAAGCTAGGGAGTTGTTTGTGGACCATTTTTTTATGTTTACATTATTAAAGTTCTTCTTAGAAAAAGTATCTCACAAAAGTGAGTACACCCCTCACATTTTTATTATCTTTTCATGTGACAACACTGAAGAAATGACATTTTGCTACAATGTAAAGTAGTGAGTGTACAGCTTGTATAACAGTGTAAATTTGCTGTCCACTCAAAATAATTGACACACAGCCATTAATGTCTAAACCGCTGGCAACAAAAGTGGGTACACTCCTAAGTGAAAATGTCCAAATTGGGCCCAAAGTGTCAATATTTTGTGTGGCCACCATTATTTTCCAGCACTGCCTTAACCCTCTTGGGCATGGAGATCACCAGAGCTTCACAGGTTGCCACTGGAGTCCTCTTCCACTCCTCCATGATGACATTACGAAGCTGGTGGATGTTAGAGACCTTGCACTCCCCCACCTTCCATTTGAGGATGCCCCACAGATGCTCAATAGGGTTTAGGTCTGGAGACATGCTTGGCCAGTCCATCACCTTTACCCTCAGCTTCTTTAGCAAGGCAGTGGTCGTCTTGGAGGTGTGTTTGAGGTTGTTACCATGTTGGAATACTGCCCTGCAGCCCAGTCTCCAAAGGGAGGGGATCATGCTCTACTTCAGTATCAGTGGCGGCTGGTGAAGTTTTAGGATGGAGGGGGCGCCAGACCCCGCCCTTCCTTTTTGACCCCTTCCACTTGGTGAAAATGGGTGTTGTTTCAGCAAAATAATAGGCGTGGCTCTAAGGTGGTGTGGTTAGTGTCTGAGATTAACAAGGGATGGAGGGACAGCAGCCCAAGATCCTACACAACAATAGAGTGAGAGAGATATAATTTTGCCCCTGTTCAAACCATTAGTAAGACCTCATCTGGAATATGCAGTTCAGTTTTGGGCACCAGTTCTCAAAAAGGATATCGGGGAACTGGAGAAAGTGCAGAGAAGGGCAACCAAACTGATAAGAGGCATGGGGGAGCTCAGCTATGAGGAAAGATTAGAGGAACTGAATTTGTTCACTCTTGAGAAGAGGAGAATAAGGGGGGATATGATCAACATGTTCAAATATATAAGGGGTCCATATAGTGAACTTGGTGTTGAGTTATTCACTTTACGGTCAACACAGAGGACAAGGGGGCACTCTTTACGACTGGAGGAAAAGAGATTTCATCTCCAAATACGGAAAGGTTTCTTCACAGTAAGAGCTGTGAAAATGTGGAATAGACTCCCTCCAGAGGTGGTTCTGGCCAGCTCAGTAGATTGCTTTAGGAAAGGCCTGGATACTTTCCTAAATGTACATAATATAACTGGGTACTGACATTTAAAGGTAAAGTTGATCCAGGGAAAATCCGATTGCCTCTCTGGGATCAGGAAGGAATTTTTTCCCCTGCTGTAGCAAATTGGAGCATGCTCTGCTGGGGTTTTTTGCCTTCCTCTGGATCAACTGTGGGTATAGTATTGGGTATATTGGATTGTACTTATTTTATTTTTTTTTTATGGTTGAACTGGATGGACTTGTGTCTTTTTTCAACCTGACTAACTATGTAACTATGTAATAGAAATATGTGTATTCTAGAATGTTTAACAATCAGTAGATAAAGATATTCCAAACACCTGGTGTTAGCACATCAATCATCCCGGTACCATGGTTGTTATGCTGTCAGGATGATTGAAGTGCATTATTTCTATTATTACATTGTAATATAAAATGAAATCATTCAACTCACCATAATGCAGAATCAGTGGGAGCCCTGAGCGTGTCACTAGCCATGTCGCCTGCCACCAGATGCCATCAGGTGTTCCCAGCGGAGTCCGTCCTTACATCAGGTGCCCCCAGCAGAGTCCCTCCTTACATGCAGCCTGTGTCACATAAAATGCAGCCTGTGTCCCACCAAATGCAGCAGCCTATGTCCCACCAAATGCAGCAGCCTGTGTCACCACCAAATGCAGCAGCCTGTGTCACCACCAAATGCAGCAGCCTGTGTCACCACCAATTGCAGCAGCCTATGTCACCACCATTAGCAGCAGCATGTGTCCCCAACAAAATGCAGCAACCTGCGTCACCACCAAATTGCAGCAGCCTGTGTCACCACCAATTGCAGCAGCATGTGTCACCACCAATTGCAGCAGCATGTGTCACCACCAAATTGCAGCAGCCTGTGTCACCACCAAATTGCAGCAGCCTGTGTCACCACCAAATTGCAGCAGCATGTGTCACCACCAATTGCAGCAGCATGTGTCACCACCAAATTGCAGCCGCCTGTGTCACCACCAAATTTCAGCAGCCTGCCTGTGTCACATCAAACCCCCCCTCCCCCCGTTACTCACCTTGCTGTGTGTTGTCCTCTCCATCGGTGTCTCCTGTGGAGAGGTCCGCTCCTCTCATACTTCCTGTTTCCTCTCCCTCTCGCGCAATAGGAAAGAGAAACAGGAAGTGACATCAAATTGAGATGTCAATCAAATCTGAAGCGCGGAGTAGTTTCCGCTCGGCGCCTGTAATATATATTACTATAGGACCCGGGCGGAAGCTACTCGGTGCTTCAGAAAGCGCCCCAAGGCAGGCTAAACGCCCGCAAATGTAGTGCCAAGTCTGCAATCTCGTGATTGCATAGACGTGGCGCTTCCCATAAGTGCGTCCGAACACAGTGCACTTAAGGACCTTTTTTTGTATTTTTTTTTTTAAAGGGCCAGCTTTAAAATTTTTTTTTTTTTTAAGATTTTTTTTTGTTACTGCCTGGAAGGGGGGGGGGGTGTGGATGTGTGCACCCAGGCACCCCCTATGGACGGGCCGCCACTGTTCAGTATGTCACAGTACATGTTGGCATTCATGATTCCCTCAATGAACTGTAACTCCCTAGTGCCGGCAGCACTCATGCAGCCCCAGACCATGACACTCCAACCACCATGCTTGACTGTAGGCATGACACACTTGCCTTTGTACTCTTCACCTGGTTGCCGCCATACACGCTTGACACCACCTGAACCAAATACAGTTATCTTGGTCTCATCTGACCACAGGCCATGGTTCCAGTAATCCATGTCCTTAGTCTGCTTGTCTTCAGTAAACTGTTTACGGGCTTTCTTGTGCATCACCTTTAGAAGAGGCTTCCTTCTGGGACGACTGCCAAGCAGACCAATTTGATGCAGTGTGCGGCGTATGGTCTGAGCACTGACAGGCTGACCCCCCACCCCTTCAACCTCTGCAGCAATGCTGGCAGCACTCATACATCTATTTCCCAAAGACAACCTCTGGATATGATGCTGAGCATGTGCATACAACTTCTTTGGTCGACCATGGCGAGGTCTGTTCTGATTGTAACCTGTCCTGTTAAACTGATGTATGGTCTTGGCCACTGTGCTGCAACTCAGTTTCAGGGTCTTGGCAATCTTCTTATAGCCTAGGCCAGTGATGGCAAACCTTGGCACCCCAGATGTTTTGGAACTAACTATATTTCCCATGATGCTCATGCACTCTGCATTGTAGTTGAGCATCATGGGAAATGTAGTTAACAAAAAAAAAAAATCTGGGGTGCCAAGGTTCGCCATCACTGGCCTAGGCCATCTTTATGTAGAGCAACAATTGTTTTTTTCAGATCCTCAGAGAGTTCTTTGCCATGAGGTGCCATGTTGAACTTTCAGTGACCCGTATGAGAGAGTGAGAGCGATTACACCAAATTTAACACACCTGCTTCCCATTCGCACCTGAGACCTTGTAACACTAACAAGTCACATGACACTGGGGAGCTAAAATGGCTAATTTGGCCCAATTTGGACATTTTCACTTCGGGCGTACTCACTTTTGTTGCCAGTGGTTTAGACATTAATGGCTGTGTGTTGAGTTATTTTGAGGGGACAGCAAATTTACACTGTTATACAAGCTGTACACTCACTACTTTACATTGTAGCAAAGTGTCATTTCTTCAGTGTTGTCATATGAAGAGATATAATAAAATATTTACAAAAATGTGAGGTGTGTACTCACTTTTGTGAGATGCTGTAAGTCAGGGGTAGGCAACCTCAGCACTCCAGCTGTGGTGAAACTACAAATCCGATCATGCCTCTGCCTCTAGGAGTCAAGCCTGTGATTGTCAGGGCCTTGCAATGTCTCCTGGGACTTGTAGTTTCACCACAGCTGGAGGGCCAAGGTTGCCTACCCCTGCTGTAAGTCTATGTGTGTGTGTTTGTTCTTTGGAGTGTTGGGGTGGAGAGCAAAATTGCATGGGGGAGGGGCAAGAAAATTTTTGCCCAGGGGCCAATCAATATTAAAGATAGCCCTGAGACTACATGAAGCGGATCAACGAAGAAACCAAGAAAAGACCATAGATCTGTATAGGCAGGCCTTTCTGGTTGGTCCCACTTTTATCCCAGGTTCTGCATCCTTGATTATGCAAACAGCCAGGCACAAGGCAATTTTCACAGCCAGGTGCACACAATCTCAGTATTGCACACACGGAACATGCAGATAGTGTCTTTTTTGTTTTTTTTACTGTTTGTCGAACTGGGATGGGGCTAGGGATAGGATTACTCAGAACTAGACAAACTTGATCAGGGACACTATCTAGAGCACAGCTAGCTCCTATAGAACAGTCTTTTGTGCAGAAAATTATGTAGAGCTCAGCACAGGGGGAATCCCACAGTGGAAACAGCCTTGGCAGCAGGTCTGGAACAGTTCCTCCTCAAAAACGTCTTGTCATCTTTTTGATGATTTCATGGTGTTCTATAATTGAACAAAGGGCATTGGAATGTTGTAATGTCCCCTTGTCCATTCACAGAATGCCTTATAGCCTTTGAAATTGGCTTTACATATACTTTAATATTTCACATTTTATTTACCAATTCCAGTTTTTAACCACTTGACCACACTGTACCTATATGAAATTTTTGTCCTTTTTTTTCACACAAATAGAGCTTTGTTTTGGTGGTATTTAATCACCGCTGGGTTCTTTATTTTTTGCGCTATAAAAGAAAAAAGACCAAAAAATCTGTAAAAAAATGCATTTTTCTTAGTTTCTGTTACAAAGTTTAGCAAATTAGTATTTTTTCTTCATATTTTTTGGCCAAAATTTATACCGCTACATATCTTTGGTAAAAATAACCCAAATCCGTGTATATTATTTGGTCTTTGTGAAAGTTATAGAGTCCACAAGCTATGGTGCCAATATCTGAAAATTGATCACACCTGAAGTACTGACGGCTAATCTAATTTCTTGACCCCTTTTTGGAAAGAAGACATTCCAAGGTATTTAGAAAGATGCATGGTGAGTTTTTTGAAGTTGTCATTTTTTCCCACAATTCTTTGCAAAATCAAGTTTTTTTTTAACTTTTTTTTTTTTCACAAAATTGTCAAATTAGCAGGTTATTTCTCACACACCGCATATGCATACCACAAATTACACCCCAAAACACATTCTGCTATTACTCCCGAGTATGGCGATACCACATGTGTGAGACTTTTACACAGCGTGGCCACATACAGAGGCCCAACATGCACAGAGCACCTTCAGGCGTTCTGGAGCACCTAGGCCAGTTCTGACATTTCTCTCCTACATGTAAAAATCATCATTTATTAGCTAGAAAATTACATAGAACCCCAAAACATTATATTTGTTTTTTTTAGCAAAGACCCTAGAGAATACAATGGCAGTCATTGCAACTTTTTATCTCGCACGGTATTTGCGCAGCAATTTTTTGAACGCGTTTTTTTGGAAAAAAAACTGTTTTGTGCTTTTAAAAAATAACAAAACAGTAAAGTTAGCCCAATGTTTTTGCATAATGTGAAAGATGAATTTACGCCGAGTAAATAGATACCCAACATGTCACCTTTCAAAATTGCACGCGCTTGTGGAATGGCGCCAAACTTCACTACTCAAAAATCCCCATAGGCGACGCTTTAAAATTTTTTACTGGTTACATGTTTTGAGTTACAGAGGAGGTCTAGGGCCAAAATTATTGCACTCGCTCTACCGATCGCAGCAATACCTCACATGTGTGGTTTGAACACCGTTTTCATATGTGGGCGGGACTTACATATGCGTTCGCTTCTGCATGCGAGCACACAGGGACAGGGGCGCTTTAAATTTTTTTTTTTTATTGTTCATTTCACTTTATTTTAGTTTGACACTTTTTTCCAAACAAACATTTTTTTGACCACTTTTATTCCTATTACAAGGAATATAAACATCCCTTGTAATAGGAATATGGCATGACAGGTCATCTTTACAGTGAGATATGGGGTCAATAAGACCCCACATCTCACCTCTAGGCTGGGAAGCCTGAAATAAAAAAAAAAAAGATCCTGGCTTTGATCGTAGTGGTGAGTCGGTAGAAGCACCGGAGGGCGGCGGGAGGGGGGGACGTCCCCACTCGCCTCCCATAAGAACGATCAAGCAGTGGAACAGCCACTATGATCATTCTTATGGTGTAGGGAATAGCCGGCTAAAAAAGTTGATATCTGAATGATACCTGTAGCTGCACCCATCATTCAGATATCCCTGCACAAAGTCAAGGACGTCGTATGACAGCCGGCGGGCGGGAAGTGGTTAAAACACATTTTTTTTAACACAAACTTGTACATTTATACAATATTTCTAACACATAACATGTACATACCAAAAATGAAACCCCAAAATAGATTCTCCTACTCCTCCTGGGTACAGCGATACCACATGTGTGAGACTTCCACAGCCTGGCCACATACAGAGGCCGACTACAGCCGAGTATGACAGAGTATGGCTGAGCATGGCAGAGCATGGCTGAGCATGGCAGGGTATGGCCTAGGCATGGCTGGGTATGGCTGAGTTTTGCAGGGTATGGCTGGGTATCACCGAGTATTGCAGAGTATGGCTGGATATCACCGAGTATTGCAGAGTATGGCTGGGTATGGCGGGGTATGGCAGAGTATGGCGGGGTATTGCAGAGTATGGCGGGGTATTGGAGAGTATGGCAGGGTATCGCCGAGTATGGCTGAGTATGGCAGGGTATTGCAGGATATTGCTGAGTATGACTGGGTATGGCAGGGTATCACAGAGTATTGCAGAGTATGGCTGGGTATAGCAGAGTATTGCAAGGTATTGCAGAGTACTGCGGGGTATTGCAGAGTATTGCAGGGTATTGCAGGGTATTGCAGGGTATTGCAGAGTATTGCGGGGGTATTGCAGGGTATTACAGAGTATTGCAGGGTATTGCAGAGTATTGCGGGGTATTGCAGAGTACTGCGGGGTATTGCAGAGTATTGCGGGGTATTGCAGAGTATTGCGGGGTATTGCAGAGTAATGCGGGGTATTGCAGATTACTGTAGGGTATTGCAGGGTATTGCGGGGTACTGCAGAGTATTGCGGGGTATTGCAGAGTATTGCGGGGTATTGCAGAGTACTGCGGGGTATTGCAGAGTATTACAGAGTATTGCACAGTATTGTGGGGTATTGCAGAGTATTGCACAGTATTGTGGGGTATTTCACAGTATTGCGGGGTATTGCACAGTATTGCGGGGTATTGCAAAGTATTGTGGGGTATTGCAGAGTATTGTGGGTATTGCAGAGTATTGCGGGGTATTGCATGGTATTGCGGGGTATTGCATGGTATTGTGGGGTATTGCAGAGTATTGCGGGGTATTGCAGAGTATTGCACAGTATTGTGGTGTATTGCAGAGTATCGCACAGTGTTGTGGGGTATTGCAGAGTATTGCACAGTGTTGTGGGGTATTGCAGAGTATTGCACAGTGTTGTGGGGTATTGCAGAGTATTGCACAGTGTTCTGGGGCATTGCAGAGTATTGCAGGGCATTGCAGATTAGTGCAGGGCATTGCAGAGCATTAGGGATGGCTGAGCATGGATGGATGGATGGCTGGATGTCACTGAGCAGTGCTGTGGGCACTACACATCCAGCCCACATCGCTGCTACCATCCATCTATCCCCCTCTCCGCTCACAGTGTACCGATCGGTACACAGAGGGGAGGAGAGGAACCCACGTCATGAGATGACGCCGGTTTGTTTATATGTGATCGCTCCGTCATTTGACGGAGCGATCACATGGTAAACGGCCGCGATCAGCGCCCATTTACCAGGATCCGTGATGCGCCGGGTTCTCTGGACCCGGCGGTCACGGATGTGTTTGGGTGCGCGCCCTAGGGGGCGCCAGGAGGGGAATTCTGGGAGGACGTCATAGTACGTCCTCCCAGAGTTAAGCAACCGCCCTGTAGCCGTCATTCGGCTATGGGCTGGTTGTTAAGTGGTTAAAACAAAAAGCGTATGCATATGCACTTACTGCTTGCATTACATTAGAGAGAGTGTTGCCCTTTAACACACTTCCTTAATAGTTGTCTATTATTATTTATTACTATTATACAGGATTTATATAGTGCCAACAGTTTGCGCAGCGCTTTACAACATGAGGGCAGACAATACAGTAACAATACAATTCAATCCATACGAATCAGAGGATCCTTCTTACAATCTAAAAGGGATGGTCAAGTGTTACAAAAGGTAATAACTGTGGGGAATGAACTTATGGAGAAAAAGAAAGTACAGTTGTTAGGTGGAGGCAAGATAGGATTCTCTGAATAGAAACTTTTTTCAAGAATTGCCTAAAAGTGGACAGAGGTGTCCGTTTATGAAGCAGTGAAATCTATTCACTGCTTCATTCTCCGGCATTCACAGTGAAGATTTTTCTTCTCTGTGTGCAGTTTATGAAGCGGTGTAGATCGCTTCACCTTTGGAGGAGTGAAGCGATCTACAAATGCTTCAAATAGTGGAGAACGGCCCCTGATACTGGAATCTCGTGAGACTTTACGAGATTACAGTACCAGATGTCAGTTTATCAAGCAGTGATAAATTATCACCGCTCAACGGCGTGGATTAATGTTAATAAAATAATGTGTCCCCCTACATTATACACATATGTATACACACACACACACTATATATACATGTATATACACACACATGATATATATATACATATACACATTATATGTATATATGTATAAATATGTATACACATAAATATGACAGGGGGACATGCTTACAGTGATGGGGGGTCTGAACGAGGCATAAGGAAGTTAAAAATCTTCCTCCTTCCCCCTCAGATCCCCCCAGATTTCCTCTTCACTCCCCGATTCACCACCTCTGAGCTGGTGAACCTGGGAGTGTGAATTCTGACACAGATCGCCAGTGAAGCGGTGAGATCACCGCTTCATAAACTGGCCGTTACTGTGTCATTCAATGAGGATTCTCCGTGTGTAGAGATAATCGGCGGGAGAACAAGTTCAAACATGTTCTCCCCCGATTATCACTGTTTCATAAACTGTTTATGGACTGTGATCAGCGGTGATCCTCGGGATCACCGCTGATCACTGCTTCATAAACGGACACCTTAGTTGGAGCTAGTCAGACTAAATGGGGTAGGGAATTCCATAGGATGGAAGAGACTCTGGAAAAATCCTGGAGGTGAGCATGGGAGGAGGTGACGAGGGAGCTAGAGAGCAGGAGGTCTTGGGAGGAGCACAGAGAACAATTTGTTTGAAATAGTAAAAGTGAAACTGCAAACAATGTGATGTCTGCCCACAGTGTATATAACTAAGATGAAAACTCTAGTTGCTATCTTTGCTGTTTAGAAAAACCAAAACCAAGATGCTCTGTTGGGTTTCCGCATGTCTGTTAGCTTCCCTACTGCTTCCAAATGGTAAGTTTGACCTATGAAAGAGAAATCAGTACAGGTAAATGAAAGGCATTTTCTTGTCATAAATGCTTAAAGGCAAGACTCATGTTTGCTTTGTAATTTTTAAACAGTTTATCAGCAATTCATTTTTTTTTAAAAAGGTCATTTTTGATGACACATATGGCTTTCTACATAATTACTAAATTACATTTGTCAGATTTTTTTTTTTTAACTTTACATTTTTATTAGCATTATAAAGTACAATCCAAGGAGTGTGAACATTCTTAGTTACAGTAAGTATATTATGGTTAACATTATTTAACAACAAACAACCGTAAATTTTTAAGTAAAATAGTAAACCATCATACAGTACAAGATCTTGCAGTGAAATAAGTTTGTATAGTGTCCTTTGATCCGTCTACCCAATGGGTGCTAACAGTAGACGGATCCAATTCCACTCTTTATAAATGTGACAGGTACTATAAGAATAGATCAGTAGTATCCAACCTGGTATTAATTATACATCACAACCTTTTAAATAGTTAGAGGCTCTTTGATTTTTAAGCCATTCTTGCCAGTTTCTTATAAAATTATTAACCGAGGAGTTTTCCTGAGCTAGAAGAAGCTCATATTGTGCTTGAGTGTTTATTCTAGCGACCACCCTTGACAAGTAAGGAGTTTCTGTAGATTTCCACATGCTTGTGATGGTTAGCCTTGCTGCTACCAGAGTATGTGTTACTATCGTCCTAAAACATAGTGGGTATCTTTTCAGATTTATTTCTAGTAAGGCCATTTCTGGTGTCAAATCTATTAACATGCCTGTGAGGTCTGCTATAAAAGAGGAGATAGCGTTCCAGAAACGTGTTCAATTTTTGCAGGCCCATAGTGTATGGTATAGGTTACCTGAAGACTCATTGCACCTCCAACATAATGGCGATATGGAGGGGAATATTTTTGCCAATCTATATGGGGTCAGATTTTTTGAGAATTGTCCCAATATTCAATGCAAGCAGATGTTTTGTTATTGTTGTTGGCATATAATTTTTTTTGGGGTGGAGCGGAAACCCTCTTTTTAGAGGGTTCCAGCTCCCACTTCCTCCCGGGGCACCTCGAAGTATGTTCACCTCTCCCCCCTCCCTCTCAGCAATCATCTGGGACATGTCACAGGTCCCAGATGATTGCCTGGCCAGTCACAGCGCGGCTCGCGCATGCGCAGTGCGGCTCGACTGTTGCCTGCAGTGACAATGCCAGCATCGCAGAGAGGAGGGGGAGAGGAGCGGGGCTTCATTCCCCCGCATCACTGGACCCTGGGACAGGTAAGTGTCGGATTATTAAAAGTCAACAGCTGCAGTATTTGTAGCTGCTGACTTTTAATTTTTTTTTTTTTTTTTAGTCGGAACTCCGCTTTAGGTTTTTCTTTTATCACGGACAAATGGCTTTTTTGAGATAAAATATAGGTATTGTTCCTCCATAATTTGTTATTAGTACAGATTCGGCCTGTTTTGATTTCCAATGTTATTGGAGCGTGGTCAGACCAGGAAATTGTATGGATCTGAGCTTTAATTACATTTGGGACCAAGATTTTGTCCGTGATGAAATAGTCAATCCTGGAATAGGATATGTGAACCTGGGAATAAAAGGTGTAATCCCTTTCAGTGGCGTGTAAATACCTCCAGGGATCATACATATCTTCCATAGAGAACATTTTATTGAGTCCAGATCTATTGGGTTTGCCTTGCTTGGTGGTGTTGATATTGGAGTCTAGAGGTGCATTAAAGTCCCCACATAATATTAGGCGGCCTTTCTGTATTTTTCGAGGTTTGTGTAGAGTTTTTTGGATAAAATGTTGTGGGTTCTTGTTGGAGCATATATATTGACAATAGTGTAGTTTTCATCCTCAATATTTGCAACTAATTTAATAGTCTTTTATTATCGTTATTACTCCTTTCTTTTTCCGAGAGTAGTTGGATACATATATATGAGGAAAGTTATTATGAGAACATTTCGGAGCTTTATCCTCTGCAAAATGCGATTCTTGTATGCATATAATATTCCTGTTCAATTTTAATATGTCTTTCCAAAGAGCTTTCCATTTGAATGGGCTATTAAGGCCCCTTACATTCAGTGACATAAATTTAAGTGCCATGAAAATGGTAATTTTGGATGCTAAAGAAAAACAATTGAATTTATCCTGATGGTTTTTAATTGTTGTATCCTATTTTGTCCAGTAGGTGGTAGTCTTGTACCATTTATAAATCCAGAGACGTTTTAGTTTCCAACTGTTCAACAAAAAAGTCAAGGTAACAATAAACTTGGCAATATAAAAAAGAGGGAGATAAAGATATACTCCCGTGTACAGTTTATATGTACTTGTTTTTGGGGTTAACATAGAAACAGTTCAACTGAAAAACAATAAGTCTCTGGTTTAAGGTTCCCTGAGCTGAGCTTTCCTGAGAAGCTACTTTGCCTTATGATTGGATAGATTTTTATATTTCAGTATGTATTATTTAGAGGCAGATCCATAGAAAGGTAATGAAGAAAGCGTGTCATTTATGGCTAGTTTGCCATTGTTGTGGGATTTTTCCCGGTGTGGCTTTTTCCCATGCGTTATCTTCGCTTGGAGGTAATAAGCCCCATTTTTTCAAAAGTTTCAGGCCATCTTTCATATTCGTGATGGTATATTCTTTTCCATCTCTTTCCAGCATTAGTTTTGTAGGGAAACCCTACAGTACAATATTATTCCCACATATGGGCCAGGTAGTGGTGCGTTATGTCTTGCAAAATACATTGGTTGCTCCTTCACTTCGAAAAAATGAATTTTAGCAATCACATCTCTGGGTAGTTTTTCTGGTATATGTTCGGGTTTAGGTAGTCTATGCGCTCGGTCTATCATGAGCTCTTGATGTGGGATTTCAGGTAGAAGAGTCCATATCATCTCTTTTAGGAATCGTTTCAAATCAGAAGGTTTAACATTCTCCGGAATACCTTATAATTTTATATTGTTCCTTCTTGAACGATCTTCCAAATCAATTACCTTCAATTTAAGGTTTTTAATTTCATCTTCTAATTCAAAATGTGCATCTACCAGCTCATTGTGTGCATCCGTAAGATCGCACATTTTATTTTCCACATACTCCACTCGTTCTCCTAGTGCATCTATTTCTTTTTTGGATTGATTTATAAAACACTTCATATCATACTACAGTGCTCCTCTTAGAGACATTATTATGTCCTTAATAGTTGTGTCAGAGACAGGCTGACCTGTAGTGGGTATAGCTGTAAGTTGTGCATCATAGGGGTTTTGTTCCATTATAATAGCATTGTCTTGTATAATAGGACTTACATTCTCTTCAGATGAAGTGATTTTCCTCTTCTACTTCAGAGGGCTGCTGGTGTCATCCTGGGCATGCAGAACTTTCCTTGCTAGTTCTGCTTGTGATACATTTCCTTCTGCAGCATGTTCACCTTGCTGCCTCATGCTGTGTGGAGCTGAGAAAGAGTCAGGGCCATCTTGGCTTTCTCCATGTGTTCCGGCTGGGCTGCAGAAATTTCCTAGTTTGCGGGGTCCCCCGGGATCCTTTCTCTTCCTCATTCTCCCCAGGTGATCTCTGATGTCCCCTGTCCCTGTCTCTGCTCTCAGGGAAGCTTTAGGTCACGATTAGGGATGAGCCGAACACCCCCCGGTTCTCACCAGAACCTGCGAACGGACCGAAAGTTCACGCAAACTTTAGAACCCCATTAAAGTCAATGGGACTCGAACGTTCGAAATCAAAAGTGCTAATTTTAAAGGCTAATATGCAAGTTATTGTCCTAAAAAGGGTTTGGGGACCCGGGTCCTGCCCCAGGGGACATGTATCAATACAAAAAAAAGTTTTAAAAAAGGCAGTTTTTTCAGGAGCAGTGATTTTAATGATGCTTAAAGTGAAAAAATAAAAGTGAAATATTCCTTTAAATATCGTACCTGGGGGGTGTCTATAGTATGCCTGTAAAGTGGCGCGTGTTTCCTGTGCTTAGAACAGTCCCTGCACAAAATGAAATTTTTAAAGGAATAAAAACTGCTTGCGGCTTTAATGTAATGTCGGGTCCCGGCAATATGGATGAAAATCAGTGAGACAAACGGCATGGGTACCTCCCCAGTCCATTACCAGGCCTTTTGGGTCTTGTATGGATGTTAAGGGGAACCCTGCACCCAAATTAAAAAAAGGAAAGGTGTGGGGCCCCCAGACCCTAAATACTCTGAACAGCAGTATACAGGCGGTGCAAACAAGACAGGGACTTATTTTGAACTGGTACATTTTTAAAGTGTAGCTCCAGCCACAAAATCTATTTTTAAGCTTTTTGGAAAACATAGGGAAGGGTTATCACCCCTGTAACATTTGTTTTGCTGTCTGTGCACCTCTTCAGAAGATTTCACCTCACTTTCTGTCCCAATGACGAATGTTTTTTGAAAATTTGGGGTTTTTAGTGAAACAAGGATTGGTGATAAAGCATCAGTGGAGAGGATACACGTTTTTCCCATATTAACTCTTACAGGAGAGAATTTCCCTTCCTAGGGGTATATTTCATCTCACTTCCTGTTGTCTCTTTCCGTTAGCAAGTAGGAGTCGTTTATAAGTTGGATGTTTGAATGTAGGGGCCTGCCCTATATACTCTGCAGAAATTGGGGCCTTAGGTGTTGGTGTTGCTACAACACTGTAAGCCCTCACAGTTACTCTTGGTAGGCGCAGGAAGGGGCTGTGCTGTGAAATATTACATCAAGAATTGTAATTACATCCCATTGTTGAACAGTGGTAGAAAAATTGGGCCTTTGGTCGTGGTGGTGGTGGTGGTGCTGGTGCCACAACACTGTAAGTCCTCACAGTTACTCTTGGTGGGCGCTGGAACGAGCCCTGCTGTGAAATATTATATCAAGAATTGTAATTACATGCACCTGTTGAACAGGGGCAGAAAAATTGGGCCTTTGGTGGTGGTGGTGTTGCCACAACACTGTAAGCCCTCACAGATGCTATAGTTGGAGCGCAGGAATGAGCCCTGTTGCAAAGTATTGCATCAAAAATTGTAAACATAATAAAAATGCAGCGCTAATGTGACATACAAAATCCCCATTTATGTGACATACAAAAGCTTTTATCCTTAATTCATCTGGTGATCCGGCTAGTAACACACTTTGGTTTGGTTGAAATTTTTGTTCATCACGGACTGTTTGCTGGTTTTTCTTTCACCAAAACTTTATGGATTTGTTTATCACATTTTTTTCTTTGTTCACTGTATATTGATTTTTTTGATTCACCTTATGTTATATTCACTGGGTGTTGGCTTCTCATTCACGAGCAGCCATCAGTCAAATACTTACCCCTGGGGGTTACTCTGGGGATTTTGTATGTCACATTAGCGCTGCATTTTTATTATGTTTTCTAGTTACTACACAGTTTACTACACTGTTGATGCTGGCTACTGATTTATTGTTTTTTAGATTTACTAGTAGCGCAACTTTTTTTCACGTATATGAAAAATTGTAATTACACGCCCCTGTTAAACAGGGGCTGAAAATTTGGGCCTTGGGCACTGGTGCGGGTGCCACAACACTGCAACTCCTCACAGATACTCTAGTTGGAGGGCAGGAATGAGCCCTGCTGCAAAGTATTGCATCAAAAATTGTAATTACACGTCACTGTTAAACAGGGCCTGAAAAATTGGGCCTTGGGCACTGGTGCTGGTGCCACAACACTGCAACCCCTCGCAGATACTCTAGTTGGAGCGCAGGAATGAGCCCTGCTGCAAAGTATTGCATCAAAAATTGTAATTACACGCCCCTGTTAAACAGGGGCAGAAAAATTGTGCCTTAGCCACTGCTGCCACAACACTGCAACCCCTCACAGATACTATAGTTGGAGCACAGGAATGAGCCCTGCTGCAAAGTATTGCATCAAAAATTGTAACTACACGCCCCTGTTAAATAGGGGCAGAAAAATTGGGCCTTGGCCACTGGTGGCGGTGCCCAGAATCAAAAATGTTCTTACAAGCTATCAGCATTAAAATTGAGGAGGAAGAGGATTGTCAATCAATCGGTTACATCAGCATCAGGTGCTTGGTAGCTGGTGATCCAAGACTGATTCATTTTTATGAAGGTCAGCCGATTGACCGATTCGGTGGACAGGCGCACCCTGTGATCGGTTACAAAGCCTCCAGCAGCACTGAATGTGCGTTCCGAAAGAACGCTGGATGCAGGACAGGCTATTAGCTCAATTGCATACTGTGCAAGCTCTGGCCAGTGATGCATCCTCAAGACCCAGTAAGCCAGAGGATTTTCGGTGGGAAAGGTGTCCAAGTCTGATCTTGCCCCTAGGTAATCCTGCACCATGTGAATCAGATGCTGGCGATGGTTGCTGGAACCGATCAGACCTTGGGGCTGCGGACTGAAAATTGTCTGAATGTATCAGTGTGATGGCCACCTTCTCCATCGCTCCTTCTGTGACTGACTGAAGCCTCAGCAACACTTTGTCCAGGAGGACCAAGAAATTGTAACCTCCCAGGCTCTGGAAACACGTTGCACAAACCTTTCTGCAAGGCCTCCTGAAGATGTTTCATCATCTGCTCCCTCTGCGATGGCAAGATAAGGTCAGCAACCTTACCCTTGTAACGTGGATCAAGGAGGGTTGCCAGCCAGTAATCATCCCTCCCCTTGATACCACGAATAAGGATGACATGATCCGCAGCCACCTCCTCCCAGCCACGTACAAGTCCATGGGTTTCTTCGGACTGTAAATGATCCCTTGAAGACTGCTGCTGATGCTAAGTGCCAGGCTCCACCTCCATGCTGACACAATCCTCCTCCTCGTCCTCTTCCTGTGTGATCAGCGGGCATGCAGGAACACTGTCTGGATAAAGGAGGCCTTGAGAGGTAAGGAAGTCCTCCTCTTCCTCCCTCTGTTCTGCCTCAAGTGCCTTGTCCATTATTCCACGCAGCGTGTGCTCCAACAGGTGGACAAGAGGGACAGTGTCACTGATGCATGCACTGTCACTGCTCACCATCCTCGTGGCCTCCTCAAATGGTGACAGGACAGTGCATGCATCCCTGATCATAGCCCACTGGCGTGGGGAAAAAAAACAAGGTCCCCTGACCCTGTCCTGGTGCCATAGTTGCATAGGTACTCATTGATAGCCCTCTGCTGCATGTGCAGACGCTGCAGCATGGCCAACGTTGAGTTCCACCTGATGGGCATGTCACAGATTAGGCGGTTCTTGGGCAGGTTAAATTCATTTTGGAGGTCAGCCAGCCAAGCACTGGCATTATATGACCTGCGGAAATGCACACAGACTTTCCTGGCCTGCCTCAGGACATCCTGTAAGCCCGGGTACCTGCCCAAGAACTGCTGCACCACCAAGTTAAGGACATGAGCCAAACAGGGCACATGGGTCAGTTGTCCCTGTTGGAGGGCAGAGAAGAGGTTGGTGCCATTGTCGCAAACCACCATACCTGGCTTAAGCTGGCGTGGCGTCAACCACCTCTGAACCTGCCCCTGCAGAGCTGACAGAATCTCTGCCCCAGTGTGGCTCCTGTCCCCCAAGCACACCAGCTCAAGCACTGCATGGCATCTTTTTGCCTGCGTGCTTGCATAGCCCCTTGAACGCCTACGGAGCACCGCTGGTTTCGAGGACAAATCAGCACAGGAAAAGGCCATGGAGGAAGAAGAAGAGGAGGGGGTGGAGGAGAGAGGTGTGGCAGAATCACCACTAGTAGAATTTTGGAGGCGTGGTGGCGGAACAACCTCCAACACTACTGCACCTTGTCCTGCATCCTTCCCAGCTGGCAGAAGAGTCACCCAGTGCGCGGTGAAAGATAGGCAATGTCCCTGTCCATGCCTGCTGGACCATGCGTCAGCGGTAATATACACCTTACCACTGACCGCCCTGTCCAGCTAGGCCAAGACATTGCCTTCCACATGCCGGTAGAGAGCTGGAATCGCCTTCTGTGAGAAAAAGTGGCTTTTGGGAACCTGCCACTGAGGAACCGCACATTCCACAAACTCACGGAAGGGGGCAGAGTCTACCAACTGAAAAGGCAGCAGTTGAAGTGCTAGCAATTTAGCCAAGCTAGCATTCAACCGCTGGGCATGTGGATGGCTGAGAGCAAACTTCTTTCGGCGGTGCAGCAGCTGGGGCAGGGAAATTTGCCTGGTACAATCTGACGTCGGTGTAGCGATAGCAGATTGCCCACAAGTACTTGGCTGTGACACACCTAATTCTACACCTTCATTCCTCTCAGTGCAGGTTTCAGAGAGGACTGAAGGTATAGTGGGGTTGGAGATCCCAGCTGATGAGGAGCAAGGAAGGGTCCACATTTTTCTTTGGTGTGGGTTTTTTAGGTACGCTTGCCAACGAACTTCATGGCAGGTCGACATACGTCTGGTCAAGCATGTGGTGCCCAAGCGGGTGGTGTTTTGGCCACGCGAGATACGCTTGAGACATATGTTGCAAATAGCAGCAGTGGGATCTGATGCACTCATCTCAAAAAAGGCCCACACCAAAGAACTTTTGGAATAACGCGCAGAGACAGCAGCGCCCTGCACATGCAGAGCTCTGCGGTGTGATGCAGTCGGTGTGCTGCCCTTAAGCTGGCCCCTGGAGGGCATCTTGCCTCGTTGGGGATGTGCCTTCTCCTCCTCCTCTGTCCTATCAGGCACCCACGTGGAGTCAGTGACCTCATCATCCCCTCCCTCCTCATCACTGGAGCAAACTGGCAGTATGCTGCAGCTGGGGGAACATGACTGCCAGATTGCTGTCCTTCTTGGGCACCCCCTCTCTCTGGGCTCACGTCACTGCCTTCCTCTAGCTGGGTACCATCATCGGAGCCTAAATGCTGGGCATCCTACTGGAGCATGTACCCAACACTGTGGTCAAACACTGTGGTCAAACAGTTTGGGGGACTCCTCAGGAGGACATGGTGGGGCTAGGGAAGGAGTGACTGATGCCATTGAGGCTAGGGAAGAGGCCGTGTTGGCAGCTGCTTTGCCAGACAAAGTACCCTGAGCCTGGGTGAGAGAGGATGAGGAGGATGAGGACAGCTTGGTCATTCACTCTACCAAGTCTTCCGCATGTTGCGGCTCAACACGGCCAGCTCCCGAAAAAAAGGAAAAGCGTGTCCCACGGCCACGTGCTGATGAGAATTCACCGTCTCCACGACCAGCACTGTTGCCTCTAGACACAGAGCCTGCTTGCCCTCTTTTATTGGCTTGTGACTCTCTCTCTCTCCTTGTTGGCCTTCCAGACATACTAATGGCCTGCAGTGAGATGTAACTGCACAAAGCTAGGATGTAAAGATATACTGATACTGCAGCTAGCAGAATCAACTGCCTGCCTGTAATATTATTAGTATGAGAACACCAGAGCCATTGTCTTCAGGTAGCTTTAGGTGCACACTGTGCAGAGGACACAGTACACTAACTGTAAACACTGCAGCTGCCTGCCTGTGGTAATAATAGGATCAGAACAACAGCAATTGTCTTCAGGTAGCTTTAGGTGCACCCTGTGCAGAGTACGCAGTACACTAACTGTAAATACTGCAGCTGCCTGTCTGTGGTACTAATAGGATCAGAAGAACATCACCAATTGTCTTCAGGTAACTTTAGGTGCAAACTGTGCAGAGGACACAGTACACTAACTGTAAATACTGTAGCTGCCTGCCTGTGGTATTAATAAGATCAGAACATCAGCAATTGTCTTCAAGTAGCTTTAGGTGCACACTGTGCAGAGGACACAGTACACTAACTGTAAATACTGCAGCTGCAACAGCAATTGTCTTCAGGTAGCTTTAGGTGCACACTGTGCAGAGGACACAGTGCACTAACTGTAAATACTGCAGCTGCCTGCCTGTGGTATTAATAGGATCAGAACAACAGCAATTGTCTTCAGGTAGCTTTAGGTGCACACTGTGCAGAGGACACAGTGCACTAACTTTAAATACTGCAGCTGCCTGCCTGTGGTATTGATAGGATCAGAACAACAGCAATTGTCTTCAGGTAGCTTTAGGTGCTCACTGTGCAGAGGACGCACTACACTAACTGTAAATACTGTAGCTGCCTGCCTGTGTTACTAATAGGATCAGAAGAACACCACCAATTTTATTCAGGTAGCTGTAAATACTGTAATAACACTTGCCTGCCTGTCAGTAGGAAGAGAATAACAGGAACGGATCTAGCTAAGATGAATACAGTGTATATATATATATTTACAACAGGATGCATATATATACACAATACACTGTAAGTGCCGCTAACTGACTCACCTGCCTAATCTATCTAACTTAAATCAAATGACGCTGTCTCTCTGTCTATCTCCCTGCCGCCGCAACACACTACACAAGGCCGCCACGTAGGCGGCCTTATATAGTGTGGGGCGTGTACTAAATCCCCTGAGCCATAATTGGCCAAAGACACCCTGGCCAATCATCAGCCTGTAATGCACTGCACTCGAATTTGGCGCAAACGGCCCATAACATTCGCAATTCGATGAACGGTCGAACATGCGATGTTCGACTCGAACTCGAAGCTCATCCCAAGTCGCGATGGGTTGCTTTAATGGGAGCCTTTATAGCAGAGCTCTCTCAAGCTGCTTCCATCAGCCTCTGTAGCCGGCCCCGTCCCCTCACGTTTGTCAGATTTTTTAATATTTCATAAGTTTAATAAGGTGCAATGTAAGCACCTCACTTAATTAATGTCTAAACCACTGGTAACAAAAGTGAGTACACCCCTAAGTGAAAATTTCCAAATTGGGCCAAATTAGCCATTTTCCCTCCCCCGTGTCATGTGACTCCTTAGTGTTACAAGATCTCAGATGTGAATTTAGAACAGGTGTGTTAAATTTGGTGTTATCACTCTCACTCTCTCATACTGGTCACTGGAAGTTTAACATGGCACCTTATGGCAAAGAACTCTCTGAGGATCTGAAAAAAAGAATTGTTGCTCTACATAAAGATGGCCTATTCTATAAGAAGATTGCCAAAACTCTGAAACTGAGCGGCAGCATGGTGGCCAAGGCCACAGCGGTTTAACGGGACAGGTTCCACTCAGAACAGGCCTTGCCATGGTTGATCAAAGAAGTTGAGTGCACATGCTCAGCATCATATCCAGAGGTTGTCCTTGAGAAATAGACGTATGAGTGCTGCCAGCATTGCTGCAGAGGTTGAAGGGGTTTGGGGTCAGCCTGCCAGTGCTGAGACCATACGCCGCACACTGCACCGAATTGGTTTGCATGGCTGTCATCCCAGAAGGAAGCCTCTTCTAAAGGTGATGCACAAGAATTCCCGCAAACAGTTTGCTGAAGACAAGTAGACTAAGGACATGAGTTACTGGAATCATGTTCTGTGGTCTGAGGAGACCAAGATAAATGTATTTGGTTCAGATGGTGTCAAGCGTGTGTGGCAGCAAACAGGTGAGGAGTACAAAGACAAGTGTGTCTTGCCTACAGTCAAGCATGGTGGTGGGAGTGTCATGGACTGGGGCTGCATTAGTGCTACCGGCACTGGGGAGCTACAGTTCATTGAGGGAACCATGAATGCCAACATGTACTTTGACATACTGAAGCAGAGCATGATCCCCTCGTTTCGGAGACTGGGCCGCAGGGCAGTATTCCAACATGATAACGACCCCAAACACACCTCCAAGATGAGCGCTGCCTTGCTAAAGAAGCTAAGGGTAAAGGTGATGGACTGGCCAAGCATGTCTCCAGACATAAACCCTATTGAGCATCTGCGGGGCATCCTCAAATGGAAGGTGGAGGATCGCAAGGTCTCTAACATCCACCAGCTTCGTAATGTCGTCATGGAGGAGTGGAAGAGTACTCCAATCGCAACATGTGAAGCTCTGGTGAACTCCATGCCCAAAAGGGTTAAGGCAGTGCTAGAAAATAATGGTGGCCACACAAAACACTTTGGGCCCAATTTGGACATTTTGACTTAGGGGTGTACTCACTTTTGTTGCCAGTGGTTTAGACATTAATTGCTGTGTGTTGAGTTATTTTGAGGCGCTAGCAAATTTACACTGTTATACAAGCTGTACACTCACTACTTTACATATATATATATATATATATATATATATATATATATATATATATATATAAAAAGCAAGGTTCCAGGCCTTCTTCGGTCTAATGAGTACCTCCAGGGCCAGAGATAGCTGACATCCTTGTGTATGTGGTGGGTTGTGAGGCATGGTGGGTGTAATGCAAAATAGATTAATTGGGTGCCAGACACTTCTTGAATGCAAAGAGTTTTTATGTCTCTTGAACAGAACTTTGGGAGAGAGGGTTAGGGCCAGGACACCCTTAGGCAGTTGCAATGTTAATTGGCAGACTCTGAGACTTCTACAGGTGGACAGTCATGCAGGGAAAGGCATCCAGCAAGACACCACATCTGCATGGGTAGGAATGCTGTCTCCTATGGCAATCGCTTCTTGTAGTTCTTAAACCCACTGAGCTTCCAGTCTCTCTCTCACTAGACTAGACAATTCACTGCCACTGAATCCCTTGAGCTCCTCCAATCTTCACTGTAGCATCTTCCTAAAGCGTCGTCCTGCTTCTCTGCTGGGTCCCTAGCTTGGCATTCCAGATACTTCTCAAGCTTCAACCCACTGGCCTGCTTGGTCCATGGCTTGACACCCAAGGTTGCTCTGCATATGTCACCTCCACTGACTGGGTCCCTGGCTTGATATCTGCTGAAGTTTCCCGATTCTTCACTGTCCCCGGTTGGTGAAAATTCTGAAGGCTCTGAGGAAGAAGGTCAAACCTTTGAAACGCGTAAGCCAGCGGCGGTCCGTGTGCCCCCCCCTCCTGGGACCTGGACAGCTGCCTACCACTGGAACTATTGCCTCTGTGCGTTTGATATGCAATTTTACCTGCGACTCTTGTGAGTAGCTTTTATCTTGTTTTTAATCTATTAAACTTACAAAGGATAATGCACTAGGCTGGTGCGCTCTCTTTTTTTTCTCTCTTTTGGTGAAAATTCTGCTCTGGTACTTGCTTCAGCTACTCACTGTGGTTCCTGGTAATAAGGTGGTTGGTCCCTTAATGGCAACAGCTTCCCCTCTACCTCGGACCATGACAGGTTCTCCGGCTGGCAGAACCGTCACTTCTGGTTGGGCTGCAAGCCGAAATCCCAACCCTGCGCTGCTCTCTTGCTTCTGGATAGGCCCTCAAACAGCCTAGCAGCCAGATGTGCCTGATGTGCCTAGGATAGACCCAAACTCCGGCCTAGCAGCCCAGGCAGTACAACACACATCCACCCAGACAGCTTTCCAGGTGGCACAGAACCCTGATTATCTGACTCCACCCAAATATATAGGTTCTCCCAGCAGGCCAAGGGATTTAGGAAAACCCCTGCCCATTGGCTGAGATACCCCATATACTCATAATATGACCTTGCATTGCCCATGTCTTATCTAATGCCACCAAGTGCCCGTCCACCTTGCGGCAAAAGAGAAAAGTACAGCAATTACAGACTTATGCCCCATACACACGATCGGACTTTCCGCCAACAAAACCATGGATTTTTGTTCAAAGGTTGTTGGCTCAAACTTGTCTTGCATACACACGGTCACACAAATGTTGGCCAACAATTACGAACGTGGGAACGTGGTGACGTACAACACGTATGACGAGCCGAGAAAAAGGAAGTTCAATAGTCAGTGCGGCTCCTTTTGCTGGATTCCGAGCATGCGTGAACTTTTGTGTGACGGATTTGTGTACACACGATCGGACTTTCCGACAACAAAGTTTTGTTGGCGGAAAATTTGAGAACCTGCTCTCAAACATTTGTTGGTGGAAAGTCGGACAGCAAATGTTCGATGGAGCTTACATATGGTCGGACTTTCCGAAAACAAGCTCAGATCCAATATTTCCTGTCGGAAAGTCCGACCGTGTGTACGCGGCATTAGAGTGAAGTCAATTGATCCTAAACAATTAGCCAAGGTAGCTATACCTATCAGATAAATCTAGGAGCAACCCTGCCTAAACACCAGGGTGCTACATCCTCCCCTGCCTACAAAACTACGTCTCGGGATTTGCAGAAAAATAATTTGAGCTCTCAAGCCAGAGAGATGAGTCCATTATTAAAAGAAAGGTAAGAATTTGCCCCTCTGCCACACCCAGTGGCATATCCAGGGTATGGCACATATGGCAAGTGCCATGGGCGCCATATGAACAGGGCGCTCGTGAGTCGCTGAGCAACAAGGCACTGACTTACCAGGGCCTCTTCTTCCCAGGGCCAGATTAACGTAGGGGCTATTGGAGCTGCAGGTCCAGGCCCCTACCATAATATTGGCCCAATACAGAGATTCTACACACAATTGCCGGCCGGCCGTCAGCCGCTACATTGCCTTGCAGTCTCGCCAGACAGCTGAATTATAGGCCCAAGACAGTTAGCCGGCCTGCGGCGGCAGGCGCTGCATACATTGCCTAGCAGAGAACGCTGTGCTGCATAGCCTCTGTACTAGTGTGCTGAGGCTGAGCGCATTCCTCCCCTTGTCGTCCCGGGCGGCATGACATCATCCAGAAGCCGGCCCGAGAGGCTGGTGGGAAAGGAGTGTGTTTGGCGCCGACGCTGCTGCAAGCAAGGTGGAGGAAGGGCTGTACAAGTAAGCTCTGCCTCTGCATGGGGCTGGAGAAGACGGGTAGATAACTGCAACGTATAACTGTTTGGGAGGGGGGTGGGGCAGGGGGCTGTCAGTGCCTCCTAGGCCTATCACTACCAGTGCTCATTATTGCAGTTCATCAGTGGGAGTGCCACCTATCAGTACCAGTGTCACCTATCAGTGCAGCTCATCAGTGCCACCTATCAGTGCAGTTTATTAGTGCCACCTATCAGTGCCACCTATTAGTGCAGCTCATCAATGCCACCTGTCAGTGCCAGTGTCACCTATTAGTGCCCATCAGTGCAGCTCATTAGTGCCACCTATCAGTGCCACCTATCAGTGCAGCTCATCAGTGCCACCTGTCAGTGCCATTGTCACCTATCCGTGCCAGTGTCACCTATCAGTGCAGATCATCAGTGCCAGTGTAACCTAATAGTGCCCATCAGTGCGGCTCATCAGTGTCACCTATCAGTGCCACCTATCAGTGCAGCTCATCAGTGCCACCTGTCAGTGCCAGTGTCACTTATCAGTGCCAGTGTCACCTATCAGTGCCACCTATCAGTGCAGCTCATCAGTGCCACCTGTCAGTGCCAGTGTCACCTATTAGTGCCCATCAGTGCAGCTCATCAGTGCCACCTATCAGTGTTAGTGCTGCATTATCAGTGCCCATAAATGCTGCAAATCAGTGCTCATCTGTGTAGCCCATCAGTGCAGCTCATCAGTGCCACCTATCAGTGCCAGTGTCACCTATCAGTGCAGCTCATCAGTGCCACCTGTCAGTGCCAGTGTCACCTATTAGTGCCCATCAGTGCAGATCATCGGTGCCACCTATCAGTGTCAGTGTCACCTATCAGTGCCACCTATCAGTGCAGCTCATCAGTGCCACCTGTCAGTGCCAGTGTCACCTATCAGTGCCAGTATCACCTATCAGTGCCACCTATCAGTGCAGCTCATCAGTGCCACCTGTCAGTGCAAGTGTCAGCTATTATTGCCCATCAGTGCAGCTCATCAGTGCCGCCTATCAGTGTTAGTGCTGCCTCATCAGTGCTGCCTTATCAGTGACCATAAATGCCGCAAATCAGTGCCCATCAGTGTAGCCCAACAGTGTCAAAACATAATTTGTTAATTGAAAGTTTAAAGAGCTTGACTTGTAGTTTTGTTAGCTGTTTTTTTGTTAATATTATCTGAAAGATGGGTTTCAAATGTTTTGACATGAGCATAGTTTCAGTGCTTGCCATAGGTGCCATTTTCACTGGATATGCCTCTGGCCACAGCCTATTCTACCTAACTAACTACACATCCAGTGTCCATTACATGTCACAGTCCATCAATTTCACTCAGGGTGGACAAAATTTCCCAACAGTTTCCCTTCTTCTTTCAGGGAAAACTCTGGGGACAAGAGGCACAGCTGCATTCAGACAACAAGCAGCCAGGCCATGGTACCAAGGACCGCACTTTGGGACATAGGTCCCCTTGCAAGGATGTCCCCAATCTGTCCGTATGACTCCAGGGGACTGAGATTTCCTTTCTCAATTGAAGAATAACAACCTGCTGAACATCACAGGTCACTTTTCAGGGTGGAGCACCCCAGCAACTTCATTAGCCAACGTGGCTCAGGTGGGCACTCCCTGTATCTGACAGCAGCATTCAGTCCAGCACAATCCTAGCAGTACAGCCCTCTGGAATGTTCCCCACTAGCAACAACTTTTATGTGAGTGTGAAGTGGCTGTCAGCATAGCGTCCTTGACATCACAAAACACATATTTTTAATCCACAGGGCAAAGAATGTATGCATCTTCATGAAAGTCACCAGTAATACCCAGGATCGGGCAATATCAAGCACTCTCCTTTTGCATTCACCGTAGTGATAAGAGTAGTAGTAGTGATAAGAGTTAACATTATTCACATTAGTTCAACGAGCATATGTAGAAACAGGTAATATTGGGGCCTTAAACCCTGGGTACTATGCCATAGCCAACGATAATAACTTTTCATGAGGCTCATGAGGCGGCGCTATCTTAGCGACTAATGCAAAAAGTCTTACTATCCCAAGTAATACTTCATATTCCCATCAAGGTTTGGGTGCTGCAGCAACAACCAGTTGGATACTGGTTCAAGTCACAATGTAGGTATTTGCCAGCACACCAAGGATCAGTCAAAAGTGGCGTCCAAACAGTTTAGTTTATTGCATGATCACAACACAAAAAGGTGCAACATTTCGGAGTCACGCAGGACCCCTTCGTCAGGCAGATGCACCTTTTTGTGTTGTGATCATGCAATCAACCAAACCG
This sequence comes from Lithobates clamitans, assembly GCA_037952925.1. Taxonomy (NCBI): domain Eukaryota; kingdom Metazoa; phylum Chordata; class Amphibia; order Anura; family Ranidae; genus Lithobates; species Lithobates clamitans. The sequence continues at coordinate 511,830 of JBBGZY010000731.1, forward strand.
TTTGGACGCCACTTTGTGCTGATCCTTGGTGTGCTGGCAAATATCTACGTTGTAGCTTTGCTATCCGGCACATCTCAACAACTTCATGCGTCAATCACTTTACTCATCTTGTACATCTTCCACTCTCTCTTTGCTTACCAGTCTCAGGCACCGCCAGGGAGGAACGGGAGATCACCCACCTTGTTTTCTGCGAGAGGAACGGACATACTGGGCCAGGCGAGTAAGAAACGTAGGGTCGCAATCCTCAGTAACAGTGACACCCGGGGTGGTAGTTGAAGCAGGCGCTTGAGTTTCCTTAGGAAGGAGGTGGGGTGTCGGTACTACTTGTTTTAGGATGGCAGTTGCTGTAGATATCTCAGATTGAACGATGGCAGTGGGAACAAATGCCCAGTACACACGGTCGGACATTGATCGGACATTCCGACAACAAAATCCATGGATTTTTTCCGACGGATGTTGGCTCAAACTTGTCTTGCATAGACACGGGTCGCACAAAGTTGTCGGAAAATCCGATCGTTCTGAACGCGGTGACGTAAAACACGTACGTCGGGACTATAAACGGGGCAGTAGCCAATAGCTTTCGTCTCTTAATTTATTCTGAGCATGCGTGGCACTTTGTGCATCGGATTTGTGTACACACGATAGGAATTTCCAACAACGGATTTTGTTGTCGGAAAATTTTATAGCAAGCTCATAAACTTTGCGTGCTGGAAATTCCTATGGAAAATGTGTGATGGAGCCTACACACGGTCAGAATTTCTGACAACAAGGTCCTATCACACATTTTCCATCGGAAAATCCTATCGTGTGTACAGGGCATTACTCTTCCACTGTGGTCTCGGTGTGGTCACTGGATGAAATGTGCTCCTCTGGAGAGGGATCTACCCATGCAGGGACAGGCCGGCCAGAGTCAGCGGCAGTGATGCTGGAGGTAGGTTCCTCCACCAAAGCATATCCGCAAGTCCAATCTGCTCTCATCACCTGCGATGGTAGTGGCGGTCTGGCAGCCACTGGTAGCAATTATCCACATCGATAGCACCTATTCCATATGGTGAACATGTCATCTATGAAAGTGACCCCACTGCAGGAAATATTCTTGAAATAATTCATAGGAAAAAATAAATTTCTTCACCACTCATGTCACTAATCATTAAGCCACTAATCACTAAGCCATGTGTAAGGCAAAGCTGCTTTTGTACCCATTGCAGATCCACGCAGCTGTAAATAATAATCCTGTTTGAATAAAGAATAATTATTTTCCAAAATGATCCTTAACCACTTCAGCCCCGGAAGGATTTACCCCCTTCCTGACCAGAGCACTTTTTACAATTTGGCACTGCGTTGCTTTAACTGCTAATTGCTGTACCCAAACAAAATTTGCGTCATTTTCTTCCCACAAATAGAGCTTTCTTTTGATGGTATTTGATCACCTTTGTGGGTTTTATTTTTTGCGCTATAAACGGAAAAAGACCGAGAATTTTGAAAAAAAATGATATTTTCTACTTTTTGTTTTAAAAAAAAATCCAATAAACTCAATTTTAGTCATGCATTTAGGCCAAAATGTATTTGGCCACATATCTTTGGTAACAAAAATGTCAATAAGCATATATTTATTGGTTTGCGCAAAAGTTATAGCGTCTACAAACTAGGGTACATTTTCTGGAATTTACACAGCTTTTAGTTTATGACTGCCTATCTCATTTCTTGTGGTGCTAAAATGGCAGAGCAGTACAAAACCCCCCAAATGACCCCATTTTGGAAAGTAGACACCCCAAGGAAATTGCTGAGAGGCATGTTGAGCCAATTGAATATTAATTTTTCTGTCCCAAGTAATTGAATAATGAAAAAAAAAAATTACAAAAAGTTGTGACTAAATGATATATTGCTCACACAGGCCATGGGCATATGTGGAATTGCACCCCAAAATACATTTAGCTGCTTCTCCTGAGTATGGGGATATCACATGTGTGGGACTTTTTGGGAGATTCTCTGCGTACGGGGCCCCGAAAACCAAGCACTGCCTTCAGGGTTTCTAAGGGCGTAAATTTTTGATTTCACTCCTTACTACCTATCACAGTTTTGAAGGCCATAAAATGCCAAGATGGCACAACCCCCCCCAAATGACCACATTTTGGAAAGTAGACGCCCCGAGCTATTTGCTGAGAGGCATGTTGAGTCAATGGAATATTTTATATTTTGCCACAAGTTGCAGGAAAATTACAAACTTTTTTTCTTTTGCACAAAGTTGTCACTAAATGATATATTGCTTACACAGGCCATGGGCATATGTGGAACTGCACCCCAAAATACATTCTGCTGCTTCTCCTGAGTACGGGGATACCACATGCGTGGGACTTTTTGGGAGCCTAGCCGCGTACGGGGCCCCGAAAACAAAGCACCGCCTTCAGGATTTCTAAGGGTGTAAAGTTTTGATTTCACTCCTCACTACCTATCACAGTTTTGAAGGCCATAAAATGCCCAGATAGCACAAAACCCCCCCAAATGACACCCCAAGCTATTTCCTGAGAGGCATGTTGAGTCCATGGAATATTTTATATTTTGACACAAGTTGCGGGAAAGTGACAAATATTTATTTTTTTTTGCACAAAGTTGTCACTAAATGATATATTGCTCAAACATGCCATGGGCATATGTGTAATTACACCCCAAAATACATTCTGCTGCTTCTCCTGAGCATGGGGATACCACATGTGTGGGACTTTTTGGGAGCCTAGCTGCATACGGGGCCCCGACCAATCACCACCTTCAGGATTTCTAAGGGCGTAAATTTTTGATTCACTCCTCACTACCTAAAGGGAAAAAAAGGCTGCGCTACAAATGGAAAGTCCATACAGTAGTTCTTGGATAGACGGTAACCAATTCAATCTAGTGACGAACACCAAGGTGAATCAGAGGTTATATCAAACGTGCCACCACCTGAAGAAAAACCTGCTTACCAGCTGGTAGGTAAGTCGGGCAGTTGGCTTATACCCAGCCAGGGCCTTTCCTCACAGGGAGATCCGCTGAAGGACTGGAGGTTGGATAATAGGATGAATGGATTGGATGCTTGAACCCCTCCTGACAGCAAGCGACCCGGCAAATGAGCAGCACCTCCTCTTTTTTTAATCATTTTTATTGTTATCTCAGGGAATGTAAATATCCCCTATGATAGCAATAGGTAGTGACAGGTACTCTTTTTTGAAAAAATTGGTGTCTATTAGACCCTAGATCTCTCCTCTGCCCTCAAAGCATCTGACCACACCAAGATCGGTGTGATAAAATGCTTTCCCAATTTCCCTATGGCGCTGTTTACATCCGGCGAAATCTAAGTCATGAAATGCTCATAGCTTCTTCTAGTTTCTAGTTTCTTAGGCCATAGAGATGTTTGGAGCCATTCTGGTCTCTAATCAGCTCTATGGTCAGCTGGCTGAATCACCGGCTGCATTCTCAGGTTCCCTGTTGGGACAGGAGAGCCAGAGAAAAACATGGAAGACGGTGGGGGGGGGCATTCCCTCCCACTGCTTGTAAAAGCAGTCTAGAGGCTAATTAGCTGCTAGGATTGCTTTTACATGAAAGCCATCCGCTGGCTGAAAAGAATGATACCAAGATGATACCTAAACCTGCAGGCATCATTCTGGTATAACCACTCAAATCCAGCAACATACCAGTACGTTGCTGGTCTTGTTGGGCATATATTGTAAACTTTTTTTTCATGCAGCCTGTGGGCTGAACGAAAAAAAGAGATTGATTGGTGGGTATGACCACCATTAGAATACCTCACTTCATCCACCCACTTCTAATGCTTCGGCATATATGCTGAAGTATGTAACTGTGGTGGTGAAATCACCTCCGACAGCGCTGGAGTCACGGCTTTATGTATCGTGGGAGCAAACGCTGTTGCTGTCAAGATAAATAAATCCACGCTGCAACTGAATGGCGTACCTGCTAAACAAATGATGGTTAACAGTAAAATAAAGTAACATTACAGTATAACAGTAAGACTTACCATACCTGCAAAGCAAATACAAAAAAAATAGTAAAAAATAAAACATTTAACGCAACCTGTGCCTAAAATATATATATGCCGAAGCATGGGGGCATCCTCCCGCAAAAGGTAGGAGCAAATCGCTCCTCCGCCCACTGCTGCCCCCACGCTTCGGCATATATGCTGAAGTATGTAACTGTGGTGGTGAAATCACCTCTGAAAGCGCTGGAGTCATGGCTTTATGTATCGTGGGAGCAAACGCTGTTGCTGTCAAGATTAATAAATCCGCGCTGCAACTGAACGGTGTACCTGCTAAGCAAATGATGGTTAACAATAAAACAAAGTAACATTACAGTATAACAGTAATGCCCCGTACACACGGTCGGATTTTCCGATGGAAAATGTCCGATCGGAGCGTGTTGTCGGAAATTCCGACCGTGTGTGGGCTCCATCGGACATTTTCCATCGGATTTTCCGACACACAAAGTTGGAGAGCAGGAGATAAAATTTTCTGACAACAAAATCCGTTGTCGGAAATTCCGATCGTGTGTACACAAATCCGATGGACAAAGTGCCACGCATGCTCAGAATAAATAAAGAGATGAAAGCTATTGGCCACTGCCCCGTTTATAGTCCAGACGTACGTGTTTTACATCACCGCGTTCAGAATGATCGGATTTTCCGACAACTTTGTGTAACCGTGTGCATGCAAGACAAGTTTGAGCCAACATCCGTCCGAAAAAATCCTAGGATTTTGTTGTCGGAATGTCTGAACAAAGTCCGACCGTGTGTACGCCCTATAAGACTTACCATACCTGCAAAGCAAATACAAAAAAAACATAGTAAAAAATAATACATTTTACGCAACCTGTGCCTAAAATATATATATGCCGAAGCATGGGGGCATCCTCCAGCAAAAGGTAGGAGCAAATCGCTCCTCTGCCCACTGCTGCCCCCACGCTTTGGCATATATGCTGAAGTATGTAACTGTGGTGGTGAAATCACCTCCGACAGCGCTGGAGTCACGGCTTGATGTATTGTGGGAGAAAACGCTGTTGCTGTCAAGATAAATAAATCCATCTGCAGCTGAATTGTGTACCTGAAAACAAAAAAAATGGTTAACAATAAAACACAGTACACCGTAAAGTATAACAAAATTGCATACCTATAAAGCAAACATGATAAAAACATAATAACAATAACACATTGCAGAATAGAATACAGTAAAAAAGAGCAGAACAATAGAGAGAATAGAGAGAGAACAATAAAACAACAACTATTTTTGTTTTTTTTATTTTATTTTTTTTGTGTTTTTTTTTTTTATACTTTTTTTTGGTACCTTTTATAACTGTAACCGTTTCCAGGTTCGGGTCTCTCAAAATGCGATGGCATCTTAGGAGACCCTGTGAAAGTGTGTCCTAGTCTGTGCAGTGCTGTACCCTACGCTAAAACTCAACTAGTGTATGGTAGCGTTCAAAACATTCACCAATGCAAAGACCAGGATTGTCAGGACAGGAGGGACAATAATGCCGGGTGTCACGCCTATATCCGCGCTTTCTGCAGACACGACATTTTCTTTGGGGGGTTCGTTGGGTAGGGGTACTCGGGAGGACATAAGGAAAATGCCTCTCATGCAGCCGGCTTACTGCATTTGGTTGGGGAAGGTGAGGTGGAGCACCATCTGGAAACAGAAGGGCTCTGACGATCTCTTCCTGGAATTTAAGGAAGGATCCAGTCCGTCCTGAAGCTCTGAATAATAATTAGGAATATAGTAATTTGGATCATTGTGTGTGCATGAAGGGAGGTAAGAACGAAAACATTCTTATTATCCCTCCACTTCATAGCGAGCAAATTATTACACTGCAAGCAGGCTCTCTCCCCCAGCCTAAGACGGGAATCTACAAGCCGCTGGGGAAAGCCCCGGCGATTAGGTCGCACGGTGCCACATGCTCCAATCTGCTGATCAAAAAGGTGACTAAAAAGTGTCATGCTCGTGTAATAATTGTCCACATATAAGTGGTACCCCTTTCCGAATAAGGGTGACACCAAGTCCCACACAATCTTGCCAGCGCTTCCAATGTAGTCAGGGCAGTTTGTCGGCTCTACGTGACTATCTTTGCCCTCGTAAACCATAAAACTACATGTATAGCCTGTGGCCCTATCACAGAGCTTATACATCTTGACCCCGTATCTGGCACACTTGCTGGGAAGGTACTGTTTGAATGACAAGCGGCCAGAAAACGTAATCAGGGACTCATCAACGCAGACAACTTGATGGGGAGTAAACAAGTCTGCAAAACGTTGGTTGAAGTGGTTTACGAGGGGTCGAATTTTGTAGAGCCGATCGTATTCAGGGTCTCTATGAGGACGACAGATTTCATTGTTGTTGAAGTGCATGAACCGCAAAATCTGCTCGTATTGTGCCCTGGCCATGGAGGCAGAGAACACGGGCATATGGTAAATTGGGTCAGTGGACCAATATGACCGCAACTCACTTTTATTGTTTATCATTTATGCCCATGTTATGGGAGAGGCCCAGAAAGATCTCAAATTCGCAAACCGTAATTGCTTTACAATCTCTGGCAAGGGAGGACTGGGGAATAGTGGCGATGTGTTGACCAGCGTACAAATTGCTTTGGTCCACAATAGATCTATAGAGATCTTCGGTGAAAAACAGCGAATAAAAAACACTAGTATAGATCTGATTGGATCAGATATTGATCCGTTCAGATACTATACCACTAAGGGAGGTGTATGCTGCGTGCATGGGTGTTAGCGGTACTGGCACTAACCTGACGCTGCCTGGGGCAACACAGACCTTATCTGACCCTAAAAACTTAAGTTATATCACCGCCGGGCAATTAGGGGGTTAAACCTTTATAAGGTAATAAACGACGGGTGCCCTAAAACTATAATAAACAAACTAACTAACCAGCGTCACCCGTAACACTTATACGGTGATCACTGGTGAAAGGGTTAACTAGGGGGCAATCAGGGGGTCAGTATATGGGGGTCCCTGTCGCTATAAAACACTGACGGGGAACCTATATACTTACCTCCCTAACTAGCATCACCAGTGACACTAATACAGCGATCAGAAAAACGATCGCTTAGTGACACTGGCGACGGGGGGTGATAAAGGGGTTAACCTTTATTAGGGGGGGTTAGGGGGTACTCTTGACCTAAAGGGGGTTACCCTAGACCTAAAGGGGGCTAACCCTAACTGCCCTAACACTTATAACTGTCACAAACTGACACCAATGCAAAAAAAAAACCTGCTATTGGTGTCACTGTAACAGGGGGTACAGGGTGGTGATCGGGGGGTGAAAAGTGTGCCTGCATGTTCTACTGTAAGTGTAGTGTTGTGCAAACTCACATTGATGTCTTCTGTCCTCGGCGCCGGAACGAAAAGACCGGCTCGAGGAGAGATGACATCACTTCCTCTGCTTCTGTTTACATTACAGAAGCCGATGAAGCTTGTCATTTGCCAGGAGTGATCGCGAGGGGGTGGCCACGAATGAGTGGCCTCCCCCTCACCTCTGATTGCCCCTGACCTGAATCCCACAGCCGCAAGCACCAGGGGGGGGGTCCGAGCGGAACCCCTGCCCGCAGGCAGGCAGGGACGTACAGGTAAGTCCTTATGGCTGCCCGTGCCATTGTGCCGACGTACATCGTTGTGCGGTGGTAGGCAACTGGTTAAAGGGTTAGTTCCCCTTTATAGAAAACATGTAAAGGTGAACTAACACCGGACACTCTCCCCCTTCCCTCCTAGGTCCCCGCTGTACTTACCTCCCATTTCAAACCCACTGGAGTGGCATGGGGGGGCTGACAGCTCAGAAACCCTGGAGGTAAGTACAGCAGGGATTGGGAGAATGGGGGAGGGTATCCGGTGTTAGTTCATGTTTACAGAAAAAATGTAACGGTGAACTAACACCGGTCCAAAATAAACTGTATTTGTACCTCTGTATACCTCTCTAGGTGCTGGTGTTTATAGTGGTTGTTGTAGATAGATTTGGCTTGGCTGGCAGCCAAGCCTGGGTTAAATCTGGGTCAGGACTGAGTGACTCAGGGAGGCTGGATGACTCAAGCAGCATCTCAGGTGACTCCCACCTTGGAGAAGCTTCCAGAAGCAGAAGGTGGAGTCTAGGAGGAGCTACTTGGAGCATTGATGAGGGCCCCAACCAATCCCCAGCAAAGTGGGCTGGCAGGGGGCGGGCACCTCCTAAATACTCTTGGGTCATGCCAGCAGGGGCAGTTGGGTGGAAGATGGAGAAGGAGCGCTGAGGAGGCTATCAGTGGCCTTTAAGGGTGCCCCCTAGTCTGGGGGGGTGACCTGGGGCTCGGGTGCTGGAGGGACCCTCTACAACACACAGAGGATATCCTTCCTGGAGGCACGGGAGCATGTGTGAGGATAGCGGGAGCATGGCAGCACATCCAGGAGTTCTCCAGGATAAGTCAGCCAGGTGGGCTGGTGAGTGTGGCAGTCTAGGATTACTGTGGGAAGTAGCAATGAGGGATAGTGAGAGAGGCAGCTGTAGCCAGGCAGGCTGGCAATGCCTAAAGAGATGGTGCTGGGATCAGTAGCTAACCTGGACACTGGACTTTGCTAAACAAGTAAAGGACCCTGCCTGTAAAGGCCTTTTGCTTAATCTGGCTAAGTGCTTTGTCAGATTCATTAAAAGTGTCCCAGCTGCGTATGTGTCTTTTCTGAAAGCAGGTAAAGTGCTAGAGGAAGAGAAAGGAGTGTAAATAGCTGTATATAGGGAGAGTTGTCCCTGAAGAGCTTTGTTTCAAGTGGGCATCCCATAACATCACTACTCCCCATCCAATTTTTATCCCTTCAATAAAATACAAAAACAACATGCTGGACTGTTTCCTGTCTCAAGTGTGCCTGTGGAAATTTGGTGTGCTCATTACCAGTGGCTCCTATGTGGGGTGCGCTACATATATATTATACTGACCAGCTTCAAGTAAACAAGGAATACAATGTGGAATCAAATGTCTAAGGCAATAATTTAGAAGGCAGTTTGGATTTAGACCTGACCAGTAGTGCTGTTGTGGAGAACTTGTGCATCATTATTGTTACTGGGGTAGTTCCAGAATGAGAAGGTGTGGGATTAAAAAACAATGCTAACAGAGATTTTTAGAAGCCAGTATGTGTAGAAAAGGAGCCCTGAGGGTATGACAGCAGGCAGAATGTGCAACAGAGAACTGCTCGGGGTATGTCAGTGGGCAGTATGTGCAGGAGAGTATTTCAGAGTATATGACAGAAGGCATTAAGTGCAGGAGGGCTGTACCAAGGGTATGACACCATGAAGTATGTGCAGGAGAGAAATTTTAGCTTGAGCTATTGAGTTCTGTAAATGATGGACTTTTTTAAGCAAAGAAGCTAAGTCTTCTAATCTGGTAAACATGTGAAAAGGAGCCTACAACTAACTGAAAATAAACATATAAAATATTCAGATACAGTATTTAATATTTTTCTGAATCAAAAAGTACAAACTATTTTTTATTCCAAACATAGTAAAAACATATTTTAAAAAAGTACATATTTAAAAAAGTACATTGCCTAGTTGCTGGTTTGACCCTTTTCATACATATCACTTTCTGAGCCTGTTTGTCAGTAGGGCTAGCCATGTTTTAAGGTGCCCATGTTTCTGACAGATTTATTTACAATGTTTTTGATTTTTTTTTTCATATAATCTTCATTTTAAAGATTTTATACAAAACAGATCAGAAATCAACTCAGAAGGAAAAATAAAACTAGAGAGGGATATGCAGACAAAATAAATAAAAAGGAGTAGTCATCCTCATCCGAGGAAAACAATATCTTTAGCTAGTGAGCCATATCGTCAACATTTTTAACCAATAAAGGTACTCCTTTGTTCCGGACAATCAGTCCCTGTGAAAGTCCCCCTTCCCCTAAGGGAAGGGGTAGGAGGTCCCTGCCAACTACAGACAATATCACAATCGACATTCAGTCAGGTCCATAAATATTGGGACATCGACACAATTCTAATCTTTTTGGCTCTATATACCACCACAATGGATTTGAAATGAAACGAACAAGATGTGCTTTAACTGCAGACTTTCAGCTTTAATTTGAGGGTATTTACATCCAAATCAGGTGAATGGAGTAGGAATTACAACAGTTTGTGTATGTGCCTCCCACTTTTTAAGGGACCAAAAGAAATGGGACAATTGGCTGCTCAGCTGTTCCATGGCCAGGTGTGTGTTATTCCCTCATTATCCCATTTACAAGGAGCAGATAAAAGGTCCAGAGTTCATTTTAAGTGTGCTATTTGCATTTGGAATCTGTTGCTGCCAACTCTCAATATGAGATCCAAAGAACTGTCACTATCAGTGAAGCAAGCCATCATTAGGCTGAAAAAACAAAACAAACCCATCAGAGAGATAGCAAAAACATTAGGTGTGGCCAAATCAACTGTTTGGAACATCCTTAAAAAGAAAGAACGCACCGGTGAGCTCAGCAACGCCAAAAGACCCGGAAGACCACGGAAAACAACTGTGGTGGATGACCGAAGAATTCTTTCCCTGGTGAAGAAAACTCCCTTCACAACAGTTGGCCAGATCAAGAACACTCTCCAGGAGGTAGGTGTATGTGTGTCAAAGTCAACAATCAAGAGAAGACTTCACCAGAGTGAATACAGAGGGTTCACCACAAGATGTAAACCAATGGTGAGCCTCAAAAACAGGAAGGCCAGATTAGAGTTTGCCAAACAACATCTACAAAAGCCTTCACAGTTCTGGAACAACATCCTATGGACAGATGAAACCAAGATCAACTTGAACCAGAGTGATGGGAAGAGAAGAGTATAGAGAAGGAAAGGAACTGCTCATGATCCAAAGCATACCACCTCATCAGTGAAGCATAATGGTGGTAGTGTCATGGCGTGGGCATGTATGGCTGCCAATGGAACTGGTTCTCTTGTATTTATTGATGATGTAACTGCTGACAAAAGCAGCAAGATGAATTCTGAAGTGTTTTGGGAAATATTATCTGCTTGTATTCAGCAAAATGCTTCAGAACTCATTGGATGGCGCTTCACAGTGCAGATGGACAATGACCCGAAACATACTGCGAAAGCAACCAAAGTGTTTTTTAAGGGAGAGAAGTGGAATGTTATGCAATGGCCAAGTCAATCACCTAACCTGAATCCGATTGAGCATGCATTTCACTTGCTGAAGACAAAACTGAAGGGAAAATGCCCCAAGAACAAGCAGGAACTGAAGACAGTTACAGTAGAGGCCTGGCAGAGCATCACCAGGGATGAAACCCAGTGTCTGGTGATGTCTATGCGTTCCAGATTTCAGGCTGTAATTGACTGCAAAGGATTTGCAACCAAGTATTAAAAAGTGAAAGTTTGATGGATGATTGTTAATCTGTCCCATTACTTTTGGTCCCTTAAAAAGTGGGAGGCACATATACAAACTGTTGTTATTCCTACACCGTTCACCTGATTTGGATGTAAATACCCTCAAATTAAAGCTGAAAGTCTGCAGTTAAAGCACATCTTGTTCATTTCATTTCAAATCCATTGTGGTGGTGTATAGAGCCAAAAGATTATAATTGTGTCGATGTCCCAATATTTATGGACCTGACTGTAGATCTCACTACAGGTGCAACAAACTTGTGATAACGATGACGATGAATAATATGGAACCAACCTAATGTTCCTGCAAAGTTAACACTTTGTTCACCATGTTCACACCCGGTTCAATGGTCGCATATGCTCAGCCACCAGTGGGGTGTCACTCACAGGGTTCTGGTCTGCCAGGACCAGTTGTTTAAATTTGGGATCAGCCAGTGACAGCAAGGCTGTGTCCAAGCTCGACGAGACAGAGAACATCCCTGAAATGTGGTCTATCCAAGATGCCCACGTGGAGTCAAATCTTTTCCGAGTATCCCTGCAGGTGGCGAGCCACTCCTCCACTTCCATGATCTCCCCCAATTTCCCCATCCATTCCGCTTCACTTGCAGTGCGCAAACTATTCTAGTAGATTGGAATGAGGGGCTTAGCTGCGTTGAGAAGTTGGGGGAGAGCACTATGTTTATATTGTGATAGAGGCCTGGAGGGGAGGTGGAGAAGGAAGTGCTTCAGTGAGTCAGGGATGTCCACACTGACACCATCAGAGGTATGCTTACTAACCATTCACCAAAAGGGTTTCAGTATAGGACACTCCCAATATATGTGGAAAAGCGTTCCTCTCTGTTTGCAAACCCTCCAGCACAAATCAGAGGTCGAAGGATAAATCCTGGCCAGGGTCACCGACACCCGATATCACTGTGAGAGTATTTTATAATTGTTTTCTTGAGTCTTTGACTCCACAGGACACGAGTGTGTTAGGCAGTAAAGGTGGTTCAATTGTTCATTCATAAATTCACACTGGAGGTCTCGTTCCCATTACCTAATGTAAATTGGTCTAGGGTTAGGCTTAGCTGCTTCTAGTAACTTGTAGAGCAGAGATCATGTGTGACAGAGGGTCTTGTTCGGCCCAAAGGCTTTCAGAATCCATTAGGGTAGTTCTAATCTGCGACCCATGATGCTGCAATGCCACAAAATTAGCAAAGAAATATAATTTTGAGTGTATAGAGCAGTGATGGCGAATAGGGATGAACTTCGCGTTTGAGTCGAACCCATGTTCGACTCGAACATCGGCTGTTCGATCATTCGCCGAATTGCGAACGTTATAGGGCGTTCGCACCAAATTCGTGTGGCGCGTCACGGCCCATAATTCACTGCGGCATCGCAGTGCATTGCTGGCTGATGATTGGCCAAGCATGCACTATGACCCGCATGCTTGGCCAATCACAGCGCCGTCGGTAGAGAGAGCTGTAATTGGCCAAAGCCAGGGTGGCTTTGGCCAATTATGGCTCAGGGGGTTTAGAACACACCCCACACTATATAAGGCCACCTGCACGGCGGCCCTGTGTAGTGTGTTCCGGCGTGCTGAGTTCATTTGAGTTTGCTAGATTAGGCAGGACAGTCAGTGGGTTAGCTGCACTTACAGTGTATTGTGTATATATATGCATCCCAGGTGTTGTATATATACATATACACTGTATTCAGTTTAGCTAGATCCGGTCCTGTTATCTTCCTACTGACAGGCAGGCTTGTCTTGTTACAGTTTTTACAGCTACCTGAAGAAAATTGCTGGTGTTCTTTTGATCCTATTAGTACCACAGTCAGGCAGCTAGACTATTTACAGTTAGTGTAGTGCGTCCTCCTCACAGTGTTCAGTTAAAGCTACAAGTTAGTTTAGTGTGACCTCTGCACAGTGTTCAGCTAAAACTACAAGTTAGTGTAGTGCACAGTGTTCAGCTAAAGCTACAAGTTAGTGTAGTGCGTCCTCCTCACAGTGTTCAGCTAAAGCTACAAGTTAGTTTAGTGTGACCTCTGCACAGTGTTCAGCTAAAGCTACAAGTTAGTTTAGTGCGACCCCCGCACAGTGTTCAGCTAAAGCTACAAGTTAGTGTAGTGCGACCTTTGCACAGTGTTTAGCTAAAGCTACGAGTTAGTGTAATGAGTCCTCCGCTAAAGCTACAAGTTAGGGTAGTGCGTCCTCCTCACAGTGTTCAGTTAAAACTACAAGTTGGTGTAGTGTGTCCTCCTCACAGTGTTCAGCGAAAATTACAAGTTAGTGTAGTGCGACCTCTGCACAGTGTTCAGCTAAAGCTTCAAGTTAGTGTACTGCGTCCCCCTCACAGTGTTCAGCTAAAACTACAAGTTAGTGTAGTGAGACCTCTGCACAGTGTTCAGCTAAAGCTACAAGTTAGTGTAGTGCATCCTCCTCACAGTGTTCAGCTAAAGCTACAAGTTAGTTTAGTGTGACCTCTGCACAGTGTTCAGCTAAAGCTACAAGTTAGGGTAGTGCGTCCTCCTCACAGTGTTCAGCTAAAGCTACAAGTTGGTGTAGTGTGTCCTCCTCACAATGTTCAGTGAAAACTACAAGTAGTGTAGTGCGACCTCTGCACAGTGTTCAGCTAAAGCTACAAGTTAGTGTAGTGCGTCCTCCTCACAGTGTTCAGCTAAACCTACAAGTTATTTTTTTGAGAGCTCTGCACAGTGTCCAGCTAAAGCTACCTGTAGAAGGTTGGTGGTGTTTTCCTGATCCTATCACTACCGCAGGCAGCTAAATAAGCTACAAGTTAGTGTAGTGCGAGCTCTGCACAGTGTTCACCTAAAGATACCTGTAGAAGGTTGGTGGTGTTTTCCTGATCCTATTACTACCGCAGGCAGCGAAATAAGCTACAAGTTAGTGTAGTGCGAGCTCTGCACAGTGTTCACCTAAAGCTACCTGTAGAAGGTTGGCGGTGTTTTCCTGATCCTATCACTACCGCAGGCAGCTAAATAAGCTACAAGTTAGTTTTTGGTGAGCTCTGCACAGTGTTCACCTAAAGCTACCTGTAGAAGGTTGGTGGTGTTTTCCTGATCCTATCACTACCGCAGGCAGCTAAATAAGCTACAAGTTAGTGTAGTGCGAGCTCTGCACAGTGTTCACCTAAAGATACCTGTAGAAGGTTGGTGGTGTTTTCCTGAATCTATTACTACCGCAGGCAGCGAAATAAGCTACAAGTTAGTGTAGTGCGAGCTCTGCACAGTGTTCACCTAAAGCTACCTGTAGAAGGTTGGCGGTGTTTTCCTGATCCTATCACTACCGCAGGCAGCTAAATAAGCTACAAGTTAGTTTTTGTGAGCTCTGCACAGTGTTCACCTAAAGCTACCTGTAGAAGGTTGGTGGTGTTTTCCTGATCCTATCACTACCGCAGGCAGCTAAATAAGCTACAAGTTAGTTTTTGGTGAGCTCTGCACAGTGTTCACCTAAAGCTACCTGTAGAAGGTTGGTGGTGATTTCCTGATCCTATCACTACCGCAGGCAGCCAAATAAGCTACAAGTTATTTTTTGGTGAGCTATGCACAGTGTTCACCTAAAGCTATATATATATATATATATATATATATATATATATATATATATATATATATCCCAGCTTAGTGCAGCTACAGGCCATTAGTATGTCTGGAAGGCCAACAAGGAGAGGCAGACAGTCACAATCCAATAAAAGAGGGCAAGCAGGCTCTGTGTCTAGAGGCAACAGTGCTGGTCGTGGAGATGGTGCATCCTCATAAGCACATGGCCGTGGGACACGCTTGGCCTTTTTTTCGGCAGCTGGCCGTGTTGAGCCGAAACATGCGGAAGACTTGGTCGAGTGGATGACCAAACCGTCCTCATCCTCCTCATCCTCTCTCACCCATGCTCAGGGTACTTTGTCTGGCAAAGCAGCGGCCTCTTCCCTCGGCTCAATGTCATCAGTGACTCCTTCCCTAGCCCCACCATGTCCTCCTGAGGAGTCCCTCGAACTGTTTGACCACAGTGTTGGGTACATGCTCCAGGAGGATGCCCAGCGTTTGGAAGGCTCTGATGATGATACTGAGCTAGATGAAGGCAGTAACGTGAGCACGGATAGAGGGGGTGCCCAAGAAGGACAGCAATCTGGCAGTCATGCTCCCCCTGCTGCAGCATACTGCCAGGTTTGCTCCAGTGATGAGGAGGGAGGGGATGATGAGGTCACTGACTCAACGTGGGTGCCTGATAGGAGAGAGGAGGAGGAGAAGGCACATCCCCAACGAGGCAGGATGCCCTCCAGGGGCCAGCCTAAGGGCAGCACACTGACTGCATCACACCCCAAAGCTCCGCATGTGCAGGGCGCTGCCGTCTCTGCGCGTTATTCAAAAAGTTCTTTGGTGTGGGCCTTTCTTGAGACGAGTGCATCAGATCGCACCGCTGCTATTTGCAACATATGTCCCAAGCGTATCTCGCATGGCCAAAACATCTCCTGCTTGGGCACCACATGCTTGACCAAACATATGTTGACCTGCCATGCAGTTCATTGGCAAGCGTATCTAAGAGACCCACACCAAAGAACTAAGAGGACCTCTCCTTGCTCCTCATCAGCTGAGATCTCCAACCCCACTATACCTTCAGTCCTCTCTGAGACCTGCACTGAGAGGAATGAAGGTGTAGAATTAGGTGTGTCACAGCCAAGTACTTGTGGGCAATCTGCTTTCGGTATACCGATGTCAGATTGTACCAGGCAAATTTCCCTGCCCCAGCTGCTGCACCGCCGAAAGAAGTTCGCTCCCAGCTATCCACATGCCCAGCGGTTGAATGCTAGCTTGGCTAAATTGCTAGCACTTCAACTGCTGCCTTTTCAGTTGGTAGACTCTGCCCCCTTCCCTGAGTTTGTGGAATGTGCGGTTCCTCAGTGGCAGGTACCCAAACGCCACTTTTTCTCACGGAAGGCGATTCCGGCTCTCTACCGGCATGTGGAAGGCAATGTCTTGCCCTCGCTGGACAGGGCGGTCAGCGGTAAGGTGCATATTACATGGTCCAGCAGGCATGGACAGGGACGTTACCTAAGTTTCACCGCGCATTGGGTGACTCTGCTGGCAGCTGGGAAGGATGCAGGACAAGGTGCAGTAGTGTTGGAGGTTGTTCCGCCACCACGCCTCCAAAATGCCACTACTAATGATTGTGACACACCTCTCTCCTCCACCCCCTCCTCTTCTTCTTCCTCCATGGCCTCTTCCTGTGCTTTGTCCTCTGAACCAGCGGTGCTTCGTAGCCAGTCAAGGGGCTACGTAAATATGCAGGCCAAAAGATGCCATGCGTTGCTTGAGCTGGTGTGCTTGGGAGACAGGAGCCACACTGGGGCAGAGGTTCTGTCAGCTCTGCAGGGGCAGGTTCAGAGGTGGTTGATGCCACCCCAACTTAAGGCAGGAATGGTGGTTTGCGACAATGGCACCAACCTCCTCTCTGCCCTCCGACAGGGACAAATGACCCATGTGCCCTGTTTGGCTCACGTCCTTAACTTGGTGGTGCAGTGGTTCTTGGGCAGGTACCCAGGCTTACAGGATGTCCTGAGGCAGGCCAGGAAAGTCTGTGTGCATTTCCACCGCTCATATAATGCCAGTGCTCGGCTGGCAGACCTCCAAAAGGAGTTTAACCTGCCCAAGAACCGCCTAATCTGTGACATGTCCACTAGGTGGAACTCAATGTTGGCCATGCTGCAGCGGCAGAGGGCCATCAATGAGTACCTGTGCGACTATGGCACCAGGACAGGGTCAGGGGAGCTTGTTTTTTTTTCCCCACGCCAGTGGGCCATGATCAGGGATGCATGCACTGTCCTGTCACCATTTGAGGAGGCCACGAGGATGGTGAGCAGTGACAGTGCATGCATCAATGACACTGTCCCCCTTGTCTACCTGTTGGAGCACACACTGCGTGGAATAATGGACAGGGCATTTGAGGCAGAACAGAGGCAGGAAGAGGAGGTCTTCCCTAGCTCTCAAGGCCCCCTTTATCCAGACAGTGTTCCTGCGTGCCCGCCGATCACACAGGAAGAGGACGAGGAGGAGGAGGAGGGGGATTGTGTCAGTATGGAGGTGGAGCCTGGCACTTAGCATCAGCAGCAGTCTTTAAGGGATCAGTCCCAAGAAACACATGGACTTGTACGTGGCTGGGAGGAGGTGGCTGCGGACCATGTCGTCCTTAGTGACCCAGAGGACTCCGGACCGAATGCCTCAGCAAACCTACGCTGCATGGCCTCCCTGATCCTGCAAAGCCTGCGTAAGGATCCTTGTATTCGTGGTATCAAGGAGAAGGACCAATACTGGCTGGCAACCCTCCTTGATCCACGTTACAAGGGTAAGGTTGCGGACCTTATCTTGCCATCGCAAAGGGAGCAGAGGATGAAACATCTTAAGGAGGCCTTGCAAAAAGGTCTGTGCAACACGTTCCCAGATACTGGGAGGTTACAAACTCCTGTTTCTGGACAACGTGTTGCTGAGGCTTCGGTCAGTCAAAGAAGGAGCGGTGGAGAAGGTGGCCATCTGACCGATGCGTTCAGACAATTTTTTGGTCTGCAGCCCCAAGGTATAATCGGTTCCAGCAACCTTCGCCAGCATCTGTTTTACATGGTGCAGGAATACCTAGGGGCAAGATCTGACTTGGACACCTTTCCCACCGAAAATCCTCTGGGTTACTGGGTCTTGAGGATGGATCACTGGCCAGAGCTTGCACAGTATGCAATTGAGCTACTGGCCTGTCCTGCATCCAGCGTTCTTTCGGAACGCACATTCAGTGCTGCTGGAGGCTTTGTAACCGATCACAGGGTGCGTCTGTCCACCGACTCGGTCGATCGACTGACCTTCATAAAAATGAATCAGTCTTGGATCACCACCAGCTACCAAGCACCTGATGCTGATGTAACCGAATCATTTTTTTTAAAATCTCAGATCCCTTCAAAGACTGCCTATGATGATGCTGAGTGACTATCCTGAGTAATTATCCTCTTCCTCCTCAATGATCACACTGATAGATTGTAAGAACATTTTTGGTTCTGGGCGCCACCACCAGTGCCTAAGACCCAATTTTTCAGCCCCTGTTTAACAGGGGCGTGTAATTACAATTTTTGATGCAATACTTTGCAGCAGGGCTCTTTTCTGCGTTCCAACTAGAGTATCTGTGAGGGGTTGCAGTGTTGTGGCACCAGCACCAGTGCCTAAGACCCAATTTTTCAGCCCCTGTTCAACAGGGGCATGTAATTACAATTCTTGATCTAATATTTAACAGCAGGGCCCGTTTCTGCGCTCACCAAGAGCGAGTGAGGACTTACAGTGTTGTGGCACTAGCACCACCACCACCAAAGGCCCAATTTTTCTGCCACTGTTCAACAGGGGCATGTAATTACAATTCTTGATCTAATATTTCACAGCAGGGCCCTGTGAGGGCTTACAGTGTTGTGGCCACAACAACACCTAAGGCCCAAATTTATTGCTGAGTATATAGAGCAGGCCCCTACTTTCAAACATCCAACTTACAAACGACTCCTACTTGCAAACAGAAGGAGAAAACAGGAAGTGAGATGAAATCTACCCCTAGGAAGGGAAATTCTCTCCTGTAAGAGTTAATATGGGAAAAACATTTCTCCTTTCCACTGATGCTTTATCACCAATCCTTGTTTTACAAAAAAAAACAAATTTTCAAAAAACATTTGTCATTGGGACAGAAAGTGAGGTGAAATCTTCTGAAGAGGAGCACAGACAGCAAAACAAATGTCACAGGGGTGATAACCCTTCCCTATGTTTTCCAAAAAGCTTAAAATAGATTTTTTGGCTGGAGATACACGTTAAAAATTTACCCGTTCAAAATTACAAACAGATTCTACTTAACAACAAACCTACAGTCCCTGTCTTTTTTGCACCGCCTGTATACTGCTGTTCAGAGTATATAGGGCCTGGTGGCCCCACGCCTTTCCTTTTTTTAATTTGGGTGCGGGGTTCCCCTTAATATCCATACAAGACCCAAAGGGCCTGGTAATAGACTGGGGGGTACGTCTCACTGATTTTCATCCATATTGCCATATTGCCAGACATTACATTAAAGCCGCAAGCAGTTTTAAATGACTTTTTTTCCTTTAAAAATGACATTTTGTGCAGGGACTGTTCTAAACACGGGAAACATGCACCACTTTACAGGCATACTATAGACACCCCCCAGGTACGATATTTACAAGAATATTTCACTTTTTTTTTGCATTGATATATGTCCCCTGGGGCAGGACACGGGTCCCCAAACCCTTTTTAGGACAATACCATGCAAATTAGCCTTTAAAATGAGCACTTTTGATTTTGAACATTTGAGTCCCATAGACGTCAATGGGGTTCTAACGTTCGTGTGAATTTTTGGTCCGTTCGCAGGTTCTGGTGCGAACCAAACCGGGGGTGTTCGGCTCATCCCTAATGGCAAACCTTTTTGAGCCCAAGTGCCCAAACTGCAACACAAAACGACTTATTTTTTGCAAAGTGCCAACACAGCAATTACACCTGAATCTTGAGGTTTTAGTTTAGAAAAAAACAACTCGTACAGTTATCCAAACTAATTAACAGCTTTTGCTTAAAAAGAAAAACACAATAACAGAGATTTCCATTAAACATTTTTTTTTGGGGCAGAGTACTGCAGAGTATGGGCAGAGTACTGCAGAGTATTGAAGAATGTGGGCAGAGTATTGCAGAGTATTGCAGAATATGGGCAGAGTACTGCAGAGTATTGCAGAGTATGGGCAGAATACTGCAGAGTATTGCAGAGTATGAGCAGAGTACTGCAGAGTATGGGCAGAGTACTGCAGAGTATGGGCAGAGTACTGCAGAGTATGGGCAGAGTATGGGCAGAGTATTGCAGAGTATGGGCAAGGTACTGCAGATTATTGCAGAGTATAGGCAGAGTACTGCAGAGTATTTAAGAGTACTGCAGAGTATGGGCAGAGTACTGCAGAGTATGGGCAGAGTACTGCAGAGTACTGCAGAGTATGGGCAGCGTACTGCAGAGTATGGGCAGAGTACTTCAGAGTACTGCAGAGCATGGGCAGAGTACTGTAGAGTATGAGCAGAGTGCTGCAGAGTATGGGCAGAGTACTGCAAAGTATTGCAGAGTATGGGCAGAGTACTGCAGAATACTGCAGAGTATGGGCAGAGTATTGCAGAGTACTGCAGAGTATGAGCAGAGTACTGATGAGTATTGCAGAGTATGGGAAGAGTATGGGCAGAGTACTGCAGAGTATGGGCAGAGTACTGCAGAGTATGGGCAGAGTACTGCAGAGTATGGGCAGAGTACTGTAGAGTATGGGCAGAGTACTGCAGAGTATGGGCAGTGTACTGCAGAGTATGGGCAGAGTACTGCAGAGTATTGCAGCCTATGGGCAGAGTACTGCAGAGTATGGGCAGAGTATTGCAGAGTATGGGCAGAGTACTGCAGAGTATGTGCAGAGTACTGCAGAGTATTGCAGAGTATGGGCAGAGTATTGCAGAGTACTGCAGAGTACTGCAGAGTATTGCAGCGTATGGGCAGAGTACTGCAGAGTATGGGCAGAGTATTGCAGAGTATGGGCAGAGTATTGCAGAGTATGGGCTGAGTATGGGCAGAGTACTGCAGAGTACTGCAGAGTACTGCAGAGTATGGGCAGAGTATTGCAGAGTACTGTCGAGTATGGGCAGAGTATTGCAGAGTATGGGTAGAGTATGGGCAGAGTATGGGCAGAGTATGGGCAAAGTATTGCAGAGTATGGGCAGAGTACTGCAGAGTATGGGCAGAGTACTGCAGAGTATTGCAGAGTATGGGTAGAGTATGGGCAGAGTATGGGCAGAGTATGGGCAGAGTATTGCAGAGTATGGGCAGAGTACTGCAGAGTATGGGCAGAGTATTGCAGAGTACTGCAGAGTATGGGCAGAGTATGGGCAGAGTATGGGCAGAGTATTGCAGAGTATGGGTAGAGTACTGCAGAGTATGGGCAGAGTACTGCAGAGTATGGGCAGAGTATGGGTAGAGTATTGCAGAGTATGGGCAGAGTACTGCAGAGTATTGCAGAGTATAGGCAGAGTACTGCAGAGTATGGGCAGAGTACGGGTACTGAGCAGCGCTGTGGGCTGGATCTGTAGTGCCCACAGCACTGCTCAGTACCCATACTCTGCAAATGATCTCTCCCCCCCTCTCCCCTCGTAGGGGGCGCGGGAGCAAGATTCTGGGAGGATGTCCATGGACGCCCCCCCAGAATTAGCCGACCGCACTGTAGCCATCTTTTGACTATGGCCCGGTCGGCAAGTGGATTACAATTACAATTACACTCACATTTCAGTAGTTCAAATCAGTCGGTTGTCCTCTGGTTTCCATCTGGGCTGCGATGTGGGCTCAGTCCCCGGTTGCTCCGGTGGTGTCCGTTGCTCCAAGGAAGCGATTTCCCACAGCAGGCACGTCAGCAGGTGCGTCGGTAGGGAACGTCAGATGTTCGAGAATGGGGGGCGTGGCTTCAGCGCTCGCGTTTGGAGCATGCGTCACGCCCACTCGGAGACACGTCACCGCTAGCCCAGATAACTGTGGGAGATGTAGTTTGCGGTGCGGTGTGAACAATTCAAAGATTTGTCAGTGCAATGTATAATTTCTCAACTGTCAAGGCGTGCCCACAGAGGCGTGCCATGCGTTCACCATCACTGGTATAGAGTATCGAGGTTGTCTGTGAGGTGGATACCAAGGTAAAGTAAAGAGAAGGATGTCCAGGTAAAGGGAAATTATCTCTTTAGGGCAGAGGCCATAGCTGGAGGGACAGTTACAGGCAGAATTTCTGATTTGGTATAATTAACCACTTTACGCAAATTGACATACCCTGACGTCGGTTCTTTGACACTAAATACTGTTGTTATGGCAGCAGCTAGCTGCCATAACCCCAGTATTTTTGGGAACAGCGTGTGTTTCTCTTTAAGATAAAAGTGGTCTCTGCGGCGATTCCCGGCGAGATCACTTTTATCGGTGGCGGGAGAGGCCCCCCCTCCTACCGCGCTCCAGTCGTCTCCGACGCTTACGAGAGCTGCTGGTAGCAGCGGAGACATTCGCGTCCGCTCCCCTCACTGCCTGGATGCCAAGTAAGGGGAAGCTCGGCTCCATAGCATTGGAGGGTGGAAGTGACATCAAACATCACTTACACCCAATGCTCTTAAAGGAGACTTTTTTTTTGTTGCATTTTAGTGTAAATATGAGAACTGAGGTCTTTTTGACCCCAGATCTCATATTTAAGAGGTCCTGTCATGCTTTTTTTCTATTACAAGGGATGTTTACATTCCTTGTAATAGGAATAAAAGTGACCACATTTTTTTTTTTAAAAAAGACAGTGTAAAATAATAAATAAAAAGTAAAACAAATAAGAAAAAATAAATAAAAATTTAAAGTGCCCAGTCCTGAGAAGGCTCGCGTGCAGATTCGAACGCATATATGAGTAGCGTCCGCATATGAAAAACAGTGTTCAAACCACACATGTGAGGTATCACCGCGATCGTAATGCCCCGTACACACGGTCGGATTTTCCGATGGAAAATGTGTGATAGGACCTTGTTGTCGGAAATTCCGACCGTGTGTAGGCCCCATCACACATTTTCCATCGGATTTTCCGACACACAAAGTTTGAGAGCTTGCTATAAAATTTTCCGACAACAAAATCCGTTTAGTTGAGGGGCCTCTATAATGAGTAGTTGAGGTAGCAAAAAATGTATAAATGTACCATCAACCAGAAATCAATAATCAAAGGGGTTGGAAGCCAGATCCCCAGTCAGGCGACCAAAAAAAAAGGGCATATTGGACTATTCCGGTACAATTATAAGGGATAATAACATGAAGCATATAAAGACGGTAATAAAAATTAGAGTTGTTTTTATTGATGCAGAAGACAAAACAATGGTAATAAAATAAAACATAATAAAAGTACAAGTATATCATCAGTGGGATCATTGGTATACAGTACAACGCAAAATCTCAGATATCATATTCCTCGACTAGTTTCGCCCTGTTGGGACCTGGGTTCAGACTGTTTAGTCAGAATATATCATCTCTAGATTCCCTCCTGACGAAGCGGTTTATGTCCGCGAAACTAGTCGAGATTTTGCTTTGTACTGTATACCAATGATCCCACTGATGATATACTTGTACTTTTATTATGTTTTATTTTATTACCATTGTTTTGTCTTCTGCATCAATAAAAACAACTCTAATTTTTATTACCGTCTTTATATGCTTCATGTTATTATCCCTTATTATTGTACCGGAATAGTCCAATATGCCCCTTTTTTGGTCGCCTGACTGAGGATCTGGCTTCCAACCCCTTTGAACAAAATCCGTTGTCGGAATTTCCGATCGTGTGTACACAAATCCGAAGCACAAAGTGCCACGCATGCTCAGAATAAATAAAGAGATGAAAGCTAATTGGCTACTGCCCCGTTTATAGTCCCGACGTACGTGTTTTACGTCACCGCGTTCAAATGATTTTCTGACAACTTTGTGTGACTGTGTGTATGCAAGACAAGTTTGAGCCAACATCCGTCGGAAAAAATAGGATTTTGTTGTCGGAATGTCCGATCAATGTCCGACTGTGTGTACGGGGCATTAGAGTGAGTGCAATAATTCTAGCCCTAGACTTCCTCTGTAACTCAAAAGTGGTAACCTGTAAAAAAATGTAAACGTCACCTATGGAGATTTTTAAGGGTAAACGTTTTGTCGCAATTCCACCAGTGGGCACAATTTTCAAGCGTGACATAATGGATATCAATTTACTCGGTGTAACATTATCTTTCACAATATAAAATTTTTTTTTATTTCAAAAAAGTGTACAAAAAAGGGGTACAAAAAGATATATAATGTTTGGGGGTTCTAAGTAATTTTCTAGCAAAAAAAAATATTTTAACTTGTAAACACAGAGTCTTAAAGAGGAAGTAAACCCTGATGAGTTTACTTCCTCTGTTTCCCTGCAAAGGTAAAGCATAATGGGCTACCAAGCATCGCATAGTAGCCCATTATGTGTCACTTACCTGACAAGGGAGCCTGTGATGTCACCGCTGTCCCTTCTCCTACGAAGCGACCATCTTCTTTCCGGGTATCGCGGCTCCGGCGCTGTGATTGGCCGGAGCCGCGATGACGTCACTCCCACGCATGCGCGCTGGTGCCACCACTAACGGCATGATCGCCGTTAGAGACAGCACGCTCAGTGCACCTGCGTGCCGTTGTCTACGGTGCATGCGCTGTAGACATCGGTGCCTGTCTTTTGGAAAGATCTCCTAAACCATGTAGGTTTAGGAGATATTTCTTGCACCTACAGGTAAGCCTTAATCTAGGCTTACCTGTAAGGATTTACAACCACTTTAAAAATAGGCTCGGTCCTTAAGTGGTTAATCTGGAAATTGGAGACTTGGCTATACACCGATAATTCTTCCATCAGTTTAGGCAGTGAGACAGTGGGGTTTACAATGTGAAAAAGGACATCGTCTTTTGATTGGTATTTGATTTATTCATAATGCGTTCCTATTATTGTACAGGTGAGTGCAGTGACATCATTGGAGGACGGGAAGCTGCTCCTCACTCTAGACCATATATGGCTCTACTGAAGACAGGAAGATCCCAATGTTCTGGAACATTAATAAAAGCTGACTGGGTGTTAACTGCAGCTCACTGCAAAGTGTAAGTAAACATCATTCTGTCTATGCTCATTAAAACTATTTGTTTCAATTTTTTCCTAAAGTTAAATCCTGGAAATCAAAAAGGATCCCTTTCAGCCCTCCCCTCCACTCTGGCAGTGGACTGGACTGTCCCTCAACATCCTCATCAGTGGCGTCGCTGGGGGGGGTTGTGGCCCGCATCCGGGTGTCACTCTCACACCTGCTGCGGCTCATTATACACAAGTACGCCGCGCCCCCCCCGAGAGTAACAGTCTGAGCAACTCTCCGGCGGCTGAACATTGAATTTATCTCTGCCCTCCGCCCAGGTGCATAAGGGGAGGGGGGGAATTTATCCTGGGGGGGGGTTATCCTGAGGGGAGTCTGCACTTATTGGGGGGGTTGTCCTGAGGGGGGTTTGCACTGATGGAGGGGGGGTTTATCCTGAGGGGAGTCTGCACTTATTGGGGAGGTTATCCTGAGGGGGGCCTGCACTGATGGAGGGGGGTTTATCCTGAGGGGGGTAGGCACTTATTGGGGGTTATCCTGTGGGGGGTCTGCACTGATGGAGGGGGGTCTGCACGTATTGGGGGGTTATCCTGAGGGGGGTCTGCACTAATGAAAGGGGAGTTTATCCTGAGGGGAGTCTGCACTTATTGGGGGGTTATCCTGAGGGGGTCTGCACTGATGGAGGGGGGTTTATCCTGAGGGGGGCCAGCACTTAATGGGTGGGTGGTGGTTTATCCTGATGGGGGTTTGCACTTATTGGGGGGTTGTGGTTTATCCTGAGGGGGATCTACACTTATTGGGGGGTTCATCCTGAGGGGGGTCTGCACTGATGGAGGGGGATGGTTTGTCCTGGGGGGGTCTGTACTGATGGAGTGGGTAGTTTGTCCTGAGGGGGATCCGTACTGATAGAGGAGGGTAGTACTGATGGAGGGGGTTGATACTTAGTGAAGGGGGGTCTGTACTGAGGGAGGGGAGTCTGTACTGTGGGTTGATTATACTTGGTGGGTTGGGGGGGTGGCGCCATGTTTTACCACACCGGGTGACACCAACCCTAGTGACGCCACTGATCCTTATGTCCCTGCATGGAACCTGATGAAGTCAAAGCACCTTAGATTAATGGAGTGCAGGGGAGAAGAAGCTGCAGGGACTGGTCTAGCATCAGGAAGGAGCCTGTGGCAGCAAGATATGTATTCTACCTGAGAATTAGGTTATGGTTGTTATATGTATTTTAACATTTTTTTGTTTAATAAATTTGAAACAATTTAACTATATGCAGTGTTGATAGTTGTAAGTGGCAAGGTTTGTAATGTAGTCCAACCAGTTCTGAGATGTGTACAACAGATTGATGACTTCACTATTATCTGCTGCAGTTAAAGCAGAATTAAAATGTTCAAATATTTATTTTTTCTATGCCATTATGTACTAGTATGCAGCATATTAGCACATGGCAGGCCTACCTGTCAATCGACTCCCCCCAGCGATGCGGTGTCAGGGCTCTTGGTGGACACAGGTACCTCTGTCTTCTCTGGGACGCTTGATTGGGTATATTTACACTTTACATAGATTTACACTTTAAATAGTGCTTTTTTAGTCTACCTGTTAAACTTTAACCACTTTCCAACCGCTTACAGTACAGTACATATAAGGAGGCAAAGTGGCTCCCCTGTGCAGGATCACGTACCTGTATGTGATCCTGCACTTTCAGGTCTGGGGCGCCGGCGACCCACTCCCGCTGTGATTGGACACAGCGGGAGCCAATCAGCGGGTCCGGTGGACACAATGTCGGCCGGGACCCGCTGATCGTTCGGGACACAGGCAGAACAGCGGTCTACCTATGTAAACAAGGCAGTTCACCGTTCTATAAGAAGGAAAGGCTGTGATCCTGTATTCCTACAATGCAGGAACATGGATCTCTGCCTTCCTATAGTAAAAGCACCCCCCATACAGTTAGCAAGCACTCCCTAGGCACACATTTAACCCTTATGTTAACCCCTTCCTTGCCAGTGTTATTAGTATAGTGATTATTTTTGCAGTACATATGTTTAGCACTGATCACTGTATTAGTGTCATTGGTCCCCAAAAAGTGTCACTTAGTGTCCGATTTGTCCGCCGCAATGTCGCAGTACCGCTTTAAGTCACTGATTGCCACCATTGCTAGTAAAAAATTTAAAAAAATAAAAATTCCATAAATATATCCCATAGTTTGTAGACGCTATAAGGTTTGTGCAAACCAATCAATATATGCTTATTGGGATTTTTTTTAACCAAAAACATGTAGGAGAAAACATATTGGCCTAAATCCCCGATTTTGAGGGGCTATCCCTGATTTGGAATAAAGCCCCTCTTTCCTCCTCAGTTGTCCCTAATTTTGATCTGATCTATATAGTTGTATATAAAATGCACTTTTTGTTTTTCAAAAAGTGTTTCCCAGTGCTAAACCTTTCATCCAATTTCTAAATTGTTAAATTTGTACATTTAAAAAGCCAGTATAAATGAATAGTAGTGGTAAAAAAAAGCACTTGTGGGTTTAATTAATCTTTTTTTGCAATTCTCCTTTAAGGGGGCGTGTGCCCTATACCAAAATACTTTTGCTAAAAGGGATCCCTTAAACCCTTCACAAAAGGTTGGGAGGTATGTATGCTGTGATGTCCGGTGGAGTGTGGATAGCAATATATGCCCCTTAGGTGCTGATTTGATAACACCGAATACACGGATGTCTTATAAATAGTGTTTTAGAAAAGAAGTTGTCAAGCATTTTGTAGTAATTTTTCATGAAGATGTGTGTACATGGTTATTCCATTAGATGTCACTAGATTAAAGAGAAAAGAAACAGAAAAACTGTATTTAGTCAGAGCAAATCTTACATTAATAAGAAGCTTCAGGCAGAAATTGCTATTAACTCAATACCAGGCAGCATAATATTTAGATGTGACTTCTTTTGATCAGAAGGGCCAGTTTTAAACAGCTTTTCACATATTGCTAAAAGTTTTCAAATTTTGCAGTGAACCACATTAGAATTTATGGGGCAGGGTGAATATTCAGGTCTGGAATTTTGTAGGGCTAACAAGCAAGCTACAGTGAAATGTTGGTTTGCGAGTAACACGGTATATGAGCATTTCGCAATACGAGCTATTTAAAAAAAAAATTCTGACTCGATTTGCGAGCGTTGTTTTGCAAGATGAGCAGGATTCAAGCCATTGGGGTGTACAGTACTGGATGTGGCCAGAGGGGTGGAGACGCTCTGAGACACTCCGTTCCCAAGTGCCTCTGAATGTCTCCGAGTGTCTCCGAGTTTCTCCGGTGCCCCCGCACCTCTGGCCACATGTGGTACTGCATACACCGGTGCCCCCGCACCTCTGGCCACATACAGTACTGCATACACCGCTGCCCCTGCACCTCTGGCCACATACAGTACTGCATACACCAGCAGTGACTGTGGAACTAATTATTTGAGTTTCCATTGTTTCTCATGGGGAAACTCGCTTTAATATACAAGTGCTTTGGATTACAAGCATGCTTCTGGAAAGGATTATGCTCGTAATCCAAGCTACTTCTGTATTTGTAAACAAAAGGCATGGTAAGACACATTGCCATGATGGGCATTGTAGCGGCCCCATTGGCTTTGAGTAAAAAACGAGAGGAGAGCTTCTGACGGGTGCAGTACTTTTATTCTTTTGCCTCAAAGGTGTGCATTAAGGTTGAACACCACAGAGGTTAATGATTTTGACTCCTTAAACACCTTAAGCACCGTAAGCATCGTAAGCACCATTTGCACCATGAAAACTGTAAAATGACATACAATACATTAGTTTACAGAGATCCCCAAAAAGGGGGTTACAACAGAATTACAAATGTGGACTTACAAAGTTGTGTTCCACTTTCATTACACATATATCTAAATTAACATTAAACATTTAAGGAAAACATGACTATATGTTCAAACATGTGGTTTGTCTACAGCATATGTTTTAACTAACAGCATGGACTCCATTTATGCCTAAAAACATGCAGTATCTCACAAAAGTGAGTACCCCCCTCACATTTTTGTAAATATTTTATTATATCTTTTCATGTGACAACACTGAAGAAATGACACTTTGCTACCATGTAAAGTATTGCGTGTACAGCTTTTATAACAGTGTAAATTTGCTGTCCCCTCAAAATAACTCAACACACAGCCATTAATGTCTAAACCGCTGGCAACAAAAGTGAGTATACCCCTGAATGAAAAAAGTCCAAATTGGGACAAATTTGCCATTTTCCCTCCCCGGTGTCATGTGACTCGTTAGTGTTACAAGGTCTCAGGTGTGAATGGGGAGCAGGTGTGTTAAATTTGGTGTTATCGCTCTTACTCTCTCATACTGGTCACTGGAAGTTCAACATGGCACCTCATGGCAAAGAATTCTCTGAGGATCTCAAAAAAAAGAGTTGCTGCTCTACATAAAGATGGCCTAGGCTATAAGAAGGGTGCCAAGACCCTCAAACTGAGCTGTAGTACGTTGGCCAAGACCATACACCAGTTTAACAGGACAGGTTTCACTCAGAACAGGCCTCGCCAAAGAAGTTGAGTGCACATGCTCAGTGTCATTCCAGAGGTTGTCTTTGGGAAATAGATGTATGAGTGCTGCCAGCATTGCTGCAGAGGTTGAAGGGGTGTGGGTTTAGCCTGTCAGTGCTCAGACCATACTCCGTACACTGCATCAAATTGGTCTGCATGGCTGTTGTCCCAGAAGGAAGCCTCTTCTAAAGATGATGCACAAGATAGCCCGCAAACAGTTTGCTGAAGACAAGCAGACTAAGGACACAGATTACTGAAACCATGTCCTGTGGTCTGATGAGACCAAGATAAACTTATTTAGTTTAGATGGTATCAAGCATGTGTGGCGGCAGCCAGGTGAGGAGTACAAAGACAAGAGTGCTTTGCCTACAGTCAAGCATGGTGGTGGGAGTGTCATGGTCTGGGGCTTCATTAGTGCTGCTGGAACTGGGGAGCTACAGTTCATTGAGGAAACCATGAATGCCAACATGTACTGTGACATACTGAAACAGGGCATGATCCACTGGGCAGTATTCCAACATGATAGCGTCCCCAACACCAACCACTGCCTTTCTAAAGAAGCTGAAGGTAAAGGTGATGGGCTGGCCAAGCATGTCTCCAGACCTAAACCCTATTGAGCATCTATGGATCATCCTCAAACGGAAAGTGGAGGAGCACAAGGTCTCTAACATCCACCAGCTGCGTGATGTTGTCATGGAGGAGTGGAAGAGGACTCCAGTGGCAACCTGTGAAGCTCTGGTGAACTCCATGCCCAAGAGGGTTACGGCAGTGCTGGAAAATAATGGTGGCCACACAAAATATTGACACTTTGGGCCCAATTTGGACATTTTAACTTAGGGGTGTACTCACTTTTGTTGCCAGTGGTTTACACATTAACAGCTGTGTGTTTAGTTATTTTGAGGGGACAGCAAATTCACACTGTTATACAAGCTGTACACTCACTACTTTACATTGTAACAAAGTGTAATTTCTTCAGTGTTGTCAGATGAAAAGGTATAATAAAATATTTACAAAAATATGAGGGGTGTACTCACTTTTGTGAGATACTGTATATACTGACAATGACAATGCACCTTTACGGCATACCTTGCGCCGCTTACCAACTTTAAACTTTAGAAATCTTCCATAGACTGTCTCCTTCCCACAAGGTACTGCTGCATTGCCTGGATGCTGAATTAAATGAAAGCCCCTTGCAAAACTAGAGAAAGCAGGAAGTGTCTTGTGATTAAAAGATTCCCCAGAGAAAGAAGAGGAAGGCAAAAAGGTTCCGCCTGTCATTCAGTGCTGAACAAAGATTTAAAGTGACAAGCGGACAGTTACATTCCCACCAAATTATGTTATAACGAATAAGACTTATGCCCCGTGCGCACAGTCGGATTTTCCGATGGAAAATGTGTGATAGGACCTTGTTGTCGGAAATTCCGACCGTGTGTAGGCTCCATCACACATTTTCCATCGGATTTTCCGACACACAAAGTTTGAGAGCAGGCTATAAAATTTTCCGACAACAAAATCCGTTGTCGGAATTTCTGATCGTGTGTACACAAATCCGACGCACAAAGTGCCACGCATGCTCAAAATAAATAAAGAGATGAAAGCTATTGGCTACTGCCCCATTTATAGTCCCGCGTACGTGTTTTACGTCACCGCGTTCAGAATGATCGGATTTTCTGACAACTTTGTGTGACCTTGTGTATGAAAGACAAGTCTGAGCCAACATCCGTCAGAAAATATCCTAGGATTCTGTTGTCGGAATGTCCGATCAATGTCCGACTGTGTGTACGGGCATTAGAGTCATGCATTATTTACAGAACATAACCATGGCCACTATAAAACATGAGTCTTACACAATGTAGCTTGTAGGTAATTCTGTAACTGGCTACTGTATTGTGTGGTCCTATGCTAGTGTATCACTAAACTGGTAACTCATTTACTTTCTATGAGAACTACTAGCTTTTGAATAGGACGTTCAATAATTGAGGGTTTTGATACATAGTCCTTCTTATCTTGCAATATTCTGTCACCCACTAACACCTTGACGAGCATTAACCAACTGGAAAACTTGTTCAGACGATTTAGAATATCAGTTTATCCACTGACTTGTGAGGCAAGGGTTGTACTGGGTTTGACTTCTGTCATTTTTGTACCTAAGGTACGAACAGGCACCATATCCTACGTTTACAGAGAAAACAAAATAACTTTGTGCTAACTCAAAAGTGCAAGCAGCTAACACTGCAAATAGAATTTTTGCTGTAAACCAAAAATATAAAAATAAGTGCAGCACTATAGATTATACAAAAGTGAAGTGACAAATGTGAATATCAACATATAATATCCTAATAATAATAAATGTCCATTTTCAATAATTCAAAGTCCATCATTCTGTGAAACCATTGTAATCACCACGTTGATTTAGGGCTGAATTAGTGACCAAACCATCCCCAAAGTAATGAAGGCGTACCATAAATTTTGGACCTAAGAATAGCATATGCTACATAGGTCAAAACAGGCCTCTACTGCCCAACGGCAATGGTATAGACGATGGAGACCAAAGGAAGATATGTGGTCTTGGAAGCCTTCTCGGGAATTTAGTGTATTAAAACCAAACTTGTGCAGATACCACCACCCAAATGAATGGAGGCTTACGGAGGCTTAAGGTTGGGACTCAAAACAGCGTATGCTGTATGAGTCATGCAAGCTTTAACTGCCCACTGGCAATGGAGAGAAGATCCCAATGGCAAACTGGAAAAGAAGTCCTAGGGGTGCCTCATCGGAGTACTTTCTCCATGTAGATATTAAAAACGTCCTCGAGCGTGCCCCACATAGGATAAAAAAGGGGCCATATAGTGTAATTCCGTAAAAATGAATTTTATTAAAAAAGAGAAACACTTACATTTCAGAAGAAAACAAGCGCTTGTATGTAATAAAATGGCGACAGTGGAGTCCTCTAGACGCGTTTCGTCACATAGGACTTCGTCTGGGGTACTTACCCACTGCAGCCAGACTCCTTAATATAGGTACTGAGCCCCCTGTAATGAGAATCCAGCTCCTAAATTTTTCACATCTGCACTTCCGGGTTCGGCCAAAATGGCGGACCCGCGTGCGTTCCAAGCCTCGCTATCCTGCGTTCCAGCCCCATTAATAAACATAGGTAAAACTTCCTGGTCAGGAGGTAATGTGTTTCCGCCCTTCCGCCCTAATATGTTTCCGCCCTCCACTCACTGCGGCGCAACCTCGCAGCGAGTGGAATGTCATGCGGAATTCATGCCTTCCTGCGTTCCAACGTGTACCATGCAATGCGCACGTGTGCGGCGCGACGTCATCCCCACGCCGTCACGCATGCGCACATCGCAACGTCGGTCACACGCTGTCAACCAGCAGCCTCGGAAGTTCACATGATGATTTACAAACCATGTGAACAAAGAAGGGGTGGACCTAACAGGAATTGCCATCCCGTGAACCGGAAATAGTGACAAAGTGTACGCAGTGGATAGGTATTTAAATCACAAAAAGATTATTTTAAACGGGAGTGTTTAATTCTTATTTACCGTATTGGTATTCTGTGTGTGTAACCTGAATAAGTTGTTATGAATTCCCATAAATTAAATATAGGAAAGATTAGGAGATGAATTCTCTACATATCATATAACATATAACAGGCACCCCAACTCTATCGACCTTATATATATATATATATATATATATATACACACAAGGTCATATGTCCCATATACAATAACGGATCACATATAAAATTTAGAAACAATAAAACTTTTTGGTTTTAAAAAACAAACTATAAAATAGACATGAATATAAAAAATAAAAAACAAAAGTGAATGGTACCCCACGTCTGTCAATTATGATTCATCTATAAAGGCATTGATATCTACCTCTACGTTCATGCCTTGTGAGGAAAAGGTCTGTAATTCATGTGCCCAGAACATTTCAAGACGGGAAACCCCTCTAATTCTGGCTCTCCCCCTCCAAGGTGGGACATACTTATCTATGATGATAAATTGGGACCCTGTAGGGTTACTATTGTGGAATTGTTTATAGTGTCTGGGTACTGTGTGTTTGGGGTCCCTGCCCTTGATTAGGGCTATGTGTTCCCCTACTCTTGTTGCAAATGTTCTGGTGGTACGGCCTATGTATTGTTTACGGCACGGACAAGTGATCAGGTACACTATGTATCTTGTACTACATGTGCAAAACGATTTCAAAGTATATCTTTTCCCAGTAGTAGTAGATGAAAACTCTGTGACCTTGCGTCTGTCAAGTGCGTTGTGTTGGCACACAACGCACTTTCTACATGGGTATAAACCTATCATGTTGTGAAAAAAAGGAGGGACGGGACGGTGGATTGATCACATTGGGGGCTATCCGGCCCTGTATAGATGGTGCTCCCCTAAATATAACTTTGGCCTCCCCTGGTATAAGTTTACCCAGAATGTTGTCTTGTCTCAAAACTTCCCAATGTTTCTTCACGATATTTTGGATTTGTTTGTGCTGGATTGAAAAGGATGTCAACATAGCCCATTTAAGTTTTTCATCAGGTTCTTTCTTTGGCTTTATCTCAAGCAAAGTTTTCCTCTCAGTGTTCATAGTTCTTTGGATCTCAAGATCCAAACTGGCATTATCGTATCCTTTGTCAACAAATTTTTGTTTCAAGACACCTGCCTGTATGGTAAATACATCAGTATCTGTACAGTTCCTGCGGAGCCTGAGAAATTGGCTCCGCGGGACTGCACTCAGCCAGGACCTGTGATGGCAGGATAGCCATAGCCCCCAATGTGATCAATCCACCGTCCCGTCCCTCCATTTTTCACAACATGATAGGTTTTTACCCATGTAGAAAGTGCGTTGTGTGCCAACACAATGCACTTGACAGACGAAGGTCACAGAGTTTTCATCTACTACTACTGGGAAAAGATATACTGTGAAATCGTTTTGCACATGTAGTACAAGATACATAGTGTACCTGATCACTTGTCCGTGCCGTAAACAATACATAGGCCGTACCACCAGAACATTTGCAACGAGAGTAGGGGAACACATAGCCCTAATCAAGGGCAGGGACCCCAAACACACAGTACCCAGACACTATAAACAATTCCACAATAGTAACCCTACAGGGTCCCAATTTATCATCATAGATAAGTATGTCCCACCTTGGAGGGGGGAGCCAGAATTAGAGGGGTTTCCCGTCTTGAAATGTTCTGGGCACATGAATTACAGACCTTTTCCCCACAAGGCATGAACGTAGAGGTAGATATCAATGCCTTTATAGATGAATCATAATTGACAGACGTGGGGTACCATTCACTTTTGTTTTTTATTTTTTATATTCATGTCTATTTTTTAGTTTGTTTTTTAAAACCAAAAAGTTTTATTGTTTCTAAATTTTATATTCGATCCGTTATTGTATATGGGATATATGACCTTGTGTGTATATATATATATATATATATAAGGTCGATAGAGTTGGGGGTGCCTGTTATATGTTATATGATATGTAGAGAATCCATCTCCTAATCTTTCCTATATTTAATTTATGGGAATTCATAACAACTTAATCAGGTTACACACACGGAATACCAATACAGTAAATAAGAATTAAACACTCCCGTTTAAAATAATCTTTTTTTGATTTAAATATCTATCCACTGCGTACACTTTGTCACTATTTCCGGTTCACGGGATGGCAATTCCTGTTAGGTCCACCCCTTCTTTGTTCACATGGTTTGTAAATCATCATGTGAACTTCCGAGGCTGCTGGTTGACAGCGTGTGACCGACGTTGTGATGTGCGCATGCGTGACGGCGTGGGGATGACGTCGCGCCGCACGCGTGCGCATTGCGTGGTACACGTTGGAACGCAGGAAGGCATAAATTCCGCATGACATTCCACTCGCCGCGAGGTCGCGCCGCAGTGAGTGGAGGGCGGAAACATATTAGGGCGGAAACACTTACCTCCTGACCAGGAAGTTTTACCTATGTTTATTAATGGGGCTGGAACACAGGATAGCGAGGCTTGGAACGCACGCAGGTCCGCCATTTTGGCCGAACCCGGAAGCGCAGATGTGAAAAATTTAGGAGCTGGATTCTCATTACAGGGGTCTCAGTGCCTATATTAAGGAGTCTGGCTGCAGTGGGTAAGTACCCCAGACTAAGTCCTATGTGACGAAACGCGTTGGGAGGACTCCACTGCCGCCATTTTATTACATACAAGCACTTGTTTACTTTTGAAATGTAAGTGTTTCTCTTTTTAAATAAAATTCATATTTTTACGGAATTACACTATATGGCCCCTTTTTTAACCTATGTGGGGCACGCTCGAGGACGTTTTTAATATCTACATGGAGAAAGTACTCTGTTGAGGCACCCCTAGGACTTCTTTTCCAGTTTGCCATTGGGATCTCCTCTCCATTGCCAGTGGGCAGTTTAAGCTTGCTTGACTCATACAGCATACGCTGTTTTGAGTCCCAACCTTCCGGTAAGCCTCCATTCATTTAGGTGGTGGTATCTGCACAAGTTTGGTTTTCATACACTATATTCCCGAGAAGGCTTCCAAGACCACATATCTTCCTTTGGTCTCCATCGTCTATACCATTGCCGTTGGGCAGTAGAGGCCTGTTTTGACCTAGGTAGCATATGCTATTCTTAGGTCCAAAATTTATGGTACACCTTCATTACTTTGGGGATGGTTTGGTAACTAATTCAGCCCTATATCCACGTGGTGATTACAATGGTTTCACAGAATGATGGACTTTGATTTATCATCCCCTCCAAGAATTGACATACTATTGATGTTAGGCTAACTGGTCTGTAATTCCCAGGGATGTATTTTGGGCCCTTTTTAAATATTGGTGCTACATTGGCTTTTCTCCAATCAGCTGGTACCATTCCAGTCAATAGACTGTCTGTAAAAATTAGGAACAACGGTCTGGCAATCACTTGATTGAGTTCCCTAAGTACCCTCGGATGCAAGCCATCTGGCCCCGGTGATTTATTAATGTTAAGTTTCTCAAGTCTAGTTTTAATTCTGTCCTCTGTTAACCATGGAGGTGCTTCCTGTGTTGTGTCATGAGGATAAACACTGCAGTTTTGGTTACTGAAGCCCCCCGATTCACTCGTGAAAACTGAGGAGAAGAATAATTTAAATACCTTCGCCATCTCCCCATCCTTTGTAACCAGATGTCCTTCCTCATTCTTTATGGGGCCAATATGGTCTGTCCTCCCTTTTTTACTGTTTACATAATTAAAGAATTTCTTGGGATATTTTTTGCTCTCCTCCGCTATGTGTCTTTCATGTTCTATCTTAGCCATCCTAATTGCACCCTTACATTTCTTGTTGCATTCTTTATAAAGTCTGAATGCTGAGGATGATCCCTCAACCTTGTATTTTTTGAAGGCCTTCTCCTTTGCTTTTATATGCATTTTTACATTGGAGTTAAGCCATCCAGGATTTTTGTTCGCTCTTTTAAATTTATTACCCAATGGGATACATTGGCTAATGCCCTTATTTAATATGCTCTTAAAGCAAACCCATCTCTCCTCCGTATTCTTTGTTCCTAATATTTTATCCCAATTTATGCCTTTTAGCAAGGTTTGTAGTTAAGGGAAGTTGGCTCTTTTGAAATTCAGTGTCTTTGTGTTCCCTGTGATCGCTGTTACCTAAATTGCCCCGTATTTCCACATCCGTGATCAGGTCTGTATTGTTGGTAATCAGTAGATCCAGTAATGTTTTATTTCTAGTTGGTGCGTCTACCATCTGACCCATAAAATTGTCCTGCAAGACATTAAGGAACTGGCGAGCCTTAAATGAATGCGCTGTTCCCTCCGCCCAGTCTGGATAATTAAAATCCCCCATTATAACACTTCCTATCCTTGCTGCTAATCCAATTTGTGATAGGAGATCCGTCTCCACTTCCTCCCTCAGGTTAGGGGGCCTATAGCATACTCCCAGTATTATTTTCCCCTTAGCTTCATCCCTTTGGAGCTCTACCCATAAGGATTTCACCTCCTCTCTAGCTCCCTCAGTGATGTCATCTCTCACATTCGCTTGTACATTATTCTTGATATATAGACATACCCCTCCCCCTTTTTTACCCTCTCTATCCTTGTGGTATAGGGTATACCCTTGAATGTTTGCCAGCCAATCATGAGAGCTGTTGAACCAGGTCTCTGAAATTCCCACAAAATCCAAATCCTCCTTGTAAAACAGTATCTCTAGTTCACCCATCTTGTCCGCCATGCTCCTGGCATTGGTGAACATGCCACATAGTTTAGACCGGTCGCATATTGTCCTCGTATTGGGTGTTTCGAGATTGCAACTAGGACTTGCTACTATACTCACCTTGTGTTTTTGTGCTTTGGTTAACCTACCACTAATGCCCCCAATACTACCCTCTGGAATATCTTCCGCGCTGGCTATCTCTGTCTCTGGACCCTCCCCCCCATCGCCTAGTTTAAAAACCCCTCTAACTTTTTGGCCATCTTCATTCCCAGCAGATCTGCACCCTCCTCATTTAGGTGCAGTCCGTCCCCTCTATAGTACCGGTTACCGACTGAGAAGTCGGCCCAGTCCTCCAGGAACCCAAACCCCTCCTTACTACACCAGCTCTTCAGCCACTTGTTTACTTCCCTAATCTCCCTCTGCCTTTCTGGTGTGGCTCGATGTACCGGTAGTATTCCTGAGAATACTACCTTGGAGGTCCTTTTCCTCAATTTAGCTCCTAAGTCCCTAAAATCGTTCTTTAGGACACTCCATCTGCCTCTGACTTTGTCATTGGTGCCAACGTGCACCATGACAGCCGGGTCTTCCCCAGTCCCTCCTAGTAATCTGTCCACAAGATCGGTGATGTGCCGAACCCGAGCGCCCGGTAGACAACATACTGTTCGGCGCTTCAGGTCTTGGTTACAGATTGCCCTCTCTGTCTTTCTAAGAATTGAGTCCCCTACCACCAGAATCTGTCTTTCCTTTCCCTTTGCTGCCCCCCCACTCTCACTGGAGGAGTTCTTCCCCTGGCAGCTAGGAGAGTCCCTCAGCTCCAGCAGTGCTGGTCCCTGAC
This sequence comes from Lithobates clamitans, assembly GCA_037952925.1. Lineage (NCBI taxonomy): Eukaryota > Metazoa > Chordata > Amphibia > Anura > Ranidae > Lithobates > Lithobates clamitans. The sequence continues at coordinate 550,502 of JBBGZY010000731.1, forward strand.
TGGTTTCACCAATGTCACTCAATGGAGCGTACTTATTGGGATGCTCCAGTCCTGGATCGGCCTCTCTGGCACTTCCCCCTCTACCCCTCCTGACTGTCACCCATCTACTCTTTGCTAGTGCCTGCACCTCTTTGTCTCCACCCGCCTCTGTGCTGGCCCCTGCCAGCACCTGCCGTGTATGTTCCTGGCTTTCCTTTAGTATGGAGGGACTTCTCAGTGCTGACAGTTGCTTCCCCAGATTCAGAACCTGGGCTTCCAGGGAAACAATGTGCTTACATTTTGCACAGATGATGATCAGATGATGATCAAGGAACGCATACATGCAGCAAGATGTACAAAGAGTCGCCTCTCCACACCCGCCAGGCATCGTACCTATTAAATTTAGTGAGGATTTGGGGATTTTACCCTGTCCAAATTACCTAACAGTTTGCTTCATGGCACTAATACTCAAGACAATGCACAGGTACTCACAGACCTACGTGCAATCGCAGAACAGTCGCAGACCTACGTGCACTCGCAATACTCAAGTATACAGTACACAATACACAAGTACTAGCGATCCACACACACTACTCAGAAAACACTCAGGTACTCACACTACACAGGTACTATGATCCCTGTTATAACCTCCTGTTTTAAACTCTGGTTTTTAACTCACCACTTATACCAGTTCCACTTACACAGAGTTCCACAGCCTCAGACTGAGTCCTACACCCAGTTATATAGGCACCTGTGAGCAATTAACCACCCCCCTTAATTGATTGACTGAAGGAACCAGAGAAAAAAAAAAAAAAAAGAAAAAAGCTATTTAAAAAGTGACAGAAAAAGGTGATTGAAAAACTAAATAGAAAAGCCCCAAAAATGCAACCCAGCAAACAAAAAGCAAGACTTGTTCACTCTAACTCTGGTTTTTAACTCACCACTTATACCAATTCCACTTACACAGAGTTCCACAGCCTCCGACTGAGCACGCTCAGACTGAGTCCTACACCCAGTTATATAGGCACCTGTGAGCAATTAACCACCCCCCTTAATTGATAGACTGAAGGAACCAGAGAAAAAAAAAGAAGAAAAAAAAGTTGTCTTTGAAGGCTAACAGTATCTCATAGTGTCCATCTTCAGAGAGAAGCTGCACAAAACGAATGTCATCTTGAGACACGTACTTATCTTCATAATTTCTTTCATAGAAGTCCATTTGTTCATGTCTATCAAGATGTGGATTTGCTGACCCTATGATGCTCCAGCCGAGCATAGTTTTTTGAGCAGAGGGTTCATCTTCGGAGCCTGTGATGACCTCCAAGGGAGCCAGTGCTGATGGGCAATCATAACCAATCAGCAGTCAGACTTTGCAGTCATGAAGTGGCTGTAACTTGTTTGCCAAATGCTTGAGATGTGGCCACTGAAGTGCAGTCTCCTTGGCAGGGATGTGAGACTGATCTACTAGAATGAAGTCTCTTGTATAGGCTTGACAGAGTTGGACTATAGCTTTAGAGTGGAAACCACGCACTTGCAGGCTGTGAGCAATTTGGCTTGATATAACTGTATCAATGGCTGTCATGGTGCTGAGCTTTAGCTGTAACGGCTTGGTGCTCACACTTAGCTTAGATACCAGGTCTGTCAAAATAAAGGTTGAATCACTCTGCGTGTCAAGTAAGGCGTATATTAGCATTTTTCTTTGAGGCTCTGTCGCAGCTGACAACAGAACTGGAACAATGCAGGAGGTGGCAAGAGTATGCCTTGTCAATGTATGAGACATAACTTTGGGAATGTTGTTGTTTACCTTATCTCCTGTAGCTACTGAATCATCGTTTGGTGTTTTGACAGGCTCAGTGTTTCTCTGTATGTGCAAACAGGTTGCATGACGACAACTACATATGCTATATGTGTGTCTTCCTTTGCAGTCTTTTGAAGTATGGCCCTTTCTTAAGCAACCAAAGCAAAGGTGGTTTTCATAAATGAAGGCCTTCCTTTCATCAATGGTCCTTGCTGCAAAAGTCAGACATTTAGTGACACTGTGCGTTTTGTCTTTGCAGACTAGGCAGGGTGGTTTTGGTCTTGAAGCTGAGATCTCTGGAACACTGGAGGTGGAGGGCTTCATTTGAGTGCTTGTGTTGAGCGCCTTGGCTCTTTTGTGAAATCTCTCATCTGTGGTCTTGGTACTAAGGAGGAAGGGGGAGCCAATGGGGTTGCACGCTATCTTGGCTTCCTTCTGCAGGAACTCTGTGAAATGAACAAAGGTTAGGTACGCACGACTACGCACGACCCATTCAGGCAGTTTCTTGAGAAGCTTGTGGTTTTCTTCACAATCATTTAGAATAGCTAGGCCTTTAACATGGGGAATGGCTTCCACATAGCCTTGAAGGAAATCCGCAAACTCTATTAATGCTACAGGGTCGTTTGCTGATATCTTTGGGCATTTAGTCAGCCTTTCTCTGAAAGCTCTTTGCACTATGAATAGACCCCCATACCTGTCCTGTAGGACACCCCAGGCACCCAGATAAGGGTCTTCTGAATTCCAATAGAAGAAAGCTTCCACTGCCTTATGAGCTTTACCACCGAGATACCTCTTCAAGTGCAGCATTTTTTCGCACACAGGGATTGGTTTTTGATCAATCAGCGCCATAAAGGATATCTTCCAATCTATGAACTTTAAAGGATTACCTGTAAATACAGTTGGTTCAGGTATAGGGAGATGGTTGGAGATGAGCAGACTTGCAAGTTCTGGAATTAGACTACCTTCTTCTTGTGGTCTTGACACCTCAAGTGGTGTATTTGAAGGTTGAAATGACACAGCTTTCGGATTCAATGAGGTTTGTGTTTCATTCTTTTTGTAAAGGTTTTGTACCTTGTAGTCTGTCTCCTTTTCACAATATTCAAAAATATCATAGGCATTGTAAGCTTTCACTTTTGCTGCAGCTACCTTGACTTCATTTTCTGCTTGTAGCTGTTGCAGTCTTGTCTTTTCCTCTGCTAACTTAAGTTTAATTTCTGCCTCCATTTTGCTTAGCTTAACTTGTTGCTCACACATCTGTTGCATCGCCTTTGCCTGTTCTATCTTGGCTGCAAGGTCGGCTTCTGCGTCTGCGCATTTGCTAGAAGATCTGGAAGTGGCTCTCGAGCTTGAGCTAGAGTCTGTTAATGACTCTAAGAGGACAGTTTCTGTTTCTGTGTTTCCGAAGACTGACTCGTGCTCTTCTTTATTAAGTACCATCCTCACTCTTTCCTTCTCAAGTTGATCATTAAAGGTTTCCTCCACATTCTCTAGCTGTTTGTTGGTGAGGTTGCAGATTTCAGCTGTTAACGTGGTGCATGCATCCATTCTTTTAACAACGTATGAGGTAGTGGAATGATTACGGCAAATGGACTCATACTGTTGGTGTACTAACGCTTATTTGGCTTTAATCTCCTTCATTCTTGTATCAAGGTCTTCGGCTAGGCAGAAGTTCTTTAAATTCATCCTAATTTCTTTTGCTAGCTCATTCCAAGAGTCGTATGCCTTGTTGAATGCTATTTTATTTTTCTTAACTGTTTCTTTGTGCATTTTTTGGCCCTTTTCTGTTAATCTTCGCTCTCTGGAGCTTGACCGCACTTCTTGTGACTCGGTGGGTTTGTCTGTTTCTTTAGTGGGTGACAACATTTTGTTTTAGTGTGCCTTTGCCTTTCAAGTGTGTGTGTGCCTATAATCAGAATGAGAGTTGTCTCAAACTTGCTACCAATAGGCTATGAAGGAAAATAGGCATTTACAATTGTAACTTACAAAGATTAGCAAACAATGCATACCATACGACAAAATGTTGTTAAACGAATATACTGCTGATATTTGGATTAGGAACTTAGGAGCGAGTGTTGTTTACAATTTGACACTAGGCCTCTAAACACTGGGCATCATACCACGAATATAATAACAATCATTGCTTTAGTAAAATATAAATTATTTGGTTCGTATACTAATTAAAGGCGATCTCTAGACAGCGTACAAAGCAGCCCGCTATATTTAAATGTCCATGTGACGCGTTTACTTTTTGGCCTATTCTCTGTTGCTAAGATCCGCATCCGCACGTGTCCTTGCGAGGCATTGGGAAGCCCTTACTCACAGTTTGATGAAAACAGCGATGCAGTCAGTGATGACAGAGATGTGGCGTAGAGTCTCCACCTCAGCGACAAGTTTTCACTGTAGCGGCCCCATTGGCTTTGAGTAAATAACGAGAGGAGAGCTTCTGATGGGTGCAGTACTTTTATTCTTTTGCCTCAAAGGTGTGCATTAAGGTTGAACACCACAGAGGTTAATTCTTTTGACTCCTTAAACACCTTAAGCACCATAGGCATCGTAAGCACCATTTGCACCGTGAAAACTGTAAAATGACATAAAATACATAAGTTTACAGAGATCACCAAAAAGGGGGATTACAACAGAATTACAAATGTTGAGTTACAAAGTGGTGTTCCATTTTCTATACACATATATCTAAATTAACATTAAACATTTAAGGAAAACATGACTATATGTTCAAACATGTGGTTTGTCTATAGCATATCTTTTAACTAACAGCATGGACTCAATTTATGCCTAAAAACATATATACTGACAATGACAATGCACCACTGCATACCTTGCTCCGCTTGCCAAGGGGTGCAAACTTTAAACTGTAGAAAACTTCCATAGACTGTATACTTCCCACAAGGTACTGCTGCATTGCCTGGATGCTGAATCAAATGAAAGCCCCTTGCAAAACTAGAGGAAGCAGGAAGTTTCTGGTGATTAAAACATTCCCCAGAGAAACAAGAGGAAGGCAATAAAGGTTCCACCTGTCGTTCAGTACTGAACAAAGATTTAAAGTGACAAGCGGACAGTTACAGGCATGAATCAATGCCAAAATATAAAAAAAGTACATTTTTTCACAGAATTGTTAGCTCTGTCAGTTCCAAGACAGGGCTACCGTGAGCCCAACTGAACTTGCAAATCCTGGGAATTCACCCCAAACCCATGGTAGCAGAAGACCCAAACCTTACTCCTAGACTTTTTCAGCCGTGGCTAATCTTAAAGAAAAGAATAACACTTGGACACAAGTTTTTACACATGTCAGATAAATCTTTGCCTTACAAGGGCAAATGTGCCTGGGTTCAATTTGTCAAGGGTTAGGCAGATCTTGTTCAACATTTAGGCAACTCAAATTTAGAGGCAAAACTCGCCATTTTTAGAGGTAAGTGACAAATTGCTATTAAAAAATTTTGTAAAGCTGGACACGGGTGACAATGTATTGATGCCAACAAAGTTTTAAAAAGTACCATACAGTGGGGACAGGGTCTTCTCCTGTGGCTTTGAGTGAAACATTTAAAGTACACAAATCCTTTAAATAACATGCCTGGGGATGCTGGATGCTTTATAGCTGCAGGTGGTGTACAAGGACCATTCTAATATAAGTTTATGATCAGTAAAGAGACCAACTTAAGGCACGCTGACCTGACCAGCTAGAAGTGGTTCTGTTCCGCCATATTGCCAGTGGTGGCCACTACATACGGGCACAGGAGCGCTGCACCCCTAATCCATGTGCCCAGCCCCCAATCTACATACAGGGCGCTGGACGCATGAATTTCTATGTTTCTTTGGTTTTTTTTAAGCACGTGATTAGAGCCAAAGGCTCTAATTGGCTTCATAAAAGGGTGGGCAAAAGGGCGAGCCCACACCCTTGTGTGACAATAGCAAATTAATATTCGCTATTGTCTTCCTGCTTCTCCTCCAGGCCAATCAGGAAGCAGGTCTTAAGACCTGATTGGTCAAGAGGAGAAGCGACCATATTGGCCGGGAGCAAGGGGGGAGGCACAGAGGAGGAGATGCAGGGGGAAGCCACCGGAGCTGCCTGCGGCCTGGATAAGGTAAGTGCAGGGCTGATAGACAGATGGACGATCGACCGATTGAGTAAGGGTCTGACCGAGCGATGGCGGGGGGGTTGGTGCTTTAACCAAATGACGAGCGACGGGGGGTGGGGGTCAGGTGGTTTGTTTGCCACAACCCCCCAAAAAAATTTAGAGCACTAGCTGCCACTGCATATGGCTTACATTGTTGACAGCAAAAGGGTTAAAGTAAATATAAACCCATTAAGAAAAATATTATAAAAGTTTAAAGATGAATTCTAAGTATAAATATTTTAACATGGTTATACACTGGTCCAGCCTGGAAAAATATAACTTAGCAAATACCATATTTGTGGGATCCCCCTGGTAACTGAAAATCACTGTAGTAGGCACTAGGGATGGGCCGAACACCCCCTGGTTTGGTTCACACCATGACATGTGAAAATGCAAATGTGCGAACCCTATTAAAGTCTATTGGACACGAACATGAAAAATCAAAAGTGCTAATTTTAAAGGCTTATATGCAAGTTATTGCCATAAAAACTGTATGGGGACCCGGGTCCTGCCCCAGGGGACATGTATCAATGCAAAAAAAGCTTTTAAAAATGACCGTTTTTTCAGGAGCAGTGATTTTAATAATGCTTAAAGCAGAATTTTCAAAAAAAAAAAACCCATTAGTACACCCCCCCCCCACACACACACACACAGAAAACACTAAACAGTGATTACATTTGTGAAATGTCTTACCGTTTAAGAGATATGACTGATTACATTTTCAGGAAGTCAGCTCTGTGATTCAAAAAAATGCAGCCTGTATTCTGGCAAGGAGGATGGATTAAAACAGTGATTGCATAATATCCTCTTCTCTCTCTCTAACTGTAATCAGCCTTCATTTCCCATGAATCCTTGGGATGGGAGTGAACATGGTAGGATACACTAGGCCTGTACATGTAAATGTGAACTCGTCCACTTCAACATAAATCACACCCCTCATTCTGCAGCCAGCAAGCCATACATAATACACGGTATGATAGGTTACAGCCTTATAAATACAAAGCATTTTAATATAAATGCATTTAATATAAATGCAAACCAGTGCAACGTGTCAGTGTCCACCAGTGCAGCTTATCAGGGACCACCAGTGCCGAATGTCAGGGACCACCAGTGCTGCATGTCAGGGACCACCAGCAGGGCCGTCATCAGGGGGGTACAGGCATTACACCTGTAAGGGGCCCGCATGTCTCCAGGGGCCTGGCCGTCACCCCCACCACCGTAAAGCTTTCCCATAGTTTGTAGACGCTATAACTTTTGCACAAACCAAGTCCTGCTAGCAGCATCTTTGGAGTGGTGAAGGAGCCGTGTGTATACCGATCCTCCACTGCTCCTGCCCATTGAAATGAATGGGGTAGCGCGGCTAAACTGCCGGAATAGCAATGCTGCAGCAGCGCTTTGCGGTGGATTTAACCCTTTCTCGGCTGCTAGCGGGGGGGTAAAAGTGCCCCGCTAGCGGCTGAATAGCGCAGTGAATTTGACGGTAAAGCGCCGCTAAAAATAGCGGCACTTTACCGCCGATGCACCCACCGCCCCTACCGCCCCAGTGTGAAAGGGGCCTTACTGTTAAATATTTAAAGCACTGATGACTTTTAATCCACTTTTCATATATTAAGGTGTTATGCCCCGTACACACGGTCGGATTTTGTTCGGACATTCCGACAACAAAATCCTAGGATTTTTTCCGACGGATGTTGGCTCAAACTTGTCTTGCATACACACGGTCACACAAAGTTGTCGGAAAATCCGATCGTTCTGAACACGGTGACGTAAAACACGTACGTTGGGACTATAAACGGGGCAGTGGCCAATAGCTTTCATCTCTTTATTTATTCTGAGCATGCGTGGCACTTTGTCCGTCGGGTTTGTGTACACACGATCAGAATTTCTGACAACAGATTTTGTTGTCGGAAAATTTTATAGCCTGCTCTCAAACTTTGTGTGTCGGAAAATCCGATGGAAAATGTGTGATGGAGCCTACACACGGTTGGAATTTCCGACAACAAGGTCCCATCACACATTTTCCGTCGGAAAATCCGACCATGTGTATGGGGCATAAGAGTGTTAAAATAAAAGTGGGTGCACCGAAGAACTCGGTGGGATGGCCAGTGGGTCGATTCGGTGGAACGACCAGTGGGCGGGCCCTGGAGAATGTTGGGGGTCGGGCCCCAGGGGGGCCCAGGCCTAAAGCTGTGTAAGGGACCCCAAAATTTCTGATGGCTGCCCTGACCACCAGTGCCACATGTCAGGGACCACCAGTGCCGCATGTCAGGGACCACCAGTGCTGAATGTCAAGGACCACTAGTGCCACATGTCAGGAACCACCAGTGCCGAATGTCAGGGACCACCAGTGCCGCATATCAGGGACCACCAGTGCCGAACGTCAGGGACCACCAGTGCAGATTATCAGTGCCCATCAGTGCAGAGTCACCAGTGCCTTATCAGTGCCCATCAGTGCGGTGACACCAGTGCCTTATCAGTGCCCATTAGTGCGGTGACACCAGCGCAGATTATCAGTGCCCATCAGTGTGGTGACACCACTGCCTTATCAGTGCTCATCAGGGCAGTGTCACCAGTGCAGATTATTAGTGCCCATCAGTGCAGTGACACCAGTGCAGATTATCAGTGCCCATCAGTGCGGTGTTACCAGTGCAGATTATCATTGCCCATCAGTGCGGTGACACCAGTGCAGATTATTAGTGCCCATCAGTGCGGTGTCACCAGTGCAGACTATCAGTGCCCATCAGAGCGGTGTCACCAGTGCAGATTATCAGTGCCCATCAGTGCAGTGACACCAGTGCAGATTATCAGTGCCCATCAGTGCGAAGTTACCAGTGCAGATTATCAGTGCCCATCAGTGCGGTGACACCAGTGCAGATTATTAGTGCCCATCAGTGCGGTGTCACCAGTGCAGACTATCAGTGCCCATCAGTGAGGTGTCACCAGTGCAGATTATCAGTGCCCATCAGTGCGGTGACACCAGTGCAGATTATCAGTGCCCATCAGTGCGGTGACACTAGTGCAGATTATTAGTGCTCATCAGTTTGGTGACACCAGTGCAGATTATCAGTGCCCATCAGTGCGGTGACACCAGTGCAGATTATCAGTGCTCATCAGTGCAGTGTCACCAGTGCCTTATCAGTGCTCATCAGTGCGGTGACAGTAGTGCCTTATCAGTGCCCATCATTGCAGAGCGGGATAGTTACAGATAATCTGGAGACAGAGTACATCTTGGGCTGACAGATCTCATACTTACCAACTGTCCCGGATTTCCCGGGACATGCCCGGGATTTGGACTCATTTCCCGATTTTATGGTTTCCCAGGAAATGTCCCGAGAAATCCGTTTTTTTTTACGAATTTTCCACCGCCGCCGCTTGACGCTGCTTGACGCTGCTTGACGCTGCTAGAGGTCCACACCATTTTTAAGAAGACCAGGAATGGCTGGGTGGCTAGACAAAGCTCCTGCGTCGCCGCCCACCCTGCGCCCAGCTCCACCTCGCCCCGCCTACCCGCCCGCTGCCGGTCTGTTATGGACAGAGGCGAGGGTTCTATTGTAATTACGCAGCCAACGGAGGGAGACATTTTGTATACCCCCTCCTACTAGGACACCTGAGGTAAGGGGGCACTGCTGGGGACACCTGAGGTAAGGGGGGGCACCGCTGGAGACACCTGAATGTAAGGGGGGCACTGCTGGGGACACCTGATGTAAGGGGGGCACCTCTGGGGACACCTGATGTAAGGGGGGGGCACCGCTGTGGACATCTGAATGTAAGGGGGGGCACCGCTGGGGAAACCTGATGTAAGGGGGCTCTGCTGGGGACACCTGATGTAAGGGGGGGCTCCGCTGGGGACACCTGAATGTAAGGGGGGACACCGCTGGGGACACCTGATGTAAGGGGGGCTCCGCTGATGACACCTGATGTAAGGGGGGCTCCGCTGGGGACACCTGATTTAAGGGGGACTCCGCTGGGGACACCTGATGTAAGGGGGGCGCCACTGGGGACACCTGATGTAAGGGGGGCTCCGCTGGGGACACCTGATGTAAGGGGGGCTCCGCTGGGGACATCTGATGTAAGGGGTGCTCCGCTGGGAACATCTGATGTAAGGGGGGCTCCGCTCGGGACACCTGATGTAAGGGGGGCTCAGCTGGGGACATCTGATGTAAGGGGGGGCTCCGCTGGGGACACCTGATGTAAGGGGGCTCCGCTGGTGACACCTGCTGTAAGGGGGGCTCCGCTGGGGACACCTGATGTAAGGGGGGCACCGCTGGGTATATCTGATGTAAGGGGGGGCTCCACTGGGGACATCTGATGTAAGGGGGGGCTCTGCTGGGGACATCTGATGTAAGGGGGGGCTCTGCTGGGGACATCTTATGTAAGGGGGGCTCCACTGGGGACATCTGATGTAAGGGGGGCTCCGCTGGTGACACCTAATATAAGAGGGGGGCTCCGCTGGGGACACCTGATGTAAGGGGGCACCGCTGGGGACACCTGATGTAAAAGGGGCACCGCTGGGGACACCTGATGTAAGGAGGCTCCGATGGGGACATCTGATGTAAGGGGGGGCTCCGCTGGGGACATTTGATGTAAGGGGGGCTCCGCTGGGGACATCTGATGTAAGGAGGGGCTCCGCTGGGGACATCTGATGTAAGGGGGATCTCCGCTGGGGTCATCTGATGCAAGGGGGGGCTCTGCTGGGACACCTAATGCAAGGACGGACGGCTGGTGGCAGGTGACGTGGCAGGTGACACACTCAGGGATCCCACTGATTCGACATTATGGTGAGTTGAATGATTTCATTTTATATTACAATGTAATAATAGAAATAATGCACTTCAATCATCCTGTCACCATAACAACCATGATGATTGAAGTGCTAACACCAGGTGTTTGGTATCTTTATCTGCTGGTCGTTAAACTTTCTAAAATACACATATTTCTATTGTTGTGTAGGATCTGGGCCTGCTGTCCCTCCATCCCTCATTCATCTCAGACTCTAACCACACACCCTTTGAGCCACACCCACTTAAGACATACCCACTATTTTGCGTAAACCACACCCATTTTTCTCTTTGCGAATCTTTCCTTTCCCCCTGCGTCACGCCTACAACCGCATGCTCCGACCCCTAATTATAATAAGTGTCCGCCTACAGCCAAAAAAATGTCCCTAAAATTTTTTTTTTAATGTTGGCAACTATGAGATCTGTATGCGAGAATACCGTTCATCGTACAGCCCCGCCTCCCTGCACCGGAATTGTGAGTGCACTGTTCCAATCATTTCCCAATCTATCCAAAATTAGAAACATTTTTGACTTGATATGTACTTTATTATATTGAGTGTTTTCATATCTTGGTGATCTTATCATAAATGTACTTGTTATGGGGGGACAACTGTCTCCTGACTGTGGTTCTGTGTTTGCACCCTATCACCTGTGCCCCTAGGTGGGACTACAGGCAGCCATGCTTGCTGACACACATTGCAGAGGCACGGTCCACTAATGTCACTATTAGAATGGTCATCTAGAACAGACTTTTTCAACCAGGGTGCCCAGGCACTCTGAGGTGCCTTTAGGTTTCTTCAGGGGTGCCTTGGAAAAAAGCCTAAAAATTGCCTAACAATTGTATACAAGCCTGCAGGTATATGAAACCTGCCTTCTAGTTGCACAAAGCCACAGGTCACCATTACAACCTTCCAGCCTCCAGCATCCTAACAACCAATGACTAAATTTTTTGATAAGGAGGACCCCAGGCACCTACATAGCATCCTTGTAGGTGTATGAGGTAGAAGAGAAACATTGGAATACTAGTCAGTACTAGTGTTCAAAAGTGTATTTGCTTTGGAAGAATAAATCATCTCCAACGTTGGGTGTCCTACGTGTGTGGATGTTGCTGCGTTATGCAAAACTATTAGTTTAGTTTTTTAAATTTTTGTATAGGTGCATAATTTTAAAGGGCACCTTAACTGAAAAAAAGGTTTAGAAACACTGATCTATAACAATGACATGCATACAGCCAATGCTAAGTCAGGTGCATTGAGACAGTAAGTAGCTGAAAAAGGAGACGATCAGCTGCGCTGAAATGCAATAAAAAAAAAAATTAATAACAATATTTTATGGAAATAATACTAAATGTTGTCCAGCAGGGGTTTGTATTTACATTAATTGTAGATAAAACATTTGTTTTGATCATATTTAATTCTTAGAAACTCTTCAACTACAATCAAACTGGGTGTCCACTCAAAGAAAGTAAAAGATAAATATGTACAGGAGTTCAAGGTCTTAAGAAGCATAAGACACAACTATGAGGAGAAAACAAAGGATAATGACCTCCAGCTTGTACAGGTAAAAACATCAAGTAAATAATAAAAATCAAAGTGTATTTCAAACCAAGAAAAGAAAAACAAATATATTGAAGTTTGCCTTAGATGTGGTGGCTGCATTATGTTTTTTTTTTATTAGGCTAGCTTCTTTTTAATTTATTTTTACCCAGTGATACTGCCACACTTTCTGCCTTAGGATGCCAATATTCAATCAATGTACTGTATCTATGGAGGAATTATGTTGTCATCTAGGACAGGAATATATATTAACCGCTTCCCGACCAGCCGCCGCAGTTACACTGCGGCAGAATTTCACGTGCAGGCGAATCGCCCGTATGTTACGGTGGCCACAACGATCGGATTGGATCCAGAACCGATCAATCCCCAGGCCCAGGCCAATGAAATTCTGGCGAATAAGATCCTTCTCCTGCATGTGTAAGTGTAAACACAGTAGGGGAAGTGATGTCATCTTTCCTCGTGTCGGTCTTTTCCTTTTTCCAGACTGCTTTCCAGACCGAGGAGAGAGAGCATCTCACAGTAAGTGCACCAACACTACACTGACACCAGTTCATGTAGGTACACTTGCCACCCCCCGATCACCCCCCCCAGTTAACCCCTTCACCCCCTGTCACTGTGTCACCCAGTGCAGTGTCCAGATTTTTTTTTTGATCACTGTGCTGGTGTCATTAGTGACACTAATCAGTGTTAGGGTAATTAGTGGTAGGCCCAGGGACCCCCCTAACCCCCCTAATAAAGGTTTAACCCCTTGATCACCCCCTGTCACCAGTGATCACTGTATAAGGGTCACGGATGACGCTGGTTAGCTAGATTTTTTTTTTATAGTGTCAGGGCACCCGCCGTATATTACCCAATAAAGGTTTAACCCCCTGATCACCAGGCGGGTGAGATCAGTAAGGTTTTAGAGTCAGATAGGGTCTGCGTCGCGCCAGGCAGCATCAGATTAGTGCCAGTAGCGCTAACACCCACGCACGCACCATAGACCTCCCTTAGTAGTATAGTGTCTGAACAGATCAATATCTGTTCTGATCAGAACTAAATTAGCGTCCCCAGCAGTTTAGGGTTCCCAAAAATGCAGTGTTAGTGGGATCAGCCCAGATACCTGCTAGCACTTGTGTTTAGCCCCTCCGCCCAGCCCAACCCACCCAAGTGCAGCATCAATCGATCACTGTCACCTACAAAAATACAACACACATAACTGCAGCGTTCACAGAGTCAGGCCTGATCCCTGCGAATGCTAACAGTTTTTTTGGTAGCGTTTGAATCAGTCGCTGACAATCAGGTGCTTTTTTTCTTGTGAGTCTCACTACTGTATAAATAAATTTAGAGGCCAAAATGTCAAATCGAAGGCACAGTAGTGAAGAGGCCTACACGTTTCTGAGCATGACAATCTATCAGATTCAGGCTCAGAATACGAACCTGTAGACAGCAGCTGCACCCTGACAGATAGCTCTGACGATGGAGTTGTGGTCCCTGCCAAGGTCAGGCATACCAGACCCTGTTTTTCTGCTGTCATTGAGGTGCAAGAACCACAGGGCTCTCGTATGGAGCAGAGAGCCAGTACAGGTGCCACTCATACTTCTGGTGAACTGGCAAGCATCAGCGGCCTAGTAAATCCTGGTCGTACATCCAGCACTGCAGTATCACATGGTGACGTGGCGAGTCCCATAAGTGCAGGTGGCTAGCACAAGTAGTGTCCCGCTGCCACCAAGAAGAAGACAAAGACAGGCCCGTGAAGCCCATAGTGCCCTTCCTGCTGCATTTGCATAGTTGCCAACATTGCAAAAAAAAAACACCAGATGCCAGCAGAGTCCGTCCTTGCATCAGATCCCTCCCCAGCAGTCCTTCCTTGCATCAGGTGCCTCCCCAGCAGAGTCCGTCCTTGCATCAGGTGCCTCCCCAGCACTCCGTCTTTGCATCAGATGCCTCCCCAGCACTCCGTCCTTGCATCGGGTGCCTCTCCAGCACTCTCCGTCCTTGCATCAGGTGCAACATGCACTACACTACACCGATACCCACTACACTGATTACCACAACACTAACTATTACAACACGCAGTACACTAAATTACCACAACACCCACTACACTAGACTAATTACCACAACACCAACTACACTACACTAGACTAATTACCACAACACCAACTACACTACACTAGACTAATTACCACAACACCAACTACACTACACTAATTACCACAACACCCACTACACTGATTACCACTACATGACACTGATTACTACACTACACTGATTACTACCACACTATCCACTACACAGCAATACCCAGCAGAGCCGTGTCCAGAAGATGGTAAAATATAAAAAGGACTCCACGGTATGGTCAGAGAAAAATATAATAATGAAGCTGCTCCCCTAAAGTGTTTTAAATAACAAACTTTGTAATGTGGGGGTGTATGGTGATAAGGGGGCGCTATAAAGTAAAGTGCAATGATCATAGAACCTGTAATGGATTAGATAACAGTAATTCAATGATATGATATAATATTGTACCACTTTGAAGGCAATATATATATATATATTTATATATATATATATATATATATATATATATATATATATATATATATATATATATATATATATATATATATATAACCATACAATTGTGCTATCAACAACCTGCAATGAAGTGATACAGTAATAAATGAAAAAACAAAGTGCATAAACAGTAACCACTATGCAGCAATAACTGATTACAGCACAGTGTGTATAGTCAGAGCAGACAATGGATGTACTAGCATGTCACTTGTCACAAATAAAAAGGAATGCCAATCAGTGGGAGATGTTTTTGCTGTGCAGTGACCACTGTCATCTGTCCCCTTTCATATGATGAATGCAGCTCATGTCAACAAGCATTCATGGTGTGCCTTTTGCTTTCATCCATATAACTTCACATAAATAACTGGATGTAGTAGTGGCCTTGTAGCAGTAAACTGTAGGGGTCCATTCATTTGGATACATTGCCATAGCATGGTAAAATGCTTTCATTCTGAAAACCACCCCAACGCACAGGGCTCATTCACACAGGTAAAGAGCCTCATACAACATAAAGACACGTTCATTTTTTGTACCAGTACTGAGCTTTGAGCTTTGTGCGGGTGGCCTATTTATATGTGAATGGACAGACATTAGCTGCACGGACTCACCTGCACACACACAGCCGAATTTGACAGGTACACAGGGACAGGCACACATCCCCTAACGCGCGGGCTCTGCAATGTACTCACCCGGCAGCACACCCAATTTACATTAAAAAAAAACTTTGGCGGACACACGAGGCAATGGCGGCGGCGCAGATGATCACATCCTTGTGTTCAGTGGAGAGCAGGGAGGGGCCGCCAATCCCTGCAGCCAATAGGCTTCAGTGTACAATACAATTTTCTATTTGTACACTGAAGAGAGAAGCCGATTGGCTGCCCCTCTCCTCTGCACTGAACACAAGGGGAAACAACACTCGTGGCGGCAACGGTGGCCATTTTTGTGTAGCCGCTGCCCTTTTTTAGCCAAAAACATTCCCGATTTTCCCAGGACAAAAGCAAAATCCCGGGAAAATTATCGGGACAAACTTAAATCGGGACGAGGGTCCCAAATTAGGGATTGTCCCGGGAAAATCGGGACTGTTGGCAGCTATGCATTTGCCAATCCTAAGTGGGAGCCCACCACTTCTGCAGCACCCGTACTTCCCCCATTCACTGGCCAACCCGGAATTCAGGTGGAAACAGTTGATTTTACGTCATTTGACTTTTATTCGCTGTTTTTCACTGAAGATCTCTGTTAGGTACCTGGTAGTAGAGCCTGACTTGTAGGAGGAGACCTCTCATACAACGTTGGTTCAGGAGCCACTGGAGTGGGGACAGTGGTCTCATGAGCACAGTGGGTAGGAGTGCCTGTTGAAGTAGGAGCTACTGGTGGTAGCAGAGTAGAGATCCCTCCAGGGATGGCTGGACTGCAGGTGTAGGTAGTCCACGGCAGACAGGAGAGCTGATGGATGCAGGTGCAGCAGTCACTGGGACAGGAGCTGGACGTGCAGCAGCACACGGAGCAAGCAGGAGGCACAAGCAGGGTCAGACAGTCCGGGTCGGCAGATAAACAAGGCAGTTGTAAGTGGGAGTATCCTTCGCGCTATTGGTGAGTAATAGGGAAAAAATGTGGACAAACTGACGTGTAAATAATAGTATGCGTGATGATATCTAAAACTGATAGCAGCAAAATCTAAAAGTGTTTACACTACACTTCCATGGGAATGTTGAAAAAAGTGATCTCGCGCATTAAATCTATTCACACATAGTGTAAAAAATACCATAAATATAAACAATAAATAAAATACAAAGATGAAAGTACGTGAATAATTAATCACATGAAGTAATGAAAAGTGAATATTCAAAGTGCAACGTGCTATAAATTGCTGCTCAGGACACTTTATAAACAAGGCAGTTGAACACAGCAGTCAAAAGCAGGGTCGGATGACAGGCAGAGGTTGGCAACGGATCACAAGCAGAGGTAGTAGCAGAGTCAGGCAAGCCGGGTCGGATTGGAGAGAGCGGGGTGGTCAGACAGAGCCGGGTCGGTATTAGCAGAACAATCAATCAGGTGCAGGTAACAGATCACAGAAGCTGAAGATGAAACAGCAGCGCGTCAGTGCAGCTGAGAGTCCTCAGTGGTGCCAAATAACGTTAACGTGCACAAACACCCATCACACACACACGCGCGCCTGAGGGACACGCTGATGTGCACCAGTAGAAGGGCACTGTTGCACAGCTCGCACAGGGGCACGCAGGCGCATGCGCTCACGCATATGCCTGCGTCTGGTGCTGACAGGTCCCTGACATTGCCCCCCCCAAAGGGCAGCCTCCGGATGCCTAAATACCCTCTTTTTTCAGGATGTGCAGAAAAATAAGCGTGAATTAATCGTCTGGCATGAACGTTGCTGTCAGGTTCCCAAGAATTGTTCTCTGGGCTGTACCCTCTCCACTTAAGAAACTGAATTTGCCCTTGTCTCCTTCTGCAGTCAAGAATAGCCTCTACCTCAAACTCCTCACTTCCATCCATCAAGATAGGTTCAGGAGGTCTGGTTCCTCTATCAGGCAAAGGGTCAGGTATGGCAGGTTTTAGCAGTGACACATGGAACACTGGGTGGATTCTGAGAGAATCAGGCAGAGCTAGTTCGTAAGAAACCTCGTTGATTTTTCTCTTTACCGGAAAAGGTCCCATAAACTTAGGTGCAAGCTTCTTACAAGGACAGGCCAACTTAATATTATTAGTGGCCATACCTGGTCGCCAAGCTGCAAGTTCAGTTCCCCTCTTCTTCTCTGATCAAAGGCTCTTTTGCTGTCCGCCGGGGCTTTGGACACCGCCTCCTGCAACATCCGGTTGTTGTGGTTGAAGAACTCCACTGTATTCTGCACTGCCGAAACTGGAGACTCTGGAAGAAAGTCAGGTATAAAGGTTAAATGAAAGCCGTAGTTGGCGAAAAAGGGGGACTGTCCAGTGGCTGAATGGCTAGCATTATTGTATGCGAATTCTGCTAAGGGCAGCAGGGGCACCCAATCATCTTGTGAGAAGGATGTGAAACACCTGATATACTGCTCGAGAGTTTGGTTGGTCCTCTCTGTCTGCCCATTGGTTTGGGGATGAAAGGCCGAGGACAGGGCCAACTTAATCTTTAGGATCTCACACAGGGCTCTCCAAAAATGTGAAGTTAACTGCAGGGGCGTTGGTAGGTCTGCAAAAGTTCTTTGGCCAGAGCCCATAGCAGCAGTCACCAACCTTTTTGCATGCCTGTTATGGAGGGAGGGAGATGGGTGGTAAACAATTTTTCACGGGCGATGGCTGGTATTGGCGCTTCAATCATCATGATGGCACCATGGTTGATATGGTGTCCGTGATTGAAGTGCATTATTTCTACTAATACATTCTAATATATAATGAAGTAGTTCAACTCACTATACTGCAGAATCAGTGGGAGCCCTGGGCGTGTCACTTGCCACATCTCCTGCCACCAGATGCAGTTTGTCACTTGCCACATCTCCTGTCACCAGATGCAGCGTGTTACTTGCCAATGTCACCTGCCACTAGATGTGGAAAGTCACTTGCCATGTCGCCTGCCACCAGATGTGGATTGTCACTTGCCACTTTCACCTGGCAGCAGATGTGGATTTTTACTTGCCACGTCACCTGCCACCATTTGCAGATTGTCACATCTCTTGCCACCATTTGCAGATTGTCACCTGCCATGTCACCTGCCACCATTTGCAGATTGTCACTTGCCACGTCTCCTGCCACCATTTGCAGATTGCCACATCTTCTGCCACCATTTGCAGTTTGTCATTTGCCACATCACCGGCCACCAGATGTGGGTTGTCACTTGCCCACTGATGTGGATTGTCACTTAGCATGCCAGCCAGTGCCACCAAATGTGCATTGACGCTGCATTGGTGGCAAGCTGACAGCACTGGTCCATTTAGTGAGAGCAGGAGAGCGGTGATGCAGGGCGGGCAGTGAGAGGTGATGTCATCTTGCTGCTACCTGCAGCACCTCCGACTTTGAAGCAAGGGGGTCTGGCTGCAAAATGGAACTCCATGATAACAGGAAGCACATGACCTCCACTCCACTGTGCCGTGAGGGCGGAAGAGCGCTGATGTGTGGCGGACAGTGAGAGATAATTCGCCAATCGACACACCTCGCTCCCAAATTGAAGAGGCCCGCCTATGAAGAGCGCTGATGTGGAGCGGGCGGAGAGAGATGTCATCTCTACTTGTCCGCCCGCTCGCTTCTCTCCCTCTCCTCCGCCTCTCTCATGCAGCCAGCCTGCACGCCGCAGCAGCCGCAACCCGCTGGTTAGGCCGGGATCCTGTGGCAAGAGACTCGGGGCTATGAGCCCCAGATTCGGGGCCTTAGCCCCAATAGCCACCCCCTAACAATGCCCCTGGTGAATTGTACCCCCCTATCTGATACTATGTTTGCAGGGATTCCATGTAGTCTGACAATCTCTCTGATAAATATGCAGGCAGTTTCAACAGCAGATGGAGTTCCTCTCAAGGGCAGGAAATGGGCCATCTTAGATAAGCGGTCTACCACTACAAAAATAGCTGAACACCTCTCAGAACATGGAAGCTCCACTAAAAAATCCATGGAAATCATTTTCCAGGGTCTATCGGGTACAGGCACAGGTTTTAACAGTCCCCAGGCTCGGTTTCTTGACGTCTTATTCTGGATACAAACAGGGCAAGAACTGACATATTTCTCACAAAAGTCTTTCAAGTTAGGCCACCAGAATGTGCGTCGCACGAGTTCAAGGGTCTTGCGGACCCCAAAGGGCCCTGCCAGCGGGTGGTCATGTAGTAGGGTTCAGGGGCGTAACTAGAAATCACAGGGCCCCATAGCAAAATATTGTATGGGCCCCCCCCACAAAAAATGGCGGGGCTTAAATTAAATAGTGGGCGTGGCTCAAAAGGGGTGTGGTTTGAGTCTGAGATGAATGAGGGAGGAAGAAAGGGAAAGGGAAAGGGAAAAGGAAAGGGAAAGGAAAGGCCCAGATCCTACATCACAATAGCAATATATGTATTCCAGAAAGTTTAACAATCAACAGATAAAGATACTCCAAACACCTGGTGTTGGCGCTTCAATCACCCTCACCTGTGCCCAATGCAGCGTGACCAGTGCCCAATGTGCCCTGTGTGTTCCCAATGCAGCGTGGCCTGCCCATGCCCAATACAGCCTCACCTGTGCCCAATACTGCCTCACCTGTGCCCACTTGTGCCCAATGCAGCATATCCATTGCCCAATGCAGCCTCACCTGTGCCCAATGCAGCCTCACCTGTGCCCAATGCAGCGTGGCCAGTGCCCAATGCAGCATGTCCAGTGCCAAATGCAGCGTGACCTGCCTGTGCCCAATGCAGCATGTCCAGTGCCCAATGCAGCCTCACCTGCACCCAATGCAGCCTCACCTTTGATTTATACAAAGAGTAGAGCAGTCAGGGAAACCATACACAAGTGTCTTTAACCCTTGAAATGCTGTGGAAGCTATATTGGGAGGAGGAACCAAATCCAATAGCAAGAGTCATTCGCTATCAAAATCCGCTTCCCCTGGACAGAAAGGGTCTGGGGTAAGAAGGAAGAGTAAGGATGATTTATACAAAAAGTAGAGCAGTCAGAGAAACAGATGGCACACTAGCATACGTTTGATGGCATAGTGGCGGCAATTGATGCTACAGTGAGGCTGCAATTGATGATCTTTTTTTGTTTGTTTGCGTCCCCCCAAAAATTTTCAGCACCAACAGCCACTGGGAGGGGGTAATAATAAATTAGATAAAATAATAGGAGATGTAATAATAATGTAAAATAATAGAAGGGTTAACAATAAATATAAAATAATAGGAGGTGTAATAATAAATAAAATAATAGGAGGGGCAATAAAAAATTAGATAAAATAATAGGAAGAGATGATAATGATGAAGTGTATACTGATAGATATATAATAGGTGTGAGGAGTAAAAATAATAATAATAATAATAATAGTAATAATAATAATAATAGGGACTGCGGGGAGAATTTCCAGTGTCTCTGAAATAATAGAAGGAGTAATAATATTGTACCATCTATCTATCTATCTATCTATCTATCTATCTATCTATCTATCTATCTATCTATCTATCTATCTATCTATCTATCTATCTAGAGAGAGAGATTATATCTATATATCTATATCTATAGATATAGATATAGATATATAGATATATATCCATATATCTATAGATATATATCTATATATCTATATATCTATAGATTCCAGCACTGTAGGTGGTGATTTCACCACCACAGTTAAAAAAAAAGAGCATTTATGACGAAGCATGGGGGCAGGGGTGGGGGAGCGATTTGCTCCTAACATTAGGGGCAGATTGCCCCCATGCTTTGGCATATATTTTTTAGGCACAGATTGCATTAAAAAATGTTTTATTTTGACTATGGGGGGTATGCCTATATATCAAGAATAATGTACAAGTGAATGTGAGAGATGACATCACTAAGGGAGCTAGGGAGGAGGTGGAATCCTTGTAGGTAGAGCTCCAAAGGGATGAAGCTAAGGGGAAAATAATACTGGAAGTATGCTATAGGTCCCCTAACCTGAGGGAGGAGGGGGAGATTGATCTCCTATCACAATTTGGATTAGCAGCAAGGATGGGAAGTGTTATCATAATGGGGGGATTTTAATTATCCAGACATAGACTGGGCGGAGGGAACCACGCATTCATCTAAGGCTCGCATGTTCCTAAATGTCTTGCAGGATAATTTTATGGGTCAGATGGTAGACGCACCAACTAGAAATATAGTGTACTGGATCTACTGATTACCAACAATACAGACATGATCACTGATGTGGAAATACGGGGCAATTTAGGTAACAGCGATCACAGGTCAATTGGCTTCAATATAAATGACACAAATAGGAAACATAAGGGGAATACAAAGCCACTGAATTTCAAAAGAACCAACTTCCCTAAACTAAAAACCTTGCTAGAAGGCATAAATTGGGATAAAATCTTAGGAACAAAGAACACAGAGGAGAGATGGGTTTGCTTTAAAGCATATTAAACAAGGGCATTACCCAATGCATCCCATTGGGTAATAAATTTAAAAGAGCGAACAAAAGTCCTGGATGGCTTAACTCCAATGTAAAAATGCATATAAAAGCAAAGGAGAAGGCCTTCAAAAAATATAGGGTTGAGGGATCATCAGCATTCAGACTTTATAAAGAATGCAACAAGAAATGTATGGGTGCAATAAGGATGGCTAAGATAGAACATGAAAGACACATAGCGGATAGGGATGAGCCGAACACCCTTGGTTCGGTTTGCGGCAGAACATGCGAACAGACCAAAAATTTGTGCCTATGTGTCTATGGGACTCGAACGTGAAAAACCAAAAGTGCTAATTTTAAAGGCTAATATGCAAGTTATTGTCATGAAAAGTGTTTGGGGAACCGAGTCCTGCCCCAGGGGACATGTATCAATGCAAAAAAAAGTTTTGAAAACTGACGTTTTTTCGGGAGCAGTGATTTTAATAATGCTTGAAGTGAAACAATAAAAGTGTAATATTCCTTTAAATATCGTGCCTGGGGGGTGTCTATAGTATGCCTGTAAAGTGGCGCATTTTTCCCATGTTTAGAACAGTCCCACAAAATGACATATCTAAAAGAAAAAAAGTCATTTAAAACTGCTTGCGGCTGTAATATAATGTTGCCCCCCCCCCCAGGCAATTACCGGGCCCGTTGGGTCTGGTATGGATATTAAGGGGAACCCCGCACCCAAATATAAAAAAAAGGTGTGGGGCCCCCAGGCCCTATATATTCTGAACAGCAGAATACGGGCAAACAAGATAGGGACTGTAGGTTTGTTGTTAAGTTGAATCTGTTTGTAATTTGGAACAGGTACATTTTTTAAGTGTAGCTCCAGCACAAAAATCTATTTTTAAGCTTTTTGGATATTATAGGGTAGGGTTATCACCCCTGTAACATTTTTTTTGCTCTCTGTGCCCCTGTTCAGAAGATTTCACCTCACTTTCTGTCCCAATGACAATTGGATTTTGAAAATTTTGGGTTATTAGGGAAACAAGGATTGGTGATAAAGCATCAGTGGAGACACCTTTTTCACATATTAACTCTTACAGGAGAGAATTTTCCTTCATAGGGGTAGATTTCCTCTCACTTCTTGTTGTCTCCCTTCGTTTGTAATAGGGGACCGCCTGTATATACTATACGGCCTGCCCTATACACTCAGCGGAAAATTGGGCTTTAGGTGTTGGTGGTACCAGAACACTGTAAGCCCTCACAGTTACTCTTGGTGGGCGCTGGAACGGGCCCTGCTGTAAAATATTATATCAAGAATTGTAATTACACGCCCCTGTTAAACAGGGGCAGAAAAATTGGGCCTTAGGCGGTGGTGGTGATGCCACAACACTGTAACCCCTCACAGATACTCTTGTTGAGCGCAGGAACAGGCCCGGCTGTGAAATATTAGATCAAAAATTGTAATTACAATACAGTGCAGCCGTAGTGTAGTTGATACTACTTTTCTGGTGGTGTACACAGTACACAATACAGTGTAGTGCGGTGTTGCAAAACAAAATATATATCATATCCAGAAGGCCACCAAGGAGAGGAAGACGCTCACAGGCCACTAAAAGAAGGCAAGCAGGCTCTGTGTCTACAGTCAACAGTGCTGGTCATGGACTTGGTGCACCCTCTGCCGGTGGCCGTGGGGCACACTTGTCCTTTTTTTCTGCTGCTGGCCGTGTTATTGAGCCAGAACATGCAGAAGAGTTGGTGGAGTGGATAACAAAGCGTCCTCATCCTCCTCATCCTCTGTCACCCAGGCTCAGAGTAGTTTTCCTTCCTATGCAGCTGCCAAAGCGGCCTATTCCACTGGCTCCTTGTCCACAGTCACTCCTTCGGTAGCCCAACCAGCATGCATGAAGGAATCCCCCGAACTATTCGACCACAGTGTTGGGTACATGCTGCTATAGGATGCGCAGCTATTTGAAGGCTCCGATGTGGGTTCCCAGGTGGAGGAAGGGTGTAACGTCAGCCTAGAGAGAGGGGGTGCTCAAGAAGGACAAGAAACTGGCAGTCATGTTCCCCCAGCTGCAGCATAGTGCCAAGTTTGCTCCAGTGACGAGGAGGGAGGGGATAATGAGGTCACTGACTCTACTTGGGTGCCTGATAGAATAGAGGAGGAGGAGGAGGCACAACTCCAACGAGGCAGGATGTCCTCTAGGGCAGTGGTCATCATCCCTGTCCTCAGGGCCCACTAACAGGCCAGGTTTGCAAGATAACTGAAATACATCACAGGTGATATCATGTGCTGCTCAGTGATTGCAGTATTCTAGTCTGCATCTCCCCAAGGTAATACATAAAACCTGGCCTGTTAGTGGGCCCTGAGGACAGGGTTGATGACCACTGCTCTAGTCGGCAGCTTAAGGGCAGCCATCCTACTGCATCACACCGCAGAGCTCCGCAGGTGCTGGGTGCTGCTGACTCCCCGCTGATTTTGAATAGTTCCTTGGTGTGGGCCTTTTTGGACATGTGTGCAGCAGATTGCACCGTTGCTGTTTGCAACCTATGTCTAAAGCGGATCAAGCGTGGCCACAACAGCAGCCGCTTGGGCACCACATGATGGCCAGACATATTACGACCTCCCATGCAGTCTTTTTCCCCGTATACTATATTTGAGATTTAATATCTCTCAGATATGATTTTGGGTTAAATGAGAGTTCTTTGATCATGAGTGAAAGCTTTAACACAATAACAACATTTTTTTTGGTGAGTAGTTGAAAGTCTATCTAATACACAACCATCTATCTATAGTCTACACCAAGGAAGACAATTTTAGGTTAAAATAAGAGAATTACATGGAGGAATACAGAGTATATTCCTGAAAACATTAATCTGCAAACATATTTAGTTACAAGTAAAATGCAGACCTTTCCCATAATTATCCTTTGCACTAAGGTTCCGCTCTGATGGTTGCACTCCCATAAGAGGGATCCTTTGAAGTGAGTATGTGTAAAACAATGAGGTTTGGATCCCATTGTTTGTATACACAAGCCTAGGCACTGACTTGTCTGGTCTACCAGAGATTTCTGTGAAGATAATATGTTCCGCCCTACATAGATAAAAGCTAAATTAAATATATTCATTAAATATAAATAAATTAAATATAAATTAAATATATTCATAATTACAATATCCGTTGGCAACAGCACTTGAAAGACCCACATCAAAGAAAAAGGCGGACCTCTCCTTGCTCCTCATCTGGGATCTCCAACCCTACTCCAGTCCTCTCGAAAACCTGCACTGAGAGGAATGAAGGTATAGCAATAAGTGCCCCAAGTACTTGCAGCCAATCTGCTAGCAGTACACCACCATCTGATTTTAGCAGGCAAATTTCCCTACCCCAGTTGCTAAACCGTAAAAAGAAATTTGGTCCCAGCCATCCACATACTCACAGTCTGAATGCTAGCTTGAATGCCAGCTTGGCCAAATTGCTAGCACTGCAACTACTGCCTTTTCAGCTGGTAGACTCTGCCCCCTTTCGTGAATTTGTGGAATGTGCTGTACCTCAGTTGCGGGTTCCAAAACGCCATTTATTTTCACGGAAGGCCATTCCAGCTCTCTACCGGCATGTGGAAGGCAATGTTTTTGTCTTATTGGTCAGCAGTAAGGTGTATATTACTGCAGACTCATGGTCTAGCAGGCATGGGCAGGTATGTTACCTTTCCTTCATGGCATACTGGGTAACTCTGAAGGCAGCTGGGAAGGATGCAGTACAGGGTTCAGTATTGTTGGAGCTTGTTCCGCCACCACGCCTCCAAAATGCTAGCGGTGATTCTGCCACAACTTTCTCCTCCACCCCCTCCTCTTCTTCTTCCTCTATGGCCTCTTCTGCAGATTTGTTCTCTGAACCAGCGGTGCTCTGTAAGCCTTCAAGGGGCTATGCAAGCACTCAGGCAAAAAGATGCCATGTGGTGCACGAGTTACATAGTTACATAGTAGGTGAGGTTGAAAAAAGACACAATTCCATCAAGTCCAACCTATGTGTGTGATCATATGTCAGTAGTACATTGTATATATGTTGCAGTTGTTCAGGTACTTATCTAATAGTTTCTTGAAACTATCGATGCCCCCGCTGAGACCAATTCCACATCCTTGCCGATCTTACAGTAAAGAACTCTCTACGTAGTTTAAGGTTAAACCACTGCTTAGGGGACAGGAGCCACACAGGGGCAGAGATTCTGTCAGCTCTGCAGGGGCAGGCTCAGAGGTGGTTGACGCCACGCCAGCTTCAGCCAGGAATGGTTGTATGCGACAATGGCACCAACCTTCTCTCCGCCCTCCGACAGGGACACTTGACCCATGTTCCAAGTTTGGCACACATCCTGAATTTGGTGGTGCAGCGGCTCTTGAGCAGGTACCCAGGCTTACAAGATCTCCTGAGGCAGGCCAGAAAAGTCTGTGGTCATTTCCACCGGTCATACAATGCCAGTGCTCGGCTGGCTGGCATTCAAAGGAATGCAACTTGCCCACCAACCGCCTCATTTATGACATGTCCACCAGGTGGAAGTCAACGTTGTCAATGCTGCAGCAGCTGTACATGCAGCAGAGGGCCATCAAACAATGAGTACCTATGTGAGTATGGCCCTGTGTGAGTATGGCACCAGGACAGGGTCAGGGGAGCTTGGCTTCTTTTCGCCACTCCAGTGGCTACTAATCAAGGATGCATGCACTGTCCTGTCACCATTTGATGAGGCCACGAGGATGGTGAGCAGACACAATGCATGCATCAGTGATACCGTCCCTCTTGTCTTCCTGTTGGAGCACACGCTTCATGGAATAATGGACAGGGCACTTGAGGCAGAACAGTGTGAGGAAGAGGAGGACTTCCTTACCTCTCAAGGCCCCCTTTATCCAGATATTATTCCTGTAGGCCCGCCAAACACACAGGAAGAAGAGGAGGAGGAGGAGAAGGAATGTGTCAGCATGGACGTGGAGGATAACACTCAGCAGCAGTCTTCAAGGGATGGTTTTCAGTCCCCATAAACCCAAGGAGTTGTACGTGGCTGGGAGGAGGTTGTTTTACGGATCATGTGATCCCTAGTGACCCAGAGGACGCAGAATCGAATGCCTTTGTAAACTTTCGCAGGCTTTGCAGAATCAGGGAGGCAATGCAGCGTAAGGACCCTAGGATTCCTGGTATCAAAGAGAAGGAATCATTACTGGCTGGCAACCCTTCTTGATCCAAGTTACAAGGGTAAGGTTACAGAACTCATCCTGCCTTTGCAGAGGGAGCAAAGAATGAAACATCTTTAGGAGGCCTTGAAGAAAGGTTTGTGCAATGCATTTCCAGACCCTGTGAGGTTACAATTTCCTGGTGCTGGACAACATGTTGCTGAGGCTTCTGTCAGGTCACCTGAGGCCAGGTGACAGATGCACATCGCTGGGGTCAGGAGTGCACCGCAAAGGTAGTGGACCCTACGGCTGACTGCTGCGGATGGGAGTCTAGGTGGTTAAGGAAGGCAGGTTCGCTGAAACACCAAGATGGATCCCACAGGGGCTAGAGCATAAGATTACCCAGGGCGCGGAGTCTAAGAGCCAACAGGTGTTCACCAGAGCCTCCAGTGATGAGGATGGACTGGGCTGCAACTGGCTCCAGGTCGCAACCCCCAGGGTCTCCCAGTCAACGCTCACAGTAAGCCACAGGAGGACAGAGATAGTAAGGGAATAAGCCAAAGGTCGAGGCAGCTAGCAGACAAACATAGAACACATCAAAGGTCAGGGTCACAAGCAGGCAGGGATAGTCGAGAACAAGCCAAGATCGGTAACTGGAATCAGATGTAGAAGACATAGCAAGATGCACACGGATGCTAAACACACAAAGGTTGATCAGCAAGGCAGGCTTGCAGTGCACAGGTTAATATAGAGTTCCCTGATAGGGGCTGGGGTGGAGCCATGCTTTGAGGAGAAAGTAGCCAGATGAGAGTGGCTGGCCTCTAAAGGTGAACACATGGAGGAGAGGTAAAATGACAGATAAAGAATACTGCATAACCATGACAGCTTTGTTCAGTCAGAGGAAGAGCAGTGGAGAAGGTGGCCGGCTGACCGATGCCTTTAGACAATTTTTCAGTCCTCAGCCCCAAGGTCTGATCGGTTCAAGCAACCATCGCCAGTGTCTGCATTACATGGTGCAGGAATATCTAGGGGCAAGAGCAGACTTGGAGACCTTTCCAACAGAGCATCCACTGGGTTACTGGGTCTTGAGGATGGACCACTGGCCAGAACTTGCTCAATATGCAATTGATCTACTGGCCTGTCCTGCATGCAGCGTTCTTTCTGAACGCACATTCAGTGCTGATGAAGGGTTTGTAACGGATCATAGAGTGCGCCTGTCCACAGACTCCCTTGATAGGCTCACATTCATAAAAATTAATCAGTCTTGGATCAGCAGCAGCTATCAAGCACCTGATGCTGATGTAACTGATTGATTTTTCTATAGATTTGGGATCCCTTGAAGACTGCCTATGCTGAGTGACTATCCTATTTCCTCCTCAATCTTGATGATGCTACCTTCCTACAATATTTTTGGTTTAGGGCACCACTACCACTGCCAATTTTTCTGTCCCTGTTTAACAGGGGCATGTAATTACAATTTCTGATCTAATATTTCACAGCAGGGCCCGTTCCTGCGTCCAACAAGAGTATCTTTGAGGGGTTACAGTGTTGTGGCACCACCACCAAAGGCCCAATTTTTCTGCCCCTGTCCCAGCAGCAGAAAAAAAGGACAAGCGTGCCCCACGGCCATCTGCAGAAGATGCACCATGTCCATGACCAGCACTGTGGACTGTAGACACAGAGCCTGCTTGCCCTCTTTTAGTGGCCTGTGAGCATCTGCCTCTCCTTGGTGGCCTTCCGGACATGATGGGGATTTTGTTTTGCAACACCACACTACACTGTATTGTGTACTGTGTACACCACCAGAAAAGTAGTAGCAACTGCACTATGGGTGCACGGTATTGTGTACACCACCAGAGGTCTAATAGCAACTATGGGTGCACTGTATGTATTGTGTACTGTGTACACCATCAGAAAAGTAGTAGCAACTGCACTATGGGTGCACGGTATTGTGTACACCACCAGAAGTCTAATAGCAACTATGGGTGCACTGTATGTATTGTGTATTATATATATAAAAGACTATCTGTATATATATATATATATATATATATATATATATATATATATATATTAAATACACTGCAGCTAACTGAATCACCTACCTGCCAGAAGTATATTAGAAAGATTTAAGGGGGTCTGAATACTTTCCGTCCCCACTGTATATATCTATTTATATATATATATATATATATATATATAGATATATACACAGTGGGGACGGAAAGTATTCAGACCGCCTTAAATGTTTTGCTCTTTGTTATATTGCAGCCATTTGCTAAAATCATTTAAGTTCATTTTCTCCTCATTAATGTACACACAGCACCCCATATTGACAGAAAAACACAGAATTGTTGACATTTTTGCAGATTTATTAAAAGAGGCAAACTGAAATATCACATGGTCCTAAGTATTCAGACCCTTTGCTCAGTATTTAGTAGAAGCACCCTCTTGATCTAATACAGCCATGAGTCTTTTTGGGAAAGATGCAACAAGTTTTTCACACCTGGATTTGGGGATCCTCTGCCATTCCTCCTTGCAGATCCTCTCCAGTTCTGTCAGGTTGGATGGTAGACGTTGGTGGACAGCATTTTTTAGGTCTCTCCAGAGATGCTCAATTGGGTTTAAGTCGGGGCTCTGGCTGGGCCATTCAAGAACAATCACAGAGTTGTTGTGAAGCCACTCCTTCGTTATTTTAGCTGTGTGCTTAGGGTCATTGTCGTGTTGGAAGGTATACCTTCAGCCCAGTCTGAGGGTCTGAGCACTCTGGAGAAGGTTTTCATCCAGGATATCCCTGTACTTGGCTGCATTCATCTTTCCCTCGATTGCAACCAGTCGTTCTGTCCCTGCAGCTGAAAAACAGCCCCACAGCATGATGCTGCCACCACCATGCTTCACTGTTGGGACTGTATTGGACAGGTGATGAGCAGTGCCTGGTTTTCTCCACACATACAGGTTAGAATTAAGGCCAAAAAAGTTCTATCTTGGTCTCATCAGACCAGAGAATCTTATTTCTCACCATCTTGGAGTCCTTCAGGTGTTTTTTTAGCAAACTCCATGCGGGCTTTCATGTGTCTTGCACTGAGGAGAGGCTTCCGTCGGGCCACTCTGCCATAAAGCCCAGACTGGTGGATGGCTGCAGTGGTGGTTGACTTTCTACAACTTTCTCCCATCTCCCGACTGCATCTCTGGAGCTCAGCCACAGTGTTCTTTGGGTTTTTCTTTACCTCTCTCACCAAGGCTCTTCTACCCCGATAGCTCAGTCTGGCCAGAGTGCCAGCTCTAGGAAGGGTTCTGGTCGTCCCAAACATCTTCCATTTAAGGATTATGGAGGCCATTGTGCTCTTAGGAACCTTAAGTGCAGCAGAAATGTTTTTATAACCTTGGCCAGATCTGTGCCTTGCCACAATTCTGTCTCTGAGCTCTTTGGGCAGTTCCTTTGACCTCATGATTCTCATTTGCTCTGACATGCACTGTGAGCTGTAAGGTCTTATATAGACAGATGTGTGACTTTCCTAATCAAGTCCAATCAGTTTAATTAAACACAGCTGACTCAAATGAAGGTGTAGAACCATCTCAAGGATGATCAGAAGAAATGGACAGCACCTGAGTTAAATATATGAGTGTCACAGCAAAGGGTCTGAATACTTAGGACCATGTGATATTTCAGTTTTTCTTTTTTAATAAATCTGAAAAAATGTCAGCAATTCTGTGTTTTTCTGTCAATATGGGGTGCTGTTTGTACATTAATGAGGAAAAAAAATAACTTAAATGGTTTTAGCCAATGTGTGCAATATAACAAAAAGTGAAAAATTTAAGGGGGTCTGAATACATTCCGTCCCCACTGTATATATATATATATATATATATATATATATATATATATATATATATATATATATATATGAGACTGTCTGTATATATATTTTAAATACACTGCAGCTAACTGAATAATCTATCTGCCTACCTGCCTGCCTGCTGACTTTCTCCCCGTCCACGCCAACGACACACTACACGAGGCCGACGTGCAGGCGGCCTTATATAGAGAGGGGCGTGTCCCCCTGAGCCATGATTGGCTAAAGGCACCCTGCCTTTGGCCAATTATGGCTCTCTTAGCTGAGGGCGCTGTGATTGGCCAAAGCATGCAGGCCATGGTGCATGCTCTGGCCAATCATCATACAGCAATGCACTGCGTTCCCGCAGTGCATTATGGGCCGTTAAGCGCCACTCAAATTTGGCGCGAACGGCCCATAATGTTCGGTTTTCGACAAACGGGCGAACAGCCAATGTTCGAGTTGAACTCATGTTCAACCCAAACAGAAAGCTCATCCCTAATAGCGGAGGAGAGCAAAAAAAATCCCAAGAAATTCTTTAAGTATGTAAACAGTAAAAAAGGTAGGATAGACCATATTGGCCCGATAAAGAATAAGGAAGGACATCTGATTACAAAGGATGGGGAGATGGCGAAGGTATTGAATTTATTCTTCTCCTCGGTCTTCATGAGGGAATCGAGGTGCTTCAGTAACCAAAACTGCAGTGTTTATCCTCATGACACATCACAGGAAGCATCTCCATGGTTAACAGAAGACAGAATTAAAATTAGACTTGGGAAACTTAACATTAATAAATCGCTGGGACCAGGTGGCTTGCACCCGAGGGTACTTAGGGAACTCAGTCAAGTAATTGCTGGACCATCGTTCCTAATTTTTACTTCCAGTCTACTGACTGGAATGGTACCAGCTGATTGGAGAAAAGCCAATGTAGCACCAATATTTAAAAAGGGCCCAAAATACATCCCAGGGAATTACAGACCATTTAGCATAACATCAATAGTATGTAAACTCTTGGAGGGGATTATAAGGGACTATTTACAAGATTTTAGTAATGGGAATGGTATCATTAGCAGTAATCAGCATGGATTCATGAAGAATCGTTCTTGCCAAACCAATCTATTAACCTTCTATGAGGAGGTGAGTTGCCATCTAGATAAAGGAAGGCCCATAGACGTGGTGTATCTGGATTTTGCAAAAGCATTTGACACAGTTCCCCATAAACATTTACAGTACAAAATAAGGTTCGTTGGCATGGACCATAGGGTGAGTACATGGATTGAAAACTGGCTACACGGGCGAGTTCAGAGGGTGGTGATAAATGGGGGGTACTCGGAATGGTCAGGGGTGGGTAGTTGGGTCCCCCAGGGTTGTGCGCTGGGACCAATCCTGTTTAATTTGTTCATAAACGACCTGGAGGTTCAATCTCTGTATTTACAGACGATACTAACTAAGCAGGGCAATAACTTCTCCGCAGGATGTGGAAACCTTGCAAAAAGATCTGAACAAATTAATGGGGTGGGCAACTACATGGCAAATGAGGTTCAATGTAGAAAAATGTAAAATAATGCATTTGGGTGGCAAAAATATGAATGCAATCTATACACTGGGGGGAGAACCTCTGGGGGAATCTAGGGTAGAAAAGGACCCGGGGGTCCTAGTAGATGATAGGCTCAGCAATGGCATGCAATACCAAGCTGCTGCTAACAAAGCAAACAGAATATTGGCATGCATTAAAAAAGGGGATTAATTCCAGAGATAAAGCGATAATTCTCCCGCTCTACAAGACTCTGGTCCGGCTGCACCTAGAGTATGCTGTCCAGTTCTGGGCACCAGTCCTCAGGAAGGATGTACTGGAAATGGAGCGAGTACAAAGAAGGGCAACAAAGCTAATAAAGAGTCTGAACTTATTCTCTCTGGAGAAAAGATGCTTGAGAGGGGATATGATTTCAATATACAAATACAATACTGGTGGTGATCCCACAATAGGGATAAAACTTTTTCGCGGAAGGGAGTTTAACAAGACCCGTGGCCACTCATTAAAATTAGAAGAAAAGAGGTTTAACCTTAAACTACGTAGAGGGTTCTTTACTGTAAGAGCGGTGTCAGGTCCCTCACTTACCAGACAGGTGAGTCCGCTTGGGCAGAGGGTAGGCTCCCTTACGTATCCGACTCAGGGCCCCTGATAGAGCAGACAGGAAGCCCACGAGTACGGAGTGGTATGAGGGCCTGGTATATGGATCCTGGAGAAAGGTGGTCTTTCTAGCAGCAGATGGAACTTAGGAACGCTGGAACTGATGCTGAGCAGGAGCTTACTAGGCTGGTCACACACAGGCAGAGGTCGGCAACGGGCTGGCAGCAGAGGTACAAAAGAAGCAGGCAGAAGCGGGGTCAAACAAGCCGGGGTCGGGTTCAGGCAGCAGTCAGGGAGGTCCAAAAGGCAAGCTGGGTCGTAACAGGTCAAAACTTCAGAGATACGGAACACAGAAAGAATCACGGAACTTAGGCACAGAGCTGTTGATCAGGCAGCACCGAACAGAAATTGAGGCAGACCTAAATAGGCCAATTGGCGTCAAACGCCGCGCTCCTGCGCGCGCCAATTCGCCGAGGCGCCCGCGCACCCGCACGTGCCCGAGCGCGCCCCCAAACACTGGCGTGCACGCCAGCACTACCAGGCACGCCCGCAGTAACGTGCGCCAGTGCGCGCGCCCGGACGCCACCCTGCACACCATGGCCAGTCAGACACGCCGGCGCCCCCAGGAACACGGGCCCCAGCACACACAGGAACACGCGCACCACCGGCGCCCAACCAGGTAACCTTTCTGACAGTGCCCCCTCCTCAAGGGCAGACTCCGGATGCCCAGCTGGGCCATCTTCGAGGCATGAGAAGCTTTAAATGACTGGCGTGCAAATTGCTTTCTGGTTCCCAAGAATTGTCTTCGGGCCCATAGACCTTCCACTTTACGAGGTATTGGACTTGCTTGCGTTTTCTTCTGCAATCTAAAATTGCCTCCACCTCGAACTCTTCTTCGCCGTTAACTAGGATAGGCTTGGGTAGGCCGATATTACGGCCAACAAAGGAATTGGGGGTGACCGGCTTCAAAAGGGACACATGGAAGACTGGATGTATCTTCAGGGCGTTGGGTAGATCAAGTTCATATGCCACGTTATTAATTTTTCTTTTAACCAGAAAAGGACCCAAGTATCTAGGGCCTAGTTTTTTGGACGGACAGGCCAACTTTAGGTTAGTAGTAGATAGCCAGACTGAGTTGCCAGGTTCCAGGACGAGCTCTCCCCGTCTCTTCCTGTCAAACATCCTCTTGTAATCTTCCTGAGCTCTGGCCATGGTATTCTGCAGTAATTTGTTGTTTATTGAAAAAAAGTCCAAGGTTTCAGATACTGCAGGGACGGAGCACTCGGGTATAGACCCAGGCAAGAAGGATGGATGGAAGCCATAATTAGCATAGAATGGTGACTGATTGGTAGCTGAGTGCAGCGAATTATTGTAGGAGAACTCTGCGATGGGAAGCAGGGAAGCCCAGTCGTCCTGGGAGAACGCAGAGAAACAGCGGAGGTATTGCTCCAAGGTCTGATTCGTCCTTTCAGTTTGTCCATTTGACTGGGGGTGATAGGCCAAAGAAAATGACAATTCAATCTCTAAGGAGCTACAGAGGGCTTTCCAAAATCTGGAGGTAAATTGGACGCCTCTGTCAGAAACTATGTTGGTTGGTACTCCATGCAATCTGATAATTTCTTTGATAAAGTTTGTAGCGGTTTCCATAGCCGAGGGGGTGCCCTTCATGGGGAGGAAGTGGGCCATTTTAGACAGCCTGTCTACCACAACGAAGATGGAAGAGAAACCTTCTGATGGGGGGAGTTCAACAATGAAGTCCATTGAAATCATGGTCTACGGCCTGTCTGGGACCGGTAAAGGTTTTAACAGACCCCATGCCCTTGCCCGGCTATTCTTCCTTTGGCACAGGTATTACAAGGCTCAACATATTCCTTGCAATCCTTAACAAGGTGAGGCCACCAGAAGGTACGTTGTACTAGATCGATTGTCTTTTGTGCGCCAAAGTGACCGGCCAATTTGTGGTCATGGCACAAGTTTAACACCCGTACTTTTAGCTCCTCAGGGACCACAATTTTGTTTTTGTACCAGAACAGCCCGTCTTTGGTACAAGCTTCAGCAGGTGATGTCATTCCCATAGAGGACCGTCTAATCTGAGAGATCAGATCTTCTTGCAACAGCAGGAAATTCCCAGACGGGAGGATGGTGTCTGGAGGCAGGGATTTTTCTGAATCAAGGAACATGCAGGAGAGAGCGTTGGATTTGACATTCTTGGATCCGGGCCTGTAGGTGATGTGGAATATGAATCGGGGAAAAAAAGTGCCCATCTGGCTTGCCGGGGTTTTAGTCTCTTAGCCGTTCTCAGATATTCCAAATTTTTATGGTCTGTGTAGACCAAAATGGGGTGAGCAGCACCCTCCAAGAGATAATGGCATTCTTCCAAAGCTGCCTTAATGGCTAGAAGTTCCCGATCTCCCACGTCGTAGTTCCTTTCGGAAAAAGAAAGTTTACGTGAAAAGAACCCCACAGGGTACAGGAGCGCTTTAGTGCCTTGTCTTTGTGAAAGTACGGCTCCTACCGCAACTTCGGAAGTATCTACTTCTAATACGAAGGGTAAAGCTGGATTGGGATGTTTGAGGATAGTGGCTGAAGTAAACAGAGCCTTGAGTTTTTTAAAGGCCACTTGTGCCTTAGGGGTCCAACAGAACCAGGTTCCCTGTCTGATGAGTTCAGTAATGGGAGTTATTATCGAAGAGAATCCTTTAATGAACTTCCTATAAAAACTGGCAAAGCCAATAAAGCGCTGTACTCCTTTTTTGTCTACAGGTGCAGGCCAATCCAAGATAGCAGATACTTTTTACTGGTCCATCTTGATACCATCGGGAGAGATGACCAAGCCTAGGAATTGAATAGATTGGAGCTCAAACTCACATTTTTCGAGTTTGGCATAAAGCCCATGTTGTCTGAGTCGGGTAAGTATGTTTCGTACGTGTTTGCGATGGTCAGTCAGGGAAGCAGAGAAAACCAGGATATCGTCCAGATAGACGATGACGTATAGGTCCAGGAAGTCACAAAAAACATTGTTGACGAAGTGCTGGAAGGTGGCTGGCGCGTTACACAGGCCAAAGGGAATGACGAGGTACTCGTAGTGCCCGATTCGAGTACGAAAGGCCGTCTTCCACTCGTCCCCCTCTCTTATGCGGATCAAATTGTAGGCTCCGCGGAGATCCAGCTTGGTGAAGATGGTAGCGGATCCTAATCTTTGAAATAGTTCGGGCACTAGAGGTAACGGATATCTGTTCTTTATAGTAATCTTATTTAGTTCCCGGTAATCGATGCAGGGACGTAAGGAGTGATCTTTCTTCTCCACGAAAAAGATGCCCGCACCTGCTGGAGATGTGGAGGGACGAATGAATCCTTTCTTTAGGTTTTCGTCGATATAGGCTTTCAAGGTGCCCAGCTCCTGCTCAGTTAGGGGAAAAATCCTCCCGAAGGGAACTTCAGTTCCGGGTAAAAGCTCTATCGGGCAATCGTAGGGTCTGTGTACAGGGAGAGTTTCTGCCCCCTTCTTCCTGAACACATCCAGGAAATCCCGGTAGGGTTCGGGAAGATTTTGACAAGACTTGGCATCCGAATCTAAGCAAAGGCACTGAGATGGTGTCATGGGGGTTCCCAACAAGCAGTGTTGTTTGCAATAATTGGACAAAAACTGGATCTTGCCTGTGGGCCAGTCGATGCTGGGATTGTGAGCCTGTAGCCAAGGCATTCCTAAGATGATTGTAAAGAGAGGAGAGGAAATGACATCCAGGCGTAAAAGTTCCTGATGTTCCGGTCCAATAGTGGCCAGGAAAAGGAACAGTCTCCTGGGCAACTGGTCTGGAGCTGAGGGTGGAGCCATCCGCTAAGAATACTGCCAGTCCCTGGGCCTTGGGTTGGATAGGAATGTTATGGTTTTCGACAAAGGTTCGGTCAATGAAACTGCTGCATGCTCCCGAATCAATAATGACCGGTACTGGAATGTTCCTTCCAGCTAGCTGTAACATAACAGAAAGTGTTAAATGGTTACCAGATCTGGGTGAGACAGGTGCACACAAAGAAGAGGACGACAGACACTTACGTCTCTTGTTGGGGCATGCCCTTGCAAAATTTCCTGGTTCTCCGCAATACAGGCACAGATTGAGTGCGCGTCTGCGCGTCTTCTCCTCTGGGGTCAAAGAGGGACGGAGCAGTCCTAGCTGCATGGGTTCTGGAACTTCCTGGGCCGGAACAGATGAGACAGGAGAAACTTGATTCGGGGCACTAGGAACCCTGGGCAACATCCAAGTGGGACGTGGGTGGCCAACGGACCTCTCAGAAAGTCTCTCTCTAAGACGGCGGTCAATCTGGATTGACAGGTTTATGAGCTCATCCAGCGTCTGAGGTATCCCCACATGTGCCAATTCGTCTTTAAGGGGGTCGGATAACCCCAGCCGGTATTGGTAACGCAAGGCCGCGTCATTCCACTCCGTATCAGAGCTCCAATGTCTAAACTCTACAGCGTAATCTTCGGCCGCTCTGCGGCCTTGTTGTAGAGAGTGCAAGGCGGCTTCTGCAGTGGCCGTTAGTTGGGGGTCCTCGTATAGCTGAGACATTGCTATGAAGAGGTCATCCAAGGAGTCCAGAGATCTGGATTTTAGCTCCAGTAGACGGTGAGGCTCGCCGGTCAGAAGTGAGATAACGAACCCCACCTTAGTGGCTTCCAAAGAAAACGTATGGGGTTGCAAGGCAAAATAAAGCACACATGCGTTGCGGATTGCCCGAAACTTGCAACGTTCTCCAGAGAATTTTTCAGGTGTAGGCACCCTGAGCTCCGGTGGGAGCATTACTACAGAGGGTACTGTGGAAGGGTTAGCAGGTGCTGCTCCCTGAAGAGATGCTGAGAGGGCCTGGACCTGTCCTTCCAGTCTTGTATAGCCTTCCTGTAGGCTTTTAACCGCCTGGGTGAGGCCCGCTAGGTGCCTGCAAAGTTCATCCATGGGGGAGGCCCCCTGCCTGGACTCAGTTATGGCTGCCTGATACTGTCAGGTCCCTCACTTACCAGACAGGTGAGTCCGCTTGGGCAGAGGGTAGGCTCCCTTACGTATCGGACTCGGGGCCCCTGATAGAGTAGACAGGAAGCCCACGAGTACGGAGTGGTATGAGGGCCTGGTATATGGATCCTGGAGAAAGGTGGTCTTTCTAGCAGCAGGTGGAACTCAGGAACGCTGGAACTGATGCTGAGCAGGAGCTTACTAGGCTGGTCACACACAGGCAGAGGTCGGCAACGGGCTGGCAGCAGAGGTACAAAAGGAGCAGGCAGAAGCAGGGTCAAACAAGCCGGGGTCGGGTTCAGGCAGCAGTCAGGGAGGTCCAAAAGGCAAGCCGGGTCGTAACAGGCCAAAACTTCAGAGATACGGAACACAGAGAGGATCACGGAACTTAGGCACAGAGCTGTTGATCAGGCAACACCGAACAGAGATTGAGGCAGACCTAAATAGGCCGATTGGCGCCAAACACCGCGCTCGTGCGCGTGCCAATTCGCCAAGGCGCGCCGTGCCCAGGCGCGCCCCCGAACACCGACGTGCGCGGCAGCACTACCAGGCACGCCCACAGTAGTGCCCATAGGCGAACGCGCGCGTGCCCGGACGCCACCCTGCACACCATGGCCGGCCAGACTAGACAAGCCGGCGCCCCCAGAAACACATGCCCAGCACGCACAGGAACACGCACACCAATGCGCCCAACCAGGTAACCTCTCTGACAAGCGGCAAGGATGTGGAATTCCCTTCCACAGGCAGTGGTTTCAGCGGGGGGCATCAATAGTTTCAAGAAACTATTAGATAAGCACCTGAACGCAACATACAGGGTTATACAATGTAATAATGACATATAATCACATACATAGGTTGGACTTGATGGACTTGTGTCTTTTTTCGACCTCACCTACCATGTAAATAGCCCACCCCTAGCGACGCCACTGTTAGGGGGGGCACAAGGTTTATACTGTGGGGTGGGCTTAAGTATTCAATATTTAATTTGTCCATAAGGTACATATTGAATATTGCAATCTTCTCTAGCTACTTGTCAGAAACCATGAATCAGACTGAGACAGAAGTACAGTTAAATCACACTTGTTTAATAATAAAAGTAAATAGAACAAACATAGTCAAAACATAGCCAAAGTTCGGTAACCGGAACGGATAGTCAGCCAAGCCAGAAAGTCAGGGATCAGTGTAGTGGAACAGCAAGCAGGATCTGGTGCCAGAAGTGATGTCAGTCAAGCAAGTCTTAAACAGGAACGCAGGAGATAGTCTCTGTGATGTTGACCAAGGCGAATGCAGAGATCCTCTGGGCTGGAAGGCTTAAGTAGGCAGGACTGACGAGCAGGATATTAGTAACAGGTGAGTAACTGTGGAGAGAGAGAGAAGCTGGCAATTAGCCAACAGCTGAGCCAGCTCAGAGAAGGAAGGGCTGAGCCCAGCCCTGACACTATTGTGGCAGACTCAGCCTGAACTGTGAGCTGGTACCGGTCAAAACCAGGTACCCGCTCCCCCCAAAAGGTGCCAAATGTGGCAACTGAGAGGGGGAGGAGGCAGACAAATGGAGTTTCCTCTTTTGGGTGGAGATCCGCTTTAAGTTTAGTATTATGCACAAAACAATGACCAAAAAGGGTGTATATAGACCTTGGATTATTCATGGTGTCTAATGGTACCAACATCATGAGTATAAAAATATATATAGGAAAAAAAAGAGTGATGCCCCGTACACACAATCGGGAATGCCACCAGCAAAACTCAGATGAGAGCTTTTGGTCGGAAACAATTCGACGCATGCTCGGAAGCATTGAACTTCATTTTCTCGGCTCATTGTAGTGTTATACGTCACCGCGTTCTTGACGGTCGAAAGTTCAGAGAACTTTTGTGTGACCGTGTGTATGCAAGCC
This sequence comes from Lithobates clamitans, assembly GCA_037952925.1. Classification (NCBI taxonomy): domain Eukaryota; kingdom Metazoa; phylum Chordata; class Amphibia; order Anura; family Ranidae; genus Lithobates; species Lithobates clamitans. Next base: position 590,348 of record JBBGZY010000731.1, read on the forward strand.
AAGCTTGAGTGGAATTCCGTCGGAAAAACCAGCCAAAATTTTTCAGACTGAAATTCCACTCGTGTGTATGGGGCATAAGGGATTTTTAAGGTATAAGGAAAAAGTGCATACAGTATAATAAAAATTGATAGTTCAGGCATCGGACTGGTTGTGCGGCTGCTCACTCCCCTATTGTCCTTTCTACATAGACGGTTCCACTGTTCCCTTTGGGGATTGACCTACCAGACGGCTTAACACCACCTGCTGATAATGCAATACATTTCAGGGGCCTTTTCATCCATATAAGATATTTTTCCATCTTTATGCACTAGCAGATGACAAAACAGTAAAAGGCATTTTGAACCTGTGGTGCTATTCCTCAGTGGTAGGACGCCCTTTGTGTTTGGTCCTGGGGTTGGATCTGTGCATCCCTTAATGTGAAGCATTGGCCTATTGACCTGATCCCTGGCGGCAAACTACCCATTCCCATTTTTTTGAAGTTGGATGCTAATTGATGTTGGAGTTGATGTAGGAGTTACACAATAAATACACACCTCACTAATACACACCTGGGCCTTCCTGTCTCAGCCAACTGCTTGGTGTGTTTTTCAGTATCGTTGTACCAGATATACATATACTCTCTTTGTTACCATCTGACCTTATTTGCGTCCATCTCTTTTATATTTGTCATATTTTAACTTTTTGTAATAAATTTATATTTTTGATTTAATTATTGTTTGAAGACTCCTGCCTTTTAAAGTCCCACAAGAGGAAAATTTCCCATTGGATAGTTTTTATTGAGACAGTCATGAAGCAGTAAAGAATTAAGCTCAATACAGCAAGACTCACACATTGTAAAATACTAATAAGAGCAAAAATATGACATGGCGCTATATCCGATGACATACTGTAAGTGTGATATAAAAATATTAGCAAAGGTCAAATCATGTAAATTAAATGATTATTTGCCAAAATCAACACTATATATGAAATAAATGTGCAGACAAATGTACAGACATAAATATAAAAAAAAGTGCAAAATCAACATATGATGCATAAAAATCCAGTGATATTAAAGCGGAGTTCCACCCTAAAGTGGAACTTCCACTCATCGGATTCCTCCCCCTGTCCGGTGCCACAATTGGCACCTTTCAGGGGGGAGGGGGGTGCAGATAGCTGTCTAATACAGGTATCTGCAGCCACTTCCAGGCTTAGATAGCCGCAGAGTAGCCGCAGATGCCCGCCCCCCCCCCCCCGTTGTGTTCTGGGAAACACACAGTTCCCAGAACACAACAGGGACCAGTGAAGACGCGCAGCGCGACTCGCGCATGCGCAGTAGGGAACCGGTCAGTGAAGCCGCAAAGCTTCACTTCCTGATTCCCTGACCGAGGATGGTGGCGGGGGCAGCCGAGAGACGAGCGACCGATCGACTTCGGCTGTCGACATCGCTGGACCCTGGGACAGGTGAGTGTCCATTTATTAAAAGTCAGCAGCTGCAGTATTTGTAGCTGCTGGCTTTTAATATTTTTTTTTAAGGTGGGGCTCCTCTTTAAGAAAAAAATGATAAAATATATTAACGTGGTGAATCCAAGTCCAGTACAAAAATGGTGATAAACTCAAGAAAACAGTCTAGCAATATACAATGTAATCCAATGAAACTCAGACGGTGATTCAAACAGTGCTCAATCCCGACAATCCACCATTGTGTGCAGTGGCCGCTCACCTTATAATCAAGTGTAATGCGCTTTCAATACGGTCAGTCATCAACTGGTACAGATCATCTTATGGCAGATGGAATTTAACTCGCACATTAAATATAAATAAGGTTCTCCATAGTGTAGTAACTTTATTAAAATGATGTAGTAACTTACATGTAAAACAGTAGAAGTGTATGTAGAATACCGTGACTGAGGGGTCAGGCAGTAAAGCAGTGTAAAGATTCCGAACTTCCGGTCACAACCGTAGACCGGAAGTGACGTCATCCGGTTCCTTCCGACACGTTGCACCACTGACACGTGACTTTATCAAGGGCCCTGATTTGACCTTTGCTAATATTATTATATCACACTTATGTCATTGGATTTATAGCGCCGTCTCATATTTTTGCTCTTATACATTTTGGTATGTGTTGACACTACAGGGTGTGGCAGCTGTATTTATTGATATTGATATACTGTATCTTTCTCTTTTTTATTTTCGTAACACCTGGTAGTGCATTGACTTTTTAATATTATTGTAAAATACTAAACCTCCACGCTCAAAATCCCCATGTTGCCTGCCTATTATTCTAATTAATGAGAACACTGTCTTCTAAAGGTCCATTTATGGCATATTTGCAATTTTATTTATAATATGTATTTCTGGTAAACTATTTGGAGCTGGTTACATTTCCTTTATGCATAGACCTTTGCGGTAGTGTTCTCCTGAGTTCCCTGGCAGCGCCTTCTCTTATTCCTGCCTTGTTAATACTGATCTCCACATGATGGAATATGGATGGGTTTTTGATCATGTTTATTGATTACACATCATAAACTCCTGAAGAAGTCGGAAATCAATTAAACGCATAGTCAATTGCTTATCTCAATATTGCATGACAATGTAATATTTAACTATGTGTGAGTCTTGTTGTATTGGGCTTAATTAGTTTATAAAACTAAACATTTTTATTATACTATATATACTTTGACTCTTTCTGGTATCGTAAAAGTCCCTTACGCTTTTTCTCCTATATATATAATGCACAAGAATACGTCCAGGATAGTTGAAAGGAGATTTCCAAATAATTGTTCTGTTTATTTGGCACATTTTTCTATAACCATGCTTACATAGACATCACATTAATATTACACTTGTACTTACTTAAGATAACAAGGGGTGTAACTGAAGCAGTACATAGGCAGGCTAGTTTTTTATCAGGGTCTAAGGAATGTGAATACCTGATAGAACAGGGTGATCATGTGCAATACATTATTAGTGCCGTTTGTAAAATATGAGTGTGCAAAACATAAGTAATGCCTACAAAAGAGAGTAAAATTTAATATAGAGTACAACATTTCTTTCATAAAGATTAGGGTTGTTTGCCACAAGAACAGGTCCAAGATAATTTAAAGGAGATTCCTTAACTCACGGGAGTTAGTCAAAACTCGCTACTAGCAAAACGTTCCAATTTTTGCCAATATTTTGGCAAAAGAAACTCTCCCAATATTGTTCAGCTCTAAATATGATTTATGTGTGCTTCTCATATTCATTTCGCACTCAGAAGAGACCTCAGAATTTAATTATTTGAATAAAAAAATGAATGTGGTTTTTCAAATCTCTTTCAGCTGTCTCACAAAGCAAAACTAAACAAAGCTGTGAAGATTTTGCCATTGCCAAAGAAATTTGATGATGTCAAAGATGGAACTGTGTGTGACACAGCAGGATGGGGTTTAACCAGAAATAATATTTTGCAACTCCCAGACAAGCTTATGGAAGTCAGCCTTACAGCAATAAACAGAGAGAAATGTGCTGCAATGTGGAAATCTAGCATAAAGATCACCACAAACATGATGTGCACCTTGGATGCGAGTGGAGAGAAAGATGTATGCAGAGTAAGTATGGAATAGTTGTTGTAATTTAAAGTGGAGTTCCAGCCTGAGTTAAAAAAAAATACTACAAATACTGTAGTTGCTGACTTTTAATATAAGGACACTTACCTATCCAGAGAGCCTGCGATGTCGGCACCCGAAGCTGACCCATCCATCGGCTCCTTACTAAGAGAAACAAAGTTAAGCCTTGCGGCTTCACAGCCTGTTTTCTACTGCACATGTGCGAGTCACGCTGTGCTTTCTGAATGGTCCCATCGTCCTCTGGGACACACACAGGTCCCAGAAGGCGATGGGGCGAAGGAGGAGGGCACAAGAAAAACCGCGGAAGTGACGTACGTCGCTGCGTCGCAATGGGACGAAAAAAGAAGAAAACATACCAAAAAGGTATTTCAAAAAAATAAAAAGTATCCCAAAACGAGCGGGGATGGGGTGTGCTTACGTTTTAGAAGGAGTTCAATTTTTGCCTGTAGGTTGATGAGGTACAAGTTCAGGGAAATGCAGGTTTCATCCTGAGCTCTAGCTGTTTGCGATTTTTGGAATTAAATGGCCTGTTTGCCTAGCCCCCCATCAAACATTTTGGTGTGCAGTAAGTCATTCTCTAGTAGCAGTATTATTACCTCCATCAATGAATGGCAGCTTCCTGCTCAGCACTGTAGATTCTAAAATGCTGGTGGCTGCTGGATCTCTATCAACTATTTTACATCCCAACCCCATTCAGCTCAATGTAAACAGTGGGGCTGGGGATGATGGCTGACATCAACTATATATATATAGAGAGAGAGAGAGAGAGAGAGAGAGAGAGAGAGAGAGAGAGAGAGAGAGAGAGAGAGAGAGAGAGAGAGAGAGAGAGAGAGAGAGATGTGGCCATATTTGGTCAGTAATGTTAGCTAGTATCACCAGACCCTTTGTTTACATTCAGTTGCTGGCTGGAGAACCTCCTGGATAGAAGTGAATGGGGCCAGGGGTGTGGGGAGGAGCCCAACCCCTTGTCCTTATCAACAGGGGAACAGGGTGCTTTGCCTGGGGACACCCCTGAAATGGTTTAGGAAGAGAGTCCACTGCTCAATGCCCCCCCCCTTCCCGACCAGCAAGGCTGGATGCTTGGATAAAGGTCTGGTATGGGGTTGAGGGGTCCCTATTCTGTTAGTTTTTTGAGTTTTAGATCTACTCGCAGTTTAAATGTTTTTTTTTTATTTTGTAAATGTCACTTTTGCTTCAGTGCATCATACAGCTGTGCCACTTCACAAGCAGCTTTAGAGCATTCCCCAAGCTTGTTATTTGAAGTAATTGTGCATTTATAATATTACCTTTTAAGCCTATTTAAAATGCTGCTCCCTGTATTTTGTATTTTTTTTTTTTGCATTGGTACATGTTTCCTGGCCCAGCTCCCAAACCATTTGTTTGACAATCCCTTCCATATTGACCATATTAACCCTCCCTACATAGACTTGATTCATTCCAAATTCAGGCACATTCTGATCATCATTATTCTTAATCCTAAGCAACCAACAATAACATGACAATATGTTGGGTTATGAAGGTTAACAAAATGTACTAAGCTCAAACCATTTTATTTTGAATACAGATGGTGTCCAAAAAAACAATTTAACCTTACAGTAGGGAAAAGTCTTGCCTGATTTCATCATTGACAGTTGCTCTTGCCTGGAAAAGTTATTTCACTGACATTTTCCATTGACGAATCCTCATACCTGGAGTTCCAAATATAATATAAATAAAAGTAAAACCTAAAATAAATGCAACGTTCATTCACTTAAACTGATCATACACTGAACAAAATTCAGCCAATCCAGCAGGCGAGTTTCACTTTCAGAATACAATATCCCAGTAGTGGGGATTCCTCCATCCACCTCATTTATATCCCTTTGAGTGACAGTGGTATAGTTTGCAATAGGCACCAACTGCTTACAAGTGTATTGTTTCTTGTGAAGTGGAAGGCAAGTTCACAGCTTTAATCAACCGTGCTATCTCCCTGGTTTACTTAAGAGCATGAAGGTTGTAGCTGGGACCCTGCACATCCACCAGGCTCTAAGCTTCTGCCTAGGCTGCCTTGTGGATGATCTGGCTTTGCCTACTCAACATCATGTCTTCCTAGTCTAGTTGTTTTTGTTTATATTATTTTGTTTTATATATTTTAGGGTGATTCTGGAGGACCTTTAATATGCAAGAAAATGTTTCGGGGAATTGTTTCTTTTGGTCCAAAACATTGTGGGAACCCTGAACTACCAAGTGTCTACACATTCCTCACCAAAGACTATATTAATTGGATTAAAAATGAAATAAATAAGAAAACAAATACTATTTATTAGCCCTTTTGTGCTTTTGTATCTAAAATTGATGCTAGTTCCTCTTCCCCGATCCCTTCCCCATAGCTCATTCTTTTCCCTCTGCTAACTATAACATAACACCCCTTTTTCATTCTTTTCTAAAATTCTCTAAAATGTCCTTAATTTTGTCTTCAATCTCTCTTTGTTAAACTTTTTCTTTAAAAACAGTAATACAAATACATATAAACATCCTACATCATCAACCTATACATCCTATTATTGCATAACATCCTCTTCTTAAAACTTCATCATTTCTAATATCATATTCTATACTTAGCCATTTAACATATTATCTCTACAACATCCATACAACACTTGCCCACACCATTCATCCACTCTTACTTTTCCATCCCTACACTCTCTTTAATTCCTCTTTATCATTCTTCTCTATTTCATTTTCCTAAAAAAAATGAAAAAAAATGTTTTCTTCTCTCCAATCTCTGTGAGGTGTTCTACTCCCATTTACAAATATTGTTTCATTATCGACATCCGAAACTTTTCCCATTGCTGCCACATTATAGGCTTTTGCTCCTTTTCCGTCCCCTCTCTCATTATCTTCTCTTCCATATATTGTATTTCATTCATTCATTTCACATATCCATTCCATTATTGTAGGACCGATTGTACTTCTCCATTTTCGAGCTATTATCGTCCTAGCTGCATTTGTCATATGGTGAAGAATATCTGTCTTTATTGATTGCATTGATCCAGGAATTATTGACAGTATCGAAACCTTAACGCTTGGTTGCATCTCGTTTCTGGATACCACTTTATATATTTCAAATATTTTAAACCAAAATTCCTTCACCACATGACATTCGTACATTCTCCAATATTTCTCTGTATTATCTATATCTATATATTTTTATTTCAAATCTAAAGGACTCCATCACCATCTCATCATGATTTTGTAACTGATCTCTTGATGCTTAACTGCTATCGATAATTTGTGTGTTAGTAAAATTGCTTTATCCCATTCTAATAATGATATTGGACACTCTAATTCATTTCCCTTTTTTTAATACTAGTTATCTCATTAATGGGTCCCACAGGAAGTAAAAGTTTATAGATTTTAGAAGATAATTTATGACTCGGTTTTCGTTCTTCTATTAACAACTGTTCGAAGTTGGTTAATGGTCTATCCATCCTGGACTGTTGTGTCAAAGATTCAATATATATTTTTAATTGATAATATTGTATCCATTTATTATTAAATATAATGTGCCCCCACATGCCTCTTCCCTTGACTTGTCTGTCAAGAGCAATGGCAAAACCATCCACCCGTCCCCACATGTCAGGGTGCTAGGTGTTATCCTGGATTCTGAACTCTCCTTTCGGCCCCACATCCAATCACTTTCCAAAGCTTGCCGCCTCAACCTCGGCAACATCTCTAAACTACGTCCCTTTCTAACCAATGAAACCACAAAGCTCCTCATTCACTCCCTGGTTATCTCTCGCCTTGACTACTGCAACTCCCTCCTCATTGGCTTACCTTTAAATAGACTATCCCCCCTTCAGTCTATCATGAATGCTGCTGCCAGACTCATCGACCTTACAAACCGCTTAGTGTCTGCTACCCCTCTCTGCCAATCCCTCCATTGGCTACCACTCACCCAACGAATTAAATTCAAAATACTAACAATAAGTTATAAAGCCATCCACAACTCTGCCCCCAGCTACATCACTAACCTAGTCTCAAAATACCAACCTAATCGCCATCTCCATTCCTCCCAAGACCTCCTGCTCTCTAGCTCCCTCATCACCTCCTCCCATATCCGCCTCCAGGACTTCTCTCGAGCCTCGCCCATCCTCTGGAATTCCCTACCCCAATCTGTCAGACTGTCTCCAAATTTATCCACTTTTTTTTCCTCTTCAGAGAAGCCTATCCTACCTCCATCTAACAACTGCACTATTTTCTCCATTAGCTCATCCCCCACAGCTATTACCCTTTTGTATAACTTGACCCTCCCTCCTAGATTGTAAGCTCTAACGAGCAGGGCCCTCTGATTTCTCCTGCATTGAATTATATTGTACTTGTACTGTCTGTCCTAATGTTGTAAAGTGCTGCGTAAACTGTCGGCGCTATATAAATCCTGTGTAATAATAATAATAATTATTATTATTATGTTCTGGCCCTATTTCATACAATTTTTGAAGTTTACTGTTTAAAGTTTAAAGTTTTTGAAGTACTTTTGAAGGAGTTCTTGTACCTTATCTGTTAGGGATACATTTAACATTTTAGATTTTTCATAATTAACTTTAAAATTACTTACTTTCCCAAATTTTTTAAACTCCTGTATAAGATTTGGTATTATAACCATCGGATTGGTGACATATATTAACAAGTCATCCGCATACACTGCCATTTCATAATCCTTACCTTTAACCCTTATCCCCTGAATATCCCCATTCTTCCTTATTGCTGTAGTAAGATGGTCCATCACTAATACATATAACAATGGGGACAAGGGGCATCCTTGTCGAGTACCATTTGTTATTTCTATATATTCTGAAAGCATTCCATTTGTTCGTATTTTTACCCTGGGATTGGCATATAATGCCATAATTTTAATAAGCATATTTGGTCCCATCCCTAATTGAGTTAACGTTTCCTCCAAAAACCACCATCCCACCCTATCAAATTCCTTAATTTTGAATAGGGATCTCTAGAATTCAGAGAGACTTAAGCCTCGTACACACGATCAGATTTTCCGACTGGAATTGTGTGATGACAGGCTAATGGCCTGTCTGAAGACAAATGTCTGTTGTCGGATTTTCCGAGCGTGTGTACACAAGTCCATCGGACAAAAATCCAAAGTACAAACACGCATGCTCGGAAGCAAGGACGAGCCAGAAGCGGTCGGTCTTGTAAACTAGCGTTCGTAATTAAGAGAATTCACATTCGTGAGCTGGCAAATTATGAAATCTCGAAATGCAGCGCACATTCTCTTCTTCTTTAATGGGATAATAATGAAGCTGCTTTGCTGGTGATAGTGATGGAGTTATTGCAAACGAATTTTCAAAGGCTTTTTATTTCTAGTGATATCAAGAATAATATTATTATGCTTCTTTTTTTTTTTTTTATTTGGGCAAGTTACCACAACACCATTATCCTGTAGTTTTTTAAGATCAAAGATACAACTATGTTGGTGTCCCTTGTCAATTTTTACATTGTATTTTTTTAAATGTAACTGCCTACTCCCAAACTGTCATTTGAAGTAAAACACATAGCCAAGTATTATTCTCCACAATTTTTTTATTGTGCATTAAAAAAAGAAAACAAATAAAATTAGACATGTTATCTGCCAATAGAACTTAACCAAAAAGTGCATTCTATGCATCCAAAAATATAGAAAATATACCAAATCAAATCATTATTGAACCAAAAAAAAAAGTCAAAGCAATAACTCCAAGGCCAATAATAAATAAACACGTTATCTCCTCCGATTCCGCAACATGGCTGGTTGATGAATGGCCGTTCAGAAACGAACTGAAAAGCGAAAAATTAAAAGCGCAAAATGAAAAGTGCAAATCAACACTCACCAAACTTTTACTAACATGAAATTAGCAGAAGGAGCCCAAAGTGTGGCGCTAAAGAGCTGAAAAACAGCATAGTACATCACTACGTTCGTATTTGTTGGCCAACAATTCCTTGCCGTTTGTATGCAAGACAAGTTTGGGCCAACGCCCTTCAGACAAAAGTCCACGGTTTTGTTGGGCAACAATCCGATCGTGTGTACGAGGCTTAACTCTTACTCCTCCAGAGTTCCTTTTTATTACATGTTAGCACACAGCTGACGCGTAATTCTTTATACCATCCTGATCCTACCACATATTCAAGATGACTATTTATACCAAATCAAATTATGGTTATTTTTGTTGTTTGATCCGTTGGTTATTTTATATGACTCTGTACTTGGTTTGTTTGTAGTTTGTGGAATGTTGACATTTTATTGCATTTACATTGTATCTCTGCCTCTGGGGAGCGTTATTTAAAATGACTGCTAGTAATATTAGCTATAACCAGGTGTTATATAAAACAGGTGGAGAGTCACAGCAACCAATACTCATGCTGGCTTGACAATAAAGTTTTACCTTATAGTCATCCTCTTTTTTATTTTATTGTTTTCCTAATAACTGGCTCATTCACTAAACTTAAAAAGTAACATGCATAACTCAACAATAGAAAGTTAACAGAATTCAACTTATGCCTTACTCACCTTTGATTAGCCTAAACTGAAATTAAATTTGTTGCCATATAAATATAGTAAAACATGTAATTCATTTCTACCTTACTGGAACTCAGTAGTCAGGAGTAGGAGCATTTATTTGTAAAGGAGCTGTAATGGTAATGGTCTCTATCAGTCTCACGTACAGTAATGTGTCTTTATTATCTTTACTGTCTCCTAACCACACCTGTGGTATGTCCAGTCTCTCACAGTCTCCTTTATTAAGTCTGCATTCTCTGAAAGTTTTCAATAGCACTGCATATACTAAATACTGTATTACCATGTTGATAAGAGTGGTGAATGCAAAATCTGTTACAGCTCAGCTTCCAGGTTTTATTGTCAAAGCTTAATTGAACAAGCTGAAGTTAGAAGCTGATTGGCTACCATGTACAGCTGCACCAGATTTTGTACTCTCCAATTTTAGTAAATCAACCCCTATGTATGGCCCTTTTGTGATGTCACGGGTGACAGTTGAAGCCCACTATACCTCAACCACTAGCTTACAGTATCCAATTCCTTTGCCTATGCAGAGAAAAGAAACAGGGTCAATTTACTCCCCAGCTCCCAAGCAGCATGTAGTCTCCTCACTGTTGCTCCATTCTGCTTGGTCAATGGAACTGATTGCATTCAGTAGCTGGTAAAGAGTCTGTAAAGTTAGGGATTTGACAGTGCAGTGACTGTCTCACTTCAGATGGCATCTGGCTCCTGACACTCAAGCTAAAGGTTTAGGCTCAGACAGAAGTAAAGCAAGGTTCTTGGGTTCAGTAGCAGATGCTACCATTTTTGCTGAACAACTGTTTGTGTGGGATGCTGATTTTTGCATATCACCTTCGTGCTGCCTTTTAACATTGAGGCTGGGTTCACACCTATGCCAATTGGATGCGGCTTACGTCGCATCCAATTCGCACGACATTTTAAAATACATTCATTTGAATGAGGCTGGTTCACATATGTGCGTTGCATTTGCACTCCACATTGCCCAAAAAATGTGTGCATTTTCTGGGCATTGCGGTGCGAATTGCAAGCATATTATCTTCTATGGGAACGCATCTTATTCGCAGATGCATTCCGTTGTGAACAGGCATTCTCTCCCCCTCCTCACTACAGCTCCCCCTGCTCAGCTGATCTGCAGCTACAAACGGAGAGGAACCGCTGAACAGCTGTTTTTTCTCTTCAAAGAAAAAACGGAGCTGGAATTCGCACCGCACATGTGTGAACCCAGCCTGAACATTTTATAGCAAGTATAAATTTACCTTTAAAATGCAACTTGTGTTTATAAATGAGAAAACTAAACATGAAAGAAGTCTGTGAAAGTAGTTTGTGAATGGATACCACTGAACAAAAACCACATAAAAGAACAAATCTCAAACACCTGCAAAATACATGCATATGCCAGCAGATCAACACAAGCTGTGAAGAAGACTGAGAGGACATGAATGCTCTTTGCTTTTAACTGATTGCTGCAGTTATTCTCCAAGATGGAACCTGTGAGTAGGGATGAGCTTCGAGTTCGAGTCGAACATTGGCTGTTCGATCGTTCGACGAAGATCGAACATTATGGGGTGTTCACGTCAAATTTGAGATGCGCGTCACGCCCCATAATGCACTGCGTCAAGCATGATGATTGGCCAAGTATGCACTATGAACCGCATGCTTTGGCCAATCACAGCGCCGTCAGCAAAGAGAGCCATAATTGGCCAAAGGCAGGGTGCCTTTGGCCAATTATGGCTCAGGGGGTTAAGTCCAAGCCCCGCACTGTATATTGCCGTCTGCACGTCGGCCTTGTGTAGTGTGTTGCTGGCAGAGAGAGATAGAGAGAGAGTGTCATTTCATTTACTTTGAGCAGGCAGTTTATTCAGTTAGCTAGATCTCACTGCAGACCATTCCTGTACTGTTTCTAATATACTTCAGGCAGGCAGTTGATTCAGTTAGCTGCAGTGTATTTAGTATATATATACATCCCGGCTTTGTATATATATATATATATATATATATATATATATATATATATATATATACAGTGGGGACGGAAAGTATTCAGACCCCCTTAAATTTTTCACTCTGTGTTATATTGCAGCCATTTGCTAAAATCATTTAAGTTCATTTTTTCCCTCATTAATGTACACACAGCACCCCATTTTGACAGAAAAACAAAGAATTGTTGACATTTTTGCAGATTTATTAAAAAAGAAAAACTGAAATATCACATGGTCCTAAGTATTCAGACCCTTTGCTGTGACACTCATATATTTAACTCAGGTGCTGTCAATTTCTTCTGATCATTCTTGAGATGGTTCTACACCTTCATTTGAGTCCAGCTGTGTTTGATTATACTGATTGGACTTGATTAGGAAAGCCACACACCAGTCTATATAAGACCTTACAGCTCACAGTGCATGTCAGAGCAAATGAGAATCATGAGGTCAAAGGAACTGCCTGAAGAGCTCAGAGACAGAATTGTGGCAAGGCACAGATCTGGCCAAGGTTACAAAAAAATTTCTGTTGCACTTAAGGTTCCTAAGAGCACAGTGGCCTCCATAATCCTTAAATGGAAGACGTTTGGGACGACCAGAACCTTTCCTAGAGCTGGCCGTCTGGCCAAACTGAGCTATCGGGGGAGAAGAGCCTTGGTGAGAGAGGTAAAGAAGAACCCAAAGATCACTGTGGTTGAGCTCCAGAGATGTAGTCGGGAGATGAGAGAAAGTTGTAGAAAGTCAACCATCACTGCAGCTCTCCACCAGTCGGGGCTTTATGGCAGAGTGGCCCGACGGAAGCCTCCGCTCAGTGCAAGACACATAAAAGCCCGCAGTTTGCTTAAAAACACCTGAAGGACTCCAAGATGGTGAGAAATAAGATTCTTTGGTCTGATCAGACCAAGATAGAACTTTTTGGCCTTAATTCAAAGCGGTATGTGTGGAGAAAACCAGGCACTGCTCATCACCTGTCCAATACAGTCCCAACAGTGAAGCATGGTGGTGGCAGCATCATGCTGTGGGTGTGCTTTTCAGCTGCAGGGACAGGACGACTGGCTGCAATTGAGGGAAAGATGAATGCGGCCAAGTACAGGGATATCCTTTACAAAAACCTTCTCCAGAGTGCTCAGGACCTCAGACTGGGCCAAATGTTTACCTTCCAACAAGACAATGACTCTAAGCACACAGCTAAAATAACAAAGGAGTTGCTTCACAACAACTCCGTGACTGTTCTTGAATGGACCAGCCAGAGGCCTGACTTAAACCCAATTGAGCATCTCTGGAGAGACCTAAAAATGGCTGTCCACCAACGCTTACCATCCAACCTGACAGAACTGGAGAGGATCTGCAAGAAAGAATGGCAGAGGATCCCTAAATCCAGGTGTGAAAAACTTGTTGCATCTTTCCCAAAAAGACTCATGGCTGTATTAGATCAAAAGGGTGCTTCTACTAAATACTGAGCAAAGGGTCTGAATACTTAGGACCATGTGATATTTCAGTTTTTCTTTTTTAATAAATCTGCAAAAATGTCAACAATTCTGTGTTTTTCTGTCAATATGGGGTGCTGTGTGTACATTAATGAGGAAAAAACAATGAACATAAATGATTTTAGCAAATGGCTGCAATATAACAAAGAGTGAAAAATTTAAGGGGGTCTGAATACTTTTCCGTCCCCACTGTATATATATATATATATATATATATATATATACATTCAGGTCCATAAATATTGGGACATCACCACAATTCTAATCTTTTTGGCTCTATACACCACCACAAGGGATTTGAAATGAAACGAACAAGATGTGCTTTAACTGCAGACTTTCAGCTTTAATTTGAGGGTATTTACATCAAAATCAGGTGAACAGTGTAGGAATTACAACAGTTTGTATATGTGCCTCCCACTTTTTAGGGGACCAAAAGTAATGGGACAATTGGCTGATCAGCTGTTCCATGGCCAGGTGTGTGTTATTCCCTCATTATCCCATTTACAAGAAGCAGATACAGGGTCCAGAGTTAATTTCAAGTGTGCTATTTGCATTTGGAATCTGTTGCTGTCAACTCTCAATATGAGATCCAAAGAGCTGTCACTATCAGTGAAGCAAGCCATCATTAGGCTGAAAAAACAAAACAAACCCATCAGAGAGATAGCAAAAACATTAGGTGTGGCCAAATCAACTGTTTGGAACATCCTTAAAAAGAAAGAACGCACCGGTGAGCTCAGCAACACCAAAAGACCCGGAAGACCACGGAAAACAACTGTGGTGAATGACCGAAGAATTTTTTCCCTGGTGAAGAAAACGCCCTTCACAACAGTTGGCCAGATCAAGAACACTCTCCAGGAGGTAGGTGTATGTGTGTCAAAGTCAACAATCAAGAGAAGACTTCACCAGAGTGAATACAGAGGGTATACCACAAGATGTAAACCATTGGTGAGCCTCAAAACAGGAAGGCCAGATTAGAGTTTGCCGAACAACATCTAAAAAAGCCTTCATAGTCCTGGAACAACATCCTATGGACAGATGAGACCAAGATCAACTTGTACCAGAGTGATGGGAATAGAAGAGTATGGAGAAGGAAAGGAACTGCTCATGATCCAAAGCATACTGTACCATCTCATCGGTGAAGCATGGTGGTGGTAGTTTCATGGCGTGGGCATGTATGGCTGCCAATGGAACTGGTTCTCTTGTATTTATTGATGATCTGACTGCTGACAAAAGCAGCAGGATAAATTATGAAGTGTTTTGGGCAATATTACCTGCTCATATTCAGCAAAATGCTTCAGAACTCATTGGACGGCGCTTCACAGTACAGATGGACAATGACCCGAAGCATACTGCGAAAGCAACCAAAGGGTTTTTTAAGGGAAAGAAGTGGAATGTTATGTAAAGGCCAAGTCAATCACCTGACCTGAACAGGATTGAGCATGCATTGCACTTGCTGTAGAAAAAACTGAAGGGAAAATGCCCCAAGAATAAGCAGGAACTCAAGACAGTTGGAGTAGAGGCCTGGCAGAGCATCACCAGGAATGAAACCCAGTGTCTGGTGATGTCTATGCGTTCCAAACTTCAGGCTGTAATTGACTGCAAAGGATTTGCAACCAAGTATTAAAAAGTGAAAGTTTGATGGATGATTGTTAATCTGTCCCATTACTTTTGGTCCCTTAAAAAGTGGGAGGCACATATACAAACTGTTGTAATTCCTACACTGTTCATCTGATTTTGATGTAAATACCCTCAAATTAAAGCTGAAAGTCTGCAGTTAAAGCACATCTTGTTCGTTTCATTTCAAATCCATTGTGGTGGTGTATAGAGCCAAAAAGATTAGAATTGTGTTGATGTCCCAATATTTATGGGCCTGACTGTATATATATATATATATATATATATATATATATATATATATATATATACACTGTATCCTGTGTAGTTAGATCTCACTGCAGGCCATTCCTGGTGTACGTATTCAAATACACTTTCAGGCAGGCAGGCCAGGCAGGTTATTCAGTGATCTGCAGTGCATAAAATATATATACTGTCTCCTACATATATATCCACTGCATTCTAGTCTAGCCAAGCCTATATCTGACTGCAGGTAGTTCCTGGGGTACGTTTTCAAATACACTTTCAGGCAGGCAGGTGATTCAGTGATCTGCAGTGCATAAAATATATATACAGCCTCCTACATATATATATATATCCACTGCATTCTAGTTTAGCCAAGCCTATATCTGACTGCAGGCCATTGCTAGTGTATGTTTTCAAATACACTTTCAGGCAGGAAGGCAAGTGATTCAGTGATCTGCAATGCATATATATATATATATATATATATATATATATATATATATATATATAGTCTCCAACATATATATATCCACTGCATTCTAGTCTAGCCAAGCCTATATCTGACTGCAGGTAATTCCTGGTGTATGTTTTCAAATAAACTTTCAGGCAGGCAGGCGATTCAGTGATCTACAGTTCATAAAATATATATACAGTCTCCTACATATATATATCCACTGCATTCTAGTCTAGCCAAGCCTATATCTGACTGCAGGCCATTGCTGGTGTACATTTTCAAATACACTTTCAGGCAGGCAGGCAGGCAGGCAGGCAGGCAAGTGATTCAGTGATCTGCAGTGCATTAAATATATATACAGTCTCCAACATATATATATCCACTGCATTCTAGTCTAGTCAAGCCTATATCTGACTGCAGGTAGTTCCTGGTGTATGTTTTCAAATACACTTTCAGGCAGACAGGCAGGTGATTCAGTGATCTGCAGTGCATAAAATATATATACTGTACAGTCTCCTACATATATATATATCCACTGCATTCCAGTTTAGCCAAGCCTATATCTGACTGCAGGCCATTGCTGGTGTACGTTTTTTAAATACACTTTCAGGCAGGCAGGCAAGTGATTCAGTGACCTGTAGTGCATTAAATATATATACTCTCCTCAAATTGAAAACGAACTAAGCAAAACACTGTGCAGCAATCTCAGAGTATTACTAGATATGAAACAATGTTTGTAAATATTTAAATAAGAATGAAACAGTCCTCACAGATACATTGAATGTAACCACAAACATGGTTCCTGCAGCCTGCAGGTAATCTCTTAGTATAGGTCAATTCCTGATCCGGTGGTCCTCAAGATTAGATTGGAATCAATCTGTCAGTGTATGGCCCATTGTCTCCAATTGCCAGCCAAAATTATAGTAATCCTTGGTATTTCAATATACATCTGTATATGTAATATTGGCTCCTGCTCTCCTCACATTGAAAACGAACTAAGCAAAACACTGTGCAGCAATCTCAGAGTATTATAAGCTATGAAACAATGTTCGTAAATATTTAAGTAAGAATGGAACAGTCCTCACAAATACATTTAATGTAACCACAAACAGGGTGCCTGCAGGTAATCTCTTAGTATGGTGCGCTACTATCATCAAAAATAGAACAAACAACTCAATAAATAAATGTGAATATATATTCAGATACTGCACAACCCTGGTGATTGAATAAAGTCCTGGAAAAAATCAATCAATCCTGAAAAGACAGTCAATCAGTGCAAATTTCTGTGTATGAAGTCCTTCCTTCAATGAATGAAAGACATCTCCTTGATCGAGGCAAGAACGACAGAAAGGAGGGGGCGCTTACCAGATACGTTGGACCCCTATTACGGGGGTCTTACGAACCCACAGATGCCGGATCAGGCAAGCAGAAACAGCTGATGTTGTTAGTGGTTTGCGGTCCGCCTCCAGTCCCTCACAGGCAATGGGAGTACAGCGGAAAAGCCAATGCTTCCGTGGGATCATCGATATATAGGAGAGATCAAACAAATAGGAGATCCTCCATAGTGTAGTATTTTAGTTTCTTTATTTAAAAGATATATTGCTTTGCTGACATCACAGGCTGAGCAGAAAGTTAAGTAAAACGAGCAGCATGGCCGCAGTGAAGCCAGCCAGCTGATTGTGTGGTGACGTCAGGTCTCGTGACTCCTGTCCAACGCTGCGTTTCTCCGTAAGAGGCTTCTGCTCTTCTGCTTACCAGAACTAGATATTCGAGTTTTTTTTTGGTTGCAGCACTCTTTTATCAATGTACACCTAAATATAATTTCTTATCACATATTATCACTGAACTGCAAGGATAGCGCAGATTGTTTTTGGATCAATCTCTTAGTATGGATCCGGTGATTCTACAGAGGTCGTTCAAACCTTGAGTCGGGATCGATCTGTATATGTAAATCCAATTGATTAGATGTTAGAAAAGCTGTTCCTTTTGGTTGTGTCCTTGTTTTCCCTTCTGTTAGTATAGTGTATTGCAAATAGAGGGAGGGCATTTGTAGTTCTCCTGCGGGAGTTTTTATATAGCCAATGTTCACAATGTCCTATCGCCAATCCTCTCTTACCAAATCCTTTGGGGAATGATAGGGAGTCAGACAGGAGGTAGTTGTAAAATAATCATCCAGGCAGACGTTTTTCTTCAGGCCTCTGCATCGTAACTAAGGTCATTAGGTCCTTATTGTCAATAGGGTTGAGCTACGGTAGGTAGAGAGACGGGGGTGCTTGTCCCAGCGTAGAGTTTACATGTTTCGTTCCAAGCGGCTGGAACTTCGTCAGAACTAAGGGAATAGTCAGCCGTCACCCATTACATACAAAACCACAAATCACTTCCAATTATCTATGGTGAGTACCAGGTGTTATTAACCCATTTGTTACTTCACCCCAGGTGTGGAATTACTATAAAGTTTCAAGCTTAAAAACATATAGTGGTGTGCTGCCCTGCACTAAACAAGACAATACAATATAAAAGCTCTATTGAATAATCCAGGTAAAATATCCTATATTAGTAATATTCCCACGCAGCATTTAGATGCAGGCAAAAAATGTCACTTGGTGATGTTTTGTTTAGTGCAGGGCAGCACACCACTATATGTTTTTAAGCTTGAAACTTTATAGTAATTCCACAACTGGGGTGAAGTAACAAATGGGTTAATAACACTTGGTACTCACCGCATACAGATTGATCCCGACTCAAGGTTTGAACGATCTCTGTAGAATCACCGGATCCGTGAGTAACCCATACTAAGAGATTACCTGCAGGCTGCAGGAACCCTGTTTGTGGTTACATTAAATGCATTTGTGAGGACTGTTCCATTCTTACTTAAATATTTACGAACATTGTTTCATAATAATAATAATAATAATCAAAATAATAATCTAATCTTGAGAAAAGTTGTATAAATCAGTGACTGTCAAGCTACTATACAAGCTATATGTGTGTACTAAAGATTAATCGTGAGAATTACCTGCAGGCTGTGGGAACAGTCTCAGATTTATAAAATAGGCAATTAGTACTACTGGTGAGAATTAAATAGCTTGTCATTGCACACAGCCTTTGGAGTATTTGAATACGCATCCTCTTCTTCAACTTACATACTACCCAGCAGGATAAGACTATTAGCAGGATGTATTATACATGCATTCAACTACTTGACTGACTGACGACAGGGAGTCTCTCGGGTGGACATCATCCAGTGTATCTCAGGCTGTGCCCTATTTCAGTGTGGGACAGTGACATACAACCCGATTTTCCAGGAACACACTGCCCCACATTAGGAATTATTAGCATGACCTTGGTCCTGTGGGTGATCTATGTGTTTTTTAGGTGTATATATATAACTGGGGTGTTTTTATATTAGGGGAGGGATTAGGTCTGCAGACTGTGTGATTCATGTGCCCCCCCCCTCTTTTGTGAGGGGGTCTTTTCCATTCACATCACTTACGCAGTTTGTGTGTTTTTAGTTGTTGGGCAGGGGTAGACCATCTCTCTTTTTTGGGGCTTTTTTCCCTCTGGCCAAAATTATAGGGGGACATAGGGATTGGTGTTTTTTCTATGTATTATGATTTTTTTAGGCAAATAAACAATTGTAGTTTAACTCATGCAGGTGTGTGGAGATCTTTTTGTTTTTTTTTATTTTTCCTCTCTATCCTCCTGTAGCCTACAGTGAGCGTGAGTTGGGAGACCCTGGGGGCCACGACCTGAAGCCAGTTGCAGCGCAGTCCATCCTCACCACTGGAGGCTCTGGTGAACACCTGTTGGCTCTTATACTCCGCGCCCTGGGGAATCTATGCTCTAGCTCCCCGTGGGATCCGTGTTGGTGCTCCAGTGGACCTGCCTTCCTGACCCTCCCAGAGTTCCATCCGCAGCAGTCAGTAGGGTCCACTACCTTAGCGGTGCACTCCTGGCTCCACCGGTGTGCATCTGTCACCTGAACTCATGTGACCTGACAATTTCATTTTTATTGTTTCACTTTAGGCATTCTTAAAATCACTGCTTTTGAAAAAATCATTTTTAAAACTTTTTTCTGCATTGATACATGTCCCCTGGGGCAGTAGCCGGGTCCCCATACACTTTTTATGGCAATGACTCGCATATAACCCTTTAAAATGAGCACTTTTGATTTTTCATGTTTGTGTCCCATAGACTTTAACGGTGTTCACATGTTCGCACAAATTTTTTGCCTGTTCCGGTGCGAACCAAGCCGGGGGGGTGTTCGGCTCATCCCTACTTACAGCAATAAGCAGAAGTAAATGCGTCGCAAAGTGGAAATCAAACACAAAGATCACAACAAGCATGTTCTGCATCTTTGATGCAAGTGGAGAGAAAGCTATATGCGGAGTAAGTATGGAATAGTTATTGTCATTTAAATGTTTGTCCAGCCAAAAGTTTTTATCTTAGCTTTGGAGAGACTGAGGAAGGATTAAAACCTTGGTTGGGTATTTACTGCTATCCAGAGATCTGCCCTCACTTCCTATCCTGCTGACAATGTTTTACCAGAAAGGAATTGAGAACTCCCAAATAGTAACACAGAGAGAAATAAAAATACCCTTTTTAAGTAGAGTATGGAAAGTCTAGAATCCCTGTGAGATGTTTATTTCTGTCAGTGTTCCTCTTACAAATCAGATTTTATCTTCTTTCCTGTTTGGCTAATTCATTGTCAGTGGGATAGAAAGTGGAGCTTCCGTTAGAACTAAAAACTACACAGGGTTTTTTTACATCCCCATGTTTTCTAAAACTAGAAAAAAAAGTTTGTGGGTTAACATTCATGTAGTGCTACCCCTGTATGGGCAACAGATAATACCTGGATCTTTTCAAATAGTACAGAAGCTGCCCATCCTCACAAGCACCAGTCCATACACATCGACTCCAATAACTCAGTCTGGAGGATGTCTTTTCAATAGATATTGCTTGAAGAACTTTAAACAGGAGAAGGGTTAGGGCATGGGATATTTCAAAATTCTTGCACAGTAACCAGAGGACATTTTCTCTAGACTCCCAGTCCAAGATTCTGCTAATGACAGGAAAATGGCCAGTACTCTGAGACCCTATGAGAGCTGTCTTAGTCCAAGCTACCTCTGGCACTTATATCAAATGCACAATGTCACCAGGTATTCAATCAGGCTCACTGCTGACAACACCCCAGGACATCTTCCAGTGTCCTCTGGACACAGTCCAGTGAGGGAGACAATTCTTCTCCATACCAGATCCCTTATGGTGAAGTTCTATAGCCAGCTCTGCCACAGCTGAGACCTCAAATAGCACCAACTCAATCCACAGGCTTTGGAACCATCCCTGGACAATCCTCTCCAGGGATTGGCTAGAGCATGATAAATATTCAGGTTTATATAATATTCATGGTCATTTGAATCTCCCTTCCTATGTTCTGGAAGCTTCTTCCAGAGGCAGTGGGAAGCAATGAAACCCAAAACAGACACATACATATCTTTTAAAATAAACTTCCCAATAGGTTCAAGCTTGGGGTGATATAAGGTTCACCCTGAACTCTAGCTGTTTATGCTTTGGTGAATTAAATGTCCTATTTGCCCACCCACTGCGGACTCTGGTGGCCACCAGAGTCCGAGCAACTAAAGACACATCCCAGTCAGCATGGCCATATTGTACCAATGACATCATCCAGCATCCCCAGCCCCTTTGTTTCACATCGCCTTGCCTAAAGTAATAGGGGCTAGAGCGTTGGGGATGAAGCCCCTGTCCTCATCAACATGGTAACTAGGTGCTTTGCCAGGGGGCCCCACTTCGTATGTTTTGGAGGGGGCCCACAAATGTTGTCCCTCCTCCCCTTTTACTGGCCAGCCAGGCTGCATGCTCAGATAATGGTTTGGCATGGATTTTGAAGTTTTTGTTTATTTGCATGTGTTATTAAAATGTATACAAGACCTGAAGTATTTCTCCTACATCCTTTTTTTTCTTTGTAAATGTCACTTTTGCTTTAGTGTATCGTACAGGTGCACTATTTCACACAAGGCAACAAGGCATTGCCCTAGCATGATATTTAAAGTAACTGTACATTTTTAATGTTACCTTTTAAGCCTATTCAAAAGTGCTGCTCCCCATTAAATGATATTTTTTTCTTTTTTGTGCATTGATAAAAGTTCCCCCTGGCAATGCCTCATGTCCTTTGTTTGATAATCCCTTCCCTATTAGCCTTGAAAATGGGCAAAATGATTTTGCAGGGTTTATTTCACCTTCCCCTTAGACTTCAATAATGCTTAGGGAAAGTTCCCAATTTATTTAAATCCCTTTGACATTGAAAGGGATTGCAATAGTTACCAACCGCTTAAAAGTATATCCTCCCCTGTGAAGTGACAGGAAGGCTCACAGCTTTGACCAATAGCGCTATCCTTCTGGTTCATGCAGGAGCATGAAGGTTGTAGCTGGGCCCCTGCCTTAATTGCTTTGTGGAAGATCTGGCTCTGCCTATACCACTTGTCGTCATATCTTCCTAGTCTAGTAATATTTGTTTATGTTATTTTATTAATTATTTTTCAGAATGATTTTGCAGGACCTTTAATATGCAATAAAATGTTTCAGGGAATTGTTTCTTTTGGTCCAAAACAATGTGAGAGCCCTGAATGTCCAAGTGTCTACACATTCTTCACCAAAGACTATGTCAGGTGGATTAAAAAAAAAAAATCAAGTCCTGTTTACTAGCCCTTTAGTGCTTTGTAGCTAAAATTACTGCTAGTAATATTAGATGTATCCAGGTATTAAATAAAACTGTGGAGAGAAACATGTTTTTTTTTTTTACATTTTAGTCACAGCAACCAATCAGATTCCAGCTAAAATTATCATGCTGGTTGGAAAAAGAAGGAAGACTGAATGGTTGCTGTGTTTTTGATAAATTTTTAATTTGTGTTTTATTTCATCCATTTTGTTAGGCAATAAAGTTAAAAAAAGTGCATTCACTAAACCAAAAAAGTAACACTCAGAGCTCAACAATACGTGGCATGCTTTTAGGATTAACCTCACACCTTTCTTATATATCTGCTTAGAATAAATTGAAATTAGATGTGTTGCTTAGCAGAGGTATAGTAAACGATTAATGATTTTAAAAAGACTTTAATGGCAGTGATCCATCACAGTCTCATATAACATGTCACCATTCTCTGTCTTCTACAACATGCCCTAATCACACCAGTAGCATGTTCACAGTCTCTTACCATCTCTTATAGTCAGCCTGTGCTTTCTGAAAGTTTTCTGTAGTATTACAAATGCTAAATATTATGTGCATCTCTGTTGGGATGTCAGGGATGACAGTTGAGACCCCCTATACCTCCTAAGTTGACAATCAATAGCTTACAGTGACCAATTCCATTGCATATGCTGGGAATAGAAACAGGGTCACTTAATTCCCCAGCAGCACTCACTCCCCTTTCCTTGCTGCTTCTCCATTTTGATTGGCCAATAGGATTGGAAAAGAAAACCCTATGTAACCTCCAAACCATCGTTAGCAAAAGCAGGACAAGTACAGGACTGTGTTATTTGACAATAGATTGCAAGTGTGCAAGGTCAGGCATTTGACAGGGCAATAAATGTTCCACTTCAGATGGCATCTGATTCTTGGCTCTCAAGCTAGAGGTTTAGAGAAAAGTAAGTAAAACAAGGGTGTTGGGCCCAGTAGCAGATACTATCGTTTTTGCTGTGCCACTGTTTCTATGGGATGCTGCAGTTTGCATATCACCTCTTTGCCGCCTTTGTAGCAAACCTGAATATACCTTTAAAATTAAACACCTATTTGTAAGTGAGAAAATGAAACATATAAGAAGGCTGTGAAAGCAGTTTGTGAATGGATACCGCTGAACATAAACCACATAAAAGAGCAATCTCAAACACCTGCAAAATACATACATAGGCCAGCAGATCATCACAAGCTGCAAAGAAGACTGAGCAGACATGAATGCTTTTTGGCTTCTACTGATTGCTGCAGTTATTCTGCAAACTGGAAACTGTAAGTATTTTTATAATATCTATCTTAGGGCCACATTCATAGGAATGTAATATTTTATTAAACATGGTTTCCTAAATTGTGACTTGAACCCCTGTTGTTTTGAATAGCTGAAGACGACTTCAGTCTGTGTAGGCTCACCTTTGACTCAAAACGAAAACCCCCAATTAGTTATTATTCTCCTAACATTAATGAGGGTGGGGTATGGGTTCTGAAAAAAAGATTTATGGCTAAGATAGGAATCTTGCTTGAGGTGCCAGCTCTTAGGATATATTTACTCAACAAGCATGGCTAACATTAAAAGAACCCTAAGTCACCTGTATGAAGGTTTCGAGTTTCCCCATCCTACTTTTTCCTGCACAAAACACTGGATATAGAACACACAGGTATGTATCAAGGTTAATTTTCATGTCAGTCTTCCTTTACTACTCCAGTACAAGGTGTGACCCAACTCAGCACATTTCAAATGTCACAACACAGTTGTCAAGACTGACTTTCACTACTTTCTGTTTACTCTTTCTATTGTAATATCACAGCTGAGGCAACATTTGAGGCATTACAAAATACATAATTGGTACATGTAATAAATAATTGGTAAATAAAATAATTTCCTAATTCTCATGGTCCTATAGTCCTTTGGGGTCTTTTGGTGGAATTAGGCTGCAATACTCACCCAAAATGAATAATGCAATCTATCTATGCATACTGCATATAGCATTTGCTAGCATTATTCCTATAGCAAGGGTGTATCAATCAATTGCTCCATAACCCCACACGATAAGTTTGGAAACTACTGGAGTTTTCCAAGCTAAAAATTATTACAATGTTGAGACAACTGTTCAGTCAGATAACTTGGCTCCTAAATGCAGCACTGTAAAACTCAGATTTCTTGCCATGTACAAGTATGTATTGCATATGCACATTTAGCACAATCAGCTTTACTGCTCACAACAATATAAAAAAAATACCAAGTGCACATATCATAATTTGCATTTATTATCAAAATGTATTAAACTGTCAAAGTTGTTATAACAACAGAAATATCTCTTTACTAGCAACCATTGAAGCTAAACTCTAGCATACAGCAATATACTCAGTGAAAATGCATATGTGGGAACTGTTTTACTTGCTAAAGGAATTATAATTTTTTTCATTTTGAGCTATTTTTGAGACATGCCTAGATGCTTAGGTAATAACCATGTCAGGTAAGCACATCAAGCTTTTCGACCTCTACTTCAACAATAATGTAACTTCTTAATGAAATACCGCCAGCCATTTGATTGGAAGCTGAATGGACAGCAGCAGACTGAATAGATCATGACACATGTTCACTCTAATCTCTCCCCCTTGTCAACATGTTCAGTGACAGCACATTTGTACTACATCTGAGCCTAACTGAATTCTACTGCTGGCCTTCCCTCTCACAGTTCTACTGTGTAGGAGATTACAGAAGACTGATATCAAGACAGATTTATGTACGTATACTAGATGCATTGATCACATTTCATTATAAACATAAATGCATTAACTCGTATTTTCTGCATTGGGTTCAGCCTAAAACTGACAACATTTAGGATTCAAGTTCAGTCCCACTCCTCTCACTTTCAGAAAACATTTTGTTTGAAAGTGGGTAAAGCTTTAGAAGCCCAATTATGCCAGGAAATGCAATCAGCTAACGTATATCAGTTATCACGGTCAATGTGTTTGTACATTTGACAAAGGCTGTAGCCATCAGATAGGCTTGCCAGCTAGTGTAAGGTGACCAAAAGATAAAAAACAGTGCAAGACTTGTGACCTTTTTTGCCAAAATTTTGCAAAAGACATATGAGATTGTGTCTGATAATATTGGAGTGATGCTTCTAGGGACAAAAAGCCTTTATATCTAAAAATAATATATTTGCCAGCACACCTCGGATCTTCAGTCCAAATGGTTTTTATTTCAGCGTGATCACATTCCCCCTGAATTCACCTCTACTGAACACCTTTGGGATGAAATGCAATGTTGATTATGAGCCAGATTTAATTGTCAAACATCAGTGGCTGACTTTGCAAATGCTCTTTTGGCTGAATGGGCCCAAATTCCCACAGACATAGTTTAAGAACTTGTGGGATGTTTTCCCAGAAGTTTGAGGGCTGTTATAGCCACAAAGGTGGGAGGGAAGGGCAACTCTGTACTAATGCTGTGGTTTTGGAATGGGATGTCCAAAAACCATATAGTCTAAAAAAAATTGATTTGCATTGCAGAAATAAATGTAGTCATTTATTCTTTTGAATTATAGGTGTGTCTTTGGAAATTGTAGGAGGAAAGGAAGCTGGACAGAGGCCATACATGGCCCTGGTGAGAACCCCAGGAAAGACGTTCTGTGGTGGAACTTTAATGAAACCTAACTGGGTTTTGACAGCAGCTGAATGCACAGTGTAAGTAGTAATTAATACCTATATTTTTTTTGAATGGATTTAAATTTACACCACTCAAGAGCCAGCTCTCTCTACATAGTTTATTTGTGGTGTCTAAAGGATAGCTTGGCAAAAAATACAAAGAGACTCATTATCCTGAGCCACCCTTTTTGTACTAAGTATTTGGAGTCTGAGAAAGTCTCCTTCAGAGCTAAAGCAAAGACACTGATATGTTTTAGGTTTGCTCCTTCAGAAACTGTAAAATATTTGGATGTGATCTTTATAAATACTTTCAACCAACAGCCCCAAAAGTTAAGTAACTCCTCCGCAGTTACATCAATTTCAGTAGGCAGTATCCTAAATAGTATGCACGTTAAAGTGGCATTATTTAGGCTATATTAAATAAGTCTTACAGACCTTTCATATGATCAGCTCTTGGCGGTATGACATGCATATGTAACTGGCAGCCCAATATATTATTTCAGATTTCTGTGGCAAATCTTATGTGGAAATTGCATACTTGAAGCCAAAATATGTAAACTTTCAGGAAAATTATATATCTGTCAAATTTCTGGGATGGCAAAGATGGATACCTTTTACTACAAATATTTTCAGACAAAAAATACACACGATAGGATTTTCTCACTGAAAATGTATGATAGGAGCTTGTTGTCAGAAATTCCGACCGTGTGTAGGCTACATCAGACATTTTCCATCGGAATTTCCGTCACACAAAATTTGAGAGCTGGTTCTAAAATTTTCCGACAACAAAATCCGTTGTTGGAAATGCCGATCGTGTGTACACAATTCCGACACACAAAGTTCCACGCATGCTCGGAATCAAGCACAAGAGCAGCACTGGCTATTGAACTTAATTTTGCTCAGCTCGTCGTACGTGTTGTACGTCACCGAATTCTTGACGTTTGGAATTTCCGACCAACGTTGTGTGACTGGGTGTATGCAAGACAAGTTTGAGCCAACATCCGTCGGAAAAAAAACATGGATTTTGTTGTCGGAATGTGCGATCGTGTGTATGCGGCATCAGTCCACCTCTGGTCCTGCAGTTCGTAAAGAAGACCATCAGTTATCAGCTATCATTCACATTAACTCCAAATAAAGTGCAGTGTCAAAAAAGATGCAGCACTAATTACAAACTCATGAATATATAAATGTGTATATACATAAAAGATTGAAAAGAGGTACTAAACTAAAAAGTAAAAAGCGACAAAAAGAAAAACTAAGGCAAAAAAAAGTCCCATCAAAGAAAAAAGTCCAGTTCAAGTTTTTTTCTTTGATGGGACTTTGCCTTCGTTTTTCTTTTTGTCGCTGTTTGTCAGCGTCAGCCTTAGGGCTTTACACTTTTTACTATCATTCACTTTAAGCTGGACTTGTTTGGATGATTATTTCCAGCTACTGCTAGCTAAACAATGATCTAAATAAATGAGAATCTTAATATACATAAACAATGAAAGACAAAAATTGTATGCATTAAATGATGCCTACAATGGTCAACATGAGAATCAAGGATGCTCCAAAAATACAATCAGTATCATAATCATTTTCAAAACTGCTTTCCTTTTTACTAACATTTGAAATTTTGCAGAGATCTAGAGGTAAGACAAAATATAGAAAATTCTAAATATTTTTACAGTTAAATAAAACAGTCCATCCAAAAGTGATGCTTTAGGTATAGGAGGAACCTGGCAGGCTGAGTCAGCCCCTGGCTTCTTATACTGTATTCCTTACACACTCCTACAAGGTCAGTGGGTAAAGTGGGACACTCTCATAGTGGCCGCAGCAGGTTTGAAGATCCAGGTACAGATGTACAGAAAATACATTGCTGGGTGGTGTAACTCCTTGGCATTTATTTTTAAACAAGTGTATGCATTACACGTACAATATAGACAAAGTGCTGAAAAGAAGGGCACAGGGATTTGGTTCTAAAATAGGAACAGTTGGGAATTGTGCCATTTAGCATAGTAAACGCATAGAAAAAACACAACTGAATGCCTTAACATGATATTCAAAAAATGTTGTACATTTTGCAACTATATACCTGTTTTGTTTTTTTGTATTGAACTTCCACACAAGTTTGTGCCAGTACCGGACACAGAAACCTATTTGGGTCCCAAGGCATCTCACAGGAGGCTCTTAAAGTGAGACTAAACATCATCTTTATTCTCCAAAAATAATCCACACACACATCCACTATTTAAAGTCCTATTAAACTCACATTTTTAAAACAAATGCTGGCAGGTAAGGTTTTTATGACAGAAGAGACCCAATCGGTCTCTTCTGTCATAAATGCTTCCCCCTACCTAGCTCATTTAAGACACCGCTCTGTGCTGTGATGATGTGACTCCTGTGTGCATGTGTGGAAGTGACATTATTACAGCCTGGTCATTGAAGTGGCCCAGAAGGAAGACCCTAAGAAGTTAAAGTGATATTAAAGGCAATGTTTTTTAAAAAAATAACAAACATGTGATAATTACCTGCTCTTCGCTGCCCCACTAGACTGCACAGGGTGGAAAAGATAACATGCAGGATACAAGACCTTTCTTGCAAGCAAACCTATCCACTCTGAAAGGCTAAGCAGACGGCTACTACCTCTACTAGTAATCTCCACCATATAAAAAACCCCTGTGCAGCACGCTGCGGACATTGATATCTTGGGTGGTCTTGGTGTCTGCCTAATGAGACCCTCCACCTGTTCTATCCAGCCTGCACGGCTTTGTGGTCATTTTATATCTGATTTTTAACCACATGTTGTGGCGGATCGCATTGCTTCATGTGGGGGTACCCTACTATACCAACTTCACATCCACTGATTTCCCTAAAGAAGGAATCTTAGAACTTGGAAACGCGTTGGAATTTGCCTCTGCATGTATATTGTACCATTACTGGGCGCCTTCCCCACTAGTAACCCTGTATCCCATTTCACTATGTTGACTTTTTATACTGTACCAAATTATTGTTTTGTGTTCAATAAATAAAATCATTATCTTTTAATACAAATATATGTGTACTCTCTAAGCCTTTAAAGTCCCATATTCAGTGAGGGTAATTCCCTATTTTCTACTTACTTGCTCTGTTTAATGGTTTTACACTGAGCAGCCCCAATCCTCCTCTTCTGGGGTCCCCCGCCAATGCTTCTGGCCTCTGCCTCCTCCCAAGTACCTCCAGACTAAACATTTTGCTGTGGGGGCACCCGAGCAGGCTTGCTCTCAAGCTGCTGCTCCTCTGCATGTACATTTAGACACAAAGGAGTGGCTCAGCCCTGCTCCCTCTCTCTTCTCATTGGCTCACTGGCTGTGTTTACCAGCAGTGTGAGCCGATGGCTCCCCCTGCTGTCTCTGCCAATGAGGAGGGAGAGTCCCCAGCGAGCCGAGGCTCTCATGCACATCCCTGGATTGAGAGGGGGTTCAGGTAAGTATTAGGGGGGCATATGATGCATGAAGGTAAAAAACCTTAAACTTTAGAACCACTTTAAGACCGTCATAATGT
Organism: Lithobates clamitans; assembly: GCA_037952925.1. NCBI lineage: Eukaryota > Metazoa > Chordata > Amphibia > Anura > Ranidae > Lithobates > Lithobates clamitans. Next base: position 620,180 of record JBBGZY010000731.1, read on the forward strand.
GTTATTATGTGGTGCATACAGTGGGAACAAATGTAGCCACCCTCTAATAAGAAGTCGGATCGCAGCAACAGAAAGAAGGGATTTGGTTGAGACTGAGAACAATAGGATGTACTTTTTTGGGTCAAGAATACATATTTGAACATATATTTTTTTTAGCCAGAGTTTAGAGTCACTTTCATAAACTGCTGGTTAGTTAATTACACATTTGTAAATTTCCAAATAATCCAGCATACAAACCTCTGAAGGAAAGGGTGGCAACAATTAAGATGTCTAAATATACTGCATACATACCCAGTACCTATCATAGATATGTGACATATGGGAAAGTCAGTCTCATTGTAAAGAGAACTTTGAGTCAGGGTGAAACATCCTGTTTAGCAAACATCACCTCTAAGTGAGAAGTTTCCAATGATAAGTGTTAAAACAACAAGTTAAAAATGAATGTATATGTTGCTTTCATTTAGGCTTCCTCTGACCTGTAATACTGTCACATAAACCTCTTGGAGGAATCGAACTACAACAATACTGTGTTGTAGAGTATACAGAGATATGAGGGCTGATCTAGAACATGCAGATCCGGAGATCTGACTTAACGGGTTAGATAAGATATACCTGATCCAGGTTAATTAGCCAATGGTGCTGATTTATTGAAGCTTATAAACATGCACATCTGCATCTATCATGCTTGAACAACCAGACCTTATCATCCTGGTATTGATTATGTGTTTGCAATGTACACAGATATGAATTAATTTAGCTAGAAAGTGTGGTTTGCTATGGAGCTCGTGCAAGGCTGCAGTGTAAGATTACCATAGCCATTTTCCCTGCTCTTGTTCATTTCCTTCTGTAATTTAGGCCCAAATTAGTGAATATAGAGGCAGCCAGGCAACCAATATTCTTAGTATGAGGTCAGCAATGGCAGCTTCCATAGTTCTCTCATTCAACTGTTTTCAAATTTCTAGAGCTGGTGTAGATTGCATTCAATCTGCTGCATGAAAACCCATACTGCTCTGTTCTTGTACACTGCAGCTAACTTCTGAACATTCCTGCACTATTATTATATTTGTCAATGTGTGTAACATTGTCTAATTAACAAATAGTTGCATGCCTAAGCACTCTAAGGTCCATATACTAATTTACTCATAGCCAGCACAGCACTGCCCCTTCCCACCCATGGCCCCCTGGCACATGGAGGCTGCAGTGTTACTGCACCATGCAATCTCACGCATGCACAGTGGGGAGCCAGTAGTGATTCCTTAGGAAGTCACAGCCGCCTCCCAAATCCAAGATGGAGGTGGGAAGAATTGGCTATGGGAAACCAGCAATGGACTCCATGGACTAGTAAGTTCCTGGTTCTTACAAGTCAGCAGCTACAGTAATTGTAGCTGTTAACTTTTCAGGTTTTTTAAAAAAGCTGAAGCTCTTCTTTAAGCCTGCATGTGAATTTTCCAGCAGGAACTTTCTATAGTGCTGAAACTGTCTTTATACACAATTTTAGCACTAGGAGGACTAATTGTTGTTTTTTTTTTCCAAATAAAAAAATATAGCCTTCCTCCTCCCAGAGCTATCCAGTCCAGCACACCAGACATTTGGGCTAGTATCCCTATAGCAAGTGGGCAGCAATCTTGCACCCCCCCTGTCATGCTGATACCAGCCCACATGCCATTCAGTATTGGGGTGCTTTGAAAAGAAAGAGGGGTAACTCCCAAATTACTGGTTCTCATTGTTGATGGGTACTACCGCAAGAGGGCCCCTAAATAATTCACTGAACCCTGTGAGTTAGAATTTTAAATAAATGAAAGCATCACACAACAATGGCTTAAAGTGGATATAAACCCGATTCATGAAATTTGAGCTGGGCACATATATATGTAGTGTTTACTTATCTCTCTCCAAAGCCCTAAGTCCCATGTCTTTCTGCTGTTTCGTTGCTCTGTTATCAGCATGATAATTTCTGGCAAGTTCTCCTTCAACCATGATAAAACCAGCCTGAAATTTGGGTCATAGATTAGTAGATTAGCAGAGAGCTGGTCTTGTCACAGCATAGCTCTGCAAGTATCTTCCTTTCTCTACCCATGTGGGGGGGGTGCCTTTCCTCCAATCAGCTGTCTCACAGTGTATGTCAAGAATCCACTCCTACTGCTGAATGAGGAAGTAAAATTCTAACATGATGTTAGAATTCTAAAGAATATAGCAAGCTGAAGACAGATATACTTGTGAAACTTATGTAGGGGGATTTGTTTCATCCCTGTGTGTCATCGGAGGCTATTCAATTCACTGGGTATATGTGAGGGTTTACATCCACTTAAAGGCCTACTTCACAGGGTCAGTTAGGTGCATTCTTCGGATTCCAATAGCAGATTCTTGTGGCTGGAATGACCAGGGCATGCAAATAGCAGCAGCCACTCAGCCTAAATAAACTAATGATAGGCTGCCAGCAGACACCGCAGTTCGCATATATCTACACACCAAGCATTTATCTGTGGATATTCGAGACTGGATGCAGTCAGTCCAGTTGCATGAATTTGCACCTAACCCACCATGTAAAAGGGACTGAAGAATTCTAATTTTACTAATATTTATTTTCGATGTATCATCAGTGTCCAAACATGTTGTGCTCTTCCTCCAGCAGGAACCCAGAGGGGAAAGAATAGTCCCTTTGTGCTCACTGCTCAACCTTCGGGTTGCACAATGGTGGGGGATTCCAGAGGCAGCACAGATTTAAGCACACAGGAAAGGGGGAATTGTCTCTATGCTCCTTTGACATCACATGTATGTAGCCAAGTCTCCAGGCCTAATGGTGACCTCCAGAGTTAGGGACAGCTGACATCCTTCTATGTAGAGTGGGTTACGAGGCATGGTGGGTGTAATGCAAGGTAGATTCATGGGCACCAGACACTTCTTGATTGCAAAGAGATTTATTTTCCCTTAAACAGAATTGGGGGAGAGAGGGTTAGGGCCAGAACACCCTTTAGTAGTTGCAATGGTAATTAGCAGACTCCGAGACTTCTATAGGTAGACAGCCCAGCCGGGCACCTCATCTGCATGTGTAGACATGCTGTATCTTATGGTAACAATCTTGAACAGTTTCTAACAAAGGTCGCAATGAACTCTCACTTTCTCCACAATTTCCTCTTTAGATCTTCACTCAATTGCGCTCCCAGTCTATCACTTAGGCCCGCTGATCCACTGCCACTGGATCTCCTGAGCTCTTCCAATCCTCTCACTAAGTGATTTCCTCAAGCGTCACCCCCGCATCCCTGCTGGGTCCCTAGCACTCACAGATACTCAAGTGTCACCCACTGGCCTGCTCGGTCCCTGGCTTGGCACACAAGTCTGCTCTTCAAGCGTCCCCTCCGCTGGCTGGGTCACTGGTTTGGCACCTGCTGAAGTTTCCCAATTCTTCACCGTCCCCGGTTGGTGAGAATACTGCTCTGGTACTTGCTCCAGCTACTCACGGCGGTCCCTGGTAACAAGGTGGATGGTCCCTCAGTGGCGACAGCTCCCCCTCTACCTTTGACCACAACAGGTTCTCCAGCTGGCAGAACCGTCACTTTTGGTTGGACAGCAAGCCACAGTCCCAACCCTGCGCTGCTCTCTTGCTTCTGGATAGGCCCTCAGACAGCCTAGCAGCCAGATGTCCCAGGGATAGGCCTTGGGCTCTGGCCTAGCAGCCCGAGGCAATACAACACACGTCCACCCAGACAGCCATCCAGGTGGCACAGAACCCCGATCACCTGACCTCACCCAAACACATAGGCTCTCCCAGCAGGCCAAGGGACCCAATAAGATCCCTGCCCATTGGCTTAGACACACCATCTGTATTTAACCTGTCCTTGCAATGCCCTTGTCTTATCTAATGCCACCAGATACCCGGCCCTCTAGTGACAGAAGGGAGAAGTGCAGCAATTACAGAATTAGGGTGGAATCAATTGATCTCCTATCAATTGGCCAAGGCAACTATACCTGGCAGGTAAATTTATTAGCAACCCTGCCTAAACATCAGGGTGCTACGTGTGTATTTGGACTAATATCAAATATAATATAACATATCAGGAATTGATCTGCTTTTTGGTGTGTGGATAATATGTTTAAAAAAATCACCTCTGGGTGTTACATATCAAAAACACAAACTATCCTTAAGTGAACAAATTATTACCGTATATACTCGAGTATAAGTCGTTCCGAGTATAAGTCGAGGCCCTAATTTACCACAAAAGAAATGGGAAAAACTTATTGACCCGAGTATAAGACGAGGGTGAGAAATGCACAGCTACTGTAAGTGGAAAAGAGGGTCAACAATGCCCATTTGCAGCATCACTGTGCCCATTTGCATGCCTCACTGTGCCCATTTGCAGCCATAGGTCCCCTGAACTTCAAACTTGGTAGTTAAGGGTTCCTAGATGCCCCCTAGCTGCAGCCAAAATTTGGGGTCTCTGAACCCAAAGGGTCCCGAAATGACATTACTGCAGATAGACACAGTTGACCGAATTTGGGGCCCTGTATCTCGGGGCCACTTAGTGCTAAGAACCCCAAATTTGGTATGCAAACCCAGTGGAACTAGCACCATAGAATTTCCAAAGCTGGGGTTTCTACCACCAAGTGGCCACGAGATACAGGGCCCCAAAAATCAGTTCAGAAAATGTCAAGCACTTTTCTGCAGCAGAGAATGACATTTTCCGAACCAGTTTTGGGGCCCCGTATCTCGGGGCCACTTGGTGCTAGGAACCCAAGCTTTGGATATGTTGTGGTACTAGGTCCACTGGGTTTGCAAACCAAATTTGGGGTTTCTAGCACCAAGTGGCCCTGAGATACGGGGCCCCAAAGTCGGTTCGGAAAATGAAATTTTTTGCTGCAGAAAAGTGCTTGACTCAAGTATAAGTCGAGGGGGGCACTTTCAGCACAAAAAAATGTGCTGAAAAATTCGACTTATACTCGAGTATATACGGTATACTCTAATTTGATGAGTTAAGTATAAAACAGAACTGATAATTTTCTATAAAGTAGAATTCCAGTGTATACTGTTGTGTTGTGCGAATTTAGAACTACCACCTTGTAATGTATACAAACTAGAAAAAAATCCTGCAAGCCACAGTGAACTTATTGCCTAGAAATTATCACTAATTAGCTGTATGCGTAGAACACGTCTCATATAGCATGCGAACAATAAGTGAAACAGAAAAATACACTGTGCTATGTAATATAAGGTGTATGTGTCTACAAACTAAAACACATAAAAATATTTAAATGTGCGCCCTCCTAAATCAAGCACAGAATACTGGTGAATAAATGGTTTAAATAAATAAATAAATTGTTAAAATAATTACTTCATCATCATGAAATATTGCTGAGTATAAATATACACTGCTATAAGTGTAAATACACTGAAGTGCAATAAACTGAAGTGCAATAAACGAAATCAAATCAAATAAACATGCTAAAGTGCATCATAAATAATATTAAATAATGCAAACAAGTGCCAAAGTGCCACACAATACAAGTGAACAAAGTCCTTATTGTAATATAATAAAGGTGGAAGTGAAATCCTGTAAATAAATAGTAGCAAAAGTGCTTATAATAAGTGTCCACTGTAGTTAATTTCCAGCGTGCTCATAACTTCCTCTGTGCTGCAAAACCATGCCAAAGGTGTGATCTGGTGGCCTCCCAAGTAATGTGCTCACCTTAGAGCGTGTGACACAGCTGCTACACTGAGTCAAAACACGCTATTGAACCACAGCAGGGCTCAGTACAGATCACGGGGTCTCAGGCTCCAATGCGGTTTCCAAAGAGATACATGAGAAAGAGAGCTTGATAGTGTGATATTGTTTAAACATTTTATCAAATACTGTAAAAAAACACACTCTCCAAATGGGGTACTCACACTCTTAAGGTACGTCAGTGCACCGCTCTATAGAAGACGTTTAAACACTACAACAGTCTGGGGGTATGATAGGCGTTTCATCACTAGCAGATACAATGCCGCTCGCTCTGTCCTGGCCCCTCCCCTGCACGTGTTCGACACAGGGATCACGTGTCTTCATCAGGGTGATTATGATTGAACGGCCGATTTATCGTTTAAATACAGCGTCCGCAGCCATTTTGTCATGGACCGCGGACATTCTAGTGTTGGATTATCAATTAAATAGAAACACTAAATACTAAAACATGCTTGGCGGACAGCTATTGGCAAACCCAATCGTATCTATGCCAATAACATAAAGCCATGTAAAGTGCAAATAAACCAATATAATATACAATGACAACCGTCACTAGATGTGTGATTTTAAATGGGAGAATATATTAAACTATACAGAAGAAATTTGTCTATTTATCCTGTTGTACTGTTTAAACGTCTTCTATAGAGCGGTGCACTGATGCACCTTAAGAGTGTGAGTACCCCATTTGGGGAGTGTGTTTTTTTACAGTATTTAATAAAATTTTAAAACGATATCACACTATCAAGCTCTCTTTCTCATGTATCTCTTTGGAAACCGCATTGGAGCCTTAGACCCGGTGATCTGTATTGAGCCCTGCTGTGGTTCAATAGCGTGTTTTGACTCAGTGTAGCAGCTGTGTCACACACTCTAAGGTGAGCACCTGGGGGGGCCACCGGATCACACCTTTGGCATGGTTTTGCAGCACAGAGGAAGTTATAAGCATGCTGGAAACTAACTACAGTGGACACTTATAAGCACTTTTGCTACTATTTATTTACAGGATTTCTCTTCCACCTTTATTATATTACAATAAGAACTTTGTTCACTTGTATTGTGTGGCACTTTGGCACTTTTTTGCATTATTTAATATTATTTATGATGCATGTTTATTTGATTTGATTTCGTTTATTGCACTTCAGTTTGTTGCACTTCAGTGTGTTTACACTTATAGCTGTGTATATTTATACTCAGCAATATTTCATGATGATGAAGTAATTATTTTAACTATTTATTTATTTTAACCATTTATTCACCAGTATTCTGTGCTTGATTTAGGAGGGCACACATTTAAATATTTTTATGTGTTTTAGTTTGTAGACGCATACACCTTATATTACATAGCGTAATATAGTACACTTTTAGCGCAGCGTATTTTTCTGTTTCACCTTGTAATGTATACTGTAGGTTCTTAAATTGGAACTTCACTCAGAAGGTCCTGCTGGTTCACACCCTTCCCCCGCAGCCTGTAACTAAGTTACATTTTTTTTTTTTTTTTTGAGGGAAGGAGTACTGATCTTTATTGGTACCTGCTCCAACCTCCACAATCCTTGCCTAGAAGAGGATGGCATCCCTTGCTGTACCCCCACCAGGGACACATCACATCTCCCAGGAGGCTGCAGGACAATTTAAATAATTAAAAGATAAAGATGGTCCTACGTATAACACTTATTTATTTTTGAAATCTGAAAGGAAATATCATAATCTGTGAGGTGTTGCTGCTGCTAACTTGGTAACAGAAAAAGAAGCCACACTGTTCTACTTCAGCTGACTGCCCATTAACAGATGGGAGGAATGTTAACATTGAAGGAGGGCTTAGTTATTGCAACTGATGAAAAGTTGTATTTTGTTGGATATGGAACCTAGTCATTTTAGTACCATAATCTTTATTGTAAATAACATCAGTGATAATAATATACAGTATATATTGTATTCTTGGGGGTTTTGTCTCAAGGGCAGTGCTTACCAATGAGTTTAGTCTAGCCATGTATAGCTGGCTACCTACTCTACTTCCAAAAAGACTGCTGCTGGGGTATTTATGATTGAGAGACTGTCCTCCTTTTGGAGTATCCTGCACCCTCAACCCCCTCTTCTGTTTGATGCACTGCTATAAATTTACAAAAAGACATCCCCTGGACTTGTGTCTGTGCCTGGCAGCCTCTGAACTAGTAAGGGAGACCTGGGTTGTACTAGTGGCTCCTCTGGGGTTGAGGACTACATGGATTTCAGTTCAGAGGCTCCTGGAGAGGAGTTAAGGGCCAGAGGAGAACGACAAGGGTAGGAAGAGGAGGTGGAAGCAAAAAGTTGTTGTGTGGATAGGAGGTGCATTAAAATTCTCTGTCTTAGAGTGAGTCTTCCTGCTCCACTGGCTCATGGGATTATGCTGTCAAGAGAGAGAGGCCGAAACAAAGGCAAAGCCAATTTGTACATGGTTAAAGATTGCATTGCATTAGAAATACATGAGTATACATACCATCTAAAACACCCATTGCATTAGAAATATATGAGTATACATAACATCTAAAACACCCAACGCGTTTCACAAGATGTGACTCTCTCTTCAGGGGTGGATGCATGTAGGATATATCTGGAAATGAATGACCAAAAAGGTAATGTAACATGTTAATAAATGATGGATAAGCAGTAAGAGGTGCCTTACAGAGAAAGAAAAGACCCCATACTCATCAATTGGCAAGGCCTAGGTGCCTGTGGCTATGTTCACCAAAGATGGCAGCAATGTATGCCTGTGAAGAGAGCTGAGGGAGCGGCTTCAAACAAAAATCCCGACCAAGGAACAACAGAAAGGCAGACATGGCATGGGTAGAAATGAGTGACCTTTAAGGGCCTAAATAGTCCGTTCAGGTGTCAACTATAGTAACCAGGCACAAGAGAGTGCATGAGAAGGATGAAAGATGTATACCTGTGTAGAATCAGTAGCTTACAGCAGTAGAGTGAACTGTCCCATGTGAAGTGAGAGTGAAACCACGGGCGCCGCCCCTGGATAATCAGTTCAGGTGTCAACTATAATATAGTATGTATATAATCAAACATTGCTAAGTTAGTAAAATGATCATAAATTAGTATATAATGGAATGCATGATCGTATGTATAAACCAACCTATTACGATGGTAGGACAGATAATGGGGCCAGGGAGGAATGTGTACAAGACTGCAGATATATGGAAAGGGATGTCATAAGGCAATCACCTGAAAGGAAAGGGGGGATTGTGAAAAAGTGTGAATGAGAAAAACATAACCAGGCAAAATTAAGTGCTAGGTGTGAAGGATAAAAGGTTTGTTTACCTGTGTGAGATCAGTGGCTTGCAGCAGCAGAATGAACTTTCCCATACAAATAAAAATAATAATAAAAAATCCCAGCCATGTGTGTGCTCCCCCATTAAAATCCCTGAAAGAGCTCCAGCAGGCTCTGCCCCCAACGCCATGTATGGGGTGACATGGCATGCTGGTGCTAAAAGTCATATCTCGCAAAACACATTGGGTATTTTGGATGTTATGTGAACTCATGTACTTCTTATGCAATCCCACCAATCACAGCCAGTGAGCCAATAAGGACAGAGCCAGGGGCAGGGCAGAGCCACGGCTCTATGTGTCTTATGGATGCGTAAAACGGGCTCAGGAGCGAGCACACACCAGTGCCCAAATAACACCAGCAGGGGAACCGAGAAAAAAAGGTTCGGGGCTGCTCTGTGCAAAACCATTGCATGGAGCAGGTAAGTATAACATGATTTTTTTTGTTTTGTTTAAAAGCAAACCTTTAATATCACTTTAAGGCTGTTTGAGGCTGAAATGCTATAACATCAGTTGATAGATACGTTTGGAATTCAATTTATATTAATAGAGATGGCAGAGTGCATGCTTATTACTTATCATATGGACTTTAGCTGGGGAAGAAGCTTCACTTGTGCACTGCAGGTTCTGTATTTCCCTTTTCAATCGACTGGTAGTGTGGGTGGGTTTTCACAGTGTGTTAATTTCTTGCAGTATATCTGTGAAAACCTCTAGATGTTGTGAATCGCGCTTCTTCCTTCTACACTTACTCATAATGGTAACTTGCAAGGTGTTAAGCATCTACAGTATTGCAATTTTTTTTTAAACTGGGTATAGCTTTATCTTTTTTTTTTTTATTAACTAACTGGAAGCCCAAAAATCAGGTAACAGAACAGAATTTGTAAGAGGTATATATTTTTATAAATCTATAGGTATATAATATTATAGATACAGTATACAGTGCATCTGGAAAGTATTCACAGCGCTTCACTTTTTCCACATTTTGTTATGTTACAGCCTTTTTCCAAAATGGATTAAATTCATTATTTTACTCAAAATTCTACAAACAACACCCCATAATGACAACGTGAAAGAAGTTTGTTTGAAATCTTTGCAAATTCATTAAAAAAAAGAAAAATATTCACATGTACACAAGTATTTACAGCCTTTGCCATGACACTCAAAACTGAGCTGAGGTTCCTCCTGTTTCTACTGATCATCCTTGGGATGTTTCTACTTGATTGGAGTCCACCTGTGGTAAATTCAGTTGATTGGACATGATTTTGGAAGGCACACACCTGTCTATATAAGGTCCCACAGTTAGTACATGTCAGAGCTCAAACCAAGCCATGAAGTCCAAGCAATTGCCTGATTGTATCGAGGCACAGATTCGGGGAAGGGTACAGAAAAATTTCTGCAGCATTCAAGGTCCCAATGAGCACAGTGGCCTCCATCATCATCCATAAATGGAAGAAGTTTGGAACCAGCAGGACTCTTCCTAGAGCAGGCCACCCGGTGATCGGGGGAGAAGGGCCTTAGTCAGGGGAGTGACCAAGAACCCGATGGTCACTCTGACAGAGCTCCAGCGTTTTACTGTGGAGAGAGGAGAACCTTCCAGAAGAACAACCATCTCTGCAGCACTCCACCAATCATGCCTGTATGGTAGAGTGGTCAGATGGAAGCCACTCCTCAATAAAAGATGTATGACAGCCAACCTGGAGTTAGCCAAAAGGCACCTGAAGGACTCTCAGACCATGAGAAACAAAATTCTCTGTTCTCATGAAACAAAGATTGAACTCTTTGGTTCCAACAGGACAACGACCTTAAGCAACCAGCCAAGTTAACAAAGGAGTGGCTATGGGACAACTCTGTGAATGTCCTTGAGTGGCCAAACCAGAGCCCAGACTTGAACCTGATTGAACATCTCTGGAGAGATCTGAAAATGGCTGTGCACAACTTTCCCCAACCTACCTGATAGAGCCTGTAAGGTCCTGCAAAGAAGAATGGGAGAAACTGCCAAAAAATAGGTGTGCCAAGCTTGTAGCATCATACTCAAAAAGACTTGAGGCTGTAATTCGTGCCAAAGGTGCTTCAAAGTATCGAGCAAAGGCTGTGAATACTTTTGTACAGATTTTTTTTTGGTGTTTATTTTTAATACATTTGCAAAGATTTCAAACAAACTTCTTTCATGCTGTCATTGTGGGGTATTTTGTTTGCAGAATTTTGAGGAAAAAAATGAATGTAAAACATTTTGGAATAAGGCTGTAACATAAAAAAATGTGGAAAAAGTGAAGCGCTGTGAATACTTTTCGGTTGCACTGTGTTATTCGGTGTAGAATCTATGGGAACATACCAGTACATAAAGGGATTCCAGTAAATAAAGGGATGTAGCAGTCTTCTTTGGTCCAGAAATAGTTTGCTCCTCTGTGCTTCTTCTTGGTCTCCAGAATCTGGTACAGGCCATAGAATTCATCAATGTGAGGAGGAGTCACTCTGTGCAATTATATTTTAGTTATAAAATATTTTACTGTTTAAGAAGATATCCTATAGAAATTATTTTTTTCTGACTTTGTAGTCATTTATATAATTATAGTTATGTTATTGACTCATTTTAGAGACAAAACAACAACAGTTGACCTTGGTGTTCGCTCAGTAAAGGCAACAAGAGAAAAACAGAGACAGCAGTTCACAGTTATCAAATCAATTACCCATCGGAAATTTAATGCAAAGAAACATACAAACAATCTCCAGCTTTTGCAGGTAAATATACCAACAAACTATTTGTTGTGCTAACTAAAAGTAATGTAACAAGTGATTGTAAACCCCCACTTTGTAAAACAACTCATTCAGTTTAAAACATAAATTAAATTCAAAACATTTGGGTATAGATCTAAAAAACATTATTAATACCTTTTCCCCCTTTTTTTTATAAGTAATCACTTACTCTCAGCTGCATATGAGCTAGGGAAGGAGAAACAGCAGCACACTAATCTTCCCAGTGAAAGGCTGTGCAGGGGTAGAGTGTCAGGACAAGGCTTATTATTTGAAGAGAGCAGGCTGAATTCCCAGCACAGCTAGAGAACTTACCACGCTGTGCCCTCATGCCTAGTGTGGTCATTTTTTAATAGGAAAGCAGAGGGACTGGCAGGAGCACCAGGGATTTCACACAAAAGAAGCAATACAAAGAGAACAGGAGACTTTCTTATATAAGTGCACGGTACAGCAAGCTTGGGTTTACATATTATTTAAGGGTCCATTCACAACAGATGCTCTGGCATGTGATCATTAGCATACTCCAGTACATAAACATTGTAAAAGCAATGTATTTCAGTAAAAGTTCATACCAATGTGTTGATGTGTACTGTCCTGCCCTGAAAAAATGTAGAACAGGCCCTACTTTCCTTGGCAGCATCACTCCTGTCAGAAGAAGCAGGGGCTCATTGGTGCCGAAGGGAGGATTCTGCTCACTCCTCCCTCCAGTATGCTGTGGGCGAAAAAGAGCTGGCACTGACATTGAGAACACACCTCAGTCTCAGCATGCTGGAGAGGAAGGGCTTACTGCCTTTCTTTCTGTCTCCGCTTGTGTCATTTGACTTTTTGTATGACCAGAGGGGAAGATTTCTCTGAAGAGCTATCTGTGGTGAATTGCTTTTCAGGGGATGTTGACATTTGGTGAGGAGGCACTATGTTGTCTCCTTAGCACCTGTTTAAACCCCTAAAATCCCACACCACTGTCCTGCAACCAGGTGCATTGAATGTGGTTGTGGGGCAGTTCAGTGTGACCCTATTCACTTGCATGACTGGGGGATAATTTTTGCCGCGTATGTGTTGCCTTTGCGCAGTTGACTTTGCGGATGGGGGATGATGAGTGGTTGGGTGAAGGTAACAACTCAGCTCAATCGCCTGTTTTTACTGCCCCCAAAAATGCAAATATAAACAAGGCCTTAGGGTTCTTTCATGTAGGTGATTAGAGGGCAATAACAGCATTTTTTCCGCCCCCCAACATCCCACTTGAACAAGGAGAGGCAGCTTCTCAGGGCTGTACATGTGCAGTGGCCGTAATGCTTTGCATCAATACACACAGCTGCAGTACAGTGGATCAGCATTTTCACAGTTAAAACAGGCCGGCGACCTATCCCTCTCCTCACCACCTGTCAAACTACCTCTGAAAACTGATCCTCCATGGATTGTTTTTCAGCAACGATAGTCACATATCTGAACAAGCCCTTAAAACCCTTTCTGCTCCTCTTCCTTGTCCCAGTGCTAAAGACATAATTTGGGGTATTTAGTACTGATAGTTTAATACAAAAAAAAACAGATGCTGAATTCAAATTTTCTAAGAGTGACTGAAATTGTCACTGGGCACACTGGCTCCAGTTCTACAAAATGGGAACTCTTCTCAGGAACAGCGAAAGGACCCAGAGTTGGGAATCCACATACATAAACTATATTACCAAAGTATTGGGATGCCACCTTTACACGCACATGATTTTTAATGGCATCTCAGTCTTTGTCCGTAGGGTTCAATACTGAGTTGGCCCACCCTTTGCAGCTATAAGAGCTTCAACTCTTCTGGGAAGACTGTCCACAAGGTTTAGGAGTGTGTCTATGGGAATATTTGACCATTCTTCCAGAAGCCCATTTGTGAGGTCAGGCACTGATGTTGGACAAGAAGGCCTGGCTCACTGTCTCCTCTCTAATTCATCCCAAAGGTGTTCTATCAGGTTGAGGTCAGGACTCTGTGCAGGCCAGTCAAGTTCCTCCAACCCAAACTCGCTCATCCATGTCTTTATGGAAGAATGGTCAAACATTCCCATAGACACACTCCTAAACCTTGTGGACAGCCTTCCCAGAAGAGTTGAAACTGCAAAGGATGGGCCAACTCAATATTGAACCCTACGGACTAAGACTGGGATGCCATAAAAAGTTCATGTGCGTGTAAAGGCAGGCTTCTCAATACTTTTGGTAATATAGTGTATAATACTTGGAGAGCGCAAACAAATTTCAAAGAGTCCAAGATTTTTAATGATGAAATTGAGTCATAGCGGAAAAATCCAGTGCATTTTGAGGACCAAATACACTCCTCCTTCATGGCCACAAAACAAGTACAAAGATCATAATTATAAAAGTAAAATATTCTAAATATAAAATTTGAATGAGATAGAGATATATATTGTAGCAGAGTGCCCCAGAGAGAGCCAGGGAAAGTCCTGTTCGGGGTTTATATGTTTCCCAGGCTCCTCTCATACATGTTCAGGGATCTCTGATCCACTATCCAGTTCGGATCTTGGTCCTCTCCCCCAGGCCAATTTAAACTCACCTGTGACAGACAGCCTTCGCTCTCTGCCTGGGAAACACAGACAACACTGGTCTGTGAGAGCAAAAGGTTGGTAAAAAGCTGTTAAGCTGTATCTGTGGAAACTGACAAGCTGCAGGCTTGCCTGGTAGTAAGGCCTGTATTTATTGTGTAGTTAGTGTCGAGACATGGGTAGGTTTTTGTTTGACTATTTTTGTTCTGTTTGTGTTCTCAAACACTGTACAGCACCTGTATATAGACTTGTATATATCACCAATAAACACCACACTGTTTGTCACTACCTCACTGGATTTGGTATCTGCGCCTGAAAGACTGCTTATTGCTTTGTACCGCCTACCTGTCCCCCAGGTTACTATATATATATATATATATATATATATATATATATATATATATACTATATATATAAAAATATAAAAGTCAAAGCGTATATATTCATCTACAAATAATATCCAATTTCAGTAAATAGCAAACTCGGAGGTAATAATATCTTACATACAGACACCAAAGGTCACAATATTTCACTGGAAAACAGTAAAACAAATAGATATATATGCAGCATCTTACTGTTATTTCTTTTTTATACTTTCTTTATTTCAAAAAATGTGTGTACTTCATAGATTACAGGAGTAATAGTCATTCAAAATAAAGGGGAAAAAGGGGACAAAAGATGGCCCTAGAGGCAAAATGGATGAGAGTATATAAAAAATATATTTTATTGATAACAATTGATCATACATAGAGCAAGTATCGAAAGAATTTAAAAACAAAAACAATTAACACACAATTAACATGACGGTATGGCGTAACAAAAATGTTAACACCATATAGACAACAGTGAGCCCCTATGCGTCAACACGTTTTGCTGTTTTCCTTCATCAGGACACATTCAGGGGTTGTTAGAAGGAACGGGTCTCACTATCTATAATAAAGCACATCAGACATTGTGTAACAATAACGTGTACATAAAAAAACATTAGCCGTTGTCATATACAAGTGAAATACACTTAACACACATACAACTATCTTGTCAGCATAAAACATCCACAAATGGAAATTTCCACAATGAACGTCAAAAATCACTGTGTAGATAAGGAAACATAATCTCCCAATACTAGTAACCGTATGATGAGCTAGAACAGTTAAAATAATGATATGTATTACGCTCAAAGCCGAGCAATGCTCAATACTTGGATAGATACAACCAAATATGTATACAAGATTGTACTTACTAGCTCAAAAAATGTCACTCATTTAGAATATATTGCAGGATATCATTCACAGATGATGAACGGTGAAAGAGGAAGGTGAATGGGGGGGGGTGGTTTGAACATAGCCTACAGGAACTGCATTTTATCCAAAGTACTAGTGATAAATATATTCACCAACAACATAAGTGTGTCCTTCTAGGTGTGGATGACAGCCTCTTGTGGCTATTAAGCCAAAAATACAACATAACTCTTCTCACGTTTTGCATGAAGGTCATGCACTTACCATGTATGATGTGTAGTCTGGTGTACCCCCCCCCCCCGGGAAAGCATCTACCCCAATGCAGCATAGCAGAGGGGGATATTTATAGCTCCCTGTGCCTGGTAGCAGCTGTAGCCCCACATGGAGTTGATTAGACACCGTTCGGCGTTGCCACCAGTAACGTCACATGATCGCGTCGCGACTGGCATGCTCCTAGCCTGACGTTAGTGTACTTTGCACAGCGCAGCATGGTATTACAGGGAGCATAACCGGCCGGGAGAGGGGCGCACATGCTCTGATCCACCCTGTCATGGCATACCATTGAAAAACAGAAGAGGGGGGGCATACATGATCCAAAACACACCCAAAGGGGATGCACAGCCCAGCCACGCAAAGCCCCATACAAGAAGAACGGCAACAGGGCTTTAACCCCTTGAAGTAAACGCTCACAGCAGCCATGCACAGCAAACCAAAAGCATGGGCAAGTGTAAACCTATCTCATATACTGAACTAGACAGGAAATAGCCAACACCCCAAAGATGACAAAGAAACCATCCCCTACAAATGGACTCAGGCAGCTAAGCATGAAAAATATGTCAAACGGCTTAAAGAAGAATACCTTGCTTAATCAACAATTTACATCATCTAATATATATGCTTATAATCATTGTCCACAATATATGTATATATACACATATCCCAACAGTTTCTATATTTGATATATATTAGCCGATTCATACATTATATATATATAATAATAATACTGATTAAAGGACAGACCCAAAAAGGCAAAAAGGATAGCATAAGGGTTAAATGAAGGAGACAAGGAAACAGCAAAAAAGAAAAACAACAAACAAAAGGCAGGTAAAGACCATATGTGCACAGATAAAGCGCATATCATATTAAAGCGGTGCAAACACAGGCACGATCCTGCACTTATTTACAGTTACAGAAAAGGTCTAAAACTCAAAACGTCATTTAACCCTGGAAATGACGTAGCATGGAGGTCATATACCCATTTAGTTTCTCTCCATAGAACTCTTTGATCAAAGTTGCCCCCTCGTGGATCCTCATATATCCTATCGAGGGCGGCAAATTTGAACACGTGGGGATCATACCTGTTTGAAGGCCACATGGTGGTCTATAGCGGTATTCAAAATGTCACTTGTGGCATAGTAGTTATGGTCTTTCATTCTTTTCCAGAGTGGTCTTATTGTTTTGCCAATGTAAAAAGCTCCACATTGGCAAAGGATTATGTAGATTATTCCCTTAGTTTGACATGAAATGTGATGGTGGATCCTATGGACTCACCCATTAGGGAGTGTAACTGAAGGGCCCTCCATTAGCAAGTGACAATAGTCGCATGATCCGCATTGAAAAATACCACGTGCATCCTGCTGTTTGTTGGAAGATCTAGTGCAGTGGTCCCCAACCTTTTTGGCACCGGGGACCGGCGCTGTTAAAGAAAATTGTGCCAAGGCCGGGGGGGGGGGGGAGGGGCGTATGCGGCTTTTCGCGGGCAATTTATTGGGGCAATGGCTGGTGTTGGCGCTTCAATCATCCCGGCACCATCATTGATATGGTGTCAGGATGATTGAAGCGCATTATTTCTATTATTACATTATTGTATTATATAATGAAATAGTTCAACTCACCATAATGCAGAATGTGCCAGAGTGTCACTTGCCACGTCACTTGTCACCAGATGCATTTTGTCCCTTGCCACGTTGCCTGCCACCAGATGCTTTTTTGTCCCTTGCCACGTCACCTGCCAACAGATGTGGATTGTCACTTGCCACGTCGCCTGCCTTCATATGCAGTTTGTCACTTGCCACGTCACCTGCCACCAGATGCATTTTGTCCCTTGCCCCATCACCTGCCACCAGATTTGGATTGTCACTTGCCACATCACCTGCCATCAGATGCAGCTTGTCATTTGCCACGTCGCCTGCCACCACAGGAAGATTGTCTCTGCAGTGGTGTCAGCACAGGTGTGCGCATTAGTTCAGAGGCAACCCTGGAGTAGTGGGATACTGAGGGAGAACAGCGGTAATGGGGGGGCGTGGGTAGTGAGATATGATCTGCCTCACCTCCAGCAGTGTATTGGTGTTCTGCCGCGCTGTGTTGGCGGAGGAGCAGTGATGCGGGCGGGCAGTGAGAGATGATCTCAGCTCTCTGCTCACCTGCCTAACCTCCAGCATTATAGCAGCCCTGCTGTGAGCGTGGAAGAGCGGCGATGCGGGCGGTGAGAGATAATCTCATCTCTCTGCTCGCTCGCCTCAGTATAGCAGCCCAGCTGTAAGCACTGAACAGCGGTGATGCAGGCAGGCGGTGAGAGATGATGTCATCTCTCTGCTCGCTCCGCCGCCGCTGTTTGTCAAACAGTGCAGCCTTCGCGGCCCGGCTGCAAACAGGCCACAGCCCGGCAGTGGGCCTCAGCCCAGGGGTTGATGACCCCTGATCTAGTGTACTGACTCTGCACCAGACAATCCCTAATTGATCCCGCACATTTGAATATGATCTCAGGATGATCACCAAGATATTTGCAAAGTGTGGGATCCCCTAAAATTAAGTGCCAATGTTTCTGCATAATTTGGTGAATGTATCTGTGCTTATACGAAAGGTAGTTATAAATCTCACCGTGTCGGCATTTTTTGGCTTTGGTCTGGAGAACAGCAGCGCATCTCTGGATTTACTCTGGGCCTTTTTAAAAGCTTTTTTGAGGAAGGTTTTACTATAACCCCTAACTGATCTCTTGTAGAGGAGATCAGCCTCATGTTTAAAAGATTCCTCACTTGAGCAGTTCCTCCTTAGTCTCAAGTACTGACTGAATGGAATACTTTGTACCGAGTGTGGGTGTGCACTCACAGCGTGCAAAATTGTATTCCCCGCAATAGGTTTCCGGTATAGGGAAGTATTGATAGTACCATTTGAATGACGACTAAGAAAAACATCCAGGAATGCGATGCTGCTCTCACTGCACTCCATAGTGAACTTCAGATTGTAGTTGTTATCGCCAAGAATTGATATGAAGTGATGTAAGGTTTCTGTTGATCCTGCCCATAACATAAATACATCGTCAATTTATCTTAGCCAACATAATAGATTAGACAGAAGGTTTATGTGTTTATCATTGGAGAAAAGATCACGTTCCCACCCCTCAGGTACAGGTTGGCATATGATGGCGCACAACATGTTGCCGTAGCCACACCCTGTACCTGGAGGAAGTGGGAACCATTAGAAGAAAAAACATTTTTAGTGAGGATATGAGACAAGAGTTGCAAAATGAATCAATTGAGTTTGTCAGATGTATGACCCCCTTTCTCTAAGAAATCAAGTTATCACATCAAGACCATGTTGATGGGGGATAGATGAATAGAGGGCCTCGATGTCAATCGCAACCAACAGGCAGGTTTGTGGCACATCTAGATTTTTCAAAAGGTCTGAGGTATCTTTAAGATACGATGGTATAGTGACCACAAGCAGGCACAGATAAGCATCTACGAATTTACTGGCTCTCTCGGTTTTTGATCCTACCCTTGAAATTATTGGACGTCCTGGGTGAGTGGTCAAGCTTTTGTGTGTTTTTGGAAGGGCGTAAAATGTGGGAACCCTGGGAAAAGGGACTTGGATACCCTCAAAGATATCTTTAGTGATTATCCCATCAGTATAAGCGGAATGTATAATGTCAGTATTCTTGGTTGAATTTATTTATGATATCTTCAGATATAGGTTTGTACCAGGATCTATTCTTTATAATATGCCAGCACATATTTCTATATTGTAGTTCGCCCATGATTACCACATTCCAACCCCTATCCAATGGCTTAATCACTATCTCAGACTGATTGCTGAAATTATCCAATTCAGCCCTTTGAGCATAGCTCAGGTTAGCCCATGTAGATCTCAGTAAGGTAGTCTTTTCAATCTCTTGACTAGTTTGAGCTAGAAAGGCCCATATGTTAGAATAAATATGTAGGGGTGGGAACTTAGTAGATTTCTTCTTTTATTGTATTGCCCAGTGATCTAACTTCATCCTGATGTTGAACTGCGTAAGACTTCTTCAAATGGGACCTGTGTTTTCGATGAAACATGTCTGGGGTATGGTTACACAGTATTCCATCGCACTGACATTAGACGCCGCTGTCTGAGGAGGACTACACCGATCGGATTGCTGGGCCTTAGAAGGTTGGGTGAGAGATACACCAGATCACATTTCAGGTCCGCTGTGACCGCGGTGCACTGTTGGATCACTGATCCTGTTGCTTGCTGTGGTTTTGTTCAAAGGCTTTTTTGTTTCAGTTTAAAAGTGAGTGTAACCATTGAAATGCGTTTGGAGTGATTTTAATAAATCTGTCAAAATGCTATGTGGAGCACTTTATTCATTTTTTCACATATGGAGCTGGCTTGATTGGAGTCATGGTTCATCACATGCAACCTAGGTATGATTCAATTGCTGTTTTGCCGAACACGAGAGTGGGAGGCTATACAATCTGGTGAGTTCGCTCTTCAGAGGGAGTGGTGTCACTATCACGGTGGTGTGGTGGAAGAGTAGAAGATTTATCACACAAGAAGATTGAGCTTGATCATTCAATTCTTGTAATTTATTTAGTGACACTTTTCACTGGGTGTTAAAAAATGTTTTTTTTTTTTCATGATAAAAATAATTTTTTTCATGATACTATTATTTTTATGTATAAGTAGAGGGTCATAGGCATCATGCTGCTCTGACTCATTCGTTTACACAATTTTTATTAGCGCCACTATCTCTATCTGTACACATGTGAGAGGTATAGTTTTGGGATTCTGATCAATTTACATTTTTATTTAAGTGGCAGCTTTTTTCACTGTACACTATGTATGTACACACATTTTGTATTCATTTACACATCTTTTATATAGCTTTGCACTTTTCTTTGGCGCAGTGGAGTAAGAGGGATTCAGGGGCAGCTTATTTGTATATCTCTTGCTACAAACCATAAGCTTTAATATATACAATTTGTGGCCTTGGGTTTAGATCAACCTTAAATATGCTAAGGATTTTACATGTTAGTATTTCTACTGCAATTAACTTTTTTATATTATTTTAAAGTTGTCAGACAAAGCGAATTTAACAAAAGATGTTAGTGTCGTACGTCTTCCTGAGACATTTCCAGAAGTGAAGCCCGGCAGTGTCTGTGATATAGCTGGATGGGGGAAGACCAATGACAAAAATTCGTACAATTCAGACAAGCTAATGGAAGCAAGAGTGACGGTCATAGACAGGAAGACCTGTGTTACCCAGTGGAAGCCAACAGTTCAGATCACAAAGGACATGATGTGTACCAGTGGGAAAGAAACATCAAGGGGATTCTGTAATGTGAGTATCAAAACAATGCACTAAAAAAAGAATATGCCCACAGGAGATCAGACTCCATCTGCACCATGTCTGCAGTGCCCCTGTATTTGGACACTCTTGCATTGGGTCACTGTACAGGTAATTATATATATGTATACAGGTGCAGGGTACACACCTGTAGTTAAAAGGCAGAAATAATGTCTTTGGGTTCAATTTGTCTGTTTATTTAGGGTTATTCATTTTTTAATTGCTTTTTTTTTTTTTTTTTAATTACTGTAGCCCCTTCTAATGTGCAACTAGTGTAGGTAAATTTATTTAGTCTCATGGTAATTACATGATTGTGTAATTAGTTTGGGTTATTGCAGGTCAGGCTGGATGGCTCTAAGGCTGGGTTCACACTGGTACAAACATGACTGTTGTATGATATCCTACTTTACACTGCAACATCGGTCCTACTTCTTTCCTACTTCCATCCAACTTGAATGAACAGGATATAATTTTGCTCCGACTTTGAGATAGTTTGACTTGTCCTTTGACCAATCAAAACAATCCCAGTGTGACATAAATTCCTTTTACTGCTGCTGATCACCATGTCCGATGTCACAAGTCGGATGGTTAGGACAAGGATCCGACTTTAATGATATTCAATGGGCTGAAGTAGGACCAAAGTCGGACCAAAGTAGTGCAGAAACCTTTTTCAACGTTGGACCGACTTGTGTCGACCCACTTAAGACAGCTCTTATAGGGAACCATTGATTTATACACGTCATGAGACATGTGCTCCCAATGTCAGAGCGTATGTCGTACCAGTGTGAACCCAGCCTAAAGGGCAGGTCTCTGGTACCTCCCCCTGGGTCTAGAAGCTTGGAGAAGCTTCTGGAAATTAGTGGATGGAGGCCAGGATGTCCTGATCTACATACTTGAGGGAATCTGGCCAATCCCCAGGCTAAGGGCCTGGCAGGGTGGCTGGAGCATGACCAGCAGGGGAGTTGGGTGGAAGATGGAGTGCTGAGGTATTTGTCGTGTGGCCTAGGAGGGGAATCCCAGACCTGGGAGCTCAGTCTCTAGGCAGGAGCTGAGAAAGGGAAGGAGAGTAAGCCTAAGAGAGGGATCTCCATTACATTTGGGTCTTGTGCAGAAGACATCTGGGCTTGCATGGGAAGATCTGATCAGTTGGAGGCCTGAACAGGATTCTTGCCCAGTGCAGCGGGGAGCAAAGGACAGTGTGAGTACCTTAGTACTCCCAGGGACATACAAGGGGAGAGACTGCCAGACGTAGCATACTTTCCAGGGACAGCTAAATCCCAACCCCATGTCCTCAGGCGTTCTTCAGAAGCAGAAAGGTGGGCTAGTAGTCAGAGGGCTGGTAGTGTCTACAAGCGTCAGGACTGTGTGGTGTTCTACTGAGGAGACACTATACACCTGCATACAGTTTGGGACTTTGTGCTATATCACTAATGGAGAATGAAAGCTAGTTCATAAAGAACTTTGCCACTGCTCCATAGAGACATGCGTTTATTCTGGAGGGAGTACAGTCCAGGACCTTCATCTCTTTTTGTACAGAGAAGGAAGCTTGTCCTCATCTGTTGTTCTTCAAGTTAAGTTGGGCACTCCATAATCCCTATCCAAGTAGTTTTCCCCAATAAAACAACAAAAACAAGCCCATGGACTGATTTATTGTGTCTGGATGCAAGTTGGAAATGTGTGTTGCCTGACTGTGCAGGAATAGGGGGGAACCAGTAACCAGCGGCTCCTGTGGGGGGGGGTAGCGCTACATACTATTTATATAAAATGCTTTTTTACAAATATATAATAGAGGTTACCATGACAAAGGAGGCTAAAGAGATAGCAAAGAAGGAGTTGGTAGGCGGTTTGTCTCTCTAAATATAGTAAAACGCCCTCAATTCTTCTATGTCATGTTAAAACTGAACTCCTCAAACAGCTAAATAAATACATATATGGGAGCTATTTAACTACCAAAGGATTTGTATTCCTGTCTATCTAGTTCTAAGATGTACACGGCTCTGTCAAATGCTACTTTATTTTTTTGTCTACATGTAAGGGACCTGGCTTTGCACAACGGTTCCTGCCAAGCTGTCCCAGGTTCTGTCCTGCCTTTTGGAAAAGATATGCACATACCTGTCTTTTGGGAGAGACTCTGCCATTTTGTGTCACCACTCACTAGGCCTGAGGCCCACCTTCTTTATGATATTCACATATCGCCGGCCAAAGCCTGTTTCTCACAATAAAGAATGTTCAAGTAGAAAGGACCTTTCAACGATTTACTAACAAACATTTGATTAGCATGACAGTCCATAACCCGACTTCCTGAACATCGTCTTCACAGTGCAGAACACAGTACCTCCATTACACAACCTCCTGAACATTAGTGTCTACAGTGCACAGCAATTTACTGCAGCTATCACAAATCCATTAAGTCCAGCCATCTCTCCTCTTGCTATTCCAGGAGTCCCCCAGCTCTCGGTGTTCACAGTTGGAGTCTCTTACTTACTCAACTCCCAGCTACAGACCTGCTAAATGAAGGTCACGGGTAGCTACATCTTTTTGTTTCCTTCCAGCTGAGTCCTCCATTAAAGTCTCACAAATTCAGCCCTGTAAAGAATCTCCTCTCTCTCTCTAAGATAAAGCTCTAAAGCCTACATGGTGTTGGCCAGGGGATGACCTGCTCCCATACCCAAACTGCTTAACCCCACCCACTGCAGATAATGAAAAAGGGCACAAACGCCACCCATTACATCACCAGGGGGTGTCACTACTTAAGGGCCACTAGTCCTGCCAACATACAGTTTAGTCACACTTATGCCGCGTTCACACGAGCAGACTTTTTGACCGGACTGGTCCGTCAGATTATCCGACGGACTTTCGGCGGACTTCCAACGAGCTTTCCCAATGAACTGACTTGCCTACACACGATCACACCAAAGTCCGACGGATTCGTACGTGATGACGTACGACCGGACTAAAGTAAGGAAGTTGATAGCCAGTAGCCAATAGCTGCCCTAGCGTCGGTTTTCATCCGGACTAGCATACAGATTAGCAGACTTTTCGATAGGAACTGGGTCCGGCGGAGTTCCGACGTAAAGATTTGAAACATGTTCCAAATCTAAAATCCGTCAGATTTTCGACTGAAAAAGTCCGCTGCAGGTCAGATGAAGCCCACACACAGTCGAATTGTCTGCTGGACTCGGTCCGTCGGACCAGTCCGGTCGAAAAGTCCGCTCGTGTGTACGCTGTAATTACAGATTTTGTTCCTCCCCCAGTTTGTGATTGGGCAGTGAAAAGAAAAGCAATAGACTGAAGAGCTGATCTCTTTATCACTCTTCTCTCTCCTTCAATTAGCATGCCCCTTGTTACGACACAAGCATTGCAACACTACTGACTGGCACCCAGTGCTGATTTCCTGAGTTTGAGCATTGCTATACTACTAAAATAAGCTTTTATCCTAGAGTTGGGCTTCAAAGTGGTTGTAAACCCATTACAACAACTTTATGCTACAGGTAAGCCTATAATAAGGCTTACCTGTAGCTACCCAGGATGTTTCCTAAGCCTGCACGGTTTTGGAGATGTCCCCTGCATGTGCCGATGGCATCGGCACATGCGCACTGGGGCATACAGAAGGCCATTGCGTCAGTCTGCGCGCCATTACCGGCAGCTCCCGCACGAATGCGCGGGAGTGACGTTATCGCGGGTCCGGCCAATCACAGCGCCGGAGCCGCGATACCGGAAGTAACCCCCGGGTGAGATGTTGCCGGCCAGAGGGGGAGACGAGGACAGCTGCAGGGGCTTCGTTCTAGCATACTAGCTCATTATGCCTTTGTCTTGCGGGGTTTTTTTTTTACCAGGGTTTACAACCCCTTTATTAAAATGGCAAGACAAATTTTACAATTAAAGTAAAAAAAAAAAAAAGAAAAAAACTCTCTCAAAAGAATATTTAGTTTTGTAAGTAAACCATCATAGCATTTTTTTAAAGAAATACGTTTTAGTTTATTCTTTTATATTTCTTCCCGTGCTGTGCATATCCTATTCACAGTTTGTACCACCCTCCTATTGAAGTGTGCATGCTCCAACAACAGCTATAAATCACAATTTTAATGCAGTGACTACATTCAAATATGGCAGGGTGTGGGTGCTGGCATGTTTGTGGTGGTTTGCTTGAAGCTTATTGTGAAAAATTAACCGTGTGTTGTAATAAGGCAGTCCATTACTAGACATGTGTGATTTTTGTTATTCATTGATTCAGTTGTATCCAAATTTCTGAATCACAATAGTAAAGAATTTCTAGTATGGGGGGGTCTGCCTCGCCGAGGGAGTAGCCATTGCTGAGGTTGATTAATGAGGTGGGCTGGGTGGACGCTTGGTGACACAGGAATCCTCTGGAGAAGCAGTTTTCTGTTTCTCCAAGATGCATGGGACATTGTCCAGGATTGATTTGGCAGTAGGTGACCCTACCATGCTTCCATCCATCTCGGAGGTGAAATATAAACCGCGCAGTGTGTCTGACTACTCCCACATGGTGATTAAGCTGATCGTGGCTCAGCTGTCCGGGTTGCCCAGGGCACCCTAGAAATGTAATGCCTTCTGGCTGAAATTATTTCTATCCCCAATAGAGCTGGGGAGGAGCATGCGGGAATTCCTAGCCAGACAGGATTTTTCTGATTCTCCCTTGACCCAATTGAAGCTTTTAAGACCCACTTGAGGGGACTATTAATTGCAGAAATTACAAAGGTTAAGAGGCAGTCCTCCGGGCAGAGGGAAGAGCTGGAGAAGCTGGTGCAGGACTTGGAGGAAAGATTTGTTCAGGACACCACGGACTCTGCCAGGGAGTCATGGCAGTCGGCTCAATCTGCTTACGAGCGATTGCTGTCCTCCACGGCAGAGAAGAAAAGATTCTTCTCAAAGGCTGCATTTTTTGAGGAAGGGGAAACCACTGGCCATCTTTTGGCTAAGATAGCAAACTCACAGCAATGGTCCCCGGTAATAAGGGCAATTAGAACATCGGAGGGAAAGTTAGTGAGCTCCCCTGATCTGATTTTGCAGGAGCTAGCGGGATTCTACGAGAGACTGTATCTCCTTACTGGAGAGTATACTGTGGAGAACTAATGGGATACCTGCAGGGCATTAGCTTTCCACAAGCTTCCCAAACTGTAAGGCCCCGCGGTTGGATGAACTCCCCATGGAAATCTATAAGCAATATGAGGCAATCCTTATCCTCAAACTTTTAGCGGTTTTTAATTCAGCCAGGGAACATGGGGCCCTACCCCCTTCGATGTCCACAGCTAATATTGTGCTAATCTAAATGCCTGGGAAAGATCCCGTCGACCCTGGTTCATATCGACCCTTTTCCCTGCTACAGAGCGATATCAAGCTCCTAGCAAAAACTCTAGCAATTAGACTGAATAAGGTCATTACATCTATTATACACCCAGACCAAGCAGGGTTCATGCCGAATAAGTCCACGGCAGTGAATATCAGGAGACTATATTTGAACATTCAGTCCCAGGCAGACAACAAGGGACAAAGGGCTCTGCTTTCATTGGATGCTATGAAGGCCTTCGATAGCATCGATGGGAAGTATTTATGGGGTGTTCTCCAGAGGTTTGGATTTGGGGATGTAAATATCCCCTGGGTTTGTCTGCTTTATTGCTGCCCCCAGGCAGCCATTAGGGCATCGGGCAGAATGTCTCATACTTTTGCGCTGGGACGGGGCAGGAGACAAGGGTGCCCTCTGTCTCCCCTGCTCTTTGCGCTAGCTATTGAACCCTTGGCAATCACAATCACTGATCACCCAGGTATTACTGGCTTCCATTATGGTGACAGACAAGAGAAGTTGATGCTCTACGCGGATGATACTATGATTTTTCTAGGGGACGTTGATGTTCCCTTGGGGAAACCACGTCAACCATAACGGAATTTGGCACTTATTCAGGGCTCCAGATCAATTGGACAAAATTCTCCCTAATGCTTATAGATGAAGCGGGCAGGCCTCCTGGCAACAATTCCATACCCTTGTCCACATCCTTTAGGTACCTGGGAGTCCAGGTAACGCCCACGGTAAGAGACTATGGGAAATTGAACATCTCCCCACTACTGCAGAAATTCCGAGACGGAATTAAGACGTGGAATTCATTGTGCCTGTCGATAGCTGGTAGGGTGAATCTGATCAAGATGATCCTCATGCCCCAGTTACTATATGTGCTCCACAATTTTCCAGTAGTGGTTCCTCTGAAAACATTTAGAATTGTAAACTCCCTATTCCGCCTGTTAATTTGGAAGAATCGCCCCCCCAGGATCAAACTTGAACACTTACAGCGCCCTAAAGATGAGGGGGGGACTAGCCCTACCGAACCCATAGTTATATTATTTAGCAGCGCAGCTCCAACACCTAATAGGGGTTATGGGTGGGGAGACAGAGAGGACGAGTATTACCCATAGCTCTTCAGAGACTGTGATGCTACACACAGTAAAACGAGATTCAGTGCCAGCGGCACTTGAAGCTCTAGCCTTTGGGAAACCAAATAAGAAGTACCCGACCTATAATCTTCTCCAGAGAATCTGGAACAAAATTAGATACCTACAGGGAGTGACAGGATACACGGAATTCAGTCTGATATGGTCCAATGGGACGTACCCTAAAATAGCGCAGTTACAGCATGGGGCCTTATGGAAGAGATTTGGAGTGATATACATTAGAGACATTTTTCAGAACGGTATTCTATTACCCTTTGAGACTCTGCAGGAAAGGCACAGCTTGCTAATATGCGATTCCATTATATGCAATTGAAACATGCTGTGAGGGCTCAGAGCAGCGCTTCAGAGTGGTCTCCTTCACCAACACCATTATTTAACCTAGTTATGAGAGCTACAAATACTAAAGGTTTCATCTCTCAATGTTATATTATGCTCCTGCAGAGCTTCTTGACTAAACATCCCTTGAGAATGATGGAAAAGTGGGAAAGAGAAGTGGGGCAGATAGATGAAGACCAGTGGGAGGAGATTCTACAAGCAGTGCCCATAAGCTCATTGAATGTATCACAAAGGCTAACACAACTGTACCTAATTCTGAGGGTGTACAATACTCTACATAAATTACACAGAATGGGTCTTAGATCTACTCCGATGTGCACCAGATGCAAAAGGGACCATGGAGATCTGATCCATCTACTGTGGAGGTGCCCGAAGCTTCACTCCTATTGGGGTGGACCCAAAACACTGCTTATTAAATGTGCTGGAGGTCTTTGAATGAGAGGAGAACATCAGAATAGCAGTTACCAGGACCCTATTATTAGCACGTAAGATGATAATGCTCCACTGGATATCAGAGGACCCTCCCACAGTTAAGGAATGGATTTCCGCAGTTAAGGAACATGATCAGAATGGAGAGCGTGGTATATCAGCATAGGGGATGCACTCGAAAGTTTGATAAACTCTGGGGCCCATGGTTGGATGTGCCTGGACTAGTCCTGGTGGATCCGGTGATGGGGAGATTGCTGGGTCTAAATGCTGGTTAAATACACTTATATAGTTTATTGCTCTGTACGAAGGACCTCACTTAGGCAGGGAGTTCTGCCAATTAGTAATAAGAATTTACAAAATATGCAATGTAACTGTGTATTGTCGAAGCCTGTTTATGTTTGTTTATGTCAAATTCAATAAACTTTTATTTGGATAAAAAAAAAACAATAGTAAAGAATTTCAACAAATCCAAAATAAATTATAATGAAACGAATCATCCCAATTCGAAGATTAATTTCAAATTAAAAAATTCAATAAAATTTGAAATAAAAAAAAAAACATAGAATAAAAAAAAGAATAGAATCAAATATAAAAAATAGAGTAGAATAAAACAGAAAAGGATTAGTCCAATAAAGGAATAGAATAGAACATAAAGGAATTGAATAGAACATAGCAGAATAAAACAGGATACAATAGAATAGAAAAGGATAGAAAGGAATAGAATAGAATAAAATCAAATAGAATAGAAAAAACTGAATAGAATAGAACTTAAAAAATATAATTTAAATAGAATAGAATAAAACATAGTAAAATATAAGAGAAAATAAAGGAATAGAATAGCATATATTAAAATATAATATAATAGAAAATAAAAGAATAGAATACAATAGAAAGGAATAAAAAAGCATATAATATTTTCTATTGAATTCTACTATGTTATGTTCTATTCTATTCCTTTATTTTATATTCTAATCTGTACTATTCTATTAAGCAGCCTATGTAGGAATTATCATCTCATTTTACTTTTATACCTTACTGAATTTGTTTCAAATTCAAATTCATTTTTTTTTTAATTCAAATTCACTTTCAATTTGAAAATAATGAATATACGAAACAAATTCCGAAAACGATTCACTCTAACATACCGAATATGACTAAATGAAATTATCAGGTTAATGAACTAAACCGAAATGAAACAAAACATATTTTTCTGTCAGTTTTTTCTTGGCAGCACACTACAAAGTGGTTTTGATCTGTGGATTGTAGTGCACATGAAATGCAGGCCCACTATTGTAAATTGGAGATGTGCATTGGGCTACAATGAAAAATCAACCACACCATGGTTCAGGGGTCGCCACACGTTTTACTGCAAGGTATGACAACGCAAAGATGAAAATCAGGGTATCTTAAACTGGTGTAGCACCCTCCTAGTTGGAGTGCCAGGCAAAGTTAGTTTTGGCTCCATTGTAATCAGTTTAATGGTGGTCGATTGTTTTGATCTTCTCAGACTTCCTAGGCTGAGAATTTGATTGCTTCTTCCTGCTTCTGGAACAAGCTTCTAGAGCACAGGGAGTGAGATTCAAATGGTCAGCTGAATATTTATCATATTTTACCATATTCATAGTTGCCAACAGTCCCGATTTTCCCGGGACAATCCCGATTTTGGGACCCTTGTCCCGATTTAATTTTGTCCCGGGTGTTTTCCCGAATTTTTGGGGTTTGTCCCGAGAAAATCGTGAGTGTTTTTTGTAAAAAACGGCAACGGCTCCACAAAAATGGCCGCCGTTGCCTCCACGAGTCAGTCACAATGTTCCCCTTGTGTTCAGTGCAGGGGAGAGGGGCAGCCAATCCGCTTCTCTCTTCAGTGTACAAATAGAAAATTCTATTGTACACTGAAACCTATTGGTTGGAGGGATTGGCAACCCCTCCCCGCTCTACACTGCACACAAGGAAGACGTGATCAGCCTCCACTGCCATCACCCTCCCCCCCCCGTGTGTCCAACGGAGCTCAGGGAATAGTGGGAGTGACGGAGGGAAGAGGGGAGGCTTTCATCTGGCTGTTCAGGAGTTGTCTGACACTGTGAGTAGTGGCCTGTCAGTGTAGTGGGGGAGAGGAGAGATAGGGGGAAGGGGTGTCCTCAGTGTATGGGAGGCTTGGAGCTTTCCCTGCAGTACACTTCTCAAAGGCTGAGGTCCAGCATGGATGGACCGGGGCTCCGCTGGCTGGGGACATTGATGGTCCTGGCTCCCCTCTTGCACACCATGTCACCACCATACCTGCACCCCCTCCCCCCATGTTACCACCATACCTGATTCCCCCCTCCCCCCCTGTGTCACCAACATACCTGCACCCTCTTCTCCCCCCTGTGTCACCACCATACCTGCACCCCCCCTCTCCCCCCTGTGTCACCACCATACCTGCACCCCCTCCCCCCATGTTACCACCATACCTGATTCCCCCCTCTCCCCTCTGTGTCACCACCATACCTGATTCCCCCCTCCCCCCCTGTGTCACCAACATACCTGCACCCCCCTCTCCCCCCCCGTGTCACCACCATACCCGATTCCCCCCTCCCCCCCTGTGTCACCAACATACCTGCACCCCCCTCCCCCCCTGTGTCACCAACATACCTGCACCCCCCTCTCCCCCCCTGTGTCACCACCATACCTGATTCCCCCCTCCCCCTGTGTCACCACCATACCTGCACCCCCTCCCCCCATGTTACCACCATACCTGATTCCCCCCTCCCCCCTGTGTCACCACCATACCTGCACCCCCTCCCCCCATGTTACCACCATACCTGATTCCCCCCTCCCCCCTGTGTCACCAACATACCTGCACCCCCCTCTCCCCCCCGTGTCACCAACATACCTGCACCCCCCTCTCCCCCCCGTGTCACCACCATACCTGATTCCCCCCTCTCCCCCCTGTGTCACCACCATACCTGCACCCCCTCCCCCCATGTTACCACCATACCTGATTCCCCCCTCTCCCCTCTGTGTCACCACCATACCTGATTCCCCCCTCCCCCCCCCTGTGTCACCAACATACCTGCACCCCCCTCTCCCCCCTGTGTCACCACCATACCTGCACCCCCCTCTCCCCCCCCGTGTCACCACCATACCCGATTCCCCCCTCCCCCCCTGTGTCACCAACATACCTGCACCCCCCTCCCCCCCTGTGTCACCAACATACCTGCACCCCCCTCCCCCCCTGTGTCACCAACATACCTGCACCCCCCTCTCCCCCCCTGTGTCACCACCATACCTGATTCCCCCCTCCCCCTGTGTCACCACCATACCTGCACCCCCTCCCCCCATGTTACCACCATACCTGATTCCCCCCTCCCCCCTGTGTCACCACCATACCTGCACCCCCTCCCCCCATGTTACCACCATACCTGCACCCCCTCCCCCCATGTTACCACCATACCTGATTCCCCCCTCCCCCCTGTGTCACCAACATACCTGCACCCCCCTCTCCCCCCCGTGTCACCACCATACCTGATTCCCCCATCCCCCCCTGTGTCACCAACATACCTGCACCCCCCTCTCCCCCCCGTGTCACCACCATACCTGCACCCCCCTCTCCCCCCCGTGTCACCACCATACCTGCACCCCCCTCTCCCCCCCGTGTCACCACCATACCTGCATCCCCCTCTCCCCTGTGTCACCAACATACCTGCACCCCCCTCTCCCCCCCTGTGTCACCAACATACCTGCACCCCCCTCTCCCCCCCTGTGTCACCACCATACCTGCACCCCCCTCTCCCCCCCGTGTCACCACCATACCTGATTCCCCCCTCTCCCCCCTGTGTCACCACCATACCTGCACCCCCCTCTCCCCCCCGTGTCACCACCATACCTGATTCCCCCCTCCCCCCTGTGTCACCACCATACCTGCACCCCCTCCCCCCATGTTACCACCATACCTGATTCCCCCCTCCCCCCTGTGTCACCAACATACCTGCACCCCCCTCTCCCCCCTGTGTCACCACCATACCTGCACCCCCCTCTCCCCCCCGTGTCACCACCATACCTGATTCCCCCATCCCCCCCTGTGTCACCAACATACCTGCACCCCCCTCTCCCCCCTGTGTCACCACCATACCTGCACCCCCCTCTCCCCCCGTGTCACCACCATACCTGCACCCCCCTCTCCCCCCCGTGTCACCACCATACCTGATTCCCCCCTCCCCCCCTGTGTCACCAACATACCTGCACCCCCCTCTCCCCCCTGTGTTACCACCATACCTGATTCCCCCCTCCCCCCTGTGTCACCAACATACCTGCACCCCCCTCTCCCCCCTGTGTCACCACCATACCTGATTCCCCCCTCCCCCCTGTGTCACCACCATACCTGATTCCCCCTCTCCCCTGTGTCACCAACATACCTGCACCCCCCTCTCCCCCCCTGTGTCACCACCATACCTGCACCCCCCTCTCCCCCCCGTGTCACCACCATACCTGATTCCCCCCTCCCCCCCTGTGTCACCAACATACCTGCACCCCCCTCTCCCCCCCGTGTCACCACCATACCTGATTCCCCCCTCCCCCCCTGTGTCACCAACATACCTGCACCCCCCTCTCCCCCCCTGTGTCACCAACATACCTGCACCCCCCTCTCCCTCCTGTGTCACCACCATACCTGCACCCCCCTCTCCCCCCCTGTGTCACCAACATACCTGCACCCCCCTCTCCCCCCTGTGTCACCAACATACCTGCACCCCCCTCTCCCCCCTGTGTTACCACCATACCTGCACCCCCCTCTCCCCCCTGTGTTACCACCATACCTGATTCCCCCCTCTCCCCTCTGTGTCACCACCATACCTGATTCCCCCCTCCCCCCCTGTGTCACCAACATACCTGCACCCCCCTCTCCCCCCTGTGTCACCACCATACCTGCACCCCCCTCTCCCCCCCCGTGTCACCACCATACCTGATTCCCCCCTCCCCCCTGTGTCACCAACATACCTGCACCCCCCTACCCCCCTGTGTCACCAACATACCTGCACCCCCCTCCCCCCCTGTGTCACCAACATACCTGCACCCCCCTCCCCCCCTGTGTCACCAACATACCTGCACCCCCCTCTCCCCCCCTGTGTCACCACCATACCTGATTCCCCCCTCCCCCCTGTGTCACCACCATACCTGCACCCCCTCCCCCCATGTTACCACCATACCTGATTCCCCCCTCCCCCCTGTGTCACCACCATACCTGCACCCCCTCCCCCCATGTTACCACCATACCTGATTCCCCCCTCCCCCCTGTGTCACCAACATACCTGCACCCCCCTCTCCCCCCCCGTGTCACCACCATACCTGATTCCCCCATCCCCCCCTGTGTCACCAACATACCTGCACCCCCCTCTCCCCCCCGTGTCACCACCATACCTGCACCCCCCTCTCCCCCCCGTGTCACCACCATACCTGATTCCCCCCTCCCCCCCTGTGTCACCAACATACCTGCACCCCCCTCTCCCCCCTGTGTCACCACCATACCTGCACCCCCCTCTCCCCCCCGTGTCACCACCATACCTGATTCCCCCCTCCCCCCCTGTGTCACCAACATACCTGCACCCCCCTCTCCCCCCCCTGTGTCACCACCATACCTGCACCCCCCTCTCCCCCCCGTGTCACCACCATACCTGATTCCCCCCTCTCCCCCCTGTGTCACCAACATACCTGCACCCCCCCGTGTCACCACCATACCTGATTCCCCCCTCCCCCCCTGTGTCACCAACATACCTGCACCCCCCTCTCCCCCCTGTGTCACCACCATACCTGCACCCCCCTCTCCCCCCTGTGTCACCACCATACCTGCACCCCCCTCTCCCCCCTGTGTCACCACCATACCTGCACCCCCCTCTCCCCCCTGTGTCACCAACATACCTGATTCCCCCCTCCCCCCTGTGTCACCAACATACCTGCACCCCCTTCTCCCCCCTCTGCTGGGGGCACCTTATGTAAGGACAGACTCTGCTGGGGGAACCTGATGGCATCTGGTGGCAGGCGACGTGGCAGGTGACACGCTCAGGGGTCCCACTGATTCTGCATTATGGTGAGTTGAATGATTTCATTATTTATATTACAATGTAATAATAGTAATAATGTGCTTCAATCATCCTGACACCATAACAACCATGGTGCCGGGATGATTGAAGCGTTAACACCAGGTGTTTGGAGTATCTTTATCTGCTGATTGTTAAACTCTGGAATACACATTGCTATTATGGTGTAGGATCTGGGTCTGCTTTCCCTCCATCCCTCTACCCCCCTTTCCCTCTGCATGCCTCATTCACCTCAGACTCTAACCACACCCATTTAGCCACGCCCATGTAAGCCACGCCCACTATTTCACGTAAACCACGCCCATTTTTTTGCACGGCGCGCTTCGCGCGCCGCATTTTTCATTTTTAATATGCCACGCCTACTAACGCATACCACGCCCCCTAATTATAGGCTGACTCCGCCTACAGCAAAAAAAAGTGTCCCTAATTTATTTTCCCCAATGTTGGCAACTATGCATATTTATCTGGTCAATCTCTGGAAAGGGACATCCAGAACATGCAGGAGCTGTGAGCAGTCCAGGGTTCCAGCACCCCTGGTGGCTGCCCATAGGAGAAGGACCACTGAGACAAGAAACCACTGTTTGGACCTGTTTAGATATACTGACATCCCTAGCTACCTCCAGAGAAGCTTGCTATTAAGAGGCTAGAGAGAAGTTTGTTCATTTGCTGCTGTTGTTGTTGGAGTATCCTTTGACCCTAAACCCTATCCTCCTGTTAACGTTCTTCTGTAGTAAATCCTAAAAAGAAATCCCCAGACTGAGTTTTATTTGTCGGGGTGCTTGTGTGATTGGTGGCCTCTGTGCTACTTAGGGAGAACCTGACTGTTTTCAAGGGCCCCCTACCTAAAATTATTCAACCACTAGGCGTCCGCGCTATAGCCGAAAGATGGCTACAGCGCGGACTCCAATTGCCGGGAGGGCGTCCCTGGATGTCCTCCTGTTTACTTCTGCATTGCGCGCTCCTGCAGTCGTGCATCGTGGAAGTTTTGTGCTGGCCGTGTCCCTTGGACACAGCCAGTCACAGATCGCCGTAAACGGCCAATGACAGCGGCCGTTTACAGTGCGATCGGCAGTGCCAATGAGAGAGGATCTCATATGTAAACATATGAGATCATCTCTCATCGCCGGCTCTCCCTCCTCACACACAGACAGCGTGTGAGGAGGGAGAGCGAACCGCTGCAGCGTCAGTGTAAAAAAAAAAACGAAAAAAAAAAGTGTCCCCTGCTATCTGTCCTGCCATCTGCCCCTGCCATCTGCCCCTGCCATCTGCCCCTGCCATCTGCCCCTGCCATCTGCCCCTGCCATCTGTCCCTGCCATCTGTCCTGCCATCTGTCCCTGCCATCTGTCCCCAGTGCCACATAGTGCCATCTGTCATCAGTGCCACCTGTCAGTGTCATCAGTGTCACGTGTCATCAGTGTCACGTGTCATCAGTGCCATGTGTCATCAGTGCCACGTATCAGTGGCATCTGTCATCAGTGTCATCAGTGCCACGTATTAGTACCACCTGTCATCAGTGCCACTTATTAGTGCCACATGTCATCAGTGCCACATATTAGTGCCATCTGTCATCAGTGCCATTTGTCATCAGTGCCACATATTAGTGCCATCTGTCATCAGTGTCACGTGTCATCAGTGCCACATATTAGTGCCATTTGTCAGTGCCACGTATTAGTGCCATCTGTCATCAGTGCCACGTATTAGTGCCATCTGTCATCAGTGCCATGTATTAGTGCCATCTGTCATCAGTGCCACATCAGTGTCAGTGCCACGTATCAGTGCCATTTGTCATCAGTGCCACGTCAGTGTCACATGTCATTGTCCTGGTTCTCCAGGGCCTTCAAAAGTGTAATAGGTAGTCAACAAATTAGATGTGTAATTTATGCTCCTAGAACACGTGATGGTGCTCCCTGCATGTTGGGCCTCTCTATGTGGCCAGGCTGTGAAAAAGTCCCACATATGGGGTATCGTAATACTCAGGAGGAGTAGCAGAATGTATTTTGGGGTGTCATTTGTGGTATATACATGCCATGTGAGAGAAATAACCTATTACAATGACAATTTTGTGGGGAAAAAAAAATCTTCATTTTGCAAAGAATTGTGGGAAAAAATTACAACATCAAAAACCTCACCATGCATCTTACTAAATATCTTGGAATGTCTACTTTCAAAAAAGGGGTAATTTGGGGGGTATTTGTACTTTCCTGGCTTGTTAGGGTCGCAAGAAATGAGAGGCCACCAGTACATCAGGTGTGATCAATTTTTTATGATTTGCACCATGACTTGTAGACTCTCTAACTTTCACAAAGACCAAATAATATCCACTAATTTTGGTTATTTTTACCAAAGATATGTAGCAGTATAAATTGTGGCCAAAATTTATGAAGAAAGATAACTAATTTGCAAAATTTTATCACAGAAACAAAGAAAAATGTGTTTTTTTTCAAAATTTTCGGTCTTTTTTCATTTATAGCGCAAAAAATAAAAAACCCAGAGGTGATCAAATACAACCAAAATAAAGCTCTATTTGTATTAAAAAAAGGACAAAAAATTCATTTGGGTACAGTATTGTATGACTGAGTAATTGTCATTCAAAGTGTGAGAGCGCTGAAAGCTGAAAATTGGTCTGGTCACGAGGGGGGTTTAAGTGCCCAGTTGTCAAGTGGTTAATGTGATGCAGCTTACCAGCCTTTAGATGTGGTGGATGGTAATCCTGCGCATAACACACATTCCGACTCTTCATGGCTACACTTATGTCTCCACAGTATCTATGGAGGGAGCCATGGTTGTCACCCATGCTGGACTTCAAACATGTCTACCTTGGTTTATCAACATTACATGGTGGATTTGATGGGATTCGTAGTTTAGACAGTTCGAAATAGATAAGCAGGGATGAGCCGAACACCCCCCTGTTCGGTTCGCACCAGAACATGCGAACAGGAAAAAAATTTGTTCGAACACGCGAACACCGTTAAAGTCTATGGGACACGAACATGAATAATCAAAAGTGCTAATTTTAAAGGCTAATATGCAAGTTATTGTCATAAAAAGTGTTTGGGTGCCCCAGGGGACATGAATCAATGCAAAAAAAAGTTTTAAAAACGGCCGTTTTTTCAGGAGCAGTGATTTTAATAATTCTTAAAGTCAAACAATAAAAGTGTAATATCCCTTTAAATTTCATACCTGGGGGGTGTCTATAGTATGCCTGTAAAGGGGCGCATGTTTCCCGTGTTTAGAACAGTCTGACAGCAAAATGACATTTTGAAGGAAAAAACACATTTAAAACTACCGCGGCTATTGCATTGCCGACAATACACATAGAAGTTCATTGATAAAAACGGCATGGGAATTCCCCACAGGGCAACCCCGAACCAAAATTAAAAAAAAAAAATTATGTGGGAGTCCCCCTAAATTCCATACAAGGCCCTTCAGGTCTGGTATGGATATTAAGGGGAACCCCAGCCAAAATGTAAAAAAAAAATTGACGTGGGGTTCCCCCTAAATTCCATACCAGACCCTTCAGGTCTGGTATGGATTTTAAGGGGAACCCCGCGCCAAAAAAAAAAAAAAAAAAACGGCGTGGGGTCCCCCCAAAAATCCCTTATCCGAGCACGCAACCGTAGGAAAAGAGGGGGGGACGAGAGTGCGGCCAGGGTTGTGGGGATGAGGCCCTTGTCTTCATCAACATGGGGACAAGGTGTTTTGGGGGGCTACCCCAAAGCACCCTCCCAATGTTGAGGGCATGTGGCCTGGTATGGTTCAGGAGGGGGGGGGCCACACTCTCGTCCCCCCCCTCTTTTCCTGCGGCCTGCCAGGTTGCGTGCTCGGATAAGGGTCTGGTATGGATTTTTGGGGGGACCCCACGCCGTTTTTTTTTTTTTTTTTTTTGGCGCGGGGTTCCCCTTAAAATCCATACCAGACCTGAAGGGTCTGGTATGGAATTTAGGGGAACCCCACATCAATTTTTTTTTTTTAATTTTGGCTGGGGTTCCCCTTAATATCCATACCAGACCTGAAGAGCCTTGTATGGAATTTAGGGGGACCCCACATCATTTTTTTTTTTTTTTTTTTTTTTTTTTTAGTTCGGGGTTGCCCTGTGGGGAATTCCCATGCCGTTTTTATCAATGAACTTCTATGTGTAATTGTCGGCAATGCAATAGCCGCGGGTAGTTTTAAATGTGTTTTTTTCTTCAAAATGTCATTTTGCTGTCAGACTGTTCTAAACACAGGAAACATGCGCCCCTTTACAGGCATACTATAGACACCCCCCAGGTACGAAATTTAAAGGGATATTACACTTTTATTGTTTGACTTTAAGCATTAATAAAATCACTGCTCCTGAAAAAACGTCCGTTTTTAAAACTTTTTTTTGCATTGATCCATGTCCCCTGGGGCAGGACCCAGGTCCCCAAACACTTTTTATGACAATAACTTGCATATAAGCCTTTAAAATGAGCACTTTTCATTTCTCCCATAGACTTTTAAAGGGTGTTCCGCGGCATTCGAATTTGCCGCGAACACCCCAAATTGTTCGCTGTTCGGCGAACTTGCGAACAGCCAATGTTCGAGTCGAACATGAGTTCGACTCAAACTCGAAGCTCATCCCTATAGATAAGCATATTTGTGCTTTCTTCTCAGCTCATGGGAAGTGACAAACAAACACACTGCATTTCTGTCAGGATCAACAGATATTTTTTGTAGTTGCTGAATATGTTCCTGAAAAAAAGAAAACACATCTAAGGACTGTTAAGCTGCAATATATATTATTTTTGTAGGTGTAGACATGCTTTAATGGCAATAAAAAGTACCAAGATTCTAAATAAAGTGCGGCTCTAACATCCATAAATAAAAAGTACAGTAAGTCAATTGTCACCACCTAAGAGGAAGACCACCACCAAAGAAAGGTATGCTTTTACCAAAACACAATGACCTTCTCATTACAGAAATGTCAGATTAGCAACTTAACAGATAATCCTCCAGGTATTCACAGGCATGGGCGACACACTATATACTCCAGGCCATTCTTCCAAACATCCCTCTTGATTTGTCTGATTAAGACATGAAGCCACAGCTCTTCCACAATCAGTGTGTCTCACAAACAAGATTACAGCAGACAGTGGAAATGAAGCTCAGTCCGTCCTGTCTGCAACCCAAGATCTTACCGTTCTCTAACGAGAAGGTCCTTGCATTCTGGTAAAAGCATATCTTACTTTCCTTGGTAGTGGTCTTCATCTCGGGAGGTGGCGGTTGACTCACAGATTTCATCAACGGTTTTGAGGGTCTAGTACTTCTCTTCACACACTGGAGGAGTTGGTTAATTTTTCACGGAAAAACTTTATGATTTTGAATTACTTTGTTTGATTTTATTTTTATTTATGTGTAGTGCTACCCCAGCAGAAGCCGCTAGTTACTGGTTCCCCAAATTCAGGCAACAGGCATTTCCTACTTGCATCCAGACACAAGAAATTAGTCCATGGGCTTGTTTTTGTTGTTTTATTCTGGAAAACAACTTGGACAGAGTATAGGGATTGTGGCATGCCCAACTTGACTTGAAGAACAACAGATCAATGTAGAAAAATGTAAAATAATGCATTTGGGTGGCAAAAATATGAATGCAATCTATACACTGGGGGGAGAACCTCTGGGGGAATCTAGGATGGAAAAGGACCTGGGGGTCCTAGTAGAAGATAGGCTCAGCAATGGCATGCAATGCCAAGCTGCTGCTAACAAAGCAAACAGAATATTGGCATGCATTAAAAAGGGGATCAACTCCAGAGATAAAACGATAATTCTCCCACTCTACAAGACTCTGTTCCGGCCGCACCTAGAGTATGTTGTCCAGTTCTGGGCACCAGTCCTCAGGAAGGATGTACTGGAAATGGAGCGAGTACAAAGAAGGCCAACAAAGCTAATAAAGGGTCTGGAGGATCTTAGTTATGAGGAAAGGTTGCGAGCACTGAACTTATTCTCTCTGGAGAAGAGATGCTTGAGAGGGGATATGATTTCAATATACAAATACCGTACTGGTGACCCCACAATAGAAATAAAACTTTTTCGCAGAAGAGAGTTTAACAAGACTCGTGGCCACTCATTAAAATTAGAAGAAAAGAGGTTTAACCTTAAACTGCGTAGAGGGTTCTTTACTGTTATGCCTCGTATACACGGTCGGATTTTCAGACGGAAAATGTGTGATAGGACATTGTTGTCGGAAATTCCGACCGTGTGTGGGCTCCATCACACATTTTCCATTGGAATTTCCGACACACAAAGTTTGAGAGCTTGCTATAAAATTTTCCGACAACAAAATCCGTTGTCAGAAATTCCGATCGTGTGTACACAAATCCGACGCACAAAGTGCCACGCATACTCATACTCATAATAAATTAAGAGACTAAAGCTATTGGCTACTGCCCCGTTTATAGTCCTGACATACGTTTTTTACGTCACCGCGTTCAGAACGATCAGATTTTCCCACAACTTTGTGTGACCGTGTGTATGCAAGACAAGTTTGAGCCAGCGTCTGAAAAAATCCATGGATTTTGTTGTCGGAATGTCCGATCAATGTCCGACTGTGTGTACGGGGCATAAGAGCGGCAAGGATGCGGAATTCCCTTCCACAGGTGGTGGTCTCAGCGAGGAGCATCGATAGCTTCAAGAAACTATTAGATAAGCACCTGAATGACTGCAACATACAGGGATATACAATGTAATACTGACACATAATCACACATAGGTTGGACTTGAGTCTTTTTTCAACCTCGCCTACTATGTAACTAAGATCAGGACAGACTTCCTTCTCTATGTACAAAAATTAGGATCTCTCTATGTACAAAGATCCTGGACTGTACTCCCTCTGGAATAAACGCAGTCTCTATGGATCAGTAGCAAAGTTCTTTATGAACTAGGAGCTCTCGGTCTCTTTAGTGAAATAACACAAAGTTTAAAACTGAATGCAGAAGTACCTTGTCTCCACAATAGAACTTCACCCAGTTCTGATGCTTGGAATTTAGCACAACACGGTCCCTGGAAAGTACGCTACATCTGCCAGTCTCTTCCCTTGTATGCCCCTGGGTGTGTTGAGATACTAACACTGTCCTTTGCTCCCTGTTGCACTGGGCAAAACTCCTGTTCAGGCCTCCAACTGATCAGATCTTCCCATGCCAGCTCATATGTCCAAAGGTAATGGAGATGCCTCTCTTAGGTTTCCTCTCCTTCCTTTCCTCGGCTCCCAGCTTGGAGGCAGAGCCCCCAGATCCAGGGTTCCTCTCCCAGGCTACACACCAGCAACCTCAGCACTGCATCTTCCACCCGACTCCCCTTCTGACTACCCACTAACTTCCAGAAGCTTCTAGATCCAGGGGGAGATACCAGAGACCTGCCCTATGGAGTCATCCAGTTTGACTTGCAGTAACCCGACCTAATTGTAGACTAACACAGCTACCATGAGTCACCCAAATAAATTTACCTATACTAGTTGCACACTAGAGGGTGCTACATATGGATGTTAGCGCAGCACATTATTTTAAATTTTGTACTTACCATGATTAATATCTCATGCTGTGTCTGCAACTCATTTCTGTGTGGTTTTGTTTGTTACACAAGCGCGATTTTCACCTCATTGTTATAAATTAAAAGAATCATACTCTAACTCATCCAGTGTTCTTCTTTAATTGTTGTTTAAAATTACTATGTCTTCATTTCAGGGAGATGCTGGAGGTCCAATAATGTGTGGAGGCTTCCTGA
Source organism: Lithobates clamitans (assembly GCA_037952925.1). Taxonomy (NCBI): domain Eukaryota; kingdom Metazoa; phylum Chordata; class Amphibia; order Anura; family Ranidae; genus Lithobates; species Lithobates clamitans. The sequence continues at coordinate 662,373 of JBBGZY010000731.1, forward strand.
AAGGCATAATGTCCTTTGGATCTCTGCTGTGTGGAATTCCCAATGGGATTGATGTCTCCACTCGGCTGACTAAAGACTACATGAAGTGGATCAACAAAGAAATCAAGAAAAGACCATAGACATAGATATTGTAGCTATATGCTGTATCAGCCACTGGCCTTTCATAATTCTTGTAGACCCAGAATTAAAATGTTCCCGTGAAAATTGTTTGCTTTGTTCCTATATAGCCCGAAGTACCTCTTCTTGCTACAACAAATAATAATGTGTGTTTCTACTTATCCTGCTGCTTTCTCCAATTTTAAAATACATAAAAAATATAGCAGTTAGTATTTGGTCTACAAGTTTCCTTTATCATTGTAAAAAAGAAGTCAAGTAATCATTAAACCCAATAAAACAAACTATGGGATTCATCAAACCTCACAACTTGACCTTCATTTAAAGTGTATCTAAACAGCAACATAAACATGTAATATATTGCAGCTTAAAATGTTTGTTAACCTAAAAAAAAAAAAAAAAAAAAGGATCATGTTACCTTAAAGCATGTTATACAGCACAGTGCCAGGGCATTAGTTGCACCGTTGTCAGTGTAAGTGCCTCCGTCATGTGCAGCCTGCTCTCCTGTGTCTCCTTTGTCCTCACCCCCCTCCCCTCTCTGTCTGATCATACAAGTGTCCCCCCCCCCCCCCCCGCTGCTGCTGGTGCTTTCATATCTGCAGCTAAATGCTGTAATCCCCTCTGTACCATTATAATAAGTGTCCCTGTGCCCATGTAATGTAAAAAATCTGTCGATCTATACCTATATGAGCCTGGCTCCCGCCGCTCAGCTGACTGTCGGCTCCCTATCTCCGCTCTTCCCCTCCTCCCTGGCTGACGTCAGAGGGAGGGCTTAGCCCCGCCCACTGGAACTGTGAGCCGAGAGAGAAGAGAGCTGACAAGTCAGCTGAGCGTCGGGAACTGAGCTTATATAGGTACAGATCGGCAGATGTTTTACATTACACAGGCACAGGGACACTTATTATTATAGTACAGAGAGGATGGGAGGATTTTGTAAAAGTGGGTTAACAACCACTTTAACAGTCCTTAGAAGTGTTGGCTACATTAGTTCTCTTTTGTGGGATTTTTTTTTTCCTTTATTTTTACCTGGTGATTCTCCCAGTAACACAGTTTCCCTCCTAGGATGACAACGTTCACTCACCCTATTGTATCAGTTCAGTAGAAACAGCATAAGTCTACAAGGACTTCACCCCTCTACTATTGTCCACAACATAGTGGGGCATGGTTCTGCAGTTCTTGGAGGTCGCTGATAACAATGCAACCGACAAGGGTCAACAAGGGCAAACAGCTCAGGAAGTTATCAGCTCACAAGAATTCTGGCAGGATCAAGAGGTATTTTTTGGACTTATCAAACAGATATAACAAAATGCTTTTGTTCACATAATGACCATTGAGATGTGTTTTTCTTCCCACAAGTGCACATGTATCGTGTAACAAAGTTGAACAGCTGGAGAAATCCAAGACCCAAAGGCAAAGGGCCAACCTACTCAAACTAAATTACTCTGGTAGCAATTGGGGAGGTGCTCCCCACAGTAGCTGGGTTTTCCAGAGAAGCTGCATGCTATTAGGCTTCTGCCTGCTACCAGCATGTAAGTTCTGACTGTGGGGGGCAAATCACCTAGGAAATAAAAAGGGGAAAAAGCGCCTATAACTGTACTATGATTAAATAATTTATTAATACACTAAGGAGGGGCAACTCACATGAAGTACAATAGATAAATAAATGCTTTCACCATACCAGATAGTGAATTTGCCACATCCCTGTATATATAGAAAAGGTTGGATACCCCCAGATGGGACTTTAAATTGGCAAAACACTAATGAAATATATAAAAAATTATTTTATTCATGCAAAAAAAAACTGAACTAAAAAATCATCACATGATGATTACTAAAACATACACTGACATATGACATAAATACACATAACACAGTATCTTGTAAATAGAATGTGAAGGTATGTAGACAAAGTTTCTCTCCAGCATCCCAAAATACTTTCCGGTACCAACATCCGGGATAAGCTTTTCGGTACCCTTGGTTTTTCCTTAAATAACCAGATGTCGGCAATTGCAACTGAAAGTCAATTTAAAAGTGATTTGTCTCGTTTTTCTTTTCCTTTAGAAATGTCAGTTTTGCTGTAGCATGTTCATAACACAGTAAAGATGTGCCACTTTACAGGCAGACCAAGGGGACCCCGCAGACACTATATTTAAAGGAATTTTTCATTTTTATTGTTTCACTTTAAGCATCATTAAAATCACTGCTCCTTTAAAAACAATAGTTAAAAAAAAATTGCATTGTCCCCCAGGGCAGTACCTGGGCCCCATATCCTTTTTATGGCCAATTACTTGCATATAAGCCTTCAAATGAGGAATTTTGATTTCTCATGTTCGGCTCCCATAGACTTCAATGGAGTTCACTGTTCAGGGCAGAACCCAGGGTACCGAAAAGCTTATCCCGGATTTTGGTACCAGAAAGTATTTTCGGATGCTGGAGAGAAACTACTTTGTATACATACCTTCACATTCTATTTGCAAGATACTGTGTTATGTGTATTTATGTCATATGTCATTGTATGTTTTAGTAATCATCATGTGATGATTTTTTGGTTCAGTTTTTCTTTTTTGTATGAATAAAATATTTTTTTTATATATTTCATTAGAATTTTGCCAATTTAAAGTTCCATCTGGGGTTATCCAACCTTTTCTATACAAGAAGTACAAGGATGTAAGGCTCATAAAGGCTGGTCGACAAAGGTGTAAAACGCCCAAGGTCCGCAAACAGGATTTGTCTCAGAATTTTGAGCCAAAGGCTGTAAAAACTGGTCTATGTACTGTGAAAACCCACTAGTTATACTGTCTATGGTGGCAACAATCGGCCTACCTGGAGGGCTCTGTTGGTTTTTGTAAATTTTGGGGAAGAGGTAAAAATATGGGGTATTGTAGAAATCCCTCCGTAAAAATGATTCCAATCACCTGACTGCGGATCACTTGTCCAGCTACCTCTGCCCTATGAGGTGTAACCTCTCTGAGCTCCTGAGGGAGGGAAGCTGCATGCCTCATGTTTGAATGTACTCTACTATAGACAGTAGAGGTGAACTCCATTGAAGTCTATGGGAGCTGAGCATGAGAAATCAAAATTCCCCATTCCCCCGGGTACTGCCCTGGGGGACATGTATCAATGCACATTTCTTTTTTAAAAACAATTTTTTTTTAAAGGAGCTGTGATTTTAATGATGCTTAAAGTGAAACAACAACAATGAAAAAAAACTATAAATATAGTGTCTGCAGGGTCCCCTTAGTCTGCCTGTAAAGTGGCACATCTGTATCATGTTATGAACATTCTGCAGTAAAACTGACATTTCTACAGAAAAAAAAATGGATGAGAATTATACAGAAAATCATGAAAGTCCGAAGATGCTACACGGGTGCTCCAGAAACAACATGTAAATAAAATCTTTTATACTTTTTCAAATAGCAGAAAATGCCTCCATTGGTAAGTCATTAACTCATGTTACATGATGGAAATTTCTCATATGAACTTACATAAGCACATAATGAATCAGATAATTGTGGGCGGGACTTAAGCCCCCTAAAAGGGAACTTTAGATTCTTCACTCACTAATGCCCAACAGTGCAGGTGATGGCCACAGTCATAAGAAATCTACATTAAAGTGGCCCCCAACTTAGAAGCGAGCACACCTCATGGCACAATTAATTCTTTGCATCTCATTAACTTTTACAGCGATGTCCATGTACTACCTTCCATGGTGCAGCACTTGAGGGGATAACTCACTCCCAATGACATGCTATTAAGGATCTAATATTTTACATCCCTCGTGAACAGTACAGTAAAAAGAAAGTGAACTTTATTTTATACCACACACCTGTAAGCACCTGCTTACACTGTATCCTTGAAAAAAAACAAATGTATCCAATCCAGAAATGGTTATCTTGTATGCCAGCAGAATAGCACAGTGTTCACAGATTTTTTTAGAAACACATGTCATTATCAAAAGACTTGCCAAAATTCTGGAATAAGCAAGAAGTAGGACTCATAGATGTAATAGAACAGCCTTGCTCAAACAGGGTGCTGCGGTACCTTGGGGTGCTGTCTGAGTTTGTTAGGGGTGTCACGGCATCATGCTTAAAAAACACTGCCATACAGGGCTGTTACCGGTGAAGCTCCAAACTTCAAGTAACGCTACCCCCGCAGAAGCCACTGGATTTTGAGTCCCCTAATCCTGCACAACCAGGCAATATGCATTTTCAACTCTCATTCAGAGACAAGGAATTAGTCCATGGACTTGTTTTTTTGTTTTATTGGGGAAAAAATCGTGGATAGGGTATAGGGATTATGGGATGCCCATCTTGACTTAACCCCTTGCCGGCCAGCGCACGACAATGTACATCGGCACAATGGGCAAATGGGCATACAGGTACATCCCCTTTAAATCGCAGTATAGTGGGCACGCGTGCCCGCCGCGTACTCTGTCAGCATGCCCGCGGGTCCCGCGGACTCGGTGTCTGTTGGGGGCCCGCGATCATGTCACCGAGCTGCAGAACGGGGAGATACCTATGTAAACAAGGCATTTCCCTGTTCTGCCTAGCAACATGACAGAGATCTACTGCTCCCTGTCATCGGGAGCAGTGATTTTGTCATGTTCTAGAGAGACAATCCCCCCTACAGTTAGAATGACTCCCCAGGACACATTTAACCCCTTGATCGCCCCCTAGTGTTTAACCCCTTCCCTGCCAGTGTCATTTACACAGTAATCAGTGCATTTTTATAGCACTGATCGCTGCATAAATGAGAATGGTCCCAAAAGAGTATCAAAAGTGTCCAATGTGTCCTCCATAATGTCGCAGTCACAATAAAAATCGCAGATCGTCGCCATTACTAATAAAATAAAACTAATAAAAATGCCATAAAACTATCCCCTATTTTGTAGACACTATAACTTTTGCACAAACCAATCAATATACGCTTATTGAGATTTTTTACCAAAAATATGTAGAAGAATACATATTGGCCTAAACTGAGAAAGAAATGTATTTTTTATATATTTTTTGGGGATATTTATTATAGCAAAAAGTAAAAAAAGATTGCTTTTTTTTCAAAATTGTTGCTTTTTTTTGTTTTTAGCGCAAAAAATAAAAACCGCAGAGGTGATCAAATACCACCAAAGGAAAGCTCTATATGTGGGGAAAAAAAGGCGTCAATTTTGTTTTGGTGCAACGTCGCACGACCGTGCAATTGTCAGTTAAAACGATGCAGTATCGCAAAAATTGCTCTGGTCAGGAAGGGGGTAAATCCTTATGGGGCTGAAGTGGTTAAAGAATAATGATGAGGACAACTTCCTTTTCTATGTGATCCAGAAAAAATGAACATACACTTAACTGTATTCCCTCCGGAACAGCAACAGTCTCTATGAACTTGGCAAAGAAATCCCCATTTACAGGAGCTCTGTTTCTCAGAGTAGAACTGTAGCAGGATCTCACTTTCAGGAGCCCTATGTCCCCTTTCTTGAAAATACCTGCCCACCTGGCTGCTTAGCAAAATGTCCCATGCCAAGGGATTGGGTCACAGCTTGTTAGCACAGTCCCAGAAAAAACTTGCTTACATCAGGCAGCTTTAACCCCTTCTGCCCTAGGGAATGCAGAACAACCAGCACTGTCTCCGGAAATCCCGCTGCCCTAGAAGACAGGACTGTTCAGGCTTCCTGCTATACAGTGACTTATCCGCAAGTCATGGTGCCTCCCAACTGAGACCATGGGATAGTGGAGATCACTCAGTACTTCTTCCTTTCTCAGCTCTCTGCCTGAAGGCAGAGCCCCCCTCGAACCGGGGGCCCCTCCCAGGCCACATGGCACTGCTTCCTCACTACATCTTCCACCCGACTCTCCTGCTGGCCAGGCTTCACAATATTTAAGGGCTGATCCAGCTACCCTGACAGGGCCTTCTGCCTAGGGATTGGCCAAATTCCCTCAACCATGCAGATAAGAACCTCCTAGCCTCCTCCCACTAGCTTCCAGAAGCTTCTCCAAGCTTCTAGAACCAGGGGAGGTACCAGAGATCTGCCCTGTAGAGCCATCCAGTCTGACATAGAATAACCAGACCCAATTACAGAATCACACAACTATCATAAGTCACAAAAACAAATTTACCTACACTAGTCTAGCACTAGAGGGTGTTACATGTATGTTGGCAGAGTGGGAGCAGACAATAAAGTGAGTGTGGGAGGCTCTTCTTGACCTGCTCCAGCATCCCCTACATACAGTAATTTGTATGTATGTAAGTTTATGTGTGTGTCTGTAGAACGTATGTATGTATGTACACATACCTCCCAACTTTTTGAGATGGTAAGGACACCTATTTGCAAAAGCATGTAGGCATAGGTAATACCCCATGCCACGCCCCCTTAAAGGAGAAGTATAAAAATGAATCGTTAAACCCACAAGTGCTCTTTTTTTACCACTACTATACCTTTATACTGAAATTTACAAATGCAGCCATTTAGAAATTGGATGAAAGGTTTAGCACTGGGAAACACTTTTCGAAAGATAAAAAGTGCATTTTATATACAACTACATAGATCAGACCAAAATGTGGCACAAATTAGGAGAAAAGCGGAGCAGAGGGACTTTATTTCAAATCAAAGACAGTCCCTCTAAATCAGGGACAGTTGGGAGCTATGATGTACAGTATGTCTATATGTAAGTATACCAAAAATACTCAAAAAACAAAATAGATATGGGCTCCAACCCCACCCCTGTACTAAAATAATGTGTAGTCTCAGACTACTTTATCTATATTAATTATACTGTTAATAAATTCTCATATACCAATATCTCAATGTGTAAAAGAGAGAGAAGAAAAAGGAATATGGATATTCATGTATGACTGCTCCCATCCGTATAAAAATAATTCTTTATTACAAACTAATTAAAATATACATATAAACTACATTGATCGCAAGATATATTAAAACCATATCCTATCCATCCTGCTCCTATATATGGCTATATATGGCTAACTAGTGTCTAAATGTGACTCTAGAAACACCTAATCTAAATGCCCCATATATATATATATACATATATATATATGTATGTGTATATATATATATATATATATATATATATATATATACACACACATACATACATACATACATACACATACATACACACATATATATATATATATATATATATATATATATATATATAGTAATTATGGTTGTAATGGGTGGCCCCCCCAGCTGACATACATAGGTTGGGAGGAAGTCCATCAATATTAGACAGCTATAATAATGCAGGTGGGATCATACGGCATTTGAAAAAGCTTGTCATAAGATCATTCGAATATGTAGTTTCCTCAACTCATATATTATGAAATGAATTTTGCAATATTGCATTTGTTCTTGCCATTGTGCTCAAAAGATCTACCTGATCATGGCTTGGTATCCAGAGACCCCAAATTTTACACTTCTTATTAAGTGATTAAACAGTACTGACTGGCATATCCACTTCTTTGGATATCTTTTTATATCCTTTTCCCATCTTTGTAAAGTTTCATTACCTTGTTACGCAGGTCTTCTGACTGTTCTTTTCTACCTCCTTATGGCTCAGTGTCTAGCCTGCTTAGTGCATCCATGTGAGAGCTAACAATCTCATTGACTATTTATACACAGACACTAATTGTGATTTAAAAAGCCATAAATTTGGGAAATTAACCTTTAATTGTCATTTTAACCTATGTGTGCCACCTTCTGTGTCTGTGTCAATGCCAAACATTCCAGGGTATGTAAACTTTTCATCAGGGCCATTTGGGTGATTTCTGTTATCATTATGATTTAAAAAGGATACAAAAAACTATGTGATAATAAATGGCTTCATTTGATTGCTGTCCTTAAATAAAAGACAATTTTTTGGCATGATCAGTCATATTTTCAATATTAATGCCAAAATTGCACAATTTCTGCAAGGGTTTGCAAACTTTTGAACACAACTGTATATCCATGTATGTATCTCTGTATGTTACTTTTTTTTTTTTTTACAAAAGACTTTATTGCCATTCAATCATAAAAACAGAGCCAGCAAAAAGACAGTTACAAAAAAACTAAATGTAAGTGTGAATGGGAGTTGCACACATAACATAGCCATAGTTCCATACAATATAAGGAAGGAACAAATCCAACATTTCTTATTAATACATGAAACACATAACTATCAACAATCATATCAAAGTGTCAGCTCAGGGGTATACCGGCGGAAGTACCAGGCGGAATAGCCAAGTCACTAAGAGTAGGAACAAGGTTACATATAGTTGCATAGTTAGTCCAGTTACAAAAAGACACAAGTCCATCTCGTTCAACCATAAAGGCCCCTTTCACACATGCGGACCGTTCAGATCCACCTGTCAGTTTTTTAGGCGGATCTGAACGGTCGCTCCATACAGCTCTATGGAGCGACAGATGTCAGCGGTGACATGTCCGCTGACATCTGATCCGCCCCAATCCAATCCGCTCCGGAAAATCCAGATAGATGCAAACCCTATTTTCCATCCGTCTGGCGGATCAGGTCCGATGAAAATGTACAGGCAGTCCAAAATCATCCGATCCCCCCATAGGGGAGAGCGGACTCTCTGACAGGTCCGTCCCTGCACTCTGTGCAGGGACGGACTTGTCATCCGATCCCCGCTGAGAAAGCGGATGCTAAATACGGACAGCCCCGTGTGAAAGGGGCCTAAAAAAAAATTTAAAAATCATACAATCCCATATACACAATCCTTCACCCACAGTTGATCCAGAGGAAAACGCAAGCAAAGCATGATCCAGTTTGCTACAGCAGGGGAAAAAATTCCTACCTGATCCCCTGAGAGGCAATCGGATTTTCCCTGGATCAACTTTCCCTGGATCAACTTTACCTATAAATGTTAGTAACCAATTATATTATGTACATTTAGGAAAGAATCCAGGCCTTTTTTAAAAGCAATCTACTGAGTTGGCCAGAACCCCCTCTGGAAGGAGCCTATTTCACATTTTCATAGCTTTTACTGTGAAGAAACCTTTCCGTGTCTGGAGATGAAATATTTTTTCCTCTAGACGTAAAGAGTGCCCCCTTGTTCTCTGTGAGGTCTCTAAAGTGAATAACTCAACACCAAGTTCACTATATGAACCCCTTATATATTTGTACATGTTGATCATATCCCCCTTAATCTCCTCTTCTCAAGAGTGAATAAATTCTGTTCCTCTAATCTTTCCTCATAGCTGAGCTCCTCCATGCCTTTTATCAGTTTGGTTGCCCTTCTCTGCACTTTCTCCAGTTCCCTGATACCCTCTTTGAGAACTGGTGCCCAAAACTGAACTGCATATTCCAGAAGAGGTCTTACTAATGATTTGTACAGGGGCAAAATGATATCTCTCTCTGGAGTCCATACCTCCCTTAATACAAGGAAGGACTTTGCTTGCTTTGGAAACCACAGCTTGGCATTGCATGCTATTATATTATAAGCAGGCGTGGATTAATGCACAGGCTGGTCTATTATGCAGCCTAGTGCCCCACGTGTGCAAGGGCCCCCGATTGGCCAGGATATATAAGGAATGGCGTGTAATGCTGAAAAAAGGAGGGGATAAAGAATGTGCAAGATGAAAAAAGGGGTTTGAAGAAATAATGATGATGGATGGTTTCATGGGCCCACACAGCACTATCAAAAAGGTCCCCCCATCCATTTTTACATTGTTTTTATTCTACATATACACACACACACAGTTTTTCATTATGAAACATTAAAACCATATCCTATCCATCCTGCTCCTATACATGTGCAAGATGAAAAAAGGGGTTTGAAGAAATAATGATAATGGATAGTTTCATGGGCCCACACAGCACTATCAAAAAGGTCCCCCCATCCATTTGTGCAAGATGAAAAAAGGGGTTTGAAGAAATAATGAGGTCCCCCCAATGTGTAAGATGAAAAAAGGGGTTTGAAGAAATAATGATGATGGATGGTTTCATGGGCCCACACAGCACTATCAAAAAGGTCCCCCCCGACCATTTTTACATTGTTTTAATTCTACATATACACACACACAGTTTTTCATTATGAAACATATAAATAAAGTTGTTGCCATTTACTCAATTTGGCGTGTTAGCTGCTGATTCACCAGAGAAAGCGGAATTACCTATTTGACATTATCCAATGCACGGAGCGTTTTGTCAACCTATCAGTGTCACTCACTGGCTGTATAAACCCTGCCCAATCACAGCCCACATAAGGCCTGAGGAAGGAGCGTAGCTCGGCAAACGCGTCGCCTATTCGTGCCCGCTTCCGGAAGTGACGTCATCCCCCTGGTTCCCACCGTGCGTTCCAACGGCAAGAAGTGCCAGCATCCATCGGCGCAGCCTGTCCATCGGACACCACTGCAATCCAGGAAACAGACCAGACTCGCTCCCAGGATATCCGGCAGCTTTTGCCAACAAGCTTGTTCACTATGTACCTTCGTGAGTACCTTCTTACAGTTTTGCTAAACTCCATGTTTAGACCTGAGAGTTGCACTTGAGGCGTGTAATATAGGTCTACCCTTTTACACATGGTAATAAATAATTTATTTTCTGGTAAAGCATGCTTAGGAGGGGGCCACACAAAAAGTAGCCTAGGGGCCCATGACCACCTTAATCCGCCACTGATTATAAGGTAGCCAGTAACAGTCGTAACCAAACCTTTACATAATGGCCTTATAATCTTACATCTTGACCAAAAAAGAGAGAAGAAGAAGAAAACAGAGGAGCAAATAGGAGAGAAAAAGCCTGAAAGAAAAATCAATGAAGAAAAAGAATAAGCAGTGAAGAGAGGGTCTGAGGGATCTGTGGATCAGGACTGTTAAAGCATCAAAAGGTGATTGTCGCCTCGTTTCAAATAAGCTAATGTGTGATGTCACTGACATCGCCTGGATTTCACAGGGTTAACAAAAGTCCCAAAAGAGAAGCAAAAGGTATTCAAGATGGACAACTGGTTGAATAGGGAGACTCTAGAAGACATCAAAGTGATATGTATATCATCAGCAAATAACACAAATGTATGGGAGGATCCAGCTACATCAATGTCCAAAATATCCACATGGCTGAGAATAGCCTCCGCCAATGGCTCTAAAGCCAAGATAAATAAAAGTGGTGAAAGGGGACAGCCTGACCCCTACATTCTGTAGGATCTGAACTGATTTTCTAAGCTAGCAGGGCTGCTTTTTTAGGGCTTTCTCACACTAGCTGCAAGTATTGCTGCTCCTCTGAAAAGAAATCCATGCTCAGGTCACATTTGACAGGCAATGAGGAGGAGATACAGTATATCATCTCCTCACTGCCTGTTTTAACCCTCTAAATGCAGCACCACCATCTCAAAACCATGTGCAATGCCAGCAGTTGCAGGGCAGTTGCAGCGTGACCCCATTCTACGAAATGGGTTGCATTCAGCAGGCAGCCATGCCCACCAAATGCAACAGGGGGCATCATTTTTGCCACAGCAGCAAAGCATTGTGGTCACAGCATGTGTACAACCCCAGTCGCTGCTTCTGCAGAGGGAGCAGTTGGGGGTGGTAAAAATGTGGCTTAACCATGTAGTTTTACGGTACCTCAACCTCACGTGTGAACAAGCCCTTAAATCAGCATGCCTGGAGACTGAAAGTACTTTTAAAGGACATTGAAACTGAAAAAAGGTTGAGAAACACTGCCTTATACTACTAGTATATGCTTGGCTGGACAATTGGCAGACATCTTTATATATGTATTGTTTGTTGACGTGAAATAATTGCAGGAAGTCCGTTGGTAACACCTCACTTCGCATAAACATTTAGCTAAGGTATTTGAGTTCCCCTTTTTTTGGTTTCCAACAATATATAAAGGAAGAGTGTGTACCGGCTCATAACGTAGACCTGCAGAGAATAAGGGACGTTGAACCTACTGTCTAGAGAGGTGAATTTATTAGAAACAAATAGGTTATTTATTTGGGTGATAAATGCATTATTTGTCACAAAGCTTAGACTTAAAAAAGGCAGTGTATTGTTATATTCATTTACTTTTTATATGCTCTCCTACAGATCAAAATTTGCTGTTTTGCATACCACCTACCTATACATACTGTGCCTACATACAAGGTAAGCAACACAAATCTCAATGTTTAGTAGCTGCTGAGTTGTATATTATATTGGGGTTTCCTTTAATGTGATGTGATTATTTTAAATAATGATATGTATATTATTATTAGTTAAAGGGACACAAAGAAGATATAAATGTTATGCAGTCTTTAAAAAAAATGGGGATTATAAAGGAAAAGGAGTGAGTGTAAAAGTTCTCAATGTAACTTTTTTATTTTTTTATGTTTCTCTTTTTCTTTTAGGGCCTTGTTCACATGGAGTGATTCTATATGTCCCAAATGCAGGGCTGTGTTTTACTGACGCAGGGTAATGCGGGTCCCCGAATGCACACAGACTGAGTTTGGGGACCTGCATGCACCCACATGGATGTCATATTGGGACACAGCATTGGTGTCGGTGCAGCCCCTGTGTCCAAATAGACAGCAATGACGCTGCCGCCATGGGGATATCAATGAAAAAAAGGGGATAAAAACATGCATAAATCCAGTATATTGCTATAGTAGCAAGAGCTAAAATAATGGTTACCGATTCGTCACAGTTTTGGATGCCTCCAGAGCAATGGAAAAGCATGGAAAAAAAAATGGTAGCGGATGGGGCCAAGTGGGATGCACGTAACACCTGGGCATCCCTGTGTTGGTAAAACACGGCCTGGCCTACACAGATGTAATCTCCATGTGTGAACAAGTCCAAAAGTAAAGGGATATATTATTTATTCTGTATTTTAAAATATTAAAGTGATTGTAAAGGCTCAAGGTTTTTTTTTACCTTCATGCATTCTATGCATGAAGGTAAAAAAACCTTCCGTGTGCAGCAGCCTCCCATCCCCCCCAATACTTACCTGAGCCCCATTGCGCAATGTGCAAGTATGTTACTTGTAGCCTCCCTGATGGTTTTCCCGAGTGTGTCTCGGGGTTAAATTTGTGCACCATTAGCGGTAACCCAGAGCCACACTCGGGATTACATTGCAGGATCCTGGTGCGCTGTACTTACCTTGTCCCCAGGATCCTGCGATGTCCCCCCGCGCTGTCTGCGGGCTGTGTCTCCTCCGAAGCCTCTCTGTGCCAGGCTCCGTTCCCTGTGAGCGTCGCGATGCGCGGGGGGTGGAGCCTGGCGGCAAATTAAAAAAAAAAAGTAAAAATCATAACACATACAGTACTGTAATCTTACAGATTACAGTACTGTATGAAATTATTTCACATCCCCTTTGTCCCCAGTGCTTTGGCCCATGCCCTGCATGCAGTTTTATATGATATATACCGTTCTTTCTGCCTGGAAACTGGAGATTGTCCATAGCAACCAAAAAGTGTCCCTTTACGTCAAAAGTGGCTTTAGATCAGCTAGAAAACAGCGATAGTAAATTAGGACACTTGCAGAATTGAGCGATAGTGAATCGTGGGTAAATTTATTTTATTATTATTATATTATTATTTTTTTTAATTATTTATATTTATTTATTTTATTATAACTTATGTTTTTGTGTTTCAAACTTCATCATACCCGGGATATCTACTAGACTCTTGTTTTGACAGATTTAAGTGTGTTTTTGTTAAGAATTACAGACCTACAATATAAAACGCCAAATTTCCTTGCAAAATAATTGTACCACTTTCAGCACCTAAAATCCAAAATAATCATACCGCCAGGGAGGTTAATCCTGACCCCATACACTCTGTACGATCCAGACTGCTTTTCTAAGCTAGCAGGGCTGCTCTCTTAGGGCTTGCTCACACTAGCTGCAAGGGTTGCTGCTTCTCTGAAAGCAATCCATGCTCAGGTCGCAATTTGACAGACAGAGAGGAGATATGTCGCTTCTTCACTGCCTGTTTTAACCCCCTAAATGCAGCACCACCATGCTATAACCATGTGTAATGCCAGCAGTTGCAGCGTGGCCCCATTTTCCTGAATGGGTTGCATTCCGGGAACAGCCATGCCCACCAATAGCAACAGGGGGTAAAATTCCCGGCACAGCTGCAAAGCATTGTGGTCACAGCATTGTGTACAACCCCAGTTGCTGCCTCTGCAGAGCGAGCAGTTGGGGGTGGTAAAAATGTGGCTCAACCATGGCATGCCTGGAGACTGAACTTAAGGACCAAGCCTCTTTTTGAGATTTGTTGTTAAAAACTGTTTTTTTTTTTTTTTTTGCTAGAAAATTACTTAGAACCCCCAAACATTATATATATTTTTTTCTAACACCCTAGAGAATAAAATGGCGGTTGTTGCAATAATTTCTTTTTTTTTGGAAAAAAATCACTTTTTTTAATTAAAAAATAAGACAACAGTAAAGTTAGCTCTTTTTTTTTTTATAATGTGAAAGATAATGTTATGCCAAGTAAATTGATACCCAACATGTCACGCTTCAAAATTGCGCCCGCTCGTGGAATAGCGACAAACTTTTACCCTTAAAAATCTCCATAGGCGACATTTAAAAAATTCTTCAGGTTGCATGTTTTGGGTTACAGAGGAGGTCTAGTGCTAGAATTATTGCTCTCGCTCTACTGATCGTGGCGATACCTCACATGTGTGGTTCGAACACCGTTTTCATATGCCGGGGCTACTCACGTATGCGTTCGCTTCTGCGCGTGAGCTCGGCAGGACTGGGAGCATTTAAAAATATATATATATTTTTTATTTTACCTTTTATTTTTTATTTTTACCCGTGTTTTAAAAAAAAAATTGTGTCACTTTTTTTCCTATTGCAAGAAATGTAAACATCCCTTGTAATAGAAAAAAAAACATGACAGGACCTCTTAAATACGAGATCTGGGGTCAAAAAGACCTCTGGTCTCATATTTACACTAAAATGCAATAAATAAATAAAAAAATTAAAAAAGTGTTGTCATTTGAAAGAATGAAACAAAAAAAGTAAGATCTATGGGCGGAAGTGATGTTTTGACGTCGCTTCCGCCCTGCAATGGTCACTCGTCTCCATGTCTAGCCAGGAGAAGGACCCGATCGCCTTCGCCACTACCGACGGCTCCAGTAAGCGGCAGAGGGCACCGGAGTGCGGCGGGGGGGTCCCCTCTCCCGCTGCCGATAAAAGTGATCTCGCGGCAAATCCGCCACAGAGACCACTTTTATCTGAGAGCGGACCGCCCGCTGAAGAAGAGGATACTGGGGTTATAGCAGCTCGCTGCTACCATAACAATGATAATCCTCTTCAAAGTACCAACGTAAAACTGCGGCGGGCTTTCTGTAAGTGGTTAAAGCACGTCATAACTGAAAAAAAGGTTGAGAAACATTGTCTAAAGCCCTGTACACAGGGGTCGAATGCCAGCCGACATCAGCTGGTTAAAAAAACAAACAAACAGCCGTCATTGGGCCCGTGCTTATGTCAGCCGGACCAACAGATGCCTGCCATTTGGCAGACTTCTGTGTACGAGCATGCTGGAAAAACAGCAGCCAACCGTCTCCCAATCAGCATCTCAACCAATGGCTGAGAGTGCTGACTGGAGTGTTATGGCTGCGCTAATCACAGGCAGTGAGACATTTCCCGATCTCTGCAGCCGCACATCGGGGAAATGTCTCACTGCCTGTGATTAGCGCAGCACAGTGCCGACTTCCTGGCTCTGCACGTGGAGTGTGCGAACACCAAGGAGCTCATCCTTATAAAGGAAGAGTGTTTACCGGCTCATAACGTAGGCCTGCTGAGAAGGAGAGACATTCAACCTACCGTCTGTGATTTTTTTTTAGAAACAAATAGATTATTTATCTGGGGTAATAAATGCATTATTTGTCATAAACTTAGAATTTTAAAAAGGCAGTGTATTGTTATATTCATTCATATGCTCTCCTACAGATCGAAATCTGCTGTTTTGCATACTACCGACCTATACATACCTATATACAAGGTAAGTAACACAAATCCCCATGTTTAGTATCTGCTGAGTTGTATATTATATTGGGGTTTCCTTAAAGTGATGTTATTATTTTTTTGACAATGATATATATATATATATATATATATATATATATATATATATATATATATATATATATATATATATATATATATATATATATTATTATTATTATTAGTTAAATGGACATAAGGAAGACATAAATGTCACACAGTCATAAAAAAAATGGGGATTATAAAAGGAAAAGGGGTGAGTTTAAAAGTTCTCAATGTAACTTTTTAGTTTTTTATGTTTCTCTTTTTTCTTTTTAGGTGGTTGTAGACCCTTTCTTTACATTTTTTACCTACAGGTAAGACTATGATAAGGCTTACCTGTAGGTAAATTGAATATTTCCTAAACGTGCCCGGTTTAGGAGATTTTCACCTTGCCTGCAGCCGCTGACGTCAGCGGTGCATGCGCTTTGAAGGTCCGGCGGACGCTGACGGAAAATCAGATCTCCTTGCCGGAAAGAGGACTCCCGCGAGCATGCGGGAGTGACGTCTTCACGGCTCCGGCCACCAGGGGCGTTGCTAGGAGGCAAAAAGACCAGGGGCTTCAGCCTGAAGTCCAGGGCTGGCACGGGGGGCGGTAGTGGCACTGGGTTTTTTTGGTGGCTGGGCGGTGGGGTTGTGCGGTGGGGGGTAAGCTCACTTGCTGGTTGCTGCCTGGCTTACCAGTGCCCATCAATGCTGACCACTAAACTCTCCTATCTGACATACCTACACTGACCTACCTGACATACACTGACCTATCTGACACATACATGACTGACATACATGACTCACAGCACCAGAGCCCGCGAACCCGGAAGAGACGCAGAGGCAACATGTCAGCTCCCTCAGCGATGACAGGCGGCAGTGCAAGAGCTTTGTTCTAAGGTAAGTATTTCATAATGAGCTAGTATGCGGTGCATACTAGCTCATTATACCTTTGCCTTACAGTTTTTTTTTTTTTTTATTTCCTAAGGCATACAACTGCTTTAAGGCTTAGTTCACATGGAGCCATGAAGCGATTATATCTGTCCCACATGCAGGGCCGTGTTTTATCGATGCAAGGTAATGCGATTTCCTGAACTCACACAGACTGAGTTCGGGGACCTGCATGCACCCACATGGATGTCATATTGGGAGACAGTGTTGGTGTCGGTGCAGCCCCTGTGTCCCAACACACAAAAATAAGGCCAGGTTCACACATATCCGGCTGCGGTTTACAGTCCACTGTCCTGTGCGTTTGTGTTCACCAGTTCAGGTGTGATTCAGGTGCAAATTTTTCCCTGAATTCGCACCTGAATCCGACCCAAAAACACACAGGACCCTTTTCAAATTCGCACCTTAGCTGCCCAGGACATGTGTAAACTGAATCCATTGAAGGCCGGTCACACTCACATGTTACGCAAATTGGATGAGGCGTGAAACGCACCCAATTCGCATATATGCGAACCTAGCCTGAGGCTGCCGGCATGGGGATGCATGTAACACATGGGCATCCCCGTGTCAGTAAAACACGGCCCTACACATTGCACAGATGTAAAAGCCCCATATGAACAAGGCCAAAAGTAAAGGAATATATTATTTATACTGTATTTTATAATATCAAAGTGGTTGTAAAGACTTAAGTTTTTTTACTTTCATGCATTCTATGCATTAAGGTAAAAAAACCTTCTGTGTGCAGCAGCCCCCCTAATATCTGAGCCCCATTGCACAATGTTCCTCAACTCTCTGGGCACTCTCCCTCCTAATTGGCTGAGACAGCAGTGGGAATCATCGGCTCCCGCTGCTATCAATCACAGCCAGTGAGCCAATGAGGAGAGAGAGGGGGCTAGACCGAGCCGCTGCTCTGTGTGTGAATAGACACACAGAGCAGCGGCTCGGGCGCGAGCTTGCTTAGGTTCCCCCTAAGCAAGCTGTTGGCTGTGGGGCCACTCATTAGGAGGGAGGGGTCTGGAGCACCGACGGGGGACCTGAGAAGAGGAGGATACAGGCTGCTCTGTGCAAAAACTGCTCAGAGCCGGTAAGTATTAAATGTTTATTTTTTTTTAAATGCCTTTAATATCGCTTTTTTATATAGTATATATATTTGAGGTATTAGGCTACATTCATAAATCTGTATGTACTATCCCTCCAATAAGACCCCCCACCTTGCTGGAACGGTCTGCTGGGTATGGGGGTGCTAAGAGCATGGCACTAACAGCATTGGGCAGTAGTGCTTTGGAGAGGGTAACCTCTTTTTGGGGTAACTTCTCTGCTAAATGCTAAAGGTAGAACAGGCTGGTATTAACATGGCAGAAGGATGTCTGCTTAGCTGCTCTCTTTTAATGTACACTTTTGCCCATCATTTCCAATTATCAGGTATACATTTACCCTATCTTATATGAATAGGTTTGATGTGACATAAATGTCAGATGAATGAGTGGCCTGTGAAAATGTACTGTAAAATACTGATTGGCATAGATACTAATGAACGTTTTATATCTTTACCTCATTGTATAAAGATGATGAAAAATAGACCAAACACCTAGGATTAAAGTTTATTTCTACTCAAAACTGTCTCTATTACTTGTGTATATAGAAAGGAAAATTTAGAACTTCTGTCTGGCTTTTATTGCTGTCAGAGTGTCCATTGACTTACCTAAACCTTCTTTATTTGTCTTGGTGACCATTGTCACTGGGATAGAAAATGAGACGTAAAATGCAAAATGTTATGGTTGTCACTTAACCTCCCAGGCAATATTCCCGAGTGTGGCTCGGGGTGAATTTTCAGTACCAAGGGCGGTAGCCCCGAGCCACACTCGGGATTGCATCGCAGTAACCTGGTACAGGTAATTTACCTTGTCCCCAGGATCCTGCAATGTCCCCCCCGCTGTGTCCTCCACTGGGTCATCCGCCTGATTCATCAATGTTCTGGGCTCCATTCCCTGCGAGCGTCGCGACGCATGGGGGCGGGGCTGGCGGGAATTTAAAAAAAGTACACAAAACATAACACATACAATACACTATAATTTGTAAGATCACATTACTGTATCAAATCATTTCACATCCCTTTTGTCCCCAGTGCTTTGTCCAATGCCCTGCCTGCACTTTTATATTATATATACTGTTCTTTTTGCTTGGAAACTTGAGATTTTCCATAGCAACCAAAAAACGTCCCTTTACACCAAAAGTGATTTTAGACCAGCTAGAAAACAACGATAGTAAATAAGAATCACTTGCAGAATTGAGCGATAGTGATTTGTGGGGAAATTTGTCATCAGACACTGAAAGTGACAATTCTGCGACTGAGCACATTTAATTTTTTTTTATTTGATTACATTATTGAATAAAATGTATTATTATATTATTTTTTTTTATGGTTATTTATTATATTATAATTTATGATTTCATGTTTCGAACTTTATCATACCCGGGATGTCTACTAGACTCTTGTTTGGACAGATTTAAGTGAGTTATTCCTAAGAATTACAGGCCTACAATTTAAAACAACAAATTTGCATGCAAAACAATTGTACCGCTTTGACATTCAAAAATCTAAAATAATCATACCGCCAGGGAGGTTAAACAGGTGAGTGGAAATCTTCAAATGGAGACTTCTGTTCTAATGGCACTTTTTATCACCAGTCTCTAGGACTGAAGCTACCAGAAACTTTACCAATAAAATACAAAAAAAAAATGTCAGAGTTTTAAATTATTTCCTACTCTCTTAAAATTTTTCAGTATATTGAGCAGACGGAAACATCAGACAGACTTTACGTTACCCAAAAAAAAAAAAAAAAAAAGTTAAAAATATATAACTTTTATTGTATACAATTTATTATAATGTAGAGTAATGAAAGTCTATGTAAAACTTCACCTTGTAAAACAACCCATTCAGTTTAATAGAAATGAAAGGCAAAACATTTGCATATAGATATAAAAAAAACATTATAATCACCTCCCACCCCCCCTTTTTTTTTTTTTATAAGTGATCACATACTCTCAGCTACACAGGGAGCTGGGGGAGGAGAAACAACAGAACACGGAACTTTCCAGCGAATGGCTGTGCAGGGGGAGCATGTAAGCAGAAGTATGGCACAGCTGTGCTCACTTGCCCAGTGTGGTCAGTTTTGATAGGGAAAAAAGAGGGACTGGCAGGAGCACCAGGGATTTCACATAAAGGAAGCAATACAAATAAAAAGGATACTTTTTCATACAGGAACAGGACACTTTTTTCATACAAGAACGTGGTACACCAGGCACATACACTTTATTGTCAAAAGTATTGGGACACCTGCCTTTACACGCATCCCAGTCTTAGTCCTATTTTTACCACCTCCCAACTATTAGCGTAGATTAACCCCTTCATGCCAACTGTACGCAAATATGCGGCCCCACTGCACTGGGCTTTTTTCCATGAGGCCGCATATTTACATATCTCCCTTTGTGCTGGGAATGTGCCACACGGAGGGTCTCACCAAGAGCACTGGGCCCCATTTTAACGCTCGGGACCTGGAACAGCTGGTTCTGGGTCACCTGATCGCTGTGGTAGCCTCTGATTGGTTATCACAGTGATCAGTCAGTGTGAAGCCCGCCCCTGGGTTTCCTATCTCTGTGAATGGACGAGAGAGATATTGTATCAGAGAAAAAAAAAAGTGTGTAAAGAAAGAAAAAATTAAATAATTGACCCAAACACTAATGCCCTGTACACACCGTCGGACATTGATCGGACATTCCGACTAAAAAACCCATGGATTTTTTGAGACGGATGTTGGCTCAAACTTGTCTTGCATACACACGGTCACACAAAGGTGTCGGAAAATCCGATCGTTCTGAACGCGGTGACATAAAACACGTATGTCAGGAATACAAACGGGGCAGTAGCCAATAGCTTTCGTCTCTTAATTTATTCTGAGCATGCGTGGCACTTTGTGCGTTGGATTTGCATACACACGATCGGAATTTCCAACAACGGATTTTGTTGTCGGAAAATTTTATATCCTGCTCTCAAATGTGTGTCGGAAATTCCGATGGAAAATGTGTGATGGAGCCTACACACGGTCGGAATTTCCGACAACAAGGTCCTATCACACATTTTCCATCGGAAAATCCTATCGTGTGTACAGGGCATTAGGGTTAGTGTTTGGGTCAAGGTAAGGGTCAAATATCAGGGTCAGTATTTTTTGGACAGGGTTTTTTTTTTCTCTCTTTAATTAGTATTAGTGTCAGTTAGGGGTTGATTTACTAAAGCCAAATAGACTGTGCACTTTGCAAAGTGCTTTTGCACTCTGTAAGTGCAGTTGCTCCAGAAGTTAGTAATTGAGGTAAAGCTCCACTTTGCAAAGAATACCCAATCATGTGCCAGGAAAATTTAAAAAAACTGCATTTTTGCTTGCACATGATTGGATGATTGAAGTCAGCAGGGCTTCTACTCATTTACTAAACTTTGGCACAACTGCACTTTGCAAAGTGCACAGTCTATTTGCCTTTAGTAAATCAACCCCTTAGTGTCAGTGTGTTTTAGGTAGGATTAAAAAAAGCAAAATGTACACTATTGTTTCTGGGCTGTACTACAGGTACAAACAATTAACATACACCTATGTGGTATCCCTGCAATTGTTAGGAGTAGGAGAATTTATTTTGGGTTGTTCTTTGGTGGTAGGTTATGGTAGTAGCAAGAAATATACAGCTAAATTTACATTTTTTTTTACTATTTTGGGCCAGTTTTCCTTTGATAATAAAAGAAACTAAAGAGATATCCATTACCATTTACCACCAAATGAAAGCCCAATTTATCCTGAAAAAAACAAGGTATAATCCACCTGGATACACATAGTAGTTGTGATGATATGTTTTACTAACACATTTCAAAAATGCAATAACGGGGCTTAGGCATTTATTATTATTATTATTATTATTATTATACGAGATTTATATAGCGCCAACAGTTTACTCAGCGCTTTACAATGTATAAGGGGGACAACACAATTACAGTACAATACAAAAGGTACAGGAGGGCCCTGCTCGTAGAGCTTACATTCTAAAAGGGAGGGGGTGGTGGTACAAAAGGTAATAGCTGCAAAGAATGATTTGATGGGGGTGGAATTTGGAATTGTTTTAGCCTTGGGTACGAAGAGGCACATTTATAAAGCAAGGAATGTGATTTTCACCAAACAATGAAATGATTGTAAGATCGCAGTGAATGTCAGGTTAGTGAATTGGTCAGATTTGCTGCTTTAAAAATATGCTCATTTCAATTACAGGTGAGAAAGCATTGCATTTTTATTTCAACTACTTTTAAAAGTTTCAGTAACAAAAATAAAAGCCCCCTTTATTAATGACCGTATTGTTCAATGACACACTACCCTAAAAGTATTATATTATGACCACTGTATGCACATAATGTATGCAGTTATAGCATTCGGTATGCGGATTTCTATTTTTATTTTTTCATATTTTAATTTAGATTTGCATCTACAATATCTAACAAAAGTGAGTACACCTCTCACATTTTTGTAAATATTTTATTATATCTTTTCATGTGACAACACTGAAGAAATGACACTTTGCTACAATGTAAAGTAATGAGTGTATAGCTTGTATAACAATGTAAAATAACTCAACACACAGCCATTAATGTCCAAACCACCGGCAACACCCCTAAGTGAAAATGTCCAAATTGGGCCCAAAGTGTCCATATTTTGTGTGGCCACCATTATTTTCCAGCACTGCAGGACTTCCCCTGAAGGATGACAGGTAGGATACTGGTTACAGGAACAGCAAAAGTGATTTCCAAACACAGGATCAGCAGACTGGGGAGCAGACAAGTGTGCAGAAAGTGGAGGTGCAGGCAGGTAAAAGGAAGAGATGCAAAAGCTAAATGCTGGTCCATGGTTGAGCAGCTGGGTCAGCAGCTGGTGGGTCGATTTAGGTACAGAATCAGTAGCAGGTGCAAATTCAGGTTCCAGGCCTGGGTCGGTATCAGACAAGTAGATCTTGAGCAAGAGGAGTAGGTGGAAGCGCGTTGGTGGTGCAAGCCATGGTAGGTAAAGGCAGATAACAGGAGCAGATCAAGACAAGCTGGGTCAAAATCAAAAAATACCGGACACAGGTACCACTGAAGACAAATCAGCACCAGTCATGTGCAGTTATCCAGTTTAAATAGTGTTCACACACACTTTTATGTATGCATTTGAGCACAAACTAATTAACACCTGTGCACCGATGCTCACACAATGTCAACTCTTTTGATGACATGACCTTTCATACACATGTAGCACCCTGTAGTGTGCTAGTAAGTTAGTACAGGTACATTTATTGAATGACTCATGGTAAGTGTGAATCTGGAATCTGGGTTTACTGAAGGTGAGGTTGGAGGACTCAGAGGCAGGTCTTTGGTGCCTCCCCCTAGTTTTGGGAATTTCGAGAAACTGCTAGAAGTTAGAGGGCGGAGGCCAGGAGGGTTGATCTGCATTCTTAGGTGAGCTTGGCCAATTGCTGGGCAGTAGGCCTGGCAGGCCCTTAAATATGGACGAGTCATGCCAGCAGGGGAGCCTGGTGGAAGATGGAGTGCTGAGTACACTGTCGTGGCCTTGGAGGAGAGCCCCTGGTTTGGGGGGGCTCTGCCTTAGGTTGGAGCTCGGGCTGGCTTATGAGGATCCTGACAGCAGTGCGGTTTGAAAGGAATCTTGCCTAAGAAGCAGCAGGGAGCAAGGAGGACAGTGTGAGCACATCAGCACACCTGGGGATGAGTCTGCCACATGTAGCAAGCCTTTCTGAAGGACAATGTTGTAATTCACGCTTCCTGTCCCTTGCCCTGGGAGATCTTCGGAGCAGCTGGGTGGGCTGCTCCGATCCCAGATCAATGTCTTATGACTAAGGCCTTATAGGCTGAAACACGTCAACTGACTTAATCTGCGTTTGTTCACTGTGGATATTTAATAAAATTTGAAGAGCAACAACCAGAGTGCGTATCATTTTTTCAACATTACTCTACTCGAGCGACTGTGGATCGAGCACCTGGGAGCTCTGCTATCTATGTGGTGTATGGGTAGTAGCACTGACTTTTCTGTTTTTACTTGGGATCAATGTCTACAGAGAAGTGGGAGAAACTCCTGGATGTTGCTTACTACACAAGTGCTTTCTAAGGTACTGAGCGTTCCTAGTCTTTTTGCATTTTTCACCTTTAGAGACTGCCAGTGTCCAGAAGGTAGAACAGTTCAAGATCCCGTACATAGGGGGGAAGTTGTCCCTGGTTATTTGTTTCAGTCAAGCTGGGCATCCCATAATTTCTATTCCCCTTCCAAGTTATAACCCCTAATAAAAGAACAAAAGCCAAGCTCAAAAATTGTTCCTTGTGTCTGGAGAAAGTGTGGAAAATGCCTGTTGCCTGGCTGTTCAGGAGTGGGGAACCCAGTCATCTGCAACCCCTGCAGGGGTGGTGCTACACACAGACATGGCTGTGTAAATTTCAGAACTATATAGACAGAAATGAAAATCCTTTACATGGTAAAACAGCTCCTATGTGTATATTCCATATTTGTATTTAGCTGTTTGCTTGGAATTCAATTTTGTGGTTGTAAACCTCTGGCATGAACAATTAGCAAAACATATCCTTCTATAGTGTGTATTTGGCTCAGTTGTGCCTCAAAAACTGTGCATGTTTCCCTATGAGATTGTGTGTGTGTGTGTGGGGGGGTGTCCATTCCGTCCACTCAGGTCTCAGATTACACTCAGCTCTCCTTCCTGAGCTGTGCAGTGTGTGATGTCAGGTCCTCGCTTGACTCTGCAAGCTTAGAAAAGCTGTGTAACTTCTGGATTTTATACATGTGGGCGGGGGTGCGGTCATGTGACCAATCAAACGTTAAGGGAGTCCCCCGACTCAGAGATGAACATCCTGAGTGTAACCTTGATGCAAACCTCCTCTAAACAGTGCTTTTGTCTCATGTTAGTACACATTTGTAACAGATGTATGGTTGCAAGGAGGGATGTGCAGTTCAGCACTCTCTGGCACCACAATCCCAGTAACAGAGCGAGGTCCCGCCGAGCACCTAGCGGGCCTCGTGACTTGGTCTTATGGATCTCTGTGACGTGTATTCCGGTCCAGGAGCCACCAGACACCAACCGTTTGGGAGGGAGCCAGGTTACCGACCCCCCTCGCTACCACAGGACCCATTACTTTACTAGGTACTGCCCCGACTGGTTAGTTACCCATGGAAACTACTCTCCTCCTTGTCTGGCCAAGGTAACCCTTCTGTAGTGTTACTCTTCATGCCCCTTAGTGCAGTTACAGACCCAAGTTTATTTGATATAGCAAACCCAGCATGCACCCCTTAAATAACTTCAGACCAGGCTCAGGACGGTCCAACGATTTTACTAGTAGAGAGAGTTTACGAGTGAGAGCCCCCCCGTGTGTCAGACCTCCCTATGTCAGAGCCCCCTGTGTGACAGAGCCCCCTGTGTGAGAACCCCCTGTGTGTCAGACCTCCCTGTGTGAAAGCCCCCCTGTATGAGAACCCCCTGTGTGAGAACCCCCATGTGTCAGACCTCCCTGTGTGAGAGCCCCCTGTGTGTCAGACCTCCCTGTGTGAGAGCCCCCCTGTGTCAGAGCCCCCTGTGTGAGAACCCCCATGTGTCAGACCTCCCTGTGTGAGAGCCCCCCTTATGTCAGACCACCCTGTGTGAGGGCCCCCCGTGTGTCAGACCTCCCTGTATGAGAGCCCCCCATGTGTCAGAGCCCCCTGTGAGAGAACCCCCCATGTGTCAGAGCCCCCCCTGTGTCAGAGCCCCCCTGTGTGTGAGAGCCCCCCCCCCTGTGTGTGAGAGCCCCCCATGTGTCAGAGTCCCCCGTGTGTCAGAACCCCCCGTGTCTCAGACCTCCCTGTGTGAGAGGCCCCCTGTGTCAGTGCCCCCTATGTCAGAGCCCCCCGTGTGTCAGACCTCCCTGTGTGAGATGCCCCCGTGTGTCAGACCTCCCTATGTGACAGCCCCCCCCGTGTGTCAGAGCCCACCCGTGTGTCAAACCTCCCTATGTGAGAGCCCCCCGTGTGTGAGGGCCCCCTGTGTGTCAGATCTCCCTGTGTGAGGGCCCCTTGTGTGTCAGACCTCCCTGTGTGAGGGCCCCCTGTGTGAGAACCCCCCCGTGTGTAAGAGCCCCCCTGTGTGTGGGAGCCCCCATGTGTCAGAGGCCACTGTGTGTCAGAGCCCCCCCTGTGTGAGAGCCCCCATGTGTCAGACCTCCCTGTATGAGAGCCCCCCATGTGTCAGACCTCCCTGTGTCAGAGCCCCCCCGTGTCTCAGATCTCCCTGTGTGAGAGCCCCCCATGTGTCAGAGCCCCCCCGTGTGGGAACCCCCTGTGTGTCAGACCTCCCTATGTGACAGCCCCCCCGTGTCAGAGCTCCCCCGTGTGTCAGACCTCCATATGTGAGAGCCCCCCGTGTGTATCAGATCTCCCTGTGTGAGAACCCCCCGTGTGTAAGAGCCCCTCTGTGTGTGGGAGCCCCCCATGTGTGAGAGCCCACCGTGTGTCAGAGCCCCCCCTGTGTGAGAGCCCACCGTGTGTCAGACCTCCCTGTGTGAGAGGCCCCTGTGTGAGAACCCCCGGTGTGTAAGAGCCCCCAATGTGTCAGAGCCCACCGTGTGTCAGAGCCCCGTGTGAGAACCCCCCGTGTGTGTCAGACCTCCCTGTGTGAGAGGCCCCCTGTGTCAGAGCCCCCCCATGTGTCAGACCTCCCTATGTGACAGCCCCCGTGTGTGAGGGCCTCCTGTGTGTCAGATCTCCCTGTGTGAGGGCCCCCTGTGTCAGAGCCCCTCACGTGTCAGAGCGTGTCCTGCTCATTCTCTTTCCCATGTTGACTTCAGACAGCAGAGCAGAAAGTAGAGGAGTCCAGTGTGCTGAAGTGTGGGGAATGCTGGATCCTGTTTTCCATAGGTTAGTGAGTTTGGCTTCAACTTGTTAGTGTATCTAAATCCTCTAGTACATCTAACACTATCCTCCTACCCAGACTGACCATGCCGCTGTATGCTGTGCCTCCTGTGCTCCTTTATCCAGATTGGATGCATTCTAATACAGGAGGTGTGCCACTGGCCAGATCACCAGGTGAAAACAGAGGGGAAAAGCCTAAAATAAAACTAATGCAGCCACCACATCTAATGATTGTTAATCTGCAATATATAACTTTTTTGGTATTATACCAGTCCCCAGTTCATGTACACTAAAATATTGTAGATTATCTGAACAAGCACTAAAAGAAATGGAACCTCTCTACCCTAAAAAACCTTCAGTCATTTTATCATCTTTCCATCTATAAAATCTTCTGCCCTTGTTGTTTTACCTTTGGATAGTAAAACATTTTTTCTGCCAGTAAATACCTTATACAGAACACTTCCTGTTTGTCAGGCTTATGACATCATGCACAGTTCTCTCTCTCACTCTTGTGAGAGTTTGCCAGGAAGGCAGGGGGGTGAGTCCTAAGAGAGCCAATGAGAGCTGCAGAGCTGGGGGCGTGCCAGGTAGTGAACAGGCAACAGGTTCAGCTGCCAACAGTTAAAATGGCTGCAGCCAGGCTCAGTGGAGGGAGATTTCTGCAGCATATTTGGCAAGTACAGAATCACAGTATATATAAAATAATATGCAAAGTTGTTGGAGTGAAGCTTCAGAATGGCAAAGATGTTTTTATTACATAGATGTGAGCAGACTGCAGTACCTCTTTAAGGCTGCAATCGTGCTATGACACTGTGGTCTAACAGGCATTTTTCTGTCTTTTACTAGATTTTATTGTGCATTTTACTGCATTTTTGTGTGTTTTGCCAAGTTATTATCACAGTAATACAAAACATAAAGATGTAGTAACATTCATGCTAAAGGCAGAGCAGCGCATACAGGCTTTGCACTAAAATGCAACAATTTTTCCACTACAAATGGACAAACCTGTTCAAAGAACTAGCAACTTGAGCTACTAGTTCAAGACAAACATATGTTTGGAAACAAATAGGGCAGTAATGGTGAACATTGGCACCCCAGATGTTTTGGAACTACATTTCCCATGATGCTCATCTGCACTGCAGAGAACATAAGCATCATGGGAAATGTAGTTCCAAAACATCTGGGGTGCCAAGGTTTGCTATCACTGAAATAGGGCAATTACACAAGGAATGGGGATTCTTTTCTTTGAACAAAGGGAGGTTGATTTAATAAAAGCAAATAGACTGTGCACTTTGCAGCTGCAGTTGCACTCTGCAAGGGCATTTGCTCGAACGCTTAGTAAATGAGGTGAAGCTTCACTTTGCAAAGAATACCCAATCACATGCAAGGAAAATTTTAAAAACAGCATTTTTTTCTTGCACATGATTGGATGATGGAAGTCAGCAAAGCTCCGCCTCTTTTACTAACCTCTGGAGCAAATGCCCTTTGCAGAATGCAACAGCACTTGCAAAGTGCACAGCCCGTTTGCCTTTACCGTAGGGCTGGGGAAAAAATCGATTCAAATCTTGAATTGAGTTGAGAGGTCAAATCGATTCAAAATTTAAGCAAACCGGTTTTTTTAGATTTTTTTTTTTTCACCGTGCTGGTCCTGAGGAGCTGCGGGCAGGAGTTTTTAGGCGAGGCCACGGCTTCGGCCTAGTCCGCGAGGCCAGACAGCGCGGACTAGGCTGAAGCCGCGGCCTCGCCTAAAAAAACCTGCCTGCAGCTCCCCATGACCGGCGCTGACACCGCGCTGGTCCTGAGGATCTGCAGGCAGGAGTTTTTAGGGGATACCGCGGCATGGGCCTAGTCCGCGAGGCTGGAAGCCGCGGCCTCGCCTAAAAACTCCTGCCCGCAGCTCCTCAGGACCGGCGCGGTGTCCAAAAAAAAAATCAAATCGTGAATCGAGTTTTTTTTAAAGAAAATCGCTGATTTTTTTTTTTTTAGAAAATCTCCCAGCCCTACTTTACCGCATAGGGTTTCCCTATGGTTGGGGAATTTGGAATATTTATTTTTTTCACCAAACTGTTAATATGCTGGGCAAATTCAATATTCACTCACCAGCAGAGTGGATTTCCCATGGCCTGCTTATTTTCATTTATCCGCTGCGGTTTTGGTAAAATCCTTAGCGGTTAGGATTCAATAAAGCATCAGTAAATAATTGTTGAATACCAGTTCTTGCATAGCAAAGTCCCCTGACATTTATTTAATCCTTCCGGGAGGTATTTCTAAATGTTTTTTTCATTTATGATCTGTGCGATGTTCCGTAGAAGACATTCTGTAGCCTTCACCTACAGTATTTCTCTTCTCATTGCAGGATGATCTCAAAAGCATCTTGTCTCCTGATATTTGGAATCTTCTTCTGTGTCCTTCATCTGTCCGAATGCCAAACTTGGAAAATTTTTAAAACAAAACACATTCTCGATCCTCGTTTAAGCATTGATTGTAATGTTGTCATGCATAAAGACAAGTCCTACAAATCAAAAACGTGTAAGAACAAAAACACATTCATCCGTGATTCTATAAAAAATGTGGAAAATATCTGTAGAGGAGTTGGAAAAAAAGACAAACGGGTAAATAGCACAAGACGTTTCAGGTGTACCACCTGCGTTTGCGCATCCATGTGCAAAGATCGAAATGAATGTTCATACACATCCAGAGAGGCTCAATGTTTGATTGGTGTAACATGTACGAAATACAAACCTGTGCACTTTAATGTCGAATTAGATTGCCAACCCATATTTCTGTATAACACATCGCATACATCCTCCTTTGTGTAACAAACAATATATTCTTCTCCAGGGCTTTTTTTCTCAGAGAAAACGTGTATGAACCCCTCCCTTCTGAGTCAACTTTCATCTCTGCCCCCTACCCACCTCTGAGCACCGTCCCTTGGTTCCACCTCTGAGCACTGTCCCTTGGTTCCACCCCCTACCCACCTCTGAGCACCGTCCCTTGGTTCCATCCCCTACCCACCTCTGAGCACCGTCCCTTGCTTCCACCCCCTACCCACCTCCGAGAACCGTCCCTTGGTTCCACCCCCTACCCACCTCCGAGCACCGTCCCTTGGTTCCACCCGCTACCCACCTCTGAGCACCGTCCCTTGGTTCCACCCCCTACACACCTCTGAGCATCGTCCCTTGGTTCCACCCCCTACCAACCTCTGAGCACCATCCCTTGGTTCCATCCGCTACCCACCTCTGAGCACCGTCCCTTGGTTCCACCCCCTACCCACCTCTGAGCACCGTCCCTTGGTTCCACCCCCTACCCACCTCTGAGCACCGTCCCTTGGTTCCACCCCCTACCCACCTCTGAGCACCTTCCCTTGGTTCCACCCCCTACACACCTCCGAGCATCGTCCCTTGGTTCCACCCCCTACCAACCTCTGAGCACCATCCCTTGGTTTCTCCCCCTACCCACCTCCGAGCACCGTCCCTTGGTTACACCCCCTACTCACCTCTGAGCACCGTTCCTTGGTTCCACCCCCTACCCACCTCCGAGCACCATCCCTTGCTTCCATCCCCTACTCACCTCTGAGCACCGTCCCTTGGTTCCACCCCCTACCCACCTCTGAACACCGTTCCTTGGTTCCACCCCCTACCCACCTCTGAGCACCGTCCCTTGTTTCCAACCCCTACCCACCTCCCTGTACTACCCCTTTTAGAGAATACAGAACCAAGTATAATTTTGTGCTACTAAGTCATTTGTATTTTGTAACCCCAGCAACAATAGACCCCCAACACAACACTAGATCCCCCTCAGCAACAATGAACCCCCCCGAAACAAAATGTCAGGAACAATAAACCCCCAGCAGCAACAACAGATCTCCCAGCAGCCAGCACCAATAGACTCTCCAGCAGCCAGCAGAAATAGACCTCTCCCTCAATAGTAGATTCCTCCCAGCAACAATTGACCCTCCAGCAACATAAGACACCCCTCCCCCCAGCAACAATAGACCCACACACAAAAATAGATCCTCACCAGCGACAAAAGATTCCCTCCATCAGGCAGCATCAATAGACCCTCCAGCACACCCCAGTACTCCATGCCTTAAAATACATCCAGTGCTGGAGGTGCTGAA
Organism: Lithobates clamitans; assembly: GCA_037952925.1. Taxonomy (NCBI): domain Eukaryota; kingdom Metazoa; phylum Chordata; class Amphibia; order Anura; family Ranidae; genus Lithobates; species Lithobates clamitans. The sequence continues at coordinate 693,491 of JBBGZY010000731.1, forward strand.
ACTGCGTTCCCTTGCGTTCTTGCTGAAAAAAAAGCCCTGTTCTTCTCTATATTCATGCAGTATATCTGCCCTGTAAATTCTGTCATGATGACGCTTTGGATTTCCTAGCAACTATTCAACATTATTATCTGATATCCATTGATTTTTATTTCCCCAGTATTATCAAACAAGTTAAAATAAAACTAAAGGCCAAACGTTTTTTCTTTTTTAAGTGTTGGATAGAGTAGAGAGGGATTAGTACACCTGTCATGTTTTTATTGCTATCTCTGCCGCTGTTAGGGAGATTCACCCTCTCCATTTCTCATCAAAAATGAAAGTAAGAGAAAATCCCAAGTTTTGAGTTGTCCCCAGAACAGTAATAGAGGGGAAATCTTCCAATGGGGACACTAGTCCTGATGACCTGAGGGTGGGGGGTTTCCTCAAGTTGCAGGGAACTCTCACTTCCTGTTTTGGCTAGGGGACAGGAAGTGAAGGTAAATCCTCCCAATGGGACACAGATGTCAAAGACTTGGCAGGAGTTATAATCCTCCTTTCCTCTATCCAAAAAAAAAAAAAAAAAGGTTTTGCATATCATTATTCTTTAATGTTGATACACATCCAGATACAGAGGGAAAGAGTAATTTCTCTCGGTGGTATGTTAATTTTATTGGAATTGAAGGGATAGGTTGTGGATGGTTATTTACATATTAAAGAGGAGGTCCAGGCTCCTTCAGAAAAAAATAAAAGTCAGCAGCTACAAATACTACAAATACTGTAGCTACTGACATTTAACCACTAAGGCCCCTTTCACACGTGCGGACAGTATGTCCGTATTTCATCCATCCGTCTTCAGATGAAATACGGACATACATGCATCCCTATTGGATAGCGGGTGTCAGCGGATGAAAATCCCTGCTATGGTCCGATTCTGCAGACGGAGGAAAATCCTAATTTTCTATCCATCTGCAGAGTGGATCGGATGAACACGGACAGACAGTCCATGTTCATCCGATCCCCCCATAGGGGAGAGCGGAGATCTGACAGGGCGGTCCCCCTGAGCAAGCGGATGTTCACGGGGCGGATCATCGCGGATCCGTTCTGTGTGAAAGGACCCTTAAGGACCAGGTCTATTTTTCAAACTTGTTGTTTACAAGTTAAAATCAGTTATTTTTTTTGCTAGAAAATTACTTACATCCCCAAACAATATATATTTTTTTCAGACACCCTAGAGAATAAAATAGTGGTTGTTGCAATACTTTATGTCACACCGTATTTGCGCAGCGGTCTTACAAGCGCAATTGTTTTGGGAAAAAATACACTTTTATGAATTAAAAAATAAGACAACAGTAAAGTTAGCCCAATTTTCTTCTATATTGTGAAAGATAATGTTACGCCGAGTAAATTGATACCCAACACGTCACGCTTCAAAATTGCGCCCTCTTGTGGAATGGCGACAAACTTTGACCCTTAAAAATCTCCTTTGGCGACGTTTAAACATTTCTACAGGTTACCAGTTTTGAGTTACAGAGGGGGGCTAGAATTATTGCTCTCGCTCTAACAATCGCGGCGATAACTCACATGTGTGGTTTGAACACCGTCTTCATATGCGGGTGCGACTGGCGTATGCGTTCGCTGCTGCGTGTGAGCTCGGCGGGATGGGGCACTTTACATTTTACTTTTAATTTATTTTTTTTACACTGTCTTTTAAAAAAAACATTTTGGGTCACTTTTATTCCTGTTACAAGGAATACAAACATCCCTTGTAATAGAAAAAAAGCAGGACAGGACCTCTTTAATGTGAGATCTTTAGTCAAAAAGAACTCAGATCTCATATTTACACTTAAAAGCAATAAAAAAAAAAAAAAAAAAAAAAAAAAAAAAAATATATATATATATATATATATATATGTATATATAAATGTTTTTCAATAAAAAATGTTTTCCCCTTCAATACCATTGGGCAGAAGTAACGTTTGACATCACTTCCGTCATCCAATGGTATGGAGCCGAGCAGGGGGCCATCTTTCCCTCAATGGGAGGCAATTTCTTGAGACATAAACATTGAAGTCCCACCTGGGACCTCCCCTTCTGATGCATTTCACCTGATGATTGGCTTAATCCAAGAGACCAATGAGAGTGTAGGTATCTATAATTTAGCCCTCTTTCAGTAAAACCCATCAGAAAGGGGATGCCCCAGATGGCTTCAATATTTATCTCTCTTGAACAATTAAAATGGTAAAAAACAAAATGTAAGTATATTGCAGGTTATCAATTACTAGATGTGATGGCTGCATTAGTTTTCTCTTTTACATTTTTTTTTTTACATTTTATTTCTACTTTATTTTCACCTGGTAACACGCTTGCTGTATTAGGGTGCCCACATTCTGGATGAAGGAGCAACAGAGACACCTTTGGACAGCAGCATTGCTAATCTAGGGGAGGGGTGTGTTAGATGTACTAGCAGATTTAGATGCACTAACAAATTGAAGCCAAATGCCTTTTCTTTTTGGGATAAAGGTTTTCCATAAAAAAAAAGCCCTTTCAATGGTTTGTCTCACCCCTCTAACTGCTATATCTACAGGACAGCATGTTCTGTTAAAAAATAACAGACTTACTGCCCTGTTCACCAGGTGAAAATGAAAGAAACCCTAAAAAAGAAAACAAATGCAGCCATCACATCTAAGAATCGTAAGGTGCAATATATTAATTGTTTGCCTCTGGGTTTAATACTGCTTTGAATTTTATTGAACACTTTATTTGTTTATAGAGGGTAGCATAGATAAGCGCTGATCCTGAATTGCTTGAAAACTAGAGACACTTAGGATTTTTCTTTTTTTTTTCTTTTGTTATGTGTAGTAAGCAGAAGGTCAAAGTTTTCCATGGCACAAGGCGTCTAACTAAAAACTCAAATAACATGACATTGTTTTCATACATCATTGGGTGAAACGCGTCACACAGTTGAGGGCCCAAATGTGGCTGCAGTGTTTATATCTGCAGAATAATTGACTTTTATTAAACACTGGAATATTTGGCATGGTAGTCTTCACTTATGTAGCTATAAAGGATAGTTTAGACAAACTCACATCCAGAATCTGCACCCACTTGCCTGGAAATTAGAGCCAATGGAGAGGCTTGGGGACGTCCATTGTGGTAAGGGACCATACTAGGTATTCCCTCTCTGAGCCCCTTCTGTGGAGTTTATTAACTTGTATAAAAGTTATATTATAGAAGAACTAAACTGAACTAAACTGAAAATGGGATTTAATTCATTCTGAATATTCAAGGCAAACTCACCCAGTTATCCATCCATGTCTCCATGCTTTAATTTTTTGAGAAATTGCTTTGAAAAACACCCTCTAGTCTAGTATTTCTAGCCACAGCCATCTGGAATAAAGCACATGACTCATGAAGCATTTACTTCCTGGAATCCATCTGCTCTTAGCTCAGGCATGCAGGCAGGAGGGTGTGTTTAGCTGAGGACCCCCCCCCCCCCCCAAGAAGACTCCTGGGATGTATAACATTATTTTGGCCTAGATCAGAAACCAGGAAGCAACTAAATAAATGAAAAAAAAAAGTTTCAAATAAGTAAATACAATATACTTTGATATATATGTAATAATGCTAGCAGCTTATGAAATAAAAATAAATAATGTTGATTGAAAGAGTTTAGTTAAGCATTAAGTCTGTATTTTTAATGTAATGCAATTCAAATATACGATTGTACAAAGTAGCTGTTTTTCTTAGCTGGGTGTACTATTGTATTTTATGGGCATGTCTCAAGAGTTTTCTTTTAAGTTAGGGTTGTATTAGTTGTATTATGTGTTTCTTTGTATTAGTGTGTATCAATAAAATTACACTTTCCCAGCTGTGTGGTTAATTTGTCTTATTTAGAAACCTTCATGGTATGAGAATTTGTAATTGATTCCTAAGTCAGCACACAGTGGTGCCGAAGCTCATGTAAGGATTTAACCACTTCAGCCCTGGAAGATTTGGCTGCTGAAAGACCGGGCCATTTTTTGAGTTTCAGCACTGCGTTGCTTTATCTGACAATTGCACAGTCGTGCGACGTTGCACCCCAAACAAAAAAAGATCAACAATTTTGAAAAAAAGAACACAATATTTTGTACATTTTGCTATAATCAATATCCCCATTTTTTTTTTAAAAAAAGCTAATTTTTTCTCAGTTTAGGCCGATATGTATTCTTCTACATATTTTTGGCAAAAAAAAAAAAAAAATCACAATAAGCGTATATTGATTGGTTTGCGCAAAAGTTATAGCGTCTACAAAATAGGGGATAGATTAATAGCATTTTTATTATTATTATTATTATTTTTTTACTAGTAATGGCAGCGATCTGCGTTTTTTAAATTTTTTTTTTTTCATCGTGACTGTGACATTATGGCGGACACATCGGACACTTTTGACACATTTTTGGGACCATTGGCATTAATACAGCGATCGATGCTTTAAAAATGCACTGATTACTGTAAAAATGTCACTGGCATGGAAGGGGTTAACACTAGGGGGCGATCAAGGGGTTAACTGTGTTCCCTGTTTGTGTTTCTAACTGTAGGGGGAGGGGACTGACTAGAGGGGATGACAGATCGTGGTTCCTACCTATTAGGAAAAAACACGATCTGTCTCTCCGCACAGAACAGATTTGTGTTTACACACACACGTCCCTGTTCTGCTTGTCCGCGCCTCCGGCAACACGCGCGCGCCTGCTATCCCGATCCCGCAAGCCGACGTATAGCTGCGACGGTTCGCGGGATCGTGCCAACCTGCCCCAGTAAAATGACGGCGGCTGGTTGGCAAGCGGTTAAAGACTAAATAAACTTCCTAGTCCTAAACCTGTTTAAGACTCCATTCACACTAAGGCTGGATTCACACTTATGCATTTTTAGTGCTTTTTGCATTTTGCAGATTTGCACTACAGAATGTGTTCCATAGGAAACCATGGTAAATGGACCGTAATGCAAATCTGCAAAATGCAAAAAGCACCAAAACTGCATAGGTGTGAATCCAGCCTTAGGCGTATTTTGATGCATTTTGCATTTTGCAGTAATGCATGGGAATTTTTTAACAGGTTTAATAGGTTCCTATGGAAAGGGTCGGGGACTTTTTTTCATGCAAAATGCAGCATTTTGCATGTAATAGAATTCAACGGACCAGCAGCGTTTTTGATGCGTTTTGCATTTTTGGCATTTTTTTTTTTAGACTGTATACAGTCTAAAAAAAAACTGTAAAAAAAAAATACGCAAAATGCTGTAAAAACGCTGCAAAAACGCTGCTCAAAAACGTGGCAAGCATCACAAAAAAACTCCAAAAACGCTCAAAAGCAACATGCATAAATGTGAATCGAGCCTAAGGCTCCATTCACACTAGCGCATTTTTTGATGCATTTTGCATTTTGCAGAAATGCACGGGAATTTTTTAACATGGGTTCCTATGGAACATGTTCACATCAATGCCTTTTTGTTTCTCTGCATTTTTGGAAAGGGTCGGGGACTTTTTTTCATGCAAAATGTAGCGTTTTGCATGTAATAGAATTCAATGGACAAGCATCAAAAACGCAAGTGCACCGTTTTTGCAGCGTTTTTGATGCGTTTTTGGTGCGTTTTTGATGCGTTTTTGCCGGTTTTTTTTTTTTAGTTTTTTTTTTTTTTAATTTTTTTTAAGACTGTAAAAAAAAATGTAAAAAAAAAAAAAAAACGCAAAACGCAAATCGCGGCTAAATCACGGCAAAAACGCGGCTCAAAAACGTGGCAAGCATCACAAAAAAACCCTCCAAAAACGCTCAAAAGCAACATGCATAGGTGTGAATGGAGCCTAAGGCTCCATTCACACTAGCGCGTTTTTTGATGCATTTTGCATTTTGCAGAAATGCACGGGAATTTTTTAACATGGGTTCCTATGGAACATGTTCACATCAATGCCTTTTTGTTTCTCTGCATTTTTGGAAAGGGTCAGGGACTTTTTTTCATGCAAAATGTAGCGTTTTGCATGTAATAGAATTCAATGGACAAGCATCAAAACGCAAGTGCACCGTTTTTGCAGCGTTTTTGATGCGTTTTTGGTGCGTTTTTGATGCGTTTTTGCCGTTTTTTTTTTTTTTAGTTTTTTTATTTTTTTATTTTTTTTAAGACTGTAAAAAAAAATGTAAAAAAAAAAAAAAAAACGCAAAACGCAAATCGCGGCTAAATCGCGGCTAAAACGCGGCTCAAAAACGTGGCAAGCATCACAAAAAAACCCTCCAAAAACGCTCAAAAGCAACATGCATAGGTGTGAATGGAGCCTAAGGCTCCATTCACACTAGCGCGTTTTTTGATGCATTTTGCATTTTGCAGAAATGCACGGGAATTTTTTAACATGGGTTCCTATGGAACATGTTCACATCAATGCCTTTTTGTTTCTCTGCATTTTTGGAAAGGGTCGGGGACTTTTTTTCATGCAAAATGTAGCGTTTTGCATGTAATAGAATTCAATGGACAAGCATCAAAAACGCAAGTGCACCGTTTTTGCAGCGTTTTTGGTGCGTTTTTGATGCGTTTTTGCCGTTTTTGCCGTTTTTTTTTTTTTATTGTTTTTTTTTTTTTTATTTTTTTTTAAGACTGTAAAAAAAAACTGTAAAAAAAAAAAAAAACAAAAACGCAAAACGCAAATCGCGGCAAAATCGCGGCAAAAACGCGGCAAAAACGCTGCTCAAAAACGTGGCAAGCATGGAAAAAAAAACCTCCAAAAATGCTCAAAAGCAACATGCATAGGTGTGAATCCAGCCTAAGGCCCCTTTCACACTTATACGACTTCAAAGTCGCACGATTTTACCGCGATTTTGCCGCTATTTTACCGCGATTTGGGAGCAGTACTACTTTGCCACGTTTTTGGCATTAACAAATTAAAACATACAGTAGTTGGTATGAATCATAAGGGGAAACTCCACGCCAAGTTTTAAATAAAAAAACTGGCGTGGGTTCCCCCCCAGGGACATACCAGGCCCTTAGGTCTGGTATGAATTGTAAGAGGAACCCCCTACGCCGAAAAATCGGCGTGGGGGTCCCCCCAAAATCCATACCAGACCCTTATCCGAGCACGCAGCCCGGCCGGTCAGGAATGGGGGTGGGGACGAGCTAGCGGCCCCCCCCTCCTGGACCGTACCAGGCCGCATGCCCTCAACATGGGGGGGTGGGTGCTTTAGGGCATGGGGGGCACCCTGCGGGCCCCCCCACCCCAAAGCACCTTGTCCCCATGTTGATGAGGACAAGGGCCTCTTCCCGACAACCCTGGCCGTTGGTTGTCGGGGTCTGCGGGCGGGGGGCTTATCGGAATCTGGGAGCCCCCTTTAATAAGGGGGCCCCCAGATCCCGGCCCCCCACCCTATGTGAATGAGTATGGGGTACATGGTACCCCTACCCATTCACCTAGGGAAATAAAGCATCAATAAAAAATACAGTACACAGGTTTTTAAAATAATTTATTAGGCAGCTCCGGGATCTTCTTCCGACTTCGGGGGTCCTCTTCTGACTTCGGGGGTCTCTCCGGCGTCCGCATCTTCTGCCGGCTCCACCGCTATCTTCTGGCGCTCTTTTGCCAGCGGTGGTCCGGACCTCTGGATCGTCTTCTTCCCTCTTCTCTTCCAGAGATGTTGACACGACGCTCTCTCCAGCCAGAATGGTCTCTGTGCGCTCCGCAACTGACTTATATAGGCGGTGGCCCCGCCCCCTTATGCCGTCACAGTCCCTGGGCATGCTGGGACTGTGACGTTTTAGGAGGCGTGGTCACTGGGTGAGGACCACGCCCCCTTATGACGGCACAGTCCCAGCATGCCCCGGGACAGTGACCTCATAGGGGGGCGGGGCCACCGCCTATATAAGTCAGTTGCGGAGCGCACAGAGACCATTCTGGCTGGAGAGAGCGTCGTGTCAACATCTCTGGAAGAGAAGAGGGAAGAAGACGATCCAGAGGTCCGGACCACCGCTGGCAAAAGAGCGCCAGAAGATAGCGGTGGAGCCGGCAGAAGATGCGGACGCCGGAGAGACCCCCGAAGTCAGAAGAGGACCCCCGAAGTCGGAAGAAGATCCCGGAGCTGCCTAATAAATTATTTTAAAAACCTGTGTACTGTGTTTTTTATTGATGCTTTATTTCCCTAGGTGAATGGGTAGGGGTACCATGTACCCCATACTCATTCACATAGGGTGGGGGGCCGGGATCTGGGGGCCCCCTTATTAAAGGGGGCTCCCAGATTCCGATAAGCCCCCCGCCCGCAGACCCCGACAACCAACGGCCAGGGTTGTCGGGAAGAGGCCCTTGTCCTCATCAACATGGGGACAAGGTGCTTTGGGGTGGGGGGGCCCGCAGGGTGCCCCCCATGCCCCAAAGCACCCACCCCCCCATGTTGAGGGCATGCGGCCTGGTACGGTCCAGGAGGGGGGGCCGCTAGCTCGTCCCCACCCCCATTCCTGACCGGCCGGGCTGCGTGCTCGGATGAGGGTCTGGTATGGATTTTGGGGGGGACCCCACGCCGATTTTTCGGCGTAGGGGGTTCCCCTTAGATCCATACCAGACCTAAGGGCCTGGTATGCCCCTGGGGGGGAACCCACGCCGGTTTTTTCATTTAAAACTTGGCGCAGCGTTCCCCCTCTGGATTCATACCAGACAGCTGTCAGCACTGCCTGTCGCTCATCGGGAAAGGAAAGAAAAGTTTTCCTTTCCCGAATAGGGAGGCCAGGCTTGTGCTTACAAAGTCGTACTGAAGTCGTGTCTATATAATATTCAGGCACGACTTGCATGCTACTTGAGGGTTTAACATTGAGGTCTATGGAGTACAACTCGCATAGAAGTTGGACCAAAGTAGTGCAGGGACTACTTTCAAGTCGGCACGACTTAAAGTCATGCCAATATGAATGGTAGTCATTGAAAATCATGGAGAATGACTTGTCATACGATTTTGCAGTACAAAATCGTGGGACAAGTCGTATAAGTGTGAAAGGGGCCTAAGGCTCCATTCACACTAGCGCGTTTTTTGATGCATTTTGCATTTTGCAGAAATGCACGGGAATTTTTTAACATGGGTTCCTATGGAACATGTTCACATCAATGCCTTTTTGTTTCTCTGCATTTTTGGAAAGGGTCAGGGACTTATTTTCATGCAAAATGCAGCGTTTTGCATGTAATAGAATTCAATGGACAAGCATCAAAAACGCAAGTGCACCGTTTTTGCAGCGTTTTTGATGCGTTTTTGGTGCGTTTTTGCTGTTTTTTTATTTTTTAATTTTTTTTTTTTTAATTTTTTTTAAGACTGTAAAAAAAAATGTAAAAAAAAACAAAAAAAAAAAAACGCAAAACGCAAATCGCGGCAAAATCGCGGCAAAAACGCGGCTCAAAAACGTGGCAAGCATGAAAAAAAAAACCTCCAAAAACGCTCAAAAGTAACATGCATAGGTGTGAATCGAGCCTAAGGCTGGATTCACACCTATGCAGTTTTAGTGCTTTGTGCATTTTGCAGATCTGCACTACAGTCCATTTAGCATGGTTTCCTATGGAACACGTTCTGTAGGGCAAATCTGCAAAATGCAAAAAGCACTAAAAATGCCTAGGTGTGAATCCAGCCTAAGGCTCGATTCACACCTATGCATGTTGCTTTTGAGCGTTTTTGGAGGTTTTTTTTCATGCTTGCCACGTTTTTGAGCAGCGTTTTTGCCGCGTTTTTGCCACATTTTTGCCGCGATTTTGCCGCGATTTGCGTTTTGCGTTTTTTTTTTTTTACAGTTTTTTTTTACAGTCTTAAAAAAAATGAAAAAACAAAAAAAAATGAAAAAAAAAACAAAAAACAAAAAACAGCAAAAACGCATCAAAAACGCACCAAAAACGCATCAAAAACGCTGCAAAAATGGTGCACTTGCGTTTTTGATGCTTGTCCATTGAATTCTATTACATGCAAAACGCTGCATTTTGCACGAAAAAAAGTTCCTGACCCTTTCCAAAAATGCAGAGAAACAAAAAGGCATTGATGTGAACATGTTCCATAGGAACCCATGTTAAAAAATTCCCGTGCATTTCTGCAAAATGCAAAATGCATCAAAAAACGCGCTAGTGTGAATGGAGCCTTAGGGCCAGTTTACACCAGATGCAGTTCCGTGTGCTTTTTTTCTGCATTAAAAATACATGCACAGTGTTTTCCATGTATTTCAATGGCTTTAGTTTACACCAATGCAGTCAGTTTCAGTCAGTTTCTGCACTGGCTGGAACTGACTGCATTGGTGTGAACTAGAGCCATTGGAACTGCACGAATCTGCATGCTGACTGGCTCACGCCGATATACGACGGCAGAATGGCACGTACAGGCATATTAACGTACCTGTACGTTGCCCTTCAAGAAGTAGTTTGTGGGCGCGCCCATCGCGAGCTCCGTGAGTGTGATCGTGGGTCCCGCGGACTCGATGTCTGCGGGGATACCCGCGATTGTCTCACGGAGAGGGAACAAGCATTAAGCATTATGTAAACAAGCATTTCCCCGTTCTGCCTAGTGACAGCACACTGATCACAGCTCTCTGTAATCGGGAGCGTGATCAATGATGTGTCACACATAGCCCCTCCCCACAGTTAGAATCACTCCCTAGGGCACACTTAACCCCTACAGCGCCTCCTAGTGGTTAAGCCCTTCACTGCCGGTCACATTTACACAGTAATCAATGCATTTTTAATCGCAGTGATCGCTGTATAAATGTGAATGGTTCCAAATTAGCGCCAAAAGTGTCCAATCTGTCTGCCATAATGTCGCAGTCATGATAAAAATCGTTGATCACCGCCATTACTGGTAAAAAAAAAAATATATTAATAAAAATGCCATAAAACTATCCCCTAATTTGTAGATGCTATAACTTTTGCACAAACCAATCAATATACGCTTATTGCGTTTTTTTTTTAACCAAAAATATGCAGTTGAATATGTATCGGCCTAAACTGAGGAAAAAAAATGTTTTTTAATATATTTTTTGGGGATATTTATTATAGCAAAAAGTAAAAAATAATGTGTTTTTTTTCAAAATTGTCGCTTTTTTTTTGTTTAAAACTAAAAAACGCAGAGGTGATAAAATACCACCAAAAGAAAGCTCTATTTGTGGGGAAAAAAACAATGTCAATTTTGTTTGGGAGCACGACTGCGCAATTGTCAGTTAAAGCGACGCAGTGCTGAATCGCAAAAAGTGCTCTGGTCTTTTGCCAGCCAAATGGTCCGGGGCTGAAGCGGTTAAAAAAAAGCAAAAAAAAAAAAACTTCTTATTCCTGTGTAGTAAGCATAGGGTTAAAATGTTTCATGTCACAAGGTGCCCAACCAAAAAACTGAAATGGCAAGGCAATTTAAACCACAGTGGAAAAAACAAGTCAAGTCCCAACACCTATAAACCACATTTCTAACTGCTCTGTATGTCAGTCAGGTCATACATAGAATAAAGCTCTTTGCTTAAAGCTCAAAGGACTGCTTAAGACACAATGCGACTTTGGGCTGAAATTCTATTTCTCATCTTTCTACAAAAAGGTTAGTAAATTTCACTTTTAGCTCTATGTTTTGAAAAAAAATCAGAGAAATGTGGACTATTAGGTGGACAAATCACCTGCTCAGCCTGTATAATGCCTCTTTCACACGGGCGGCTGTTCTGCCACTGTTAAAAGCATGTTTTGTTATTTTGAAATTCAGAGACTCCAGGCACATCGATCACTTGCAGTTGCGATTAGCTGTGTTTTCGTGCATTTACATGCAGCTGCGTTTAGCTGCGTTGGAACGTTCTTGCCATTTCTGATGTACTTCCTGTTGTTTTTCTTTCCTTGTTGCCGCTGCTATCCGCAGGAGAAATAGTACACTGCCATTACCTGCAGTTATGTGCAGATAGCTGCAATAAATCGCTCCTGGACACAGTCAAATTTATTTTTTCTAACTGCACAAAACCCCAATGTAATGAAACCGTTGCTAAATGCAGTGTGTGAATGGAGCCATAGGAAAGCATTGTGTGAGTTTAGCTGCTGTAGATGACTTGATCAATCCTCAGCTAAAAGCTGAATTCTATCCGCCCGTGTGAAAGGGGCCTAACACTCCCCATAGTTTTCAAATGACAGTCTCCCAAATAGTTAATTTTTAGCCACGTTTAGCCATTACCTCCCAACTTTTTGAGATGGGAATGAGGGACGCCTATAAGCAAAAGTATGCAGGCATAGGACACACCCCTTGCCACGCCCCCTTAAAGGAGAATTGTACAAAAAAAAAAACAAGATTGGTTAAACCCACAAGTGCTTTTTTTTACCATTACTATTCCTTTATATTGGCTTTTGGAATTTACAAATGCAGCAGTTTAGAAATCAGATGAAAGGTTTAGCACTGGAAAACACTTTTTAACCACTTGACCACTGGGCACTTAAACCCCCTTCCTAACCAGACCAATTTTCAGCTTTCGGTGCTCTCACATTTTGAATGACAATTACTCAGTCATGCAACACTGTCCTTTTTTTCACACAAATAGAGCTTTCTTTTGGTGGTATTTAACCACCGTTGGGTTTTTTATTTTTTGCGCTATAAAAGAGAAAAGACTGAAAATTTGGTAAAAAAATGAAATTTTCTTTGTTTCCGTTATAAAATTTAGCAAATTTAGTAATTTTTCTTTGTAAATTTTGGCCACAATTTATACTGCTACATATCTTTGGTAAAAATAAGTACAAATCGGTGTAAATTATTTGGTCTTTGTAAAAGTTATAGAGTCCAAAAGCTATGGTGCCAATATCTGAAAATTGATCATACCTGAATTACTGACGGCCTATCTATATTCTTGAGACCTTAACATGCCAGAAAAGAACAAATACCCCCCAAATGACCCCTTTTTGGAAAGAAGACATTCCAAGGTATTTAGTAAGAGGCATGGTGAGTTTTTTGAAGTTGTCATTTTTTCCCACGATTCTTTGCAAAATCAAGATTTTTTTTTTCTTTTTTTTTTTTTTCCACAAAAATGTCATATTAGCAGGTTATTTCTCACACACCGCATATGCATACCACAAATTACACCCCAAAACACATTCTGCTATTACTCCTGAGTATGGCGATACCACATGTGTGAGACTTTTACACAGCGTGGTCACATACAGAGGCCCAACATGCACGGAGCACCTCCAGGCGTTCTGGAGCACACAGGCCAATTCTGACATTTCTCTCCTACATGTAAAAATCATCATTTGTTTGCTAGAAAATTACATAGAACCCCAAAACATTATATATGTTTTTTTTAGCAAAGACCCTAGAGAATACAATGGCGGTTGTTGCAACTTTTTATCTTGCACGGTATTTGCGCAGCAATTTTTTTAAAGCTTTTTTTGGGGAAAAAAAACAGTTTTGTGCTTTAAAAGAAAAGAAAAACAGTAAAGTTGGCCCAAAGTTTTTGCATAATGTGAAAGATGAAGTTATGCCGAGTAAATAGATACCTAACATGTCACCCTTCAAAATCGCACACGCTCGTTGAATGGCGCCAAACTTCGCTACTTAAAAATCCCCATAGGCGACGTTTTAAAATTTTTTACTGGTTACATGTTTTGAGTTACAGAGGAGGTCTAGGGCCAAAATTATTTCTCTCGCTCTACCGATCGCAGCGATACCTCACATGTGTGGTTTAAACACCGTTTTCATATGTGGGCGGGACTTACGTGTGCATTCGCTTCTGCATGCGAGCACACGGACAGGGGCGCTTTAAAAAAATTTTTATTTTTTTTTTATTGTTCATTTTACTTTATTTATTTTAGTTTGACACTTTTTTCCAAAAAAAAATTTTTTTGATCACTTTTATTCCTATTACAAGGAATGCAAACATCCCTTGTAATAGGAATATGGCATGACAGGTCCTCTTTACAGTGAGATATGGGGTCAATAAGACCCCACATCTCACCTCTAGGCTGGGAAGCCAGAAATAAAAAAAAAAAACGATCCTGGCTTCGATCGTAGCGGTGAGATGGTAGAAACACCAGAGGGCGGCGGGAAGGGGGGGAGGTCCCCTCTCGCCTCCCATAAGAACGATCAAGCAGTGGAACAGCCACTATGATCGTTCCTATGGTGTAGGGAATCGCTGGCTGAAAAAGCTGATATCTGAATGATACCTGTAGCTGCACCCATCATTCAGATATCCCCGCACAAAGTCAAGGAGGTCGTATGACGGCTGGCGGGTGGGAAGTGGTTAAAACACCTTTTTTTTAACACAAAGCATGTACAAACAAAAAATGACACCCCAAAATAGATTCTCCTACTTCTCCTGAGTATGGCGATACCCCATGTGTGAGACTTCCACAGCCTGGCCACATACAGAGGCCGAGTACAGCTGAATATGGCTGGGCATGGCTGGGTATGGCTGCGCATGGCTGGGTATGGCTGCGCATGGCGGGGTATGGCCGGGTATTGCGGGGTGTTGCAGAGTATTGCGGGGTGTTGCAGAGTATTGCAGGGTGTTGCGGAGTAGTACAGAGTATTGCAGAGTATTGCGGGGTGTTGCAGAGTAGTGCAGAGTATTGCGGGGTGTTGAAGAGTATCGCGGGGTATTGCAGGGTATTGAAGAGTATCGTGGGGTATTGCAGAGTATTGTGGGGTATTGCAAAGTATTGCAGAGTATTGTGGGGTATTGCAGAGTATTGTGGGGTATTGAAGAGTATTGTGGGGTATTGAAGAGTATTGTGGGGTATTGAAGAGTATTGTGGGGTATTGCAGAGCATTGTGGGGTATTGAAGAGTATTGTGGGGTATTGAAGAGTATTGTGGGGTATTGCAGAGTATTGTGGGGTATTGCAGAGCATTGTGGGGGTATTGCAGAGCATTGTGGGGGTATTGAAGAGTATTGTGGGGTATTGAAGAGTATTGTGGGGTATTGCAAAGTATTGCAGAGTATTGCGGGGTGTTGAAGAGTATTGTGGGGTATTGCAAAGTATTGCAGAGTATTGCGGGGTGTTGAAGAGTATCGCGGGGTATTGCAGGGTATTGAAGAGTATCGCGGGGTATTGCAGAGTATTGTGGGGTATTGCAAAGTATTGCAGAGTATTGTGGGGTATTGAAGAGTATTGTGGGGGTATTGCAGAGCATTGTGGGGTATTGCAGAGCATTGTGGGGTGTTGCAGAGCATTGTGGGGTGTTGCAGAGTATTGTGGGGTGTTGCAGAGTATTGTGGGGTGTTGCAGAGTATTTTGGGGTATTGCAGAGTATTGTGGGGTATTGCAGAGTAATGCAGGGTATTATAGTATGGAGGGATGGCTGATCATGGTGGGATGGATGGATGGATGTGACTGTATTTGTCACAGAGCAGCGTTGTGGGCACTACAGATGCAGCCCACAACGCTGCTACCATCCGATCCCTCCCCCTCTCCTCCCCCTTTGTACCGATCGGTACACAGAGGGGAGGGAGGAACCGGCGTCATGACATGACGCCGGTTTGTTTACATGTGATCGCTCCGTCATATCTGTTGTACTAAATATATTCTTTTAAAGCCTAATAGAATTTTCATTTTAAATCAGTTAAATACTGTACATCAAGACTAATGGTGTTCAAAGTCTTACAGTTCATTTTCTTTCTAAAGCAGTCACAGCCTGAGTTGTAAATACTGTCAGCAGCTGCAGAGAGGAGCCTTTGCTCTCTTTGCAGAAACAGTGGTCTCTCTGCAGAGGTCTAACACACCCTCTATTTGGTCAGACTTACAGCTTTGCAATCACTACAGCTTATGCTCCCTGCTGATTGGAGAGTTCTGGTTATAACTCAGCAGGGGTGGTTTTGGACATCTGCACAGAGATCAATGCTTCCCCAAAAAGAGCAAGAGTCCCACTCTGCAGCATGCTGGCAGCAGACAGCATTTTCTACTCGGGCTGTAGCTACTTTAGATAGACACTCTTTAGAATTCATTCACACCTCTGCACCACAAATGTTGGTGCTTGTGAAAGATTCATCTACCTGTTGAGAAAGGTACATGACTCTGTCACATGGAGGACAGCACTGAGGCTGGAGTGTCCATAGCAGACAGGCACATGAAGGGGGCTTTATGTTGTCGGGTGGGCAGAGCATGATGGGAACCTTCAGACTAGTCAACTAATCTCAGTTTTTCCTATCAGGCTCCATGAACCCAACAAATCCCCAGTTCCAAGGGCGCTGTGTCTGTTGGATGGGCGGAGCCTGATGGGTAACCCTGATAGACTACAGTAGTTGCTTTTGATTGACAGCAGACAGTAATGGGCAGATATCATAGCCAGCGGCCCTAAAATTTTCCACTCGCCTACTTGCATTTTGGAAAATGAGGGCTGGCGAGCGTGGGCACCCTGGGCGCGGGGGTGGGGGGGTGGGCAAGCACCGCAGGCATGCGGGGTTGAATGGGAGCCCTTCTCCCAGCGATCGCCCGGGGGTAGAGAGCGCGGTGAAAGAAGATTGCCGGCGATCACAGAGCGGAGATAGCCCGCTGTAACCGCTTACATTAGAATTGCCTCTGCTCACCGTAAAACACAGCCCCACCTCCTGTAATAGACAGAACGCCGGTCCAATGCTGAGACTGTTCTGTCAGTCACAGACATCGGGTCAGGAGGTGGGGCTGTGTGTGACAGCGAGCGGAGGCAAGTCTAATGTAAGCTGTTATCGCTCTGTGATCTGGCTGGCAATCCTCTTCCTCCACTCTCTCTTCCCCTGTGATGATCCGGCTGCCCTCTCTCCTCCTCTGCACAGGTGAGGCTGCATTGATGGGCACAGGTGAGGCTGCAATGGTGGGCACAGGTCACGCTGCAAAGGTGGGCACAGGTGAGGCTGCAATGATGGGCACAGGTCACGCTGCAATGGTGGGCATAGGTGAGGCTGCAATGGTGGGCACAGGTGAGCCTGCGATGGTGGGCACAGGTCACACTGCATTTATGAGCACTGACGAGGCTGCATTGATGGGCACAGTTGAAGCTGCATTGATGGGCACTGGTGAGGCTGCACTGATAGGCACTGATAAAGTTGTTGTTAATATTTATTTTTGTAACTTAACTCTGCATAAAACATTTAAGTGTAATTTTATGAGATAATTTATGAGGGCGTGTTTAGGGGCGGAATTAGGGGCAGTGCAGGGTAGGGATTGGGTGGGGCAGCTGGTGGCGAGTAACCCTTAAGGCCTGGCTAGTAGCTCAGGACTTGAAATTTTGAGCCCTGATAGCCACTATTGGACCCCACTAGAATCCGCCTACTACTGTCAAACCCAAGGCAGGCAGACGTGGTAGGGAACTAATTTCTCAAAGTTACCTATCAGGCTCCACCCACTGTCAGTGTGTTCTTGTGTCATTGGTTGGTAGGATGCTGGTGGCTTGCATACTAGCCACCAATGAAGTAAATGCAAAACACTTTTTTTTAATACACATTAATAAAGTATCGAACGTGCAACAGCCCACCCCAGTACACCAACTTTGAGTATGTCTAAATTACCTCCAGTTTTAATGAATAAAATTAAGTGAATGAAAGGCGATCTATGAGTGATGAGTGGAGGTGGAGTGGATGCATGAAGGGTTTGCCTCCGCCATTCATAGATCATTTTATATTTATGGAAGTTATAGTACAGCTTCTTTGAATGTAGGATGGAGATGGAAAGGTTGGGCATAGTCAGTACTGTTGATGAATGCCTGGCACAGATCCAGGGCTGGTAATAACCCTGCAGCTCCAGAAGAATACTGCTGCACTGTATAATAGGAGGGCTTTGGATTTCCACTATGACAACTGACAACAGCACATGGTACACTTTGCATTGAGTGTAAGTACTGTCCCTTGTGCTGATTGTTACATATTTTTTTTTTTTTACCAAAACTTAGGCTTTAAAAACACAAGAGCTTATTTCTTGATATCAACCTCAATGAAGAGTGCTGTAAAGATACATACATTGCACAGGGAGTCACGTAGTCTAGGGTTAGTCCTGAACAATAATACATAACTGAATAAAAAAATATTAAAACTTTAAACATCATATCTCGTCAGGAACCTTAACCGCTAGTACTGTCTCTAACAGGCGGGGTACCTGTCCTTAATCTACCAACTTGCAAATGAACACCAAAACTGGGAGCCAGGGCCTTCAATAGGCTCTGCCTGACACAAGAAGACTGCTAGAGTCACATGGGCTGGCAGCATCCAATAAGGTAGCTTCCCCAGTGACCCAGGAAACCATAGAGGAACCCTGTTCCTCTTGACTTCCTCTCAAACAACAGTGCCGATGCGAAACAGCATCACCTGCAGTGGAGAAAGTGGACTGTGCCTGCCTACTGGCACACCAAGAAGAGGATGAGCCAGGAGCGAAGGCTGGGGACCTGAGAAGAGGAGGATGGGGGTCACACTGTGCAATTCCATTGCACAGAGTAGGTAAGTATATCATGTTCGTTATTTAAAAAAATATTGACTTTATCACTTTAAAGTGGAACTTCACTCTCTCTAACAACATTGACTATTTTTCATCCTTATGCCGCTAGCATTAGTAAATAGATAGGAAAGTATGTCATATTTACTTGTTTTAAACTTTTTTTTTTCTATTTCTTCAGTTACTTCCTGGTTTTTATGCCTAGTTAAATAAAGTCATACATCCCAGGAGTCTTCAGGAGGGGAGGGAGGGTTCTCAGCTCAGCCTATAGGAAAGATGGATTCCAGGAAGTGAATGCTACATGAATCATCTGCCCTTACTTAAGATGGCCACTACCAAAAAAGCCAGGAGGTGTTTTTCAAAATTATTTCCCAGCACAATAAAGCATGGAAAATGAATGCATGGCTGAGTTTGCTTTGAATATTAAAGATGAATTATTTAGCATTTTTGCTTTGTGGTGCTCAGATGGAGTGCAGTTCCACTTTAAATATAGCCCTTCATGGAATGTGATACAAACTTTGCTCCGAAGAAGCAAAGTGACAGATTATTTTTAAACATTACGTGTGTGCTGATGTTTTCAATACAACTTACAGCTGTAACATTTATACATGTTAAAGTTAGTTGTCTTTTATAATAAATGCAATTTTTCCTTTACAGGTTCCTGCCTGGAAATAGTAGGAGGTCGCAAAGTTGCTCGCTATGCAAGGCCATATATGGCATTAATAAATTCACCTGAAAAAATGTGTGGAGGAGTCCTAATACATCCCAAATGGGTTTTAACAGCTGCTCATTGTAAAGTGTAAGTGTTAAGAGGTTTAGCAAAACCCATGATCAGCCCATAGTGGGTGCAGATCATGGCCGTGTCTAGCCCAATCCTTCAAGCGACTGTAGAAAGAAAAAATACATACTTCAAACTTCATACTTACATACTTTGTATTTACAACTAAATCATAAAATGCAGGCCATGGGATGTTCACTGCATAATGCTGCAAAGAACATTCCATTAAAGGAGGTGAGGGCCGTGAGGCTGGTACTCGGATTTTACAGGTCATGTGTCTGGGTTCTCCTGTTCCAGGCAAATTTTCCCCATTAATTAAAATAATAATAACAAGTATTGGAGTCCTAAAGCGAATATAGTGGTAGGTATAACTGTAAAGTGCACCAGAGAACTTTAAAAACATGTTTTCTTATCTACACTAAAATCTAGGTGACTAGGACCCTACATATTATACCCTTACACAGGATTTCTGGATGTGTCTGCCAATATACTTACAAACAAGCTGACACACAAGAGTAGTTGATGCTTAGAACAGACTTTCAGCCGAAGTATTGAGTCAATTAACAGTTAGGCTTAATGTACTTGGGACGTTTTAAAACCTCTCCTGAACGATGGAAGTTGACAGCTAGTAACTGACATTTAAAAAATGTGTTGCGTTTACATGCCGCGTTTAGCCGCGTTTACCCGCGTTTAGCCGCGTTTAGCCGCGTTTGCGTTTAGAAGCATTTTTTGCATTGCAAATGACCAGAAATGTATCTCTCTCCATTAAAAACACCTATAAACGAAACGCGGCTAAACACAAGTTACCGCGTTTACAAGCTGTTACAGGCATTTGGCGTTTCAACATCCGTCTTGAACACATTTTTTTCCTTTCCAAAAAATGTTTCTAAACTTAGCTGCCTAGAAATTACTAGAAATGACCCTGTGTACATGTACTGATAAGATAACATGAAGGAGAGTTCAGGGGCAGCTGAAAAAACGCCCAACTGCTCCTAAACGTCTGTTTACCAGCAGCAGTGTACATGAGGCCTAAGTGGATTGAAACATGCTTGGGATAGACATACGAGGCGTGTCTAAAATGTTCAGTGAATGGTGTCACGAAACAAATTACCTTTATTTGCCTTCAAAATAGTTGCCATTCTTTACAACACACTTTTGGAAACGTTCATAAAGCTTCTGGAAACTATCAACAAAGGCCTCTTTAGGAATCGGTGGCAAAACCGCTGTCACACATTCTTGGATTGCCACCGTGTCCGCAAAGCGTGTGTCTTTCATGACACTCTTCAGGCGGGGAAACAGAAAGAAGTCTGTAGGTGCCAGATCAGGGGAGTACAGTAGATGCTGCTTGGATTCCGGATCGAAATGGTAGCACCATGTCTCATCTCCTGTGATGATGGTTCGCAGAAAAGGGACGATCCTGGTTAAACATGGTAATGAAATCTCCAGAGGTTTCCATCCGTTTTGCTTTCTGTTTGTCTGTCTGCTTGAGCGGCAGAAACTGGGAACACATCTTCCACTTACCTAAATCATTGCAGATGATGGTGCACACCGTGTCCTTGCTAATGCCCAATTCCTCCGCCATCAATTGTAGAGTCAGTCGCTGAGCTAAAATACAGCCCATTAATTGTAATGTACCTATGCACACAGGCATGTAAACAAGTGCTGTGCATTCTTTAGTAAACAAAAAAAAAATTAGAAAAATCAGCTTTTTTGGTCAGTAATTTATGCCTTATCTGCACAAATACGCACAAATAATTACAAAAAGAAGTCTGAAAAACTAGATGCTCAAACAGGAGTATCATGGGCAAGAGGCCAAAGAGAGACTTACTGCGATGTGGCATTATCTCCGCCCACAGTACTAATGTGTGGGATGGAGATAAACTTTCATTGTCATGACCACCAGTGGGGGGTTAACTTTTACTGCCATTATCACCAATGTGGGTGGGGGGGGACGATAGGAGGGTTAACGTTCACTGTCGCTGACCACCAATGCAGGGGGAAGGTGCTGGGTTTCATTTCGCTGTCACTGACCATCAATTCGGGGGTATGGGGGGGATAAAAGTTCACTGCTAGTACAGACACCAATGCTGAGGGTTATTACTCTATCCACTAACACCAATGTTATGGGGTTATTATTGCATCCACTGACACCATTGTTGGGGGGTTATTATTGTGACCACTGACACTAATGTTGTGGGGTTATTATTGCATCCACTGACACCAATGCTGAGGTTTATTATTGTATCCACTGACATCAATGTTGGGGGTGGTATTATTGTGACCACTAACACTAATGTTGTGGGGTTATTATTGCATCCACTGACACCAATGCTGAGGGTTATGATTGTATCCACTGACATGAATGTTGGGGGGGGGGGGTTATTATTATAATCACTGACACCAATGTTGGGGAGTTATTATTGTGATCACTGACACCAATTTTGGGGGTTATTATTGCATCCACTGACACCAATGCTGAGGGTTATTATTGTATCCACTAACACCAGTGTTGGGGGATTATTATTATATCCACTCAGACCAATGTTGAGGGGTTATCGTTGTGTTCACTGACACCAAAGTTGTGGGGTTATTATTGCATCCACTGACACCAATACTAGGGGTTATTATTGCTTCCACTGACACAAATGTTGAGGGTTATAATTGCACTCACTGACATCAATACTGTTGTTATTGTGTCCACTGACACCTATAAAGGGGGGTTACCATTCTGTCTGCTGGGTTCATTGTAATCTAACTTCTACAGTGCACATTGTGATAAACTGCAAACAATGCAGAAGATTCAAAGAAGGGGGGACAGGGAGATCACAAACCTCAGGACTTTAAAGGCTCACTAATACAATATATAAAATGAATTTTATTACAAAGATAAAAAACATGAGAACAGTATTTCATCCATATCAAAAGTCAATTGTTCTATACAAAGGCGTAGTTAACAGACACCACCACTCAACATGTTTCGCTCAGCAGAGCTTCCTCAGGAGATTCCAGGATAATGTTTTAAATGCTATAGACAACAAAAAGATTGGAATGAATGCTCATGTTGATAAATGCATAAAAAAACAAAAAAAAAACATATTAATAGACAACATTCTTATTGGCATAAACTAAGTATGCAAAGATTTCAACATAGTGAGTTTAATATCCATTATAAAGCACTAATCCATACTTATAGATATAAGGAAGAGACATGGACCTTACTCCTGATTGCCCAGAATTGAAATGTAGTTTGAAAATGAAGAAATACAGATTTCATATGTGCGTCCCATTGGTAAAATGCCCAGCCAGTGTTTGCAGAAGGAGACAGAAAAAGCACTTTTCCTGAAAAAACAGGAAAAGAATATATAAAATGGGGGTGTCCCTTTTTGAAATATACAATACAGGGACCAATTCAATGATATTAAAGGAATAAATTAATAATTTACCTTGGCGTGTTGTGCAGGTTGAATCAATTTAATAGCTACTTAATCCTGCTGATTAGAGTTAATATCAAACAGTGGTGATGAACCCAGATTGTTGAATGTCAGCAGGGATGCAGTCAGTGCCAGTGCCATGAGAAAAAGATGGCGGCCATGTTTTGACGCGACCCAGCGTCATCACATATGCGCCATCACTAGCTTCGGCGCATGAGCCCCGGCATTCCTATACCTCATCCATGACCCGCCGGTGACGTCAGACGCCACCAGCTCGGAGAGAGACTATGAATTGCGGGATTTCGACGCTACACTCTGTCAGAGACCCACTGAGAGAGGGAGCGGAAACATCTCTCCTGTCTCTGCTTAATTGCTTTTTCTTCCCTATGCTGGTAAGTCAACTCTTATTTATGTGACTATCCTGTTCACTTTGAACAGCCATTACTTGAATATTTGAACCATTGGGTTCTCTCCTATGGTGCTTTATTAGTACATATTTTTTTCAGATTTGCCTGGGAAGTGACAGCCCTTGAATCTATTTCCCATGCTATGAGTTTTTCTCATAAAGCTGGCACTGACTGCATCCCTGCTGACATTCAACAATCTGGGTTCATCACCATTGTTTGATATTAACTCTAATCAGCAGGATTAAGTAGCTATTAAATTGATTCAACCTGCACAACACACCAACGTAAATTATTCATTTATTCCTTTAGTATCACTGAATTAGTCCCTGTATTGTATATTCCAAAAAGGGACACCCCCATTTTATATATTCTTTTCCTGTTTTTTCAGGAAAATAGTTTTTTCTGTCTCCTTCTGCAAACATTGGCTAGACATTTTACCAATTGGACGCTCTTTATACATATGAAATCTATATTTCTTCATTTTCAAGCTACATTTCAACTCTGGGCAATCCGGGGTAAGGTCCATGTCTCTCCCTTATATCTATAAGTATTGATTAGTGCTTTATAATGGATATTAAACTCACTATGTTGAAATATTTGCATACTTAGTTTATGCCAATAAAAATGTTGTCTATCAATATGTTTTTTTGCATTTATCAACATGAGCATTTATTCCAATTTTTTTGTTGTCTATAGCATTTAAAACATTACCAGAATCTCCTGAGGAAGCTCTGCTGAGTGAAACACGTTGAGTGGTGGTGTCTGTTAACAATGCCTTTGTATAGAACAATTGACTTTTGATGGATTAAATACTGTTCTCATATTTTTTATCTTTGTAATAAAATTCATTTTATATATTGTATTAGTGAGTCTTTCAGTCTCTTTACCTAACACCTTTAAAGTCCCGAGGTTTGTGACCTCCCTGTCCCCCCTTCTTTGAATCTTTTGTATATTGGGACGTGGTGTTTATTTTGATTGCCTCTCTCTTATCTTTCTGCAAACAATGCAGCAGGGCTAAAATATTTGTGCATTGAGGCACCTTATGGCCCATTAATTTGAATGGGCTGCCTAATTAATGCAATGCAACTCAAGGCATTAAAACTTGCTGCAATTGTTCAGCCCTCTGGAAGAGTTAAGGCCACACTTGGGGTTCTCTATAATTTTCAAGTTGGCCACCATTGCCCCAGAGCAAACCCCCGCCCAATTAAAAGAGCTCAGGGTTCAGATGTAAGAAGGTTTTACCCACTTCCTGACCAGGCCATTTTTTGAGATACGGCACTGTGTTGCTTTAACTGACAATTACACGGTCATGTGACGCTATACCCAAATAAAATGTATGTCCCTTTTCCCACAAATAGAGCTTTCTTTTGGTGGTCTTTGATCACCACCTTTTTATTTTTTGCGCTATAAATAAAAAAGACTGACAGTTTTGAATAAAAAACAAGATTCCTTACTTTCTGCTATACAAAAATCCCAATAAAATCATTTAAAAAATCAAATTTCTTCATCAGTTTAGGCCAATATGTATTCTGTTACATATTTTTAGTAAAAAAAAATCCCAATAAGCATTTATTGATTGGTTTCCGCAAAAGTTATCGCCTCTACAAACTATGGGTTAGATTTATGGCATTTCTTTTTATCTTTTTAATTTTTTTTTACTAGTAATGGCAACGATCAGCGATTTTTAGCTGGACTGCGACATTGTGGTGAACAAGTCTGGCCCTAAGTGACAATTTTTGGGGACCAATGACACCAATACAGTGATTAGTGCTAAAAAGATGCACTGATCCCTGTATAGATGACACTGGCAGGGAAGGGGTTAACACTAGGGGCGATCAAAGGGTTAAGTGTGTCCTAGGGAGATTCGTTCTAACTGTGGGGGGGGGGAGTGTTACACTGGAGGAAAAGAGACATAGGGGGTTATTTACGAAAGGCTTATCTACTTTGCACTGAAAGTGCACTTGGAATTGCAGTCGCTATGAATCTAAGGGGTAGATCTGAAATGAGTGGAAGCTCTGCTGATTTTATCATCCAATCATGTGCAAGCTAAAATGCTGTTTTTTACTTTCCTTGAATGTCCCCCTCGGATCTACAGCGACTGCACTTCCAAGTACACTTTCAGTGCACTTTCAAGTGCACTTGCAGTGCAAAGTGGATTTTCCTTTAGTAAATAACCTCCATAGTTTTTAAGCTTAGCTGAAATAGAAGATCTCTCTTTTCCTCACTGAAAGATCAGCAGTGTGCCTTGTTTACATAGGCACACCACTGCTCTGTGTCTCCTGTAAAGGATTGATGGATCACGGCGGCCATCGCAGCCACCGGACCCGCTGCTAATTGGCTCCCGCTGTGATTGGACACCCCGCGTGCACCCCCTACACCCCCTACACCTCGTTCACAAAATCACGTACAGGTACGTGAATTTGCGCAGCCGGGCGGCCCTGCCACAGTATATGTACGGCGGGCGGTCCGGAAGCGGTTAATGTTACATCAGAAGACACAGTTTTACAATCTGATAACCAACAGATTATTGAACAGAATGAAATAATGATTTGATAAAGACTAAACATGACATGAATTGGATGTCTATATACTGTAACCTAGAAGATTTAATGTGACCACTCGGACTTCTGTACATTATAGCATGGGCATGTTTGGCATCAAGCTGATTGGGTATTGTTTTATACATTTGTGTAAATGCTTGTTTTCAATATTGTACCATCATAGCTTTAATTATGCAAATTGTATAAAACTAGACTCTATGTTATTGTGCTGTCAATCATATAGGTTTAACTGTTTCACAGGCTTTGAAAAGTGGTGGTGTTGTCATGTGCAGGAATATCTATTATATGTTCAACTCATAAATGCTCACTGTGATTACAACTGCATTGTTTATAGAGTTTATGTCTCAGATCACTATAGTAAATGATTTGAAACATAGATAAATAAAATGTGCTATATCATTTACCCCTGATTTTGTACTTTGACAAAGTAGGCTTCCTTTGTTAGAAATCCTATGGTGACCCATTACAAACATATTTGTGATCCAATTTGGGTCCTCACTCAAAGTTTAAGAAACATTGATTAACTGGATAGGATCACATGTCTTTCGTAAGAATTAGATGTTTAGCAGATGTTTATTACTATCTATGCCTTTAACCTTTTAACACATATTTCCTGTCTTAGGGATTTGTCTACTACAGTTACTTTAGGATCTTTATCACAGACAAAACCAAATAAGGACACACAAAAGTTCCATGTTTTAAAATGGATTCCTAATAAAAAATTTGATCCAAGTACAAATGATAATGATATCCAGATCTTAGAGGTAGGTGTATTAATCCTCCACAGACATTAGATGTAATCTCATGCCCAGCAATTGTACTGAAATTCATGTGCTGTGAAATTAAAATATCTGATAATGCAGAATGCTAGGCTTTAGATAAGGTTCAGGTTCAGTGCTACTATGGGTTTTCAGTAAATTCCCTGGATTTGCAAAGTTCATGAACCGCAAACGTTTGTATCAAAACTTTTCATGTTCACCACCAGAAATAAGGAACAACCAATAATGATGTGCATTGCCCTTCCTTGGTCATCTGAGCTGAAGGAATGAATAACCCAGCCCTCTAACTATTAAATGATGGGTTTACAGCTGCCCTATTGTTGGTGCGTGTTAGGAAAAGCTGTCAATTATGTACCGTGGGGAAAATAATTATTTGATCTCCTGCAGATTTTGTGAGTTTGCCCATTACATAGGAATGAAGGGTCTATAATGTTTATTATAGGTGTATTTTAAATGATAGAGACAGAATATCAACCAGAGATCCAGAAAAAAACACATGATACAAATGTTATAAATTGAGTTGCAGTACAGTGAATAAAATAAGTATTTGATCCCCAAGCAAAACATGACTTAGTACTTGGTGGGGAAACCCTTGTTGGCAAGCACAGAGGTAAGACGTTTCTTGTTGTTGGTTACCAGGTTTGCACACATGTCAGGAGGAATTTTGGTCCACTCTTCTTTACAGATCTCCTCTAAATCCTTAAGGTTTCTTGGCTGTTGCTTGGCAACTCATAGTTTCCGGTCCCTCCATACATTTTCTATAGCATTAAGGTCTGGAGACTGGCTAGGCCACTTCATTACCTTAATGTGCTTCTTCTTAAGTCATTGCTTTGTTGCCTTGGCGATATGTTTTTGGTCATTGTCATGCTGGAAGACCCATCCACGACCCATCTTCAGTGTTCTGGCTAAGGGAAGAAGGTTCTCATCCAAAATCTTACAATACATGGCCCCGTCCATTGGCCCCCTCAATGTGACAACGTTGACCTGTACCTTTAGCAGAAAAACAGCCCCAAAGCATAATGTTTCCACCTCCATCCCTATCCTCCATAGGGATGGTGTTCTTAGGATCATAGTCAGCATTTTTCTTCCTCCAAACACGGCAATTCGAGTTAATGCCAAAGAGTTCAATTTTGGTCTCATCTGACCACAGCACTTTCTCCCAATCCCTAAAACTTCAGACAGGCCTGTACATGTGCTTCTTGAGGAGAAGGACCTCACGGGCGCTGCAAGATTTCATTCCGTGATGGCGTATTGTGGTACCAATGGCTTGTTTGGTGACTGTGGTCCCAACTGCCTTGAGATTATTCACAAGCTCCTCCTGTGTAGTTCTGGGCTAATCCCTCACTTTTTTCATGATCATCTTTACCCCATGAGGCAAAATCTTGCATGAAGTTCCAGACCGAGGGCAATTGATGGTTATTTTCTATTTCCTCCATTTGTGAATAATCCCTCCAACAGTTGTCTCCTTCTCACCAAGCTTCTTGCAAACAATACACCCACAGCCACCCCCCCGGTCGGTCAGTGACCAGCCCTGTACTTACCCCTTCTAGGTCGCAGGCAACTGCTTCCCCTGTGTCTCCTCCTCCTCTACATCATGGCAGCTTCTGCCATGGGTCTCCTCCCTCCTCCTCCTAGGCGGCCAAAAAGAATCGCTTCTCCCCTCAGCCAATCAGGTGATGGGTCTCAAGACCCGCTTCCTGATTAGCCAGGAGGGTAATAGGAAGATAATAGCAAATATTAATTTGCTATTGTCACACAACTCCACCCTTTTTGAAGCCTATTAGAGCCTCTGCCTCTAATCACGTGCTTAAAAAAAAACAAAACATTGGAATCCATGCGTCCGGCGCCCCGCATATAGATTAGGGGGCCAGACACATGGATAGAGGGGCGGCGCCCCTGCAGCCTGCATTATGGGTCACCACTGTTAAAATACTAGTCACTTAGGCCTGCCAAGATTCTAATCATTAATGGGTAGGTACAACCAGACTGTCGGATTCTCTTGCGATTATCGCTAGCGGCTGCTATTTCCCCCTAAGAAATGTGCACCGTGTATGGCAAGTCTAGGTCCCTTAACTGATAAGCAATGGCAGGTTATGTAAAATAGCAGTCTGAAGCATTTTCCATTTCTCAGCAGAAGGGCCAAACCTGCAGACATTTCTGAAGAACTGAGTCTTGATGGTCATAATGGCAGTTCTCCTATGGTAAAGCCTTCCCTGACAGCACACCTTTGAGTGATTTCTTAGTCCCAGGGCACATGCACACAGGCGTATTGTGTTCATGTAGAATCTTGCTGGCAGCAAGATCCTGTAAAAAGTTGTCTGCACATTTGTGCTAACGTTTATGTGCATACAGCATACATGGATCCCACTGACCATAGTCACTTCTCAAGTCCAACATGTAAATATTAACAATGTGGTGCCATTGCAACGTATTATACACTATTGATGTTCACATCTCCCTCTAAATGGGCCATTAATTCTGCGGCACCTGCGCAAATTGACCTTGGACGATTCTGAATGACTGAAGACTGAGGCCATTCTGCACATATATCATTGCCACATGAATCGCTCATTCAGGGCTGGCATGTAAACATCAATAGTGTGTAACCAGAGGTGGCACCATATGCGGTGATTGTGGCTGGGTGCACACAAGATGTGTCCAGCCAGGATCGCTGCGGGTAATTGCTGGCTCTGTGAACAGTCATGAATAGCTGCAGCAGCTGTCAGCCTGTCATTGTTTTGTTAGGGCGCAGCTATTCGCACACACCTCTCATTCCAGCTGCAGATTCTTGCTGCTGGAAATTGCAGGGTGCGCTAACCGCCCATGCGTATGGAGCCTCAGGTTCGTCAATGGCTTTTTCAAGCTTTGCCTAACTAGAATTTTGGATATCATAATTTTTTGCTATTTAGCAAACACATTATTTTGAGCCTTGCAATATTTATTATTTATTTATTTGACAGTCTCTTCTTTCTAATTGAATCGGTTTACAACAGTCCTTCTATATATATGCGCAAAAGTTATCGCATCTACAAAATAGGGGATAGATTTATGGCATTTTTAATAATAATTTTTTTCTTATTAGTAATGGCCACGATCTGCGATTTATATCATGACTGCGACATTATGGCGGACAGATCGGACACTTTTGACACTATTTTGGGACCATTGGCATTTATACAGCGATCAGTGCTATAAAAATGTCACTGGCAGGAAAGGGGTTAAACACTAGGGGTCAATCAAGGGGTTAACTGTGTTCCCTCGGCATGTTCTAACTGTAGGGGGGATGGGCTCACTAGAACATGACAGAGATCACTGCTCCTGATCACTGGGAGCAGTAGATCCCTGTCATGTTGCTAGGCAGATCAGGGAAATGCCTTGTTTACATAGGAATCTCCCCGTTCTGCCTCTCCGTGCCACGATCGCGGGCTCACCGGCGGACATCGAGTCTGTGGGACCCGCGGCGGCGTGCGCCCGCTAGCCACAGATGATGCAGCGACGTACGGGTACGTTGTTTTGCGCACCCGTGCCACCTTGCCAACATATATCTGCCTGAGCCGGTCGGCAAGTGGTTAACCATACAGCATTGATGTATGCATCGGAACAAACAAATATTTAAAGTGGTTGTCCAGTCTGGGCAAAAAAAAAATAAAAGTCAGCATCTACAAATACTGTAGCTGCTAACTTTTAATATAAGGACACTCACCTGTCCAGGGATCCAGTGATGTCCTCACCCGGGCTAGTTCTTCACTAGACTTCGGGTTCCTGGCGCTGGCATCCTAACTTTGGGTAGCCGGCTATGCAGCTTTCGGCTCCACAACCAGATGCCTACTGCACATGTGCTGTGCTTTGTGAATGGTCTCACAGTCTTCCGGGACCTGTGATGTTTCCCAGAAGACTGCGGGGAGGAATGGGGGAAATTCTGCTTGGATATCCGAGGCGATCCAAGTGGAAGTGGGAGCGGGTACCTGTTAAAACCAGGTACCCTTCCAAAAAAAATGACTTGCCAAACATAGGAATAGAGAGGGAGAAGAGGACTTAAAGTGTAACTTCCCCCTTTGGTTGGAGTTCCAATTGAAGGCTTCTGTACTGTAAAATATGAGAAAATAATTTAGAGAAAATGTAAATAGAGAGAACCGCGCTTGACCAGCTAATGTGTAGATAACCAGCAGCAGCATATAGTGCGATCGCTCCTCTCCTCTACTGAAATTGTTTACTCTGATTTTACTGCCCGCTGTAAGCGTATTACAGTATGCATTAGGCCCTCTGCTCATGTCTTGGCTGGAGGACATCCAGCATCATCAGACTCTTTTCTTTCTCCCAGCCTGACTGCCTCTGGCTTGCCCTGTTACTTATTTGGATTTCACTTTTTTCATGGAGGCTCAGCATCACATATTGGTATTGCCTAGTATGGCTTGCTTGCATAGGAATGCACACTCCTGCAGACTGGCACTTACCCATTAGGGCATGTGCAGTGATGTTTTTAGGAAATGTGCAGCACCCTACTGGCCCTCTGCCTGTATTGCACAGAGTATTACGGAGAATCACGGAGACCTAGTGATGACATCACCGTGTCTAAAAAAAAGGTATGTAACGAAAAAGTAAAGGTTTTATTTAAACATTTAAGTGCAGGGCTTAGTAAATGAGCAGAAGCTCTGCTGACTTTTATCATCCAATCATTTGCAAGTAAAAAAGCTGTTTTTTTAAAATTTTTTATTTTCCTTGTTCGTGATTGGGTATTCTTTGTAAAGTGAAGCTTTACCTTATATACTAAGCTTTGGAGCAACTGCACTTGCACTTTGCCAAGTGCACAGACTATTTTCATTTAGTAAATCTACCCCTCTGTATCAATTTCCTCCAACGTGGCCCTTTAAAGATTAATTCCGCTGAATTTGGTCCACTATTGCATTTCAGTTTGACACGCTCTAAGGAGTAAAGAATATTTTTGTTTCTTTCAGCTATCTGGAGAAGCCCGACTGGACAGATCTGTCAACTGTATGCCATTGCCGAAAAAAATTAAAAATATCAAACCAGGAACAGTTTGTGAGACAGCTGGATGGGGAAAAACTTCATACAAGGATAAATACAGTTCTACATTTCTAATGGAAGTAAATGTGCCAATAATAAGCAATCAAAAGTGTAAAGCCATGTGGAAAAAGAGGAACCTAAAAATAACAAAAAACATGTTGTGTACCCTTGTGGACAAAGATGGAAAAGACACATGTGATGTAAGTTAGCTGTGGACAAATGTGGTGCACTGTTATTCAGCTCTGTAGTTCTGGAGCCAAGGTTTGCAGTGCTGAAAAAGGTAAAAAAAACAACTATCTTCTGCCACCCACCTTTGACCTATCTCTAAAATTAGGAGCCCATTCACTCCTAGCAATTTGGAATCAGTGTGACTCTGCCCGCGATTCCCAATTGCGGTCAATTGCGTGACCTATGTTTGGGTGCCATTCATTTTTAATGGTACCCCAATTGCGGTGTGATTTTTCCGCAATTGTCGTGTGAAAAAAATGCGTGGCAATTGCAGGAATACATGCGTGAAAACAATATCTTGAAGCTTGTCGCACAAAAAAGTGCAGGAGCTTCCTTTGTGTGACAAATGTGTATACGGCAGCCTTTTTAAGTGAATGGGCTGCCCTACGCTCAGCACGTGGAAATGTGTGTAAATCGTCAACAAAATAATGTGAGCAAGAATGTGCTAAGTGAAATGTGAATGGGACCTAAAGCAGACCATAGTTCCTAACCCTCCCCTAACCTTTACACCCACACTAATGAAGCTGTAGTAGTTTGCACTTTTATTTATTTCTCCCATGTGGAGAACTAAACCCCTGTTTTTAACGCAGACCATTGGACAGTAGGGATGAGCCGAACACCCCCCGGTTCGGTTCGCATCCAGAACATGCAAACAGGCAAAAAATTTGTTCGAACACGCGAACACCATTAAAGTCTATGGGACACAAACATGCATAATCAAAAGTGCTCATTTTAAAGGCTTATATGCAAGTTATTGTCATAAAAAGTGTTTGGGGACCTGGGTCCTGCCCCAGGGGACATGTATCAATGCAAAAAGAAGTTTTAAAAACAGACGTTTTTTCGGGAGCAGTGATTTATTAATGCTTAAAATGAAACAACAAAAAGTGTAATATTCCTTTAAAATTCGTACCTGGGGGGTGTCTATAGTATGCCTGTAAAGGGGCGCATGTTTCCCGTGTTTAGAACAGTCTGACAATGTAATTTCTAAAGGAAAAAAAGTCATGTAAAACTACTATCGCTAGCGCCGGCTATAATGAATTGTCGATCCGGCAATACACATAAAAGTTCATTGATAAAAATGGCATGGAATTTCCCCACAGGGGAACCCCAAACCAAAATTTAAAAAAAAATGCTTTGGGGTCCCCCTAAATTCTATACCAGGCCCTTCAGGTCTGGTATGGATATTAAGGGGGACCCTGCGCCAAAATTTAAAAAAAATGGCGTGGGGTCCCCCTGAAAATCCATACCAGACCCTTATCCGAGCATGCAACCTGGCAGGCCGCAGGAAAAGAGGGGGGACGAGAGACAGCGCCCCCCCCCTCCTGAACCGTAGCAGGCCACATGCCCTAAATATTGGGAGGGTACTTTGGGGTAGCCCCCCAAAGCACATTGAGAAGGGCCTCATCCCCACAACCCTTGCCCGGTGGTTGTGGGGGTCTGCGGGTGGGGGGCTTATCGGAATCTGGAACAGGGGGACCCCAGATCCCAGGCCCCCCCCTGTGTGAATTGGTACCCCTACTATTTCACATGAAAGGTGTCAAAAAGGTTAAAAACACAAGAGATGCTTTTTGACAAGTCCTTTATTAATTTCTTCGGTTACATAAACGGGTGACCCCGCCCCCTCTGACAACATGAGGAAAGCCACAGGGAAGTCCCCATTAAGTCCCTGTGCATCAGAGGAGAGCAGGGTCACCGCCCTCCGTTATATAAGAAGTGTCAGAAGAACCGAAGCGTCACACGGCGGAAGACTCCCACTGAGGCGGATCGTGCGGAGAAGAAGCCGGAGGAAGATGCGGGACAAGAACAGCGGAGGAAGAAGAAGATGGAGAAGAAGAAGATGGAGAAGAAGAAGATGGAGGAAGAAGAAGAACACAGAAGGAAGACCAGAAGAAAGAAGATGGAAGAAGAAATTAATAAAGGACTTGTCAAAAACCGTCTCTTGTGTTTTTTAACCTTTTTGACACTTTTTTTGTGAAATGGTAAGGGTACATTTGTACCCCATTACCAATTCACATAGGGGGGCTGGAATCTGGGGGTCCCCTTGTTAAAGGGGGCTTCCAATTTCCAATAAACCCCCGCCCGCAGACCCCCACAACCACCAGGCAATGGTTGTGGGGATGAAGCCCTTATCCCCATCAACATGGGGACAAGGTGCTTTGGGGGGCTACCCCAAAGCACCCTCCAAATGTTGAGGGTATGTGGCCTGGTACAGTTCAGGAGGGGGGGCGCTCTCTCATCCCTCCTCTTTTCCTGCGGCCTGCCAGGTTGCATGCTCAGATAAGGGTCTGCTATGGATTTTTAGTGGGACCCCCATGCCATTTTTTTTTATTTTGGCGCGGGGTTCCCCTTAATATCCATACCAGACCTGAAGGGCCTGGTATGGAATTTAGGGGGACCCCCATGCATTTTTTTAAAAATTGTGGTTCCAATGCTGTTTTTATCAATGAACTTTTATGTGTATTGCCGGACCGACAATTCATTGTAGCCGACGCTAGCGATAGTAGTTTTACATGACTTTTTTTCCTTTAGAAATGTCATTTTGCTGTCAGACTGTTCTAAACACTGGAAACACGCACCCCTTTACAGGCACACTATAGACACCCCCCAGGTATGAAATTTAAAGGAATATTACACTTTTATTGTTTCACTTTAAGCATTATTAAAATCACTGCTCCCGAAAAAACTGCAGTTTTTAAAACTTTTTTTGCATTGATACATGTCCCCTGGGGCAGGACCCAGGTCCTCAAACACTTTTTATGACAATACCATGCATATAAGCCTTTAAAATTAGCACTTTTGATTTCTCCCATAGACTTTTAAATTGAAATTTGCCGCGAACACCCCAAATTGTTCGCTGTTCGGCGAACGGGCGAACAGCCAATGTTCGAGTCGAACTCATGTTCGACCCAAACATAAAGCCCATCCCTATTGGACAGGTTAATTTGGTCAGTTCCTAGACTGGTTGGTGAGTTGAGCTATGGAATGTTCTGTTTTTGTCTTTCATGTGATTGTCCTTCCATGTGCTCCTTGCTGTGAAGGCCAGTTATAGGTGGGGCAGGGGCCATTTGTTTGTTAAGGGTCAGCAATATGCTGGCAGTGAGGTACAAAGTCAAACTGTCAAAAGTCCAGGCCGGAGTCGGTAACACAGATGAGGAGCAGGCTGTTCCAGTAGCAAAATCAGCAGGCTTTTAGGAATACAGAATACATCCAGGGATGATGCTAGGCAGACCTCAGGCTTAAATAGGCCGTCGTATTGGCAGCATCTGTGAGCACGCTTGTGCATGTACATTTGTGCCCTGGTGTGTGCGTGCACTTGCGTGCGCATATTCTCATCCTTGCACACCTTGTTAAACACCTATGCACACAAAAATGAGCCAGCCAGCATGAGGTTCCTGACAGAGCCTAGACCGGGGGTCAGCACCCAGTAGATCACAGACAAGTGCCTGGTAGATCGCAGGCTGGGCACGCTGACCCACTATGGGTCAGCGTGGGGGAGAACTTGTAAAGTTAGAGCTGTGGTAGGGAGCAAGAGCCGCATAAGCCGATGCCTCCTCTGTAGTGCTGGCTTCTGTCCCATGAGGAGTAATACCAACTGCACTCCACCTCTTGTCCCGGCTAGCGGTCTCCAGAGTGGTGCCAGCAGAAGAGATCTTCAGGTCAGTGTGAAGCAATACATTGGGCATAATAGTATAGGGCTGCTTTCACACTGATGTGCTGCGGTTTACCCACACCACAGGTGCAGTGCAGTGTACCTGCAGCTCTCCTGCGAATTTGCTGTGTTTAGCCATAGACTGCTATATAAGAGTATCTCACAAGTGAGTACATTCCTCACATTTTTGAAAAAGTTTTTTTATATCTTTTCATGTGACAACACTTAAAATATGACACTTTGCTACAATGTAAAATAGTGAGTGTACAGCTTGTATAACAGTGTAAATTTGCTGTCCCCTCAAAATAACTCAACACACAGCCATTAATGTCTAAACCACTGGCAACAAAAGTGAGTACACCCCTAACTGAAAATGTCCAAATTGGGCCCAATTAGCCATTTTCCCTCACCTGTGTCATGTGACCAATTAGTGTTACAAGGTCTCAGGCGTGAATGTGGAGCAGGTGTGTTAAATTTGGTGTTATGTCACTCTCTCATACTGGTCACTGGATGTTCAACATGGCATCTCATGGCAAAGAACTCTCTGAGGATCTGAAAAAAATAATTGTTGCTCTACATAAAGATGGCCTAGGCTTTAAGAAGATTGTCAAGACCCTGAAACTGAGCTGCAGCACGGTGGCTAAGACCATACAGTGGTTTAACAGGACAGGTTCCACTCAGAACAGGCCTCACCATGGTCAATCAAAAGAAGTTGAGTGCACGTTCTCAGCGTCATATCCAGAGGTTGTCTTTGGGAAATAGACGTATGAGGGCTGCCAGCATTGCTGCAGAGGTTGAAGGGGTGGGGGGTCAGCCTGTCCGTGCTCAGACCATATGCCGCTCACTGCATCAAATTGGTCTGCATGGCTGTCGTCCCAGATGGAAGCCTCTTCTAAAGATGATGCACAAGAAAGCCCGCAAACAGTTTGCTAAAGACAAGCAGACTAAAGACATGTATTACTAGAACCATGTCCTGTGGTCTGGTGAGACCAAGATAAATTTATTTGGTTCAGATGGTGTCAAGCGTGTGTGGCGGCAACCAGGTGAGGAGTACAAAGACAAGGGTGTCTTGCCTACAGTCAAGCAAGGTGGTGGGAGTGTCATGGTCTGGGGCTGCATAAGAGCTGCCGGCACTGGAGAACTAAAGTTCATTGAGGGAACCATGAATGCCAACATGTACTGTGACATACTGAAGCAGAGCATGATCCCCTCCCTTCGGAGACTGGGCCGCAGGGCAGTATTCCAACAGGATAACAACCCCAAACACACCTCCAAGACGACCACTGCCTTGCTAAAGAAGCTGAGGGCAAAGGTGATGGACTGGCCAAGCATATCTCCAGACCTAAACCCTATTAAGCATCTGTGGGGCATCCTCAAACAGAAGGTGGAGGAGCGCAAGGTCTCTAACATCCGCCAGCTCTGTAATGTCGTCATGGAGGAGTGGAAGAGGACTCTAGTGGCAACCTGTGAAGCTCTGGTGAACTCCATGCCCAAGAGGGTTAAGGCAGTGCTAGTAAATAATGGTGGCCACACAAAATATTGGCACTTTTGGCCCAATCTGGACATTTTCAGTTAGGGGTGTACTCACTAATGGTTAGACATTAATAGCTGTGTGTTGAGTTATTTTGAGGGGACAGCAAATTTACACTGTTATACAAGTTGTACACTCCCTAGTTTACATTGTAGCAAAGTGTAATTTCTTCAGTGTTGTCACATGAAAAGATATAATAAAATATTTACAAAAATGTGAGGGGTGTACTCACTTTTGTGAGATATTGTAGATCCTGCAGGTTTGGTGCGCTTTCAAAAAGTTGCAGATGCACTGCGCTATGTTGCCTCCTCACCACTTGATCTAAACCCATGATTGCCGTGCAATGCATGTGATTACGACAAGGTAGTACAGCATTTGGGAGTTTTAAATCAGGTGTGAGGAGGCGACACTGGGTGATACTGTGCCCTGTGATCTTTGAATTCTAACGTGTTGTTCAGGTATAGCTCCACCTCTTTAAGGTTGCCTATCCCTGGCCTAGACCATGTGTTTATGATGGCCTGGGCTTACAGGAAGTGGGTTGGATGAGGCTGGAGTCTGGACACCATTCAATCCAGAAGATGCTACTCTAGAATGTACAATTCAATTAAATATATATTTATAAAGCCAACTATAATTCTATTTTGCATGTTCTGCAACCAATTACAGTTACATATGTAGTGCTACCCCTGTAGGGGCCCCTGGTAATAGTTAGTTCTTCCCTAATAGTAAAGAGGCAGCCCACCACCACAAACACAGTCCATACACACCTTCAATAACACAGTAACTAGTAACTGTCTTTTTGATATTTATTGCTTTAAATAGGAGAGGGGTTAGGACATGAGATACTCCAAAACACTTGCACAGTAACAGGAGGACACTTTTCTCAAGGCTGACACTCCAGAGTTCTGCCGAAGACAGGGGAATGGCCTGTACTCTGACCACTTACTGTATGTGCCAGTACCTCTGGCATATATATCCCAAAGCACACAGTCACCAGAAAATGATTCAGGGTGATTACTCATAAGTCCCCAGGATGACTGACCTTCTAGCTTCTTCTGGACACAGTCCAGTGAGGGAGACAATCCATCTCCAGACCAGTGCAATTACGGTGAAGTCCTACAGCCACCTCCTCCTGTGCATCTGCCTGCCTTATCTGCTGATCGCGGGTGCAATGCTTTACAGGCCCCAAGTAAAAAAAATAATAAATGCACATTAATTACCTGCAAAATAATGTGCATTTATTTTTATTTTTTTAAAGGTGAATGTATCCTTTAAACAGACCAGGACAAACATTGCTCCCCTGACAATAGAAGAAGCCAAAAACTAAACTTGCCTAGCATCCTACACTAGGAGGGTGCTACACATTTAAACAACTGTTTTTTTCTTATTATTCGTAGGGTGATTCTGGAGGACCATTGATCTGCAATGGAGATTTCAGCGGAGTTCTATCTTTTGGAGATGAACACTGTGGGGTTCCTGGTAATGCCAGTGTCTACACTCGTCTGACAAAAGAATATATCAATTGGATTAAGGCAGAAATACCATGTAAAATAGAGTGTATGTTTAACTAGGTCCTGCGCACAGTCTTCACAATAATGTAATCTCCATGCTTGGGCTTAATTCAGATTGCAATTAGCTGAAAAATATTTGTGGGCAGTGATAAGAATTTCTAATGTTTAAAAGTTAACCCATGTATGACCCCATTGTATCAAGTGATAATACGATTTTAACCACTTGCCTACAGGGCTCTTTCACCCCCTTCCTGCCCAGACCAATTTTCTGCGCTCTCACAATTTAAATGACAATTACTCAGTCATGCAACACTTCACCCAAATAAAATTTGCGTCCGTTATTTCACACAAACAGAGCTTTCTTTTGGTGGTATTTAATCACTAGTTGGTTTTTTATTTGTTGTGCTATAAATAAAAAAAAGACTGAAAATTTGGTGAAAAAATGGCCTTTTTCTTTGTTTCTGTCATAAAAGTTTGCAAATTAGTAATTTTTCTTCATAAACTTTGGCCAAAATTTATACGCCTACATATCTTCGGTAAAAATAACCCTAATTAGTGTATATTATTTGGTCTTTGTAAAAGTTATAGAGACTACAAGCTATGGTGCCAGTCATTGAAAATTGATCACACCTGATCACACCTGATGTACTGAAGGCCTATCTCATTTCTT
The DNA here is from genome assembly GCA_037952925.1 of Lithobates clamitans. Classification (NCBI taxonomy): domain Eukaryota; kingdom Metazoa; phylum Chordata; class Amphibia; order Anura; family Ranidae; genus Lithobates; species Lithobates clamitans. Next base: position 732,400 of record JBBGZY010000731.1, read on the forward strand.
GAGACACTAACAAGCCAGGAAAGTACAAATACCCCCCAAATGCCCCTTTTTGGAAAGTAGACATCCCAAGGTATTTAGTAAGTCGCATGGTGATTTTTTTGAAGTTGTAATTTTTTTTCCACAATTCTTTGCAAAATAAAGATTTGTGTTTTTTTTTTTTTTTTACAAAATTGTCACATAAACAGGTTATTTCTCTCACACAGCATATTCATGCTTGCAACTACACACCAAAACACATTCTGCTACTCTTCCTGAGTATGGCGATACCACATGTGTGAGACTTTTACACAGCCTGGCCACATACAGAGGCCCACAACTGAAGTAGCACCTTCAGGCGTTCTACAAGCATAAATTACACATCTCACTACAACCACCTATTACACTTTTGAAGGCCCTGGAGCACCAGGACAATGGAAACGCCCACAAAATGACCCCATTTTGGAAAGAAAACACCCCAATGTATAATCTATGAGGCACAATGAGTCTTTTGAGTGGTTCATTTTTTTCCAAAAGTTTTTGGAAAATGTGGAAAAAAAATTAAAACACATTTTTTTTCCACAAAGTTGTCAATTTTTAAGATATTTCCAACACATAGCATGTGCATAGCAAAAATGACACCCCAAAATACATTCTGCTACTGCTCTTGAGTATAGCGATACCACATGTGTGAGACTTTTACACAGCCTGGCCACATACAGAGGCACACCATTGAAGTAGCACCTTCAGGCGTTCTACAAGCATAAATTACACATCTCATTTCTCAACCGCCTATTACAATTATTAAGGCCTTGGAGCAGCAGGACAATGGAAACACCCACAAAATGACCCCATTTTGGAAAGCAGACACCCCAATGTCTAATCTATGAGGCATAATGAGTCTTTTGAACGGTTCTTTTTTTCCAGAACTTTTTGGAAAATGTGGAAAAAAAATTAAAACGCAACACAAAGTTGTTCATTTTTAAGATATTTCCAACACATAGCATGTTACTAGCAAAAATGACACCCAAAATACATTCTGCTACTCCTCCTCAGTATGGCAATACCACATGTGTGAGACTTTTACACAGCCTGGCCACATACAGAGGCCCACCAAAACAAAAAATAAAGCTGCAAATTCCTATGTGTAACACAAACATAAAATAAACAATTAGAAAATGGAACTGCGCTAATAAAACAAACTTATGCAGATGACAATTAACCATCATAAAGTGCAAAACCTTGTAAAAAGTATATAAAACATATACATAGTGCTCATCACTAAACGTATACATTAAATGAACACACAAAAGTGCATTTTCATGTGCATCAGTGCAAATTTATAGGGTGTTAAAAGTCCATGAAGTTGATAAGACGATCACCCAAGTGTTAATACAGATGTGAAAAATCTTGATAATTGAGAGTAAAGTGTCTGATCCACCATCACCAATGTAAATGCTGGCCGCTTACCAGAGACCCATGATCCCCCACTACAGAGGGTCTGGGTAAGCTGTTAAGGATAGTTACTCCGGACCACCATCAAGGAACCAGATAGTATCGCTATGTTGAGATCTTGGGGGCCTCGATGTCAGATGGATCAATGGCACAATGGCAGAGCATCAAACTCTCAGCAAGGTTGACTCATCATCCATGTTATTCTGAAACAGCCTGTAACCAGTTTACATGTGGTACCATCAGGCCTGGTAATGATTGGAGGATACTTGTGTGTATGAGGGGAGGCCTGATGGTACCACATGTAAACTGGTTACAGGCTGTTTCAGAATAACATGGATGATGAGTCAACCTTGCTGAGAGTTTGATGCTCTGCCATTGTGCCATTGATCCATCTGACATCGAGGCCCCCAACATCTCAACATAGCGATACTATCTGGTTCCTTGATGGTGGTCTGGAGTGACTTGGTTAAATTGATGATAGGCAACTCCTATCCTCATATTGATTAGTGGTTCCAAATTAATAACAACTACTGCAGTAGGGAACAGACACAAAAGATACGCTCTGTATCTTTCTAAATTACTGTTCTGCTTTATTATGACGCAATTGAAGGTTTTTATGCACATGATTACGTAGGTATCACATTAATATTACAATTGTACGTTTATGGTAACAAGGGGCGTTACATAGGCAGGCTAATTCTAATCAGGACTCTGACATCCAACAATCCATAAAAATATAAAAGTAGTAGAATCGATTCCAACAACAATAAAAACAGAAAATAAGCGTGGTGTGGGTGGCTGGGTACAGCAAGGAGACCCTTGCTGTATCCAGCCACCCACACCACGCTCTTTTTCCGTTTTTATTGTTGTTGGAATCAATTCTACTACTTTTATCTTTTTATGGATTGTTGGATGATCTTGACTGATCAAATAAACGCCAATTGAATTTTTTGGATTTACACCATGTGGAGGCTCCTTGTTTTTTCTTTATACATGGTTCACTTATGCTGACAAAGACAGTGATCGTACGGACCATCCGGGCAGGTTCCTGGTCCCCCATCTGAGGAGGAAGTTCACCAGTGTACAGATCACCTTTATACTGTCATCCATCTTAACACAGTGCAAGCCCATTTGACTCACCGCCAAGGGCCTGTGAGTCCACCAAAGTCGGTAAGAGTACTCTATCCCTTACTCTGATTTGGATTATTACTGAGAAGATACCAGTATATCACCTGCATTGTACTGAATTTGCTTCAACTGCATTATGTATCATTGGGACTAGACAATTTAATTTTCAGGTTTTAATCGGTGGCTACACCCCTTACCAGAATTGTGGACATTTTAACATCACCACTATGTCTGTTATTTATATCTCACTATTACCAAAAGTGTGGACATTTTAAAATTACCACTTCGTTTGTTATATTTCACTACTTTCAATTCACGATTTTTTTGGATCGTTTATGCTTTTCTTACCACTTAAGAAAGAGCGTTTTATGTCCTATATAGGTTATGATATTAGATTATATACCTAGAATTTATTTCACTAATTTGTTTAATTTCTTTAGTTTTAAGATTAGATGTGGTTATTTTTCACATAAATGGAGAAAATAATAGCTGAGCAACTTTTTTCATTACCAAATGACTTTTCATTGTGAAAAACAAATGATTGATAAGACATATTTACAGAGTACTGTCTGTACACTCCTGTGGCCAGAATGGCATTCTAGCTGAATTGTGGGCATGCTGACTTATCAGCACATGTAAACACAGACAATTCTACATAAAATGGAAGACATACAAAAGACAAATATGACTTCAACATGGCTAAACTACTTCTTAAATATATATATCCCTTACAATTAAAGTAATTGAATCAAAAAGTACCCTAGACTGTGATCACAAGAGGGAAACAAATCAAACACAGAGATTTCTTTAATTTAGTCATTTTTGCAGTGTCTGGTGTGGATCCAGGTGACTTTTCCTTCAAGTTTTGCAAAAACTGTACATGAAATAGATGCTGTATTGAGTCTCCAAACGTTTCCTTATATATAAATGTCTCTTAACAATCCACAAGTCACCTGGCTTTAGATCCTTCCAAACTTTTAGGAACTGGAATTGGGGAGAAAACACATAAATGAGTTTGTCAAAAACCTTAAAAGATCAGCAACATTTTCTGTGAGATCCGAATGAAGGACTTCAGCTGCTGAGACAAAGTATAAGCAAGTGAGTAACACACTCCCAAACCAAATCTCATAGGGAGAGAGTCCAATATCCCCTTTAGGGGCTTCATAAAATATAAGAAAACATTTAGGCAAAAGTTTTCTAGTTTCTTACTCTACTTTGCCCACTACATTGTAGACAGCAGGGGGTGTAAAAATAAAACCTCAATACTTCTAGTAAGGACTCTCCTATAAAAATGATTTCCTCTATTACTCTCTGTACTTTCTGCACTCTATATTTACAAACTACTTCTAATAACACTTTTTACTGTGGCCTTTGCAGTAGCATTTGCCACTGGACATCAAAAAAACATGCCCATACAGACAAAATGCATACTCGTAAGATCCTAACTTGGGCATCTGGATATATCTTTTTGCAATCTCTGGAAGGGATCTTCAGCTTTTGGTAACACCTTTGGTAACAGGTAAAACAAGAAGTGGTTTGTTATCAAAACAACTGTGGAGAACCCTGGCTCTATCCCACGCTCATTTACTAAGGCAGCCATAACTGCTTGTGACTGATGACACGGTTCATGTGTCAAGCTGGAGGGAAAAGAGTGGCTGGCAGACATAAATGATCACCTTTTCCAAAGTCCTTTTTCATAAGAAGTTGCCCCTTGTGGACCACTTGTTCTTCTCGTTCTGGGGTCCTTAAAGTTGAATTATTAATCCCAGCTATACTGGGCCAGAACTAGGGTGGAATCTGTGAGTTGCACAGACCCATCAAGTGTCCGGGGCTGTAAATGCAGCATCCTTAGTCACCTGGTCTGCTTCCATGTGTTAAAGTTAATATGGCTACCTCAGCAAGAACCTGGAAGGCTGAAAACAGCCAATCAAATTAACTTGGCATGCTTTATTGGTTTACCTGCCGAAGTAAAAACAAACTTCTGGCCCTTCAAATGGAACCAAAAGCTCTCTATATCTCGACTATCTATATAAATATACACTCTTTTTATGGCTCACAGGCTTTGCTAAAACATGGAGCTCTGCTTCTTGAGCTGGGCAAAAAGGATCCAATGACTTTGAATACAGAGTATCCTTCTGGGTGATAAACTGCATACTCAAATCTACAAAAATGTAATATTTGGGTCTTCAGGGAGTGTGTCCCGCACTGGGCTCACAGCAGCTGATTCCTATGCCATCAAGTTAACACATGCGTCTTTTCCTTTCTTTTGAATAAATGTACGCATTTTTCATTGTTAGATTTGTACATAAACAAACTCAAATTTTAAACCTTTCATTAGACAAACATTTAGTTAGCTGTATATTTGCTGCACAGAATGTCGGACCATTAAAAATTAAATGTTTGACCAAAACAATATCTAACTTTGTCTAATAGCACCTTTGCATAAAAGCTGCAGCTCTGATATATTGGGATGAACCCTTCATTACTGGGTCCAGCTTGCATAAATATATTACAATGGCTTGTTTTCTATCATGCTATTTGTGTAAGAACTCCAGTTTCATGTTTCAAAAGACAACTTTTTCCTGGCAATATTATAATAAATGATAACAATACCCTGCGGTCATGCAGAGATGCCCATAAATCCAAAATATTCTAGCTTTTATACCACGACACTTACAAGGAAAAGGGGCACATCATTTCACAAATCCACACATTCTGCTTTGGATTTCAAAATAAAAATAAATAAAAACAAAAGGATCAACAATCTGTATGATGGACCAGAAAGCATCAAAAACTATAAAACAACTGGCTGCAGGTGGCATATATCCTAACAGGGTGTGTGGACTTGATGTGATGGGTCTGTTAGATTTAAATTTTATTTATTATAACTCTCACATCATGGACCGCACATCAAGTTATTATCAAAAACCTTGAAATTTCATTTTTGTAGAAAAACTTCTTATGTATTCCATCCATCTTGGCTTTGTTAAATATTATGGCAGCTGTATTCCAAATAACAACCTCATCTTAATCTTTTTTTTCTGTCAATAAGGGCTTATTGAATAAATGTAAAATTACAAAAATTGTTATCTTAATCTAAACTAATCCCATTTTTACAAATTTCCCCAATAACCTGGATTTCATTTCCAACCAAAGATTGTCTAAACCAGTTTCAATATATCTATATTATTAATAAAATTGTTAAACTCTTATTAGAATACTCATTACTTAATTTTACTTAATTTCACTTTTTTTAATGCACTGTTTCCACTCTCAAAAGATTTTCAATTTTGTATAATACATGGTTAAATGTAACCTTCATTTTACCATGTTTGGAAAACAGATTCAAAATAATTGTGATCACATTGTTTACCATTAGATTCGTTAACCCGGCACATTTTGTTATAAGTGTTTTGTCTAAAAAAAATGGAATTGGCATGGTGTCCTTCCAGCTTATCACTGACCACATTCTTTCAGGAGAGCACAAAGGAGGGGGTCACATCTGCATACATGACACACACAAGCAATAGAACTAAAGGTTCCAGCATTCGCACACACATACACCAATATCTCTCTAAAGTCGCTTACATTTTTCCCATTTGTACACAACACATGCATATCATTCTCTCACTTACTTTTAACTCTCATTAATATTTTCCTGCCTTAAATTCTGCATTTGTTCAGATATCTTTTATATCTAGCTTCTATGATCAGACGGGCAGCCAGAGTGCTCATCCCATCTTCCCTCTCTGACAACATATAAAGTATTCTGTTTTAACTCTAATTTCTCTGTTTCTGACTCTAATAGTTGTAGTGCCTGACCCCAAATTCATCCCACAACTTAACATGAAAATGTCCCTTTCTGTCTAGTGTTAATGTCAGCCTTGATCCATCCTGCTCACATAGATAGCTGTTTCTCTAGCTGTTTACTCTGCATGATTCTTAGTCCCTGTGGACCTTGGTAACCCAGTTACCCAATGTGGATCACTGTCCACTTTAACCATTAATCTAGGGGCTCAGTATAGGCGGAACCACACCTTTGGTTCATACATAGCGCTCCTCTTGCGCTGGGCATTTTTGAGGGTCTCTTACCCTTCATTCCCTTACTTAATTCAATGCCCATAATGACTGGCCAGTCTTCTCTCTTCTCTACGTGTGCCTATACCCTCTTGCCTCTAAACTACTTTATCTAGCAGATTTACTACATATACCTGTGAACAGCACTATTCTTCCCTTTCTTATCTATAACACTCCGATGGACAATAGACAGGGACAACATAACATATAACCACCAATCAATACAGTTCGATTAAGGGGAGTAAAATAGGTACCCTTTGTCCCGAAAATGCCTTACCGATCAAGGAAGTCTGATAACGTAAATGTAAGCAAAAGGCTTACCTCAGCCGGCTGATTATCAGAAATTCCCGGATCGTCTCAAGCTCCTCGTTTCGGATACTCAGGGTCACCTGGAATCCCCTCCTAAGGCAAGGCTCGCCATGCTGACTTGGTTAAACTCCTATCCTCATATTGATTAGTGGTTCCAAATGAATAACAACTACTGCAGTAGGGAACAGACACAAAAGATACGCTCTGTATCTTTCTAAATTACTGTTCTGCTTTATTATGACGCAATTGAAGGTTTTTATGCACATGATTACGTAGGTATCACATTAATATTACAATTGTACGTTTATGGTAACAAGGGGCGTTACATAGGCAGGCTAATTCTAATCAGGACTCGAAAGAATGTAAACATGTACTGAAAACATTATTAGTGCTGTGTGCACAGTGAGGGCAGTGTGCGATACATACAAAATACAATACAATTATATACAGAACTTACAAATTTCCATTACAGGAGTAACTATTCTTAACAGCTTACCCAGACCCTCTGTAGTGAGGGGTCATGGGTCTCTGGTAAGCGGTCAGAATTTACATTGGTGATGGTGGATCAGACATTTTACTCTCAATTATCCAGATTTTTCACATCTGTATTAACACTTGGGTGATCGTCTTATCAACTTCATGGACTTTTAACACCCTATAAATTTGCACTGATGCACATGAACATGCACTTTTGTGTGTTCATTTAATGTATACGTTTAGTGATGAGCACTATGTATATGTTTTATATACTTTTTACGAGGTTTTGCACTTTATGATGGTTAATTGTCATCTGCATAAGTTTGTTTTATTAGCGCAGTTCCATTTTCTAATTGTTTATTTCACCATTGAAGTAGCACCTTCAGGCATTCTACAAGCATAAATTACACATCTAATTTCCTGACAACCTATCATTTTTGAAGGCCCTTCATATTTCTAACACATAGCATTTACATACCAAAAATTACACTGCAAAATAAATTCTATTGAGGAAAGGGTAAAAAAAAAGTATTACCTGTGGTTTTAGTAGTGTCCACAGAGAATTGGTCCAGGCAGCAGGCAGAGATGTGCTTAGCGACAACAATAATAATTATCCAGGCAGCAGGCAGGAATATTGTCTATAGTCAGCACAAGTATATAATCAGCACAGCCAAAGCATTTGTCCATAGAAATTGTCCAGGCAGAGACAGCCAGCACAGCCATAATATTAATGCTGGTACACCGTTACCTGCCTGCACTCATTATTGTACCGCTCTCTAGCCCTTCATAAACATACTGCCTCATGCTACAGCTAATTATTTCCATAGTCCAGAGGCATGATGGCAGTAAGTCAGCAGCAGGCTGAGGGCCGCACCCAGGTAAGACCTTGGCACAGGGGCACAGGAGTAGAGGCTTCACCCACCCAAATCTCTATGAAGTCTCCAGACTCCAGACCCTAATCCGGAAATTACAAAACCCGGAGACAACAAAAAAAATTGTTTTCTCTATCCAGAAAAACATTTCCGGAGCCCCTTGCATGTGAGACCCCTGTGTACTACAGTAGAAGGGCAACAGATCAGTCCAAGCGGTAGGCAAAAGCATAGTCCATAAAGTAGGCCAGGGTCAGTTCACATGCAAGCAGTCCATGCAGTAGGCAGAAGCGTAGTTGATAAAGCAGGCCAGGGTCAGTTCACATGGAAGCAGCCCAAGCAGTAGGCAGAAGCGTAGTTGATAAAACAGGCCAGGGTCAGTTCACGTGGAAGGGAGTGGCATGGTTATTTGAGGAAACATGGTTATTGGTCAGCACAGATGATGAAAATGGGGAAATGGTTAAGAATACGGGCTAATATTTTAGGGATGTGTGATATAGTCGGAAGCATTCACCAATGCAAAGGCCGGGTTCGGAGGGACACTGGGGACAATGGTAGCTGGTATCTCTTCGAAATCCTCTTTTGCTGCATACTCGACATCTTTTTTGGCGTCTTCGGCCTGTTGTCCGGGAAGTGGTACTCATGAAGTCGGATAACAGCATCAGAGCAAGGGTTTTCTGGGGGGGTCTTTGTTGGTAGATGGGGGACGTGACAACTTTGATTAATTTTAGGAAGTGGGCAGGGCTTTCCATGGATTTGGTGTGAATTATGTAGGCATTATAAATGGCCAAATGAACTTAACCGCTACAGCCCCGGAAGATTTTACTCCTTTCCTGACCAGAGCACTTTTTGCGATTCGGCACTGCGTCGCTTTAACTGAGAATTGCACAGTCGTGCGATGTTGCACCCAAACAAACTTGACATCCTTTTTTTTCCCACAAATAGAGCTTTCTTTTGGTGGTATTTGATCACCTCTGCGGTGACCTCTTTTATTTTTTGCGCTATAAACAAAAAAAGAGCGACAATTTTGAAAAAAACGCATTCTTTTTACTTTTTGCTATAATAAATATCCCCCAAAAATATATTAAAAAAAAACAATTTTTTTTCCTCAGTTTAGATATGTATTCTTCTACATATTTTTGGTAAAAAAAAAATCGCAATAAGTGTATATTGATTGGTTTGCGCAAAAGTTATAGCGTCTACAAAATAGGGGATAGTTTTATGGCATTTTTATTATACATTTACGACATTATTGCGGACACGTCGGACAATTTTGACACATTTTTGGGACCATTGACATTTATACAGCGATCAGTGCTATGAAAATGCATTGATTACTGTAAAAATGTCACTGGCAGTGAAGGGGTTAACACTAGGGGGCGATCAAGGGTTTAATGTGTTCCCTAATGTGTGTTCTAACTGAAGGGGGGAGTGGACAGTGCAGGGGAAGAGATAGATCGCTGTTCATACTCAGTATGAACAGACGATCTGTCACTTCTCCCCTCAGAGAACCAGAAACTGTGTGTTTACACACACAGATCCAAGTTCTCCGTGTGCCCCAAGCATTTGCGGGAGCCCGGCGGTGATCGCGACTGCCAGGCACTCGCATTGGCTCCGTGGGCGAGCAGGGGGCGCACGCCCCCTAGTAGCGGAATATGTTACCGATGTAACATGACGGAGATTCGCTCAGCCAAGCCATGTTGCCGCAGTACAACTTCGGCGGCTGGTCGGCAAGCAGTTATATAGATTGCTACTTTCTTGTACCAGAAACGGGACCTCCTTATTGACAAATAGGGCTGAAGCATTTGGTCATTGAAATCCACCCCCCCCATGTAGAGATTGTAATCTTGTACACATGTTGGCTTTTCAATGGGACCTCATCTTCTCTGAACGTCAATTGTAGTGTCATCATGGATGGTGGACATTGTGTGCACATTCCTGGTATCCTTCCACCTCAAGGCCAGCACTTCGTTGCATCTCAAAGTTGCTCTTTCCTCCCTTCGCAGTTTTTTATTCACTATGGCTTGTGAGAAGCCCTTCCTATTCTTTCTGGAGGTTCCGCAGGCCGGGGTTTCTGTGAGGTATAGATGTTTGAAAAGGGTCAGGCTGGTGTAGACGTTATCCAGGAATATGTGGTAACCTTTCTTCAACAGTGAGTATGCCAGGTCCCATACAATTTTACCAGTTGTGCCCATGTAGGCCGGGCACTCAGGGGGCTGGAGCTAGGAATCTCTTCCTTCTTATATGCGGAACGCATACAGATATCCCGTGACTCATGTGGTGGATGGGGTTGGTGGACCAATAGGCATGTCCTTCATTTTTTTGTGTAAGCTCCATGTTTATAATGAGGCCCATAAACACTTTGAACTCCTCCAGAGTCAAATCCTTCCACTCAAACGGAGGGGCGTATGATGATTGTGGGTTGTTGGTAGTATGCTGCTGGGCATATATGATATGGTCCACGATGACCGAAACAATCGATTTCTGTAAAATTTGGGGTATTGGCCTGCACACCTGGCTGTGCGGTGAAAGGGGGAATTCTTGCTGATCCTGAGTCAGAAGGCAACCATGTTGGGTTGGCAAGACCAGTTGGAAGATGTGTAGTGGCCCTGGCTCTTGGAGGACGTGGCACTCCAGTGCTGGTAGTTTTGATTTTGAAGGGGGATTTGAAGTTCCTATGCTGGCATTTGGGCGTGATTCTGCGGCAGCGCTGTTACTGGGCCTGGGCATTTCTTGTGGTCTTTCGCTGGCAGCAGCGCTGGTAGTGGGCCTTTGGTTTTGGGGTCTATCTCTGATGGCATCTCTGGTACTGGGACTTTGTTCTTGGGGTCTATCGCTGGCGGCAGCGCTGGTACTGGGCCTGGGAATTTGATCCTGGGGTATATTGCTGGTGGCTGCCTGGTTTCCAGAACACCGTGCCCTTTTAGGAGGGATCTATTCTTCCTCTGATTCATTTGCCGATCCACTACTATCGATCGGTTCAGATGCTGAATTTGATTCAGAATCAGAATTGGCATTTGAATCTGATGAGAACTCCCTGCTGCTCTCATCAGTCATGGAGAGGATCTGGAAAGCCTCCTCACTGGTATATACTCTTTTGGACATTTTTCTGATGGGCTTTGCGACGGGTGACAGGTGACGGTCACTGATGGGTGACAGGTGACGGGTGATGGTCACTGATGGGTGACAAGTGACGGGTGACGGTTACTGATGGCAGTCTCTGATGGTGACCGATGCACTTTATGGAACTGAAAGGTGACAGATGAGGGTCACGGATGGGTTACTGATGATGGTCACTGGCGATGGTCACTTATGGGTGACAGGTGCACCACTGATTGCAGTATCTGACGTGACAGGTGCACTTTATGGGCCCTGATGGGTGACAGGTGCACTTTTATAAGCACTGATGGGCACTTATGTGGTGACTGTTGGGTGACAGCTGCAACTGGGGGGGGGGCTATGTGACAGGTTCTCTTTATGGTGTGGTGTTGGTGCAGACACTGACACTACAAAAATTCAGTAACTCACTGCTCCTGGCTCTTCTCTCCTCATACTAGAAACGGTGTGTGAGGAGAGAAGAGCTGGTAACAGTTAGTAAAGGCTCTATGTTTACATTAAGTGATCAGCTGTGAATGGATCACAGCCGATCACGTGGTAAACAGCCAACCATTGGCTGTTTACCCTTGTCGATGACGAGTAGTGTTCCTGGGAACATGCCACCACCGATATGATCGCACACAGGCGCGGTCTTAGGAAGGAATTACCATTTGTGATCGGCCGTGACGTAATCATGGCTGATCGCGTGGTAAACAGCCATGCCCAGTGTAGGGCTGCGCGCCCGTGATTGCGCGCATGCTCTGTTTGAATGGGACGCCGTCATATGACATCGGCCCAGAACAAGAGCCACACCGCCCCGCCGTCATATGATGGTGGGCGGGTGGTAACAGGTTAAATACATTTGTTCTTTTGATATATTTATACCAAGCAACTATGCAAATACAACCTCTTATACCTTTTCTTTCCCTGTGCTGTAAAGTGGAATTTGACCCAAAGAGTTAACTGTTTCCCAACACAGATTCATTTAGGGCATGCCTCTGGTTATAACTAGGGATGAACGAACAGTTTGGACCGACCATGAGTTCAGTCCGAACATTGGCTGCTCGGAAGTTCTATGAACAACCGAATTAAAAGGGCGTTCGACCGTTTGTTCAGCTCGCCGAACGACCACAATGCACTGCGCTGCTGCACAGTGCATTGAAAGCCCTGTCAGAGCCATGATTGGATGCTGTCATGATGACTATAACCAATCATGGCTCATTGCTCCTTATCACGCCCCAGACTATAAAAGTATTTTTTCTATAGTGGCCATTTGTAGTGTGATAGCGGCGTGGAGAGAGATAGCACAGGGCTCTGTTCAGTGCTATAAGACAGTGTGCTATAGTGTGCTATTCTGATTCTATTGTCAGTAGAATATCAGTTTAGTGTGCATCTAGGGATAGTTCAGTGAGAGTGTAGTGCGACCATTCATCCTTACATTAGTGTTGTAGGGATAGTTCAGTGATTGTGAGTGTAATGCGACCACCATTAATCTTTACATTAGTGTCAATGTGGGGATAGTTCAGTGAGTGTAGTGCGATCATTCATCATTATAATAATATCAATGTAGAGATAGTTCAGTCATTGAGAGTGTTGTGCGACCACCATTCATCTTACATTAGTGTCAATGTACGGATAGTTCAGTCAGTGTGAGTGTAGTGACCATTTAACATAGTTTTCTTTCTGTGCATTACTGCAAGTTTAACCCTGTATATTTCATTGCCTTACTGCAAGTGTAACACCATATATTTCTGTGCATTACTGCAAGTTTAACACCATATATTTCATAGTTACATAGTTAATCAGGTTGAAAAAAGACACAAGTCCATCTAGTTCAACCATAAAAAAAAGATATCATACAATTCCATATACCCAATCCTATACCCACAGTTGATCCAGAGGACGGCGAAAAACCCCCCAGAAAAGCAGGATCCAATTTGTTACAGCAGGGGGAAAAATTCCTTCCTGATCCCAGAGAGGCAATCGGATTTTCCCTGGATCAACCTTACCTAAAAATGTTAGTACCAAGTTATATTTATGTACATTTAGGAAAGAATCCAGGCATTTTTTAAAACAATCTACTGAGCTGGCCAGAACCACCAACGTTGCCAACTTTGCCTAATGTAGTTATTGAGAAGCTGGAGTGCCCAATTACAATTGAGTAGGTAAACAAAGCAATAGAAAATCTGCCAATGGGGAAGAGTCCGGGACCAGATGGCCTAACAAACGCATATTACAAAAAATTCAATACAATTCTGGCATCCCCTCTATGTAGCTATTAAAATAAAATCATGGCATTAAATCCTCTATCTACAGAAGCGCTATTATTGTGACAGTGCTTCCGAAACCTGGGAAAGACCCGAATTATTGCGCTAATTACAGACCGATCTCACTCCCTAACTCAGATATTAAATTATTAGCAAAGATTATAGCCCTCTGATTACAGGACCATATAGTCCAATTAGTCCATTATGATCAGACGGGATTTATGAGAGGACGCGAAAGAAGAGATAACACTATTCAGGCCCTCCATATCCTCCATTGGATAGAAAAAGGACTTGATAAAATTCCAAGGATAGCTCTGTCAATGGATGCAGAAAAAGCATTTGACAGAGTGAACTAGGGGTTTATGATGGATGTACTGAAGGGAGTAGGTCTGGGGGCGAGGATGACAGGATGGGTATCGGCTATGTATGGGAGACGAAGGGCAAGATTAAAAGTGAACGTAACCCTTTCAGATTATTTTAACATACGTAACGGTACAAAGGCAGGGGTGCCCCCTTTCCCCATTATTGTTTGCCTTGACTCTGGAGCCCCTCCTCTGTAGGGTCAGGGGAAATAAGGAAATAGTCTGGGTAGGGGTTGGTACAGAGGAACACAAAGTTTCAGCATATGATGACTTATTATTCTATCCATCAAAACCCCTGGAATCAATACCTGCCCTGATGGATGAAGTACAGAAATACAGTAAATTATCCAATTTTAAAATAAATTATGAGAAGTCAGTGATACTACCAAGCCATGTTTCATCAGCAGTAGGGATGAGCTTCGTGTTCGAGTCGAACCCATGTTTGACTCAAACATCGGCTGTTCGCCCGTTCGCCGAATTGCGAACGATATGGGCCGTTCGCGCCAAATTCGTGTGGCGCGTCACGGCCCATAATTCACTGCGGCATCGCAGTGCATTGCTTGCTGATGATTGGCCAAGCATGCACTATGACCCGCATGCTTGGCCAATCACAGCACCGCCTGAACAGAGAGCCGTAATTTGCCAAAGCCAAGGAGGCTTTGGCCAATTATGGCTCAGGGGATTTAGTACACGCCCCACACTATATAAGGCCACCTGCACGGCGGCCCTGTGTAGTGTGTTCCGGCGTTCATTGAGAGAGAGAGAGAGACAGACAGTGTCATTTGATTTGAGTTAGATAGATTAGGCAGAACAGTCAGTCAGTTAGCTGCACTTACAGTGTATTGTGTATATATATGCATCCCAGGTGTTGCATATATATATATACACTGTATTCAGTTTAGCTAGATCCGTTCCTGTTATCTTCTAGACTATTTACATTTAGTGCAGTGCGTCCTGCTCACAGTGTTCAGCTAGATCCGTTCCTGTTATCTTCTAGCCACTTAACAACCGGCCCATAGCCAAATGACGGCTACAGGGCGGTTGTTTAACTCTGGGAGGGCGTCCAGGGACGTCCTCCCAGAATTCTGCTCTCGCGCGCCCCCTAGGGCGCGCACTCGAGAGCATCCGTGACCGCCGGGTCCAGAGGACCCGGCGCATCACAGATCCCGGTAAATGGCCGCTGATCGTGGCCGTTTACCATGTGATCGCTCTGTCAAATGACGGAGCGATCACATGTCAACAAACCGGCGTCATCTGATGACGCCGGTTCCTCTCCTCCCCCTCTCCTCCCCTCCTGTGTACCAATCGGTACACAGTGACCGGAGAGGCGGATGGATGGATGGCTGCAGCGTTGTGGGCTGCATCTGTAGTGCCCACAGCGCTGCACAGAGACATCCAGCCATCCATCCATCCCTGCTCAGCCATCCCTACTACTCTGCATGCTCTGCAATTCCCACTGCCATACCCCGCAATACCCCTGCAATACTCTGCCATACCTTGGAATACCCCTGCAATACTCTGCCATACCTTGGAATACCCCTGCAATACTCTGCCATACCTTGGAATACCCCTGCAATACTCTGCCATACCCTGGAATACCCCTGCAATACTCTGCCATACCCTGGAATACCCCTGCAATACTCTGCCATACCCTGGAATACCCCCGCAATACTCTGCCATACCCTGGAATACCCCCGCAATACTCTGCCATACCCTGGAATACCCCGCAATACTCTGCCATACCCTGGAATACCCCCGCAATACTCTGCCATACCCTGGAATACCCCGCAATACTCTGCCATACCCTGGAATACCCCGCAATACTCTGCCATACCCTGGAATACCCCGCAATACTCTGCCATACCCTGGAATACCCCGCAATACTCTGCCATACCCCGCAATACTCTGCCATACCCCAAAATACCCCGCAATACTCTGCCATACCCCGCAATACTCTGCCATACCCCGCAATACTCTGCCATACCCCGCAATACTCTGCCATACCCCGCAATACTCTGCCATACCCTGGAATACCCCGCAATACTCTGCAATACCCTGAAATATCCTGCAATACCCAGCCATACTCTGCAATACTCAGTGATACCCAGCCATACTCTGCAATACTCAGTGATACCCAGCCATACTCTGCAATACTCAGTGATACCCAGCCATACTCTGCCATACCCAGCCATACTCTGCAATACCCCGCAAAAATCTGCCATACTCTGCAATACTCGGTGATACCCAGCCATACTCTGCCATACCCAGTCATACTCGGCGATACTCTGCAATACCCAGCCATGCTCAGCCATACCCAGTCTCTGTATGTGGCCAGGCTGTGGAAGTCTCACACATGTGATATCGCCGTACTCAGGAGGAGAAGGAGAATCTATTTTGGGGTGTCATTTTTGGTATGTACATGCTATGTGTTAGAAATATTGTATAAATGGACAACTTTGTGTTAAAAAAAAAAAAAAGCGTTTTAACCACTTCCCGCCTTCCGTCATACGACGTCCTTGACTTTGTGCGGGGATATCTGAATGATGGGTGCAGCTACAGGCATCATTCAGATATCATATTTTTCAGCCGGCGATTCCCTATACCATGAGAACGATCATAGCGGCTGTTACACTGCTTGATAGTTCTTACGGGAGGCAAGAGGGGACGCCCCCCCTCCCGCCGCCCTCCGGTGCTTCTACCGACTCACCGCTACGATCGAAGCCAGGATCTTTTTTTCTTTTTTTTTTTTTTTTTTTTTAATTTCAGGAACAGCCTAGAGGTGAGATGTGGGGTCTTATTGACCCCATATCTCACTGTAAAGAGGACCTGTCATGCCATATTCCTATTACAAGGGATGTTTGCATTCCTTGTAATAGGAATAAAAGTGATCAAAAAATTTTTTTTTTTGGAAAAAAGTGTCAAACTAAAATAATTAAAGTAAAATGAACAATAAAAAAAAATAAAAAAATTTTAAAGCGCCCCTGTCCGTGTGCTCGCATGCAGAAGCGAACGCATACGTAAGTCCCGCCCACATATGAAAACGGTGTTCAAACCACACATGTGAGGTATCGCTGCGATCGGTAGAGCGAGAGCAATAATTTTGACCCTAGACCTCCTCTGTAACTCAAAATTTGTTACCAGTAAAAAATTTTAAAGCGTCGCCTATGGGGATTTTTAAGTGGCGAAGTTTGGCACCATTCTACAAGCGTGTGCAATTTTGAAAGGTGACATGTTAGGTATCTATTAACTTGGCGTAACTTCATCTTTCATATTATGCAAAAACATTGGGCTATCCTTACTGTTTTGTTTTTTTTAAAGCAAAAAACTGTTTTTTTTCCAAAAAAAACGCGTTCGAAAAATTGCTGCGCAAATATCGTGCGAGATAAAAAGTTGCAATGACCGCTATTGTATTCTCTAGGGTCTTTGCTAAAAAAACATATATAATGTTTTGGGGTTCTATGTAATTTTCTAGCAAATAAATGATGATTTTTACATGTAGGAGAGAAATGTCAGAATTGGCCTGGGTGCTCCAGAACGCCTGAAGGTGCTCCCCTGCATGTTGGGCCTCTGTATGTGGCCACGCTGTGTAAAAGTCTCACACATGTGGTATCGCCATACTCAGGAGTAATAGCAGAATGTGTTTTGGGGTGTAATTTGTGGTATGCATATGCTGTGTGTGAGAAATAACCTGCTAATATGACAATTTTGTAAAAAAAAAAAAACGAAAAAAAAAAAACTTGATTTTGCAAAGAATTGTGGGAAAAAATGACAACTTCAAAAAACTCATCATGCATCTTTCTAAATACCTTGGAATGTCTTCTTTCCAAGAAGGGGTCATTTGGGGGGTATTTGTATTTTTCTGGCATGTTAGGGTCTCAAGAAATGAGATAGGCCGTCAGTACTTCAGGTGTGATCAATTTTCAGATATTGGTACCATAGCTTGTGGACGCTATAACTTTCACAAAGACCAAATAATATACACTAATTTGGGTTATTTTTACCAAAGATATGTAGCGGTATAAATTTTGGCCAAAATATATGAAGAAAAATTACTAATTTTCAAAATTTTATAACAGAAACGAAGAAAAATTAATTTTTTTACAGATTTTTCGGTCTTTTTTCTTTTATAGCGCAAAAAATAAAGAACCCAGTGGTGATTAAATACCACCAAAAGAAAGCTCTATTTGTGTGAAAAAAAGGACAAAAAATTCATATAGATACAGTGTTGCATGACTGAGTAATTGTCATTCAAAATGTGAGAGCACCAAAAGCTGAAAATTGGTCTGGTTATTAAGGGGGTTTAAGTGCCCAGTGGTCAAGTGGCTAGACTATTTACATTTAGTGCAGTGCGTCCTGCTCACAGTGTTCAGCTAGATCCGTTCCTGTTATCTTCCTACTGACAGGCAGGCTTGTCTGGTTACAGTATATAAAGCTACCTGAAGAAAATTACTGGTGTTCTAATTGATCCTATTAGTACCACGGTCAGGCAGCTAGACTATTTACATTTAGTACAGTGCGTCCTGCTCACAGTGTTCAGCTAGATCCGTTCCTGTTATCTTCCTACTGACAGGCAGGCTTGTCTGGTTACAGTATATAAAGCTACCTGAAGAAAATTACTGGTGTTCTATTTGATCCTATTAGTACCACGGTCAGGCAGCTAGACTATTTACATTTAGTACAGTGCGTCCTGCTCACAGTGTTCAGCTAGATCTGTTCCTGTTATCTTCCTACTGACAGGCAGGCTTGTCTGGTTACAGTATATAAAGCTACCTGAAGAAAATTACTGGTGTTCTATTTGATCCTATTAGTACCACGGTCAGGCAGCTAGACTATTTACATTTAGTACAGTGCGTCCTGCTCACAGTGTTCAGCTAGATCCGTTCCTGTTATCTTCCTACTGACAGGCAGGCTTGTCTGGTTACAGTATATAAAGCTACCTGAAGAAAATTATTGGTGTTCTATTTGATCCTATTAGTACCACGGTCAGGCAGCTAGACTATTTACATTTAGTACAGTGCGTCCTGCTCACAGTGTTCAGCTAGATCCGTTCCTGTTATCTTCCTACTGACAGGCAGGCTTGTCTGGTTACAGTATATAAAGCTACCTGAAGAAAATTACTGGTGTTCTATTTGATCCTATTAGTACCACAGTCAGGCAGCTAGACTATTTACATTTAGTACAGTGCGTCCTGCTCACAGTGTTCAGCTAGATCCGTTCCTGTTATCTTCCTACTGACAAGCAGGCTTGTCTGGTTACAGTATATAAAGCTACCTGAAGAAAATTACTGGTGTTCTGTTTGATCCTATTAGTACCACGGTCAGGCAGCTAGACTATTTACATTTAGTACAGTGCGTCCTGCTCACAGTGTTCAGCTAGATCCGTTCCTGTTATCTTCCTACTGACAGGCAGGCTTGTCTGGTTACAGTATATAAAGCTACCTGAAGAAAATTACTGGTGTTCTATCCCAGCTTATTGCAGCTACAGGCCATTAGTATAAGTGCTGTGTGTGTGGATGCGCTGCTCCCATCTATATAGTCTTTCCAATATTTATGTACGTAATCTTATTTTGTATACAACATCCACCTGTAAAAATTCATCACATTGGGCCAAAACCTTATAACAAATTATACAAATCATATAAAAGTCCGGTGACATATAATAATAGAGTCCCCTAATATATGCTTGCAACTCTTCCGTTAAATTGCCGTGATTGGCGTGCTCTTGACATATAGTGATAGAGTCCCCTAATATATGCTTGCAACTCTTCTGTTAAATTGTCGTGATTGGCGTGCTCTTGTGTTAATTCAGTATAAAGTGACTTAGTGCTCCACCACCACCTGTGAGATGGGCCACTCACCAGATGTTTCTTTAAAATTGCACCTTTGGTTCATTCATAGGGATAACCACTCCACTCAAAGGGAACTTCTCCAATGGCTATATATGGACCTCAGTATTCCTCATAAAATATGGATGAAAACGATCATTGCACAATAACATTTAAAACCTTTATTTTGTAAAACACAAAAATTATGCACTCACATTTCCAAGTGCCATCGAGCCGGCACAGAGCTTTTCCAGCAGTTAGAGACGGGTGGGCGCTGCAGCCCGGTTCGCCTAGTGTGTGCTGTGCAGCCTCCGTGTACCGCTTGCGTTCCACCCCTCGTGTCCGTTCGCGTCCTCACCAACCACGCTCGTTCCCGGTCACGTGGGTACAAAAAACTCCCAGCAGCCTCTACGCGTTTCGCATTCCAATGTGCGTCATCAGGAAGCTTCCTGATGGCCATTAGTATGTCTGGAAGGCCAAGAAGGAGAGGCAGACAGTCACAAGCCAATAAGAGAGGGCAAGCAGGCTCTGTGTCTAGTGCTGGTCGTGGAGACGGTGCATCCTCATTAGCACGTGGCCATGGGACACGCTTGGCCTTTTTTTCGGCAGCTGGCCGTGTTGAGCCGCAACATGCGGAAGACTTGGTCAAGTGGATGACCAAGCCGTCCTCATCCTCCTCATCCTCTCTCACCCATGCCCAGGGTGCTTTGTCTGGCAAAGCAGCGGCCTCTTCCCTCAGCTCAATGTCATCAGTGACTCCTTCCCTAGCTCCACCATGTCCTCCTGAGGATTCCCTCGAACTGTTTGACCACAGTGTTGGGTACATGCTCCAGGAGGATGCCCAGCGTTTGGAAGGCTCTGATGATGATACTGAGCTCGATGAAGGCAGTAACATGAGCACGGACAGAGGGGGTGCCCAAGAAGGACAGCAATCTGGCAGTCATGCTCCCCCTGCTGCAGCATACTGCCAGGTTTGCTCCAGTGATGAGGAGGGAGGGGATGATGAGGTCACTGACTCAACGTGGGTGCCTGATAGGAGAGAGGAGGAGGAGGAGGAGGCGGCACATCACCAACGAGGCAGGATGCCCTCCAGGGGCCAGCCTAAGGGCAGCACATTGACTGCATCACACCCCAAAGCTCCACATGTGCAGGGCGCTGCAGTCTCTGCGCGTTATTCAAAAAGTTCTTTGGTGTGGGCCTTTTTTGAGACTAGTGCATCAGATCGCACCGCTGCTATTTGCAACATATGTCTCAAGCGTATCTGACGTGGCCAAAACATCTCCCGCTTGGGTACCACATGCTTGACCAGACATATGTTGACCTGCCATGCAGTTCGTTGGCAAGCGTATCTAAAAGACCCACACCAAAGAACAAAGAGGATCTCTCCTTGCACCTCATCAGCTGAGATTTCCAACCCCACTAGACCTCCAGTCCTCTCTGAGACCTGCAGTGAGAGGAATGAAGGTGTAGAATTAGGTGTGTACTTGTGGGCAATCTGCTTTTGGTACACCGACGTCAGATTGTACCAGGCAAATTTCCCTGCCCCAGCTGCTGCACCGCCGAAAGAAGTTTGCTCCCAGCCATCCACATGCCCAGCGGATGAATGCTAGCTTGGCAAAATTGCTAGCACTTCAACTGCTGCCTTTTCAGTTGGTAGACTCTGCCCCCTTCCGTGAGTTTGTGGAATGTGCGGTTCCTCAGTGGCAGGTACCCAAACGCCACTTTTTCTCACGGAAGGCGATTCCGGCTCTCTACCGGCATGTGGAAGGCAATGTCCATGCCTCGCTGGACAGGGCGGTCAGTGGTAAGGTGCATATTACCGCTGACTCATGGTCCAGCAGGCATGGACAGGGACGTTACCTAAGTTTCACGGCGCATTGGGTGACTCTGCTGGCAGCTGGGAAGGATGCAGGACAAGGTGCAGTAGTGTTGGAGGTTGTTCCGCCACCACGCCTCCAAAATGCTGATTGTGACACACCTCTCTCCTCCACCCCCTCCTCTTCTTCTTCCTCCATGGCCTCTTCCTCGGAACCAGCGGTGCTCCGTAGTCGTTCAAGGGGCTACGCAAGTACGCAGGCCAAAAGATGCCATGCGGTGCTTGAGCTGGTGTGCTTGGGGGACAGGAGCCACACTGGGGCAGAGGTTCTGTCAGCTCTGCAGGGGCAGGTTCAGAGGTTGTTGACGCCACGCCAACTTAAGGCAGGAATGGTGGTTTGCGACAATGGCACCAACCTCCTCTCTGCCCTCCGACAGGGACAAATGACCCATGTGCCCTGTTTGGCTCACGTCCTTAACTTGGTGGTGCAGCGGTTCTTGGGCAGTTGCCCGGGCTTACAGGATGTCCTGAGGCAGGCCAGGAAAGTCTGTGTGCATTTCCGCCGGTCATATAATGCCAGTGCTCGGCTGACGGACCTCCAAAAGGAGTTTAACCTGCCCAAGAACCGCCTAATCTGTGACATGCCCACCAGGTGGAACTCAACGTTGGCCATGCTGCAGCGGCTGCACACGCAGCAGAGGGCCATCAATGAGTACCTGTACGACTATGGCACCAGGACAGGGTCAGGGGAGCTTGTTTTTTTTTCCCCATGCCAGTGGGGCATGATCAGGGATGCATGCACTGTCCTGTCACCATTCGAGGAGGCCACGAGGATGGTGAGCAGTGACAGTGCATGCATCAGTGACACTGTCCCCCTTGTCCACCTGTTGGAGCACACGCTGCGTGGAATAATGGACAGGGCACTTGAGGCAGAACAGAGGCAGGAAGAGGAGGACTTCCTTAGCTCTCAAGGCCCCCTTTATCCAGACAGTGTTCCTGCATGCCCGCCGATCACACAGGAAGAGGACGAGGAGGAGGAAGATTGTGTCAGTATGGAGGTGGAGCCTGGCACTCAGCATCAGCAGTCTTTAAGGGATCAGTCCCAAGAAACACATGGACTTGTACGTGGCTGGGAGGAGGTGGCTGCGGACGTTGTCGTCCTTAGTGACCCAGAGGACTCCGGACCGAATGCCTCAGCAAACCTACGCTGCATGGCCTCCCTGATCCTGCAAAGCCTGCGTAAGGATCCTCGTATTCGTGGTATCAAGGAGAAGGACCAATACTGGCTGGCAACCCTCCTTGATCCACGTTACAAGGGTAAGGTTGCGGACCTTATCTTGCCATCGCAGAGGGAGCAGAGGATGAAACATCTTCGGGAGGCCTTGCAGAAAGGTCTGTGCAACGCGTTCCCAGAGACTGGGAGGTTACAAACTCCTGTTTCTGGACAACGGTCAGTCAAAGAAGGAGCGGTGGAGAAGGTGGCCGTCTGACCGATGCGTTCAGACAATTTTTTGGTCCGCAGCCCCAAGGTATGATCGGTTCCAGCAACCATCGCCAGCGTCTGTTTTACATGGTGCAGGAATACCTAGGGGCAAGATCAGACTTGGACACCTTTCCCACCGAAAATCCTCTGGGTTACTGGGTCTTGAGGATGGATCACTGGCCAGAGCTTGCACAGTATGCAATTGAGCTACTGGCCTGTCCTGCATCCAGCGTTCTTTCGGAACGCACATTCAGTGCTGCTGGAGGCGTGGTAACCGATCACAGGGTGCGTCTGTCCACCGACTCGGTCGATCGACTGACCTTCATAAAAATGAATCAGTCTTGGATCACCACCAGCTACCAAGCACCTGATGCTGATGTAACTAAATAATTTTTTTTGAAATCTCAGATCCCTTCAAAGACTGCTGATGCTGAGTGACTATCCCTGAGTAACTATCCTCTTCCTCCTCAATCATCACGCTGATAGCTTGTAAGAACATTTTTGGTTCTGGGCGCCACCACCAGTGCCTAAGGCACAATTTTTCAGCCCCTGTTTAACAGGGGCGTGTAATTACAATTTTTGATGTAATACTTTGCAGTAGGGCTCGTTCCTGCATTCCAACTAGAGTGTCTGTGAGGGGTTGCAGTGTTGTGGCACCAGCACCAGTGCCCAAGGCCCAATTTTTCTGCTCCTGTCTAACAGGGGCGTGTAATTACAATTTTTGATGCAATACTTTGCAGCAGGGCTCGTTCCTGCATTCCAACTAGAGTGTCTGTGAGGGGTTGCAGTGTTGTGGCACCAGCACCAGTGCCTAAGGCCCAATTTTTCTGCCCCTGTCTAACAGGGGCGTGTAATTACAATTTTTGATGCAATACTTTGCAGCAGGGCTTGTTTCTGCGTTCCAACTAGAGTGTCTGTAAGGGGTTGCAGTGTTGTGGCACCAGCACCAGTGCCTAAGGCCTAATTTTTCAGCTCCTGTTCAACAGGGGCATGTAATTACAATTCTTGATCTAATATTTCACAGCAGGGCCCTGTGAGGGCTTACAGTGTTGTGGCCACAGCAACACCTAAGGCCCAAATTTCTGCTGAGTATATAGGGCAGGACCCTACTTTCAAACATCTAACTTACAAACGACTCCTACTTACAAACGGAAGGAGACAACAGGAAGTGAGATGAAATCTACCCCTAGGAAGGGAAATTCTCTCCTGTAAGAGTTAATATGGGGAAAAAAATTCTCCTTTCCACTGATGCTTTCCAATCCTTGTTCCACAAAAAAACCCAAATTTTCAAAAAACATTTTTCATTGGGACAAAAAGTGAGGTGAAATCTTCTGAAGAGGAGGAAAGACAGCAAAACAAATGTCACAGGGGTGATAACCCTTCCCTATGTTTTCCAAAAAGCTTAAAAAAGATTTTTTGGCTGGAGCTAAACACGTTAAAAATGTACCCGTTCAAAATTACAAACAGATTCTACTTAACAACAAACCTACAGTCCCTGTCTTGTTTGCACCGCCTGTATACTGCTGTTCAGTGGCCCCACACCTTTCCTTATTTTAATTTGGGTGCGGGGTTCCCCTTAATATCCATACAAGACCCAAAGGGCCTGGTAATGGACTAGGGGGTACCCATGCCGTTTGTCTCACTGATTTTCATCCATATTGCCAGGACCCGACATTACATTAAACCCGCAAGCAGTTTTAAATGAGATTTTTTCCTTTAAAAATGACATTTGGTGCAGGGACTGTTCTAAACACGGGAAACACGCGTCACTTTACAGGCATACTATAGACACCCCCCAGGTACGATATTTAAAGGAATATTTCACTTTTTTTTTTTTTACTTTAAGCATCATTAAAATCACTGCTCCCGAAAAAACGGCCGTTTTTAAAAGTTTTTTTTGCATTGATACATGTCCCCTGGGATAGGACCCGGGTCCCCAAACCCTTTTTAGGACAATACCATGCAAATTAGCCTTTAAAATGAGCACTTTTGATTTTGAACGTTCGAGTCCCATAGACGTCAATGGGGTTCTAACGTTCGTGCGAACTTTCGGTCCGTTCGCAGGTTCTGGTGCGAACCGAACCGGGGGTTGTTCGGCTCATCCCTAATCAGCAGTAGCTACATCTCTGCAACACACATATCCTTTTGTATGGAAGGCAGATTCTCTATATTATTTAGGAGAACACATTACATCAAATAAGAAATTACTGTACGAACTTAATTATGGTGCTTTATTGGTAAAGATAATGACGGACCTGCAGAGATGGAGAAGCTGCTCCCTAACATGGTTTGGTAGAGTTAATACACTAAAAATGAACATAATACCTAGAATAATTTATGTTTTATACACTATTCCTATTCTACTCCCTCAGAGCTTTTTAAAACAGATACGCAAAGCTTTTGTATCCTTTGTATGGAAGAATAAAAGCCCCAGAATAGCACATGATATATTACGCAGAAGTAAAGGAGAAGGAGGAATTGAGCTTCCAGATATGGCCATGTATTATAGAGTGATGTCATTAGTACGTATTTTAAATTGGTGCCATGATAACACAAGTAAGGCTTGGGCCCCATTAGAAAAAACAATGGCAGGTAGAAACTTAGAAGGGGCACCTTGGACACCAACGGCGTCAAGAGGTCTTGCAAGGTGGACTTCCCCAATAACACGGGGCTGTTTATCGGTGTGCGACAGAATGAATAAAACCAGCAAATATGCCCCTTGGGTATCTCCACTGACACCATTCGGAGGGTATCCTTGGTTCCCCCCAGAAGAAGAGATGGGGGCATGGGGCTCATGTGGATCGGACGGGAATACAATCTGTACCCGGTATGCCCTGCAGGGAACCCTATCTCCCTTTGAAGAGGTGGTGGCATCCCTGGGGAACATACCTATGGCAAGGTGGAGATATTGTCAAATATCTAATTTCTTTGGGAAATTAAAGAACCAATTAAGGCCTTTGAGTTCTCTTACTATATTTGAGAAGATGTGTGTGAAAACTTAAGAGACTAATCATTTGTTGTCGAGAATGTATAAGATTGTACTTAGTGGTGAAAATAGCCCAATTTCCTATTTTATTAGGGAATGGGAAAAACTAAAACTAAATTATATGTTTACCTCGTTACAGGTGAAGAAGTTATTGGAGGCAACACATTATACCTCAATAAACTCTTCGACACAAGAAATGTCATAGAAGTTTATGGCCAGGTGGTATAGAACACCAACACGATTGGCACAAATATATCAGACATCAAATGATAACTGCTGGAGGGGCTGTGGTCAGAGGAGCATGTATATTCATATACGGTGGGATTGCCCAAGAATAGGGATGAGCCGAACACCCCAGAACCTGCGAACAGACCGAAAATTCGCACAAACGTTAGAAGCCCATTGACGTCTATGGGACTCGAACGTTCGAAATCAAAAGTGCTCATTTTAAAGGCTAATTTGCATGGTATTGTCCTAAAAAGGGTTTGGGGACCCGGGTCCTGCCCCAGGGGACATGTATCAATGCAAAAAAAAAACTTTTAAAAATGGACGTTTTTTCGGGAGCAGTGATTTTAATGATGCTTAAAGTAAAAAAAAAAAAAGTGAAATATTCCTTTAAATATCGTACCTGGGGGGTGTCTATAGTATGCCTGTAAAGTGGCACGTGTTTCCCGTGCTTAGAACAGTACCTGCACAAAATGTCATTTTTAAAGGAAAAAAGTCATTTAAAACTGCTTGCGGCTTTAATGTAATGTCGGGTCCTGGCAATATGGATGAAAATCAGTGAGACAAACGGCATGGGTACCCCCTAGTCCATTACCAGGCCCTTTGGGTCTTGTATGGATATTAAGGGGAACCCCGCACCTAAATTAAATAAAGGAAAGGCGTGGGGCCACCAGGCCCTATATACTCTGAACAGCAGTATACAGGCGGTGCAAACAAGACAGGGACTATAGGTTTGTTGTTAAGTAGAATCTGTTTGTAATTTTGAACTGGTACATTTTTAACGTGTTTAGCTCCAGCCAAAAAAAATCTATTTTAAGCTTTTTGGAAAACATAGGGAAGGGTTATCACCCCTGTGACATTTGTTTTGCTGTCTGTGCTCCTCTTCAGAAGATTTCACCTAATTTTTTGTCCCAATGACAAATGTTTTTTGAAAATTTGGGTTTTTTTGTGAAACAAGGATTGGTGATAAAGCATCAGTGGAAAGGAGAAATGTTTTTCCCATATTAACTCTTACAGTAGAGAATTTCCCTTCCTAGGGTTAGATTTATTCTCACTTCCTGTTGTGTCCTTCCGTTTGCAAGTAGGAGTTGTTTGTAAGGTGGATGTTTGAAAGTAGGGGCCTGCCCTACATACTCAGCAGAAATTTAGGCCTTAGGTGTTGTTGTGGCCACAACACTTGTAGTTTTAGCTGAACACTGTGAGCAGGACGCACTACACTAACTTGTAGCTTTAGCTGAACACTGTGCAGAGGTCTCACTACACTAACTTGTAGTTTTAGCTGAACACTGTGAGCAGGACGCACTACACTAACTTGTAGCTTTAGCTGAACACTGTGCAGAGGTCTCACTACACTAACTTGTAGTTTTAGCTGAACACTGTGAGCAGGACGCACTACACTAACTTGTAGCTTTAGCTGAACACTGTGCAGAGGTCTCAATACACTAACTTGTAGTTTTAGCTGAAGACTGTGAGCAGGACGCACTACACTAACTTGTAGCTTTAGCTGAACACTGTGCAGAGGTCTCACTACACTAACTTGTAGTTTTAGCTGAACACTGTGAGCAGGACGCACTACACTAACTTGTAGCTTTAGCTGAACACTGTGCAGAGGTCTCACTACACTAACTTGTAGTTTTAGCTGAACACTGTGAGCAGGACGCACTACACTAACTTGTAGCTTTAGCTGAACACTGTGCAGAGGTCTCACTACACTAACTTGTAGTTTTAGCTGAACACTGTGAGCAGGACGCACTACACTAACTTGTAGCTTTAGCTGAACACTGTGCAGAGGTCTCACTACACTAACTTGCGTGTTCTAAACCCCCTGAGCCATAATTGGCCAAAGCCACCCTGGCTTTGGCCAATTACAGCTCTCTCTACCGACGGCGCTGTGATTGGGCAAGCATGTGGGTCATAGTGCATGCTTGGCCTATCATCAGCCAGCAATGCACTGCGATGCCGCAGTGAATTATGGGCCGTGACGCGCCACACGAATTTGGCGCGAACGGCCCATATCGTTCGCAATTCAGCGAACGATCGAACAGTCGATGTTCGAGTCGAACAGGGGTTTGACTTGAATGCGAAGCTCATCCCTACCTAAGAATTAGATCTTTCTGGGAAGAGGTAGCCCCATGGATAGAAAAGTTATTCAATAAACCTATTGAAGTGTCGCCTCTACATTTTCTATTCCATGGAATGCCGGCTTCTATTAAATCATATAAAAAAAGTGTTATCCCACATTTGCTAAACGCAGCAGAAACACTGATACCTAGGCACTGGAAACAGATTACATGTCCTACACTCCTGGAATGGAAAAGAGAGATAGAAGTAATAATGGAGGCGGAAAGATGGGTGCATAAAATCAGAAGTCAACAGGACAAATTTGAGAATATATGGGCAGATTGGAAACAATATTCCCTGGAGATTGGGAAAGAGTAAAATACATTAGAAAGGTGGATATAGTTAGGCATTGTAATAATAGGAGGTAACATTGCCGTGAAGTCTCAGCCCTTGTGTAGGTGTACCAGATAATAAGATAATGTATATGGAAATAAATGTAGAGTATTTAATTTGGTGAGTAGGGTGTTTTTTTTCTTTTGGGGGGGAGGGGAGGAACAGGAAAGTGGAGAGGGTCATTTTTTTTTTAATTCGTTATATGGAATATATATGGACAAAGGCACAAACATAAAGTAATACAGTTTTAATAAATACACGATTGCACAGTTGCAAGTTAGGGTTTATGCTCTCTTTTACAGGGGTCTTAACCACTTGCCGACCACCTAACGCATATATACTGCGGCAGCATGGCACGGGCAGGCAAAATCACGTAGCTGGTATGTGATCTGCCTCCCGCGGGCGCTCCCCCCCCGGTGCCCGAGGCAGTCGGCATCGTTAGGGGAGCGATCAATGCTGAGGGGGAGGCCACTCATTCGTGGCCACCCCCTCGCGATTGCTCCCAACCAATGAAAATCTTCCTCTGAAAAATCTTCTGAGGAGAGATGACATCCAAGTAAGTCTGCACAACACTACACTGACAGTAGAACATGCAGGCACACTTTTCACCCCCCGATCACCCTCCTGCACCCCCTGTCACAGTGACACCAATAGCAGTTTTTTTATTTTATTTTTTTTTACTGATTACTGCATTGATGTCATTTTGTGACAGTTATAAGTGGTAGGGCAGTTAGTGTTAGGCCCCTTTAGGTCTAGGGTACCCCCCTAAGCCTTCTTAATAACGTTTTAACCCCTTGATCACCCCCTGTCGCCAGTGTCACTAAGCGATCATTTTTCTGATCGCCGTATCAGTGTCACAGGTGACGCTAGTTAGGGAGGTAAGTATTTAGGTTTGCCGTCAGCGTTTTATAGCGTCAGGGACCCCCATATACTACCTAATAAAAGGTTTTAACCCCCTGATTGCCCCCTAGATAACCCTTTCACCAGTGATCTCCGTATAACTGTTACGGGTGACGCTGGTTAGTTTATTTTTTATAGTGTCAGGGAACCCGCTGTTTATTACCTAATAAAGGTTTAACCCCCTGATCAACCGGCGGGTGATACAAGTTAGATTTTAGGGTCAGATAGGGTCTGCGTCGCCCCAGGCAGTGACAGATTAGTGCCAGTATCGCTAACACCCACGCACGCAGCATACACCTGCATTAGTGGTATAGTATCTGAACGGATCAATATCTGATCTGATTAGATCTATACTAGCGTCCCCAGCAGTTTAGGGTTCCCAAAAAGGCAGTGTTAGTGGGATCAGCCCAGATACCTGCTAGCACCTGCGTTTTGCCCTTCCGCTTAGCCCAGCCCAGCCCACCCAAATGCAGTATCGATCGATCACTGTCACTTACAAAACACTAAACACATAACTGCAGTGTTCGCAGAGTCAGGCCTGATCCCTGTGATCGCTAACAGTTTTTTTGGTAGCGTTTGAATCAGTCGCTAACAGTCAGGAGCATTTTTACCATTTAGTGAGTCTCACTACTGTACCACTAAATTTAGAGCCCAAAATGGCAAATCGAAGGTACAGTAGTGAAGAGGCCTACACGTTTCTGAGCATGACAAATAGTAAAGAGGAAGTCACTCATCTGTCAGATTCAGGCTCAGAATACGATCCTGTAGACGACAGCGGCTCCATGACAGATAGCTCTGACGACGGAGTTGTGGTCCCTGCCAAGGTCAGGCGTACCCGACCTCAATCTTCTTCTGTTGTTGTTGAGGTGCAGGAACCGCAGGTCCCTCGTATGGAGCAGAGCAGTACTAGCGCCGCTATTCCTTCTGGTGAACTGGCAAGCACCAGCGGCCTAGTACACCCCGGTCATAGTCAAACCAGCACTGCAGTAACACTTGGTGACGTGGCAAGTCACATAAGTGCAGTTCAAGCTGGTGAGGTGGCAAGCACAAGTAGTGTCCCGCTGCCACCAAAAAGAAGACAAACACAGGCCCGTCGTGCCCATAGTGCCCTTCCTGCTGCATTCACCAATCCTAATTGGGAACCCACCACTTCTGCAGCATCCGTACTTCCCCCATTTACATCCCCAACCAAATGCAGTCGGCTGCATGAGAGACATTTTCTTTATGTCCTCCCAAGTACCCCTACCCAATGAACCCCCCAAAAAAGATGTTGTGTCTGCAGCAAGCGCGGATATAGGCGTGACACCCGCTATTATTGTCCCTCCTGTCCTGACAATCCTGGTCTTTGCATTGGTGAATGTTTTGAACGCTACCATACACTACTACCATAAAAAAAAAAAAAAAGTTTGTCATTTTCCCGCAACTTGTGGCAAAATATAAAATATTCCATGGACTCAACATGCCTCTGAGCAAATAGCTTGGGGTGTCTACTTTCCAAAATGGGGTCATTTCGGGGGGGTTTGAACTGTCCTGGCATTTTATGGCCTTCAAAACTGTGATAGGTAGTGAGGAGTGAAATTAAAAATTTACGCCCTTAGAAATCCTGAAGGCAGTGCTTGGTTTTCGGGGCCCCGTAAGCAGCTAGGCTCCCAAAAAGTCCCACACATGTGGTATCCCCGTACTCAGGAAAATCAGCAGAATGTATTTTGGGGTGCAATTCCACATATGTCCATGGCCTGTGTGAGCAATATATCATTTAGTGACAACTTTTTTGTAAATTTTTTTTTTTTGTCATTATTCAATCACTTGAGATAAAAAAAAAAAATATTCAATGAGCTCAACATGCCTCTCAGCAATTTCCTTGGGGTGTCTGCTTTCCAAAATTGAGTCATTTGGGGGGATTTTACTGGCCTGCCATTTTAGCACCTCAAGAAATGAGATTACTAAAAGCTGTGTAAATTCCAGAAAATGTACCCTAGTTTGTAGACACTATAACTTTTGCGCAAACCAATAAATATACGCTTATTGACATTTTTTTTACCAAAGACATGTGGCTGAATACATTTTGGACTAAATGTATGACTAAAATTGAGTTTATTGGATTTTTTTTATAACAAAAAGTAGAAAATATAATTTTTTTTCAAAATTTTCGGTCTTTTTCCGTTTATAGCGCAAAAAATAAAAAACGCAGAGGTGATAAAATACCATCAAAAGAAAGCTCTATTTGTGGGAACAAAAGGACGCAAATTTCATTTGGGTACAGCATTGCATGACTGAGCAATTAGCAGTTAAAGCGAGGCAGTGCCAAATTGTAAAAAGTGCTCTGGTCAGGAAGGGGGTAAATCCTTCCGGGGCTGAAGTAGTTGAAATGTTTTTTTTCCTTGTTTTGTTTTTCTTCCCCTGTCATTGATGGTAGGCTTCATGCACATTTTTGGTAGGTAATGCACTTATAACAGATATACCATTGCACATAACTTAGGAAGGGATTACGTTCTCTTTTTTTTTTGGTTTGTTTTTCTTCCCCCGTCATTGTTGGTAGGTTCCATGCACATTTTTTTTTAATAAACTTTTTTTAATATTTTTTTTCCTTTTTTTGGATTGTGCCCCTCTTTTGCCTCCGCTTCTTTTGGGGAGTTTTAGGTTGGTTGGGTTTTGTTTGGGTTTATTTTTTTATTTTATTTTTTTTTATTGTTTGGATGAGGTGGAGATGGTCTGTTCTAAATATTGTATAGAAGGGTTTATAAGATAAAAGATATAATTGAGAAAAGTGATTTAAGGTAGAAGAGCAAAAATAAAAGTGTATATGTACAGTCTACTCTTTAATTGTTTTCTTTGTTTTTACATATCATTTTGCACAGTATTGTATGGTTTGTCCTAAATGTAAAAAAAATTGAATACAAATTGAATTATAAAAAAAAATTGTCAAAATCCAGAAATATTCGGCTGGCAACTATAAGATATATATATATATATATATATATATATATATATATATATATATATATATATATATATATATTTTTTTTTTTAAATATAACCAGGGCCAAAAAAAATGCATACAAGCCTGGCACATTTTTGTACATGCTTAATGCCTTTTAGCATACTCATGATCTGTGATTATTGTAATAATTTACATCTGGATGGAATATTTGAGGCATCAAGCTATCTGCTTTACCTGCAAAGCTCGTATTGGGCTCTGCAGTCCATATTTACAGCTTGGAGGTGACAGAGAGAGGTGGCAGCTTTGCTGGCTGAACTGCAGACACTTGCAAGTCATCTTTGTAGTCCCCAGACTCCCCATCACCCCCATCCATGTTGCTGTAAAGGAAAGCCCAGAGCGAAAAAGAAATAAAATGAAGAAATATTGTAGGTCTGGCATGACAGGGTTAACAGGGTACAGACAGAAGTGAGAGGTCTTACCTGATTGGAGTAGCTTTGGGAGGAGGGGACAGGAGAGTAAAAAGGAGCTGGCCCCTCCCCCCGGCATCAGTGCAGCGTACAGGAACAAGCTTGGAGTTTGCTACGGAGGGAGACAGGCTGAGGGGAACGGCAGATGGCCCAGCTGCAGTCGGGACCGACGGCACAGGGAGCGGGATGGATGCTTGCAAGAAGTGGGGGCCGGTGCTGGGTGAGCGGGCTGTAGAACCGGTTCCGGGAGCGGGGAGTTCTTACGTGCTCAGAGACCGGTGCCTCCAGAGCCCCTCTCCCAGGACTTCTCCCTCAGGGACAGCAGCAGGCCAGGTGGTCCGTTCAGGCCCATCCGGGATCACCCGCGGTGCTCGCGAATGGGGGATCCTTCCCCCCCCGGATGGCACTCGGCAGGCTGGGAGCTCCGGGAACACCGGGGCAGCACTGCAGCCCTTAAGGCAGCACTTTCAGGAGCACGCGGACTCTGCCTCTGGCAATGAGATGGCAGGGTCGGAGCCCCGGCGGGGAGAAATGGCCAGCAGGGGCCGCCAGGCTTACACTGCTATGGCTGGTGGCCCTTCGCTCGACAGAGGCTGACACAGAGGTTACATGGCAGCAGGGGACCGAGGTGCCCCCCCGGACGACCAGCGGCAGGTTGGTGCTCCGGGGACACCAAGGCAGTTTTGCGCCCCCGCTGCAGCAAGAGGAACACGCTGGCTCCCTCCCCCCTGACAGTGAGTCGGCGAGGGGGGCAGAGTCTCAGTGGGGTAAACAACGGTCAGCTGCGGATGTCGGGGGACTGAGGTGCCCCCCCAGATGAGACCGGGCACAGCAACGAAGATTCAGTGGGCGGATCTGGCACAAGGAGGCGGAGCCAGCAGCCGCACAGATCCTCGGCATCCTGGGATGCTTCCCCAGGAGGGCTGCCGCTCCCTGGGGGACGGAATTTCGGAGCAACGTTCAAGGGGACGCACGGTCAGTGTCGGAATAGGAACAAGAGCCCCAGAGATGATCATCGGTGATGAAGGCGGGACCTTCGGCTGGTGGGAATCTTCCTAGGCAGCCGGGTAAGTCCATTTACAATTTTCTATTTCGTGGCAGGCTGCGGGTTAGCAGAGGTGGTTAGTAGGGGTGGGCCGAGGCCACAGCAAGTGGGGAGGGACAGGCGGTCATGTTTGTCGCGGGGGTTCCCCCAGGTTCTTTTGGCCCGCAGTAACGCCGCTGCCAGGGTTGATGCGGGAGTGCGGAGGTTTCATGGTTGGGGGGAAGATGCAAATGGGTCCGTCAGCAGCCTGGTTTCCACAGATGGGGTGGACAGGGCTGGGACGGGGGGGAGACTGCTAGCGCACAGGTGGCCATTAGTTTAGTTGCCTCGAAACACAAAAGGAAGGGAAGGTGTTGGTGAAGGACCCCTAGGGGCGCACCTTACACCAGGGTCTGGGGGACAGCTGTGGAAGGTGGGTCTAGGGAACTGTTCTCCCTAAGTCCATGGACACATTGCAAGACAGCTGGGGGCCAAGCGAGAGTGGCGCACGTTGGAGGACGAGGGGATGAGGTGGTAGGGACGGATCTTGCGGAATTTTTTCCCTGACTGGTTACGGGCTTTAGCTATTATGGTGGGGGTGAGTGGGGGAAAAGAACCCCGAACATTGTTCAGCGCTCTTTGGTTACCGGAAGCAGTTGGTGGGGCCCACAGAAGAGTCTACAGGGACACTGCCGGGTGGAGGGGGACAAGCTTTTCCTGGCAGAAGGGGGCGTTACGCGTCCTTGAGGTGGGATTACAAGGACTGTAGGTGGGGTGCCGGTTTCTGTACTAGGCGCGGGCCCAAATCAGTTTCTGTTATTTGCAAAGAAAGGGGGGCCGGTAAGCATCTACCCCAGGACAGGGGCGGAGGGCCACATGCAATAAATGGAGGGCTGTGCCCATCTGAGGTATGGGTGTCCTGTCCTACCTGTGGAAAATAGTGGGTTGGGCCCAGCTGAGGTATGGGTGTCTCTTCCTAACTGGGGAAAATAGTGGGTGGGGCCAATTTTAGGTATGGGGGTTTCCTTTCTAACTGTGGAAAACGGTGGTTTGGGGCCTGTCTGAGGTATAGGGGTCTCTTCCTAATTGGGGGAAAATAGTGGGGTTGGACCCATCTGAGGTATGGGTTTTCCTTCCTAACCGTGAAAAAAGTCGGGTTGGGACCATCTGAGGTATGGGTGCCCCCTTCCGAACTGGGGAATATGGTGGGTTGGACCCATCTGAGGTATGGGTGTCCCTTCCTAACTGTGGATAGCTGTGGGTCAGACCCATCTGAGGATGGGGGGTCCCTTCCTAAGTGTGGAAAACTGTGGGTTGGGGCCCATCTACGGTATGGGTGTCCCTTATTAACTGTGGATATCAGGGGGTTGGGCCCATCGGAGGTATGGGTGTCCCTTCCTAACTGTGGAAAAATGTTGGTTGGGCCCATCGGAGGTATGGGTGTCCCTTCCTGACTGTGGAAAAATGTTGGTTGGGCCCATCGGAGGTATGGGTGTCCCTTCCTAACTGTGGAAAATTGTTGGTTGGGCCCATCGAAGGTATGAGCGTCCCTACCTAGCAGTAGAAAACTGTGGGTTGGGCCCATCTGAGGTATGGGTGTCCCTTCCTGACATTACGGTGGTGACATCGGGGTATCAAGTAAGTATCTGGTAAGTACGTAAGTAGTTAATTATACAATCACGGTGGTAACATCGGGGTATAAAGTAAGTATCTGGTAAGTAGTTACTTATACAATCGCGAGTATATAGGCCTGCATATACCTTAGATAGGGCACAAGCTGAGGGGGTTTAGTTGTTATGCATTGATTGTATTATCTGTATTAAACTTGTTTTCTTGTGAATGTGGGAATTAATGGTTTGTAATAAAAAGCTTATTGGGGGGTGTTCGGGCAGGTTTGTGATGGCGATAAAGCATTTTTAGATGATAGGCTCAGCAATGGCATGCAATGCCAAGCTGCTGCTAACAAAGCAAACAGAATATTGGCATGCATTAAAAAGGGGATCAACTCCAGAGATAAAACGATAATTCTCCCACTCTACAAGACTCTGGTCCGGCCGCACCTAGACTATGCTGTCCAGTTCTGGGCACCAGTCCTCAGGAAGGATGTACTGGAAATGGAGCGAGTACAAAGAAGGGCAACAAAGCTAATAAAGGGTCTGGAGGATCTTAGTTATGAGGAAAGGTTGCGAGCACTGAACGTATTCTCTCTGGAGAAGAGACGCTTGAGAGGGGATATGATTTCAATATACAAATACCGTACTGGTGACCCCACAATAGAAATAAAACTTTTTTGCAGAAGAGAGATTAACAAGACTCGTGGCCACACATTAAAATTAGAAGAAAAGAGGTTTAACCTTAAACTACGTAGAGGGTTCTTTACTGTAAGAGCGGCAAGGATGTGGAATTCACTTTCACAGGCGGTGGTCTCAGCGGGGAGGATCAATAGCTTCAAGAAACTATTAGATAAGCACCTGAATGACCGCAACATACAGGGATATACAATGTAATACCAACACATAATCACACATAGGTTGGACTTGATGGACTTGTGTCTTTTTTCAACTTCACCTACTATGTAACTATGTTTTACGGGTATGTGACCGGCTCGACAGGCTGTGGGGCTTCCTTCCTAGGCCGGTGGAGTAGGGTTCCCTTCTGCATTCGTGAAGTACGCCGGTGGGATACATAATGTATGTCAATGGTATTGTTTTCGGTGGTGCTGGCCGTGGAGGGAGGGGTGAGTATGTTGGGGTGCTGTCAGGCGCTTCCACGGGGACATCATAAGGGTGATACTGGTCACCATACGGTGATACTGGTCACCAGCCTTGTCTCAGCCAGGGGTTAGGCTGCTCCGTTATTTGGGGTTTAGAGATCTGCAGTCATTGGTTTAGTGGTGCTGTCCACCTCTCGGGGGTGAGAACGTCATTGTAAAGCTTGGTCTAGCTTTTGCAGTGAGGATGCATCCCGGGAGTGGGGTTCTGGCGCCGGAGCAACGAGGGGGTTCATTGTCCCGTATGCCGAGAGTGGATTGCGTGGGGGCCGGTTCCGGAAGGCTCAGAAAGGCAGTAAGGCATGGGACTTGGGCTGCATCCTATGGGGTTTGGCAGGAATGCCTGTCATTGGTGCATCAAGCTGAGTTGGAACAGGAGGGCCCAGGGGAGGGTTGCTGGTTCTGTACTGGGTTTCATGGACCCTGATTTAGTGGGTTGGGCATTTTTTTCTTTAAATAGCAGGATTGCTGGTACTTCATTACAAGCTTTAGGACAAGCACTGAAAGGGTATCGGCTCTCTCGTAAGTGCCGGGACACGGATGTTGTAGAGTCGGTGGAATGTTTTTTAGCCCATTGAGTTTGTCGGGTTTTATCGGTCGAGGAAGTTTCTTTGTTCACAATGGCTTTCTCCCTGGCGTTTCTGTTGGGGCTGGTAGGATCGGCGAGCGGGTTCGCTCTTCCGAGAGATACAAGGGGGGGTAAGGCTCAGGAGGGACAATAATGGGTTTTTAACGGTGAGCCTGAAGGTGGGGGTTACTGTGGCGACATTCAGACTGTTCCCCTATATCCAGATTTCAAGGCAGTTTGGCTGAAAGGTTTAAGGGCGTTAGGTGTGGGGGAAAATACATTTTCGTACTATTTTGTTAGTATGTAGGCGGCCAGTAGGGATGAGCCTCGTGTTCGAGTGGAACCCATGTTCGACTCGAACATCATCTGTTCGACCGTTTGTCGAATTGCGAACGATATGGGCCATTCGCGCCAAATTCGTGTGGCGCATCACGGCCCATAATTCACTGCGGCATCGCAGTGCATTGCTGGCTGATGATTGGCCAAGCATGCATTATGACCCGCATGCTTGGCCAATCACAGCGCCGTCAGTAGAGAGAGCTGTAATTGGCCAAAGCCAGGGTGGCTTTGGCCAATTATGGCTCAGGGGGTTTAGAACACGCCCCACACTATATAAGGCCGCCTGCATGGCGGCCCTGTGTAGTGTGTTCCGGCGTGCTGAGAGATAGAGAGAGAGACAGTGTCATTTCCTTTGAGTTAGATAGATTAGGTAGGACAGTCAGTCAGTTAGCTGCACTTACAGTGTATTGTGTATATATATGTATCCCAGGTGTTGTGTATATATATATATATATATATATATATATATATATATATATATATATATATATATATATATACACTGTATTCAGTTTAGCTAGATCCGTTTCTGTTATCTTCCTCCTGACAGGCAGGCTTGTCTTGTTACAGTATTTACAGCTACCTGAAGAAAATTGCTGGTGTTCTTTTGATCCTATTAGTACCACAGTCAGGCAGCTAGACTATTTACAGTTAGTGTAGTGCGTCCTCCTCACAGTGTTCAGCTAAAGCTACAAGTTAGTTTAGTGTGACCTCTGCACAGTGTTCAGCTAAAGCTACAAGTTAATGTAGTGCGTCCTCCTCACAGTGTTCAGCTAAAGCTACAGGATAGTTTAGTGTGACCTCTGCACAGTGCTCAGCTAAAGCTACAAGTTAGTGTAGTGCAACCTCTGCACAGTGTTCAGCTAAAGCTACAAGTTAGTGTAGTGCAACCTCTGCACAGTGTTCAGCTAAAGCTACAAGTTAGTGTAGTGCAACCTCTGCACAGTGTTCAGCTAAATCT
This sequence comes from Lithobates clamitans, assembly GCA_037952925.1. Lineage (NCBI taxonomy): Eukaryota > Metazoa > Chordata > Amphibia > Anura > Ranidae > Lithobates > Lithobates clamitans. The sequence continues at coordinate 771,174 of JBBGZY010000731.1, forward strand.
ACAAGTTAGTGTAGTGCTTTCTCCTCAAAGTGTTCAGCTAAAGCTACAGGATAGTTTAGTGTGACCTCTGCACAGTGCTCAGCTAAAGCTACAAGTTAGTGTAGGGCAACCTCTGCACAGTGTTCAGCTAAAGCTACAAGTTAGTGTAGTGCAACCTCTGCACAGTGTTCAGCTAAAGCTACAAGTTAGTGTAGTGCAACCTCTGCACAGTGTTCAGCTAAATCTACAAGTTAGTGTAGTGCTTTCTCCTCAAAGTGTTCAGCTAAAGCTACAAGTTAGAGTAGTGCGTCCTCCTCACAGTGTTCAGCTAAAGCTACAGGTTAGTTTAGTGCGACCTCTGCACAGTGTTCAGCTAAAGCTACAAGTTAGTGTAGTGCGGCCTCTGCACAGTGTTCAGCTAAAGCTACAAGTTAGTGTAGTGCGTGCTCTGAACAGTGTTCAGCTAAAGCTACAAGTTAGTGTAGTGCGTCCTCCTCACAGTGTTAAGCTAAAACTACAAGTTAGTGTAGTGCGACCTCTGCACAATGTTCACCTAAAGCTACAAGTTAGTGTAGTGTGTCCTCCTCACAGTGTTCATCTAAAGCTTCAAGTTAGTGTAGTGCGTCCTCCTCACAGTGTTCAGCTAAAGCTACAAGTTAGTGTAGTGCGACCTCTGCACAGTGTTCAGCTAAAGCTACAAGTTAGTGTAGTGAGTCCTCTGAACAGTGTTCAGCTAAAGCTACCTGTAGAAGGTTGGTGGTGTTTTCCTGATCCTGTCACTACCGCAGGCAGCAAAATATTTACACGTTAGTGTAGTGCAACCTCTGCACAGTGTTCAGCTAAAGCTACCTATAGAAGGTTGGTGGTGTTTTCCTGATCCTATCACTACCGCAGGCAGCTAAAGTATTTACACATTAGTGTAGTGCGACCTCTGCACAGTGTTCAGCTAAAGCTACCTGTAGAAGGTTGGTGTTGTTTTCCTGATCCTATCACTACCGCAGGCAGCTAAATTATTTACACGTTAGTGTAGTGCGACCTCTGCACAGTGTTCAGCTAAAGCTACCTGTAGAAGGTTGGTGGTGTTTTCCTGATCCTATCACTACCGCAGGCAGCTAAAGTATTTACATGTTAGTGTAGTGCAACCTCTGCACTGTTCAGCTAAAGCTACCTGTAGAAGGTTGGTGGTGTTTTCCTGATCCTATCACCACCGCAGGCAGCTAAATTATTTACACGTTAGTGTAGTGCGACCTCTGCACAGTGTTCAGCTAAAGCTACCTGTAGAAGTGTTCTCATACTGTAGGCTGGCAGCTGATTTTGCTAGCTGCAGTATCAGAGTATATATATATATATATATATATATATATATATATATATATCCCAGTTTAGTGCAGCTACAGGCCATTAGTATGTCTGGAAGGCCAACAAGGAGAGGCAGACAGTCACAAGCCAATAAAAGAGGGCAAGCAGGCTCTGTGTCTAGAGGCAACGGTGCTGGTCATGGAGACGGTGCATCCTCATCAGCACGTGGCCGTGGGACATGCTTGGCCTTTTTTTCGGCAGCTGGCCATGTTGAGCCACAACATGCTGAAGACTTGGTTGAGTGGATGACCAAGCCGTCCTCATCCTCCTCATCCTTCCTCACCCATGCTCAGGGTACTTTGTCTGGCAAAGCTGCTGCCAACGCGGCCTCTTCCCTTGGCTCAATGGCATCAGTGACTCCTTTCCTAGCCCCACCATGTCCTCCTGAGGAGTCCCTCGAACTGTTTCACCACAGTGTTGGGTACATGCTCCAGGAGGATGCCCAGCGTTTAGAAGGCTCTGATGATGCTACTGAGCTAGATGAAGGCAGTAACGTGAGCACGGACAGAAGGGGTGCCCAAGAAGGACAGCAATCTGGCAGTCATGCTCCCCCTGCTGCAGCATACTGCCAGGTTTGCTCCAGTGATGAGGAGGGAGGGAATGATGAGGTCACTGACTCAACGTGGGTGCCTGATAGGAGAGAGGAGGAGGAGGAGGCACATCACCAACGAGGCAGGATGCCCTCCAGGGGCCAGCCTAAGGGCAGCACACTGACTGCATCACACCGCAAAGCTCCGCATGTGCAGGGCGCTGCTGTCTCTGCGCGTTATTCCAAAAGTTCTTTGGTGTGGGCCTTTTTTGAGACGAGTGCATCAGATCGCACCGCTGCTATTTGCAATATATGTCTCAAGCATATCTCGCGTGGCCAAAACATCTCCCGCTTGGGCACCACATGCTTGACCAGACATATGTTGACCTGCCATGCAGTTCGTTGGCAAGCGTATCTAAAAGACCCACACCAAAGAACAAAGAGGACCTCTCCTTGCTCCTCATCAGCTGAGATCTCCAACCCCACTATACCTTCAGTCCTCTCTGAGACCTGCACTGAGAGGAATGAAGGTGTAGAATTAGGTTTGTCACAGCCAAATACTTGTGGGCAATCTGCTTTTGGTACACTGACGTCAGATTGTACCAGGCAATTTTCCCTGCCCCAGCTGCTGCACCGCCGAAAGAAGTTGGCTCCCAGCCATCCACATGCCCAGCGGTTGAATGCTAGCTTGGCAAAATTGCTAGCACTTCAACTGCTATCTTTTCAGTTGGTAGACTCTGCCCCCTTCCAGCTCTCTACCGGCATGTGGATGGCAATGTCTTGGCCTCGCTGGACAGGGCGGTCAGTGGTAAGGTGCATATTACCGCTGACTAATGGTCCAGCAGGCATGGACAGGGACGTTACCTAAGTTTCACGGCGCATTGGGTCACTCTGCTGGCAGCTGGGAAGGATGCAGAACAAGGTGCAGTAGTGTTGGAGGTTGTTCCGCCACCACGCCTCCAAAATGCCACTACTAATGATTGTGACACACCTCTCTCCTCCACCCCCTCCTCTTCTTCCTCCATGGCCTCTTCCTGTGCTTTGTCCTCGGAACCAGTGGTGTCTGTAGCCGTTCAAGGGGCTACACAAGTACGCAGGCCAAAAGATGCCATGCGTTGCTTGAGCTGGTGTGCTTGGGGGACAGGAGCCACACTGGGGCAGAGGTTCTGTCAGCTCTGCAGGGGCAGATTCAGAGGTGGTTGACGCCACGCCAACTTAAGGCAGAAATGGTGGTTTGCGACAATGGCACCAACCTCTTCTCCGCCCTTCGACAGGGACAACTGACCCATGTGCCCTGTTTGGCTCACGTCCTTAACTTGGTGGTGCAGCGGTTCTTGGGCAGGTACCCGGGCTTACAGGATGTCCTGAGGCAGACCAGGAAAGTCTGTGTGCATTTCCGCCGGTCATATAATGCCAGTGCTCGGCTGGCAGACCTCCAAAAGGAATTTAACCTGCCCAAGAACCGCCTAATCTGTGACATGCCCACCAGGTGGAACTCAACGTTGGCCATGCTGCAGCAGCTGCACACACAGCAGAGGGCCATCAATGAGTACCTGTGTGACTATGGCACCAGGACAGGGTCAGGGGAGCTTGTTTTTTTTCCCCATGCCAGTGGGCCATGATCAGGAATGCTTGCACTGTCCTGTCACCATTTGAGGAGTCCACGAGGATGGTGAGCAATGACAGTGCATGCATCAGTGACACTGTCCCCCTTGTCCATCTGTTGGAGCACACGCTGCATGGAATAATGGACAGGGCACTTGAGGCAGAACAGAGGCAGGAAGAGGAGGACTTCCTTAGCTCTCAAGGCCCCCTTTATCCAGACAGTGTTACTGCATGCCCGCCGATCACACAGGAAGAGGACGAGGAGGAGGAGGATTGTGTCAGTATGGAGGTGGAGCCTGGCACTCAGCATCAGCAGAAGTCTTTAAGGGATCATTTAGAGTCCCAAGAAACACATGGACTTGTACATGGCTGGGAGGAGGTGGCTGCGGATCATGTTGTCCTTAGTGACACAGAGGACTCCGACCCGGATGCCTCAGCATGCATGCATGGCCTCCCTGATCCTGCAAAGCCTGCGTAAGGATCCTCGTATTCGTTGTATCAAGGAGAAGGACCAATACTGGCTGCCAACCCTCCTTGATCCACGTTACAAGGATAAGGTTGCGGACCTTATCTTGCCATCGCTGAGGGTGCAGAGGATGAAAGATCTTCGGGAGGCCTTGCAGAAAGGTCTGTGCAACGCGTTCCCAGAGACTGGGAGGTTACAAACTCCTGTTTCTGGACGATGTGTTGCTGAGGCTTCGGTCAGTCAAAGAAGGAGCGGTGGAGAAGGTGGCCGCCTGACCGATGCATTCAGACAATTTTTTTAGTCCGCAGCCCTAATGTTTGATCGGTTCCAGCAACCATCGCCAGCGTCTGTGTCAGACTTGCATGTACCTGACTGACAAACCCGATGTAGCAGGGGGAGGCCCCCCGTACGTATCTGGTTCCCAGCCCCTGGTAGTATGAACAGAAGGCACAGGAGAACAGAGTGGTAAGAGAGCCCGGTGGGTTACTTGCGGAGGTAAGGCCCAGGATCCTGATGCAAATAGACTGGAAGTCCTTGACAAGCTGGAGCGTAGGCAGCCAGTGCAGAGCAGGAGCAGAAAGGGCTGGTCCGGTCACAGGCAGAGTTGGCAGCGAGTGGTCAGTACGGTACAGGGAAACAGGCAGGCTCAAAGTCCGGGTCACAGGCAGGGTTGGCAGCAGGCAGACTACGTGGTACAAAGGAGCAGGCAGATTCGTGGTCAAGGGAAGCCAAGGTCAGGTGCAGACAGATAGCAGAGAGGAATCCAAAAGACAAGCCGGGGTCACAAGGAGATCAACAAGCAGACAGGTAACAGGAACACAGGAACTGGGAGCTGCAGATCGGACAGCACCGAGCAGAAAGTTCCAGCAGCTTAAATAGGGCGTTTGGCGCCAAGCACCGCGCGCGCGCGCGCCGGTGCGCCCAGGCACGCGCCCGCGCACACCCGCACGCGCCCTCACAACGACGCGAACTGGCGCGTGCCAGCGCGGACCGGCACGAACCGGTGCACACCAGAGTGCCCAATAGCATGTCCATTCCGAGACCTCCTCTGACAGTCTGTTTTACATGGTGCAGGAATACCTAGGGGCAAGATCTGACTTGGACACCTTTCCCACCGAAAATCCTCTGGGTTACCGGGTCTTGAGGATAGATCACTGGCCAGAGCTTGCACAGTATGCAATTGAGCTACTGGCCTGTCCTGCATCCAGCGTTCTTTCGGAACGCACATTCAGTGCTGCTGGAGGCTTTGTAACCGATCACAGGGTGCGTCTGTCTACCGACTCGGTCGATCGACTGACCTTCATAAAAATGAATCAGTCTTGGATCACCACCAGATACCAAGCATCTGATGCTGATGTAACCGAATAATTTTTTTTGGAAATGTCAGATTCCTTCAAAGACTGCCTATGCTGATGCTGAGTGACTATCCTGTTATGCTGAGTAATTATCCTCTTCTTCCTCAATGATCATGCTGATAGCTTGTAAGGACAATTTTGGTTCTGGGCGCCGCCACCAGTGCCTAAGGCCCAATTTTTCTAGAGTATCTGTGAGGGGTTGCAGTATTGTGGCAACAGCACCAGTGCCTAAGGCCCAATTTTTCAGCCCCTGTTTAGCAGGGGCGTGTAATTACAATTTTTGATGCAATACTTTGCAGCAGGGCTCGTTTCTGCGTTCCAACTAGAGTGTCTGTGAGGGGTTGCAGTGTTGTGGCAACAGCACCAGTGCCTAACCAAAGACACTCATATGAGTACAGACAAGTAGGCTTTGCACCCCATAAGATGCATAACAATACTACGAAAACCCCCTGATGGGGCTTTGAAGCAGCCAATGAAATGCAATGTGGATAGTCAAAAAATTAATTTTATTGGTACAAAAAATGGTATAAAACAGATGAGTTCTGACCTGTAAAGTCAGGACATGAACTGAAGTACACCAGTGCCTTAGGCCCAATTTTTCAGCCCTTGTTCAACAGGGACATGTAATTAGAATTCTTGATCTAATATTTCACAGCAGGGCCCGTTTCTGCGCCCACCAAGAGTAACTGTGAGGACTTACAGTGTTGTGCCACCAGCACCACCACCACCACCAAAGGCCCAATTTTTCTGGCCCTGTTCAACAGGGGCATGTAATTACAATTATTGATCTAATATTTCACAGCAGGGCCCATTTCTGCACCCACCAAGAGTAACTGTGAGTACTTACAGTGTTGTGCCACCAGCACCACCCCCACCACCAAAGGCCCAATTTTTCTGGCCCTGTTCAACAGGGGCATGTAATTACAAATCTTGATCTAATATTTCACAGCAGGGACCGTTTCTGTGCCCACCAAGTGTAACTGTGAGGACTTACAGCGTTTTGCCACCAGCACCACCACCACCACCAAAGGCCCAATTTTTCTGGCCCTGTTCAACAGGGGCATGTAATTACAATTCTTGATCTAATATTTCACAGCAGGGCCAGTTTCTGCGCCCACCAAGTGTAACTGTGAGGACTAACAGTGTTGTGGCACCAGCACCACCATCACCAAAGGCCCAATTTTTCTGACCCTGTTCAACAGGGGCATGTAATTACAATTCTTAATCTAATATTTCACAGCAGGGCCTTGTGAGGACTTACAGTGTTGTGGCCACAACAACACCTAAGACCCAAATTTCTGCTGAGTATATAGGGCAGGCCCCTACTTTCAAACATCCAACTTACAAACGACTCCTACTTGCAAACGGAAGGAAACAACAGGAAGTGAGATGAAATCTACCCCATAGGAGGAGAAATTCTCTCCTGTAAGAGTTAATATGGGAAAAACTTTTCTCCTTTACACTGATGCTTTATCACCAATCCTTGTTTCACTAAAAACCCCAAATTTTCAAAAAACATTTGTCATTGGGACAAAAAGTGAGGTGAAATCTTCTGAAGAGGATCACAGACAGCAAATCAAATGTCACAGGGGTGATAACTCTTCCCTATGTTTTCAAAAAAGCTTAAAAACAGATTTTTTGGCTAGAGCTACACTTTGAAAATGTACCAGTTCAAAATTACAAACAGATTCTACTTAACAACAAACCTACAGTCCCTGTCTTGTTTGCACTGCCTGTATACTGCTGTTCAAAGTATATAGGGCCTGGGGGCTGAAGTAGAATAGTAAAGTATCGAACCAGGCCGAACTTCAGCAATGCAGGTTTATTAACAGCTGATAACATACAGGTTCATGTTCAAAATATTACAATATACAGGTCTAATTTATACAGTTTCTTACAATGCATGCATATTAGATATAAGTATTCTTATCCTCTAACCAAATTGAAACAATTGTGAAGTGTTCTCACCTTGAACCAGAATGGGTCTTTACTGCCAATTCTTGGGAACCTCTCACCTGATAGGGACCAGCCTGATCTGCCGGTGGTCTGGTCCCCTCACAGAGTTCTGGGTTCCAGCTCGACCAAGTTCTTGAGGGAAATTCACCTGAGACCACATTCTGGAACAAGTTAAGAAGTCTTCTCTGACTCGTACGAGGAGACAAGTTGTGGACAGATACTTGCCCATTGGTTCTGACCTCTATGACCCGTGCAATAGGGCAGCATACATAGAGTTCAGCCTTATGAGCTCCTATCTGACTTGTCCGAGGGGACAAGTTAGGACAGATACTTGCCCATTGGTTCTGACCTCTATGACCCGTGCAATAGGGCAGCATACATAGAGTTCAGCCTTATGAGCTCCTATCTGACTTGTCTGTCTAACAATTGCAGAGCTTGCATTTATATACACTTTTACAAGTCTTATCTTAACTTATCTCTTACATATGATTGGTCGCTAAGATCTTCATCAAAGTAACCAACTATAAATCTGACACCTGTTCTACAACCAGATAAACTTAATTATTCCCAAAATTCCTATATGTTCATTAAAGTGATTTATAACTGTTTTTGTCCAATTAAAAACACCTGTATAGAGACAGTCTGGCACCCAGCTGTGTTATCAAACTCTCCTTATCTTCATAAGATTCAAGAATGACAGATTTATGACATTTGGGAAAATGAACTTTCAATAACCCAACCAGATGTGTTATATGTCTCACTATATGTATGTATTTTAACAGTTTTAATGAGGGCACAAGCAGACCTTTGTTTGACCTTGTCAAACTTAATTTAATGTACTGTACATAACTTTCCTGTATTCCACCTAATTATTTTAGCCACCTGTTTTCATATCTTTTATCTGTCTGATTTATATGCATTTCAGACTTGAGACAATTCTATATTACTTGAATCTATTCTAATGAACTTTCGCCCAGTAAACTATCTTAATACATTTTCGAGAACACCTGTGTACATGTACTTGTCATAAAGCAGAGGTCATTTAAAGTTCAACACTTATAAATGAAGACTTTCTAAATCTATGGAAAACACAGTATACATTATTAAAAATTAATAATTGTTGCTTTACTTATTGAATAATAATATTGATAAAACCACTACTATATAATAATATAAATAATAATAATAATAATAATAATCAATAAAATATATGCAATCAATATGACTAATATGAAATACATTGGCTAATATGAGATTCTACAACAGGGCCCGACACCTTTCCTTTTTTAATTTGGGTGCAGGGTTCCCCTTATTATCCATACAAGACCCAAAGAGCCTGGTAATGGACTTGGAGGTACCCATGCCGTTTGTCTCACTGATTTTCATCCATATTGCCAGGACACGACATTACATTAAAGCCACAAGCAGTTTTAAATAACATTTTTTCCTTTAAAAAGTCATTTTGTGCAGGGACTGTTCTAAGCACGGGAAACACGCGCTACTTTACAGGCATACTATAGACACCCCCAGGTACTATATTTAAAGGAATATTTCACTTTTTTTTTTTTTACTTTAAGCATCATTAAAATCACTGCTCCCGAAAAAACGGCCGTTTTTAAAAGTTTTTTTTTTGCATTGATACATGTCCCCTGGGGCAGGACCCGGGTCCCCAAACCCTTTTTAGGACAATACCATGAAAATTAGCTTTTAAAATTAGCACTTTTGATTTCGAACGTTCGAATCCCATAGACGTCAATGGGGTTCTAACGTTCATGCAAATTTTCTGTCCGTTCGCAGGTTCTGGTGCGAACTGAACAGGGGGGTGTTTGGCTCATCCCTAGCGGCCAGGTGTGGGTCAGGTTCAGAGCCAAGGAACCTGAAGCCTAAGCCCATTTTCAGGGGGAACCGTGTAGGTTCCAGTGGTATGGTCATCCCCACCTGTTGCGCGATTACAGGAGCGGGGATGCTGGCAGGGGTTTTTGTTGGGGGGTATGCCTGTTTATTTTGCATGCCGGTTGTTATGGCCGGTGGGGTTTTTCTTTTATTTCAGGGGGAACACAAGGCCTGAGCTGGAGATAGGGCCCTCATATGGGTTGAGGGGGACAAGTGAAGCAGACAGTGGGTATGAGGGGACACGATGAGGCATTGCTAGACAAGAAGCATGGGCTCGGTAGAAAAGAGTGTGGTCCAGGTGGGGCATAACGAGAGTTATGAAGGTGGAGTTAGGCACATCTGCAGGGCTTTCCTGGGGATGCTGATTATGGGGTCCAACATCATTGCTTGGACGATTTGGAGACTGGACCGATCGGTAGAGGGGATGAAAATAGCTACCGACAAGGTTAACGGGGATGTCAGCTGATGTTGGGTTAGGAATGGTGAGGCTGGTCAGCGGGCATTTAGAGATGGAACTGGATACTGGAAGGTGCTTTCAGGGTGACGGAGTTTACCTCTATGCTGGGGGGATTAATATGTGGGCCCTGGGTTTACCGGTAGCATCTAGAGAGCCTTGGGGTTGGCGGGGCACCCAAGGGGAAGGTTTTTGGTTTAGCTGGAATTTGGTTAACGGGTGCACTGCGGTCAGTTGGTTGTCTCCGAGCCAGTATGTCAGCTAGAGGCCTATTATCATCATAAGACCAACGCGAATATCAGATGTTTATGGTTATGTTCATTTAAATTTATTGATTAATAAAGGGGCTGCTACGGCCAAAATTTACTCCAACTTGGTGTGGTCTCTATTAGTTGGAAATGGTATGGGGGCTGTAGCAAGGGTTGGTCAGGCAGTATGGAAGTATAGTACATCTGTTATACAATGGTCAAGAAAAACATGTTTGCCGCTCTTTCTAAACCTGGTCCTAGACCTTGACATAAGCCTATATAGCACTGAACAAAGAAAACATTTTTATCCTTCTTTTTTAAATTCAGCTGAACATATTGCTTAGCTATGCCATTATTGTAAATGACCAATCATTGCAAATGTACTGTATCATGTTCCTTTGTGGTTGGCAGAGTTATAAGAGACTTGAAAGTCTTTGCCACTAATTTCTGTGTGCACTAACCACACCAGAAAAGCATCGATCTAGTCATCATGAAACTTTTCCTGTCACTGTCTGCTTTTACTTTTATCTTGTTCATTCATGGCAGTAAGTACATTTTTTTTAAATCAGATTATTTTTATTAAGAGTTTTCAAATATACAGAGCAAGAGATCGTATTTGTGCATAGAATTATACAAGTCAGACATTATTGTTGTATCAAAATCATGTGCAATAGAGATATGAGCAGTAAACTCATTTGTAAGTAGTTATGCGTGCTGCATATATGAAATTACAAAAATGGAAATATCAGAAGAAAGTCAAGATATACATTAGTGCATTTAAATATTTTTTTTGTATTCAATAAGTGTAACACCAAGGCCATATTTTCAATAATGGAGTCTGTATGCACATTATATTATGTTATATTATTATATTATATGTTATTTACTATGTGTCAAGGTGTAAATAACATTATATGAGATGATTTTGATAAATATAGGAAAAAATGTGAGGATGATACATATACAGACAGTCCCCGGGTTACAAACAAGATAGGTCCTGTAGGTTTGTTCTTAAGTTGAATTTGTATATAAGTTGGAATAGGTAACTTTTTTAGGTGTAGCTCCAGCCAAAAAAAATATTTTTACGTTTTTTGGATAGCATAGGGAAGAGTTAACACTCCTGTAAAATTTGTTTTTCTGTTTGTGCCCCTGTTCAGAAGATTTCACCTCACTTTCTGTCCCAATGACAATTGGATTTAGAAAATTTTGGGTTGTTGGCGAAAGAAGGATTGGTGATAAAGCATCAGTGGAGACACTTTTTTACAGAAGTGAATTTCCCTTCCTAGGGGTAGATTTCCTCTCACTTCCTGTTGTCTCCCTCCATTTGTAAATATAAGTCCTATGTAAGTCAGATGTATGTAACCCGGGGACTCCAGTACAATGAAAAGCTGTTTCCTTGTATCAGTTACTGCATGATAAAGGTGGTAATGCTGAAAAAAGTTTAATTTTAAAACCATTCACAAGAAAACGTTCTGTTCATGCATACAGTAGCTGCATTTATTAACTCTAGCTTTTTAAATCTATTATGCAAAAAAAAAGTGAACTTTTGTGGCAGTTTTACCAGTGACAGTGTGTCCATAAGGGCGCACGGGCGCCACCCCCTTTCTACAGCCACCCCTCTAGCACCAATAGATAGATTCATGCATTGCATGAATCTATCTATTGCTGCCACCCCCTATGCAGGCGCCCGGTCCCTTTTCGGGTGTCGGGCGCCTGAATTACAGTGGCAGGGTTTTTTTTAAGCACCTGATTATAGCCATAGGCTCTAATAGGCGTCAAAAAAGGTGACCTGCGAGCGCCATGCTGGGCGTTCGCAGGTCACTGAGCTGTGTTAGAAAAGTGAATGAATATTCACTTTCCTAACACTAAACTGCCTCTCTGCCAATCAGGTGCTTGGATCTGTTACCTGTCACCTGATTGGCTAAAACAACAGGCGCTGTGATTGGACGCCTATCAGGTGTCCAATCATAGCATAGGATGGGAAGAGAGAACGGGAGAAGACATTGAGGAGCTATCCCACTGCCAGGGTAAGTACAGACGGCGGGCGGGGGGCACACTGGCAGCATTTGATATGGCACAGTGGCTGCGTTTGATGGGGCACAGTGGGAGCATTTGATGGGCACAGTGAGGCTGCATTTGATGGGCACAGTGACTGCATTTGATGGGCACAGTGGCTGCATATGATGTCACAGTGGCTGCACATGATGCTGCACAGTGGCTGCATTTGATGGGGCACAGTGGCTGCATAAGATGGGCACAGTGGCTGCATAAGATGGGCACAGTGGCTGCATATGATGGGCACAGTAGCTGTATTTGATGGGGCACAGTGGCAGCATTTGATGGCACAGTGGCAGCATTTGATGGCACAGTGGGAGCATTTGATATGGCACAGTGGCTGCATTTGATGGGCACAGTGGCTGCATTTGATGGGCACAGTGGCTGCGTTTGATGGTACAGTGGCAGCTATTGATGGGCACAGGGGCTGTGTTTGATGGCACAGTGGCTGCGTTTTATGGCACAGTGGCTGCGTTTGATGGCACAGTGGCGGCAATTGATGGGCACAGTGGTGGCAATTGATGGGCACAGTGGTGGCAATTTATGGGCACAGTGGCTGCGTTTGATGGCACAGTGAGGCTGCAATTGATGTTTTTTTTTAAAGAATTTTTTTAGTTTGTTTGCGCCCCCCCCCCCCAAAAAAAAATTTTGAGCACCAGCCACCACTGAGTTTTACTGCATATTATTGGCCTTTGTGCTGTTTTATGTTGTTAAAACCCAATTGAGACTTTATATTTTAATAGTACAATGCAGACAGTCTGGCTTAAATGTAAAGAATATGTCAGGGTTTTTGAAATGTGTTAGTGCTTTAGCATCATATTGGATTGCTCTTTGCCAGCCACACACTGGAGATCTAAACTGCTACTTCCACACAGTCTACTGTGGTCTGGATCTCCGGTGGTCTGACATGCACCCCTAGCAGTCCTCCAATCAACAATTCTGCAAATGAGCTTTGTTGAGTGGAGAACAGTAATTGTCTGTGCAGTAGTATCTCCAGTGTACAGGGCAGTTTAATATAGGTAAAGTGGTACTAAAGGCTGAAAGTATTTTACCTCCTTCATGCATTTTATACATGAAGGTAAAAAACTTTGTGTGCAGCTCCCCCCCAGCCCTCTCTAGAGCGTACCTGAGCCCGATCTCGATCCAGCGATGTGCATGAGGGCAGCTGCTCTCCTGGCTCTCTCCCTCCTCATTGGTTTGGCCATCGGCTCACTCTGCTGTCAATCACAGTTAACAACAATCAGTCAACAAAGGGGAGCGAGGGTGGGGCTGAGTCCCGTTCTGTGTGTCAATGGACACAAAACAGGGCTCAGGAGTGAGCATGCATGAGTGTCCCCATAGCAAGCAGCTTGCTATGGAGGCACTCAGCAGGGGGGATGAGCCTAGGGTGCCACTGTGGAACCTGAGAAGTGGAGGATCAGGGCTGCTCTGTGCAAAACTATTACACGGAGCAGGTCAATACAACATTTTTTTTAATTTCTTTAGTATCACTTTAAAGCATAATAAAACAAACCAAAAAAATGTACTTAAATTGACTATCGGTTTAAACAGTGAAGTATCAACGGATGGGGGGGCGTTCCGCCACGGGGGCCACACATTGGGGGGGGGTCAGGCCGGCACCGCTTAGGGGTGTCAGCCCAGGGGTGTGGAGTGTGGGATGATCCGGAAAGAAGATCGCAGACCGGGATGAGTGCCCCCCTCCCCCATACATTGGAGCCTGTGTGTGATCATCGGACTACTCCCCCGCACTACCCTCGGTTAGTACTACCCTCCATACTACACTCAATCTGCCTGGATTGCTATTTTGGAGATCGCTGCTGGCTGACATATGCAGCATGTTTCTTGGTGCATGAAGAGGACCTGACACGCTGGAGCTGGCTTTTCTTTGGACAGCGCAATGTATATGTATTTATCCTTCCTGGGACGTATGTACCCAGACTGGCTGTAGATGGGGGGGGGGGACAGCAGCACCCCAATAAGCGAGATCAGGCGAGAGCACATTATGCATCACCATCCCCCTGCATTGCAGCCCTGGGGGGTCTGAGAATGATTGCTAATGCTTGGAGCTACATAAACTTCACACTTGTCAGGCGTCTCTCTTATCACTGTCTTCTGTAGATCAGTCTCTCTGTGATCAATGAGTGCCCATAGGCACACTGCTCCTTTGAAGTCATCAGGTCCTGGGGAGGTTTATGTTTTCCCTAAAAAATCACCCTCATGCATAGTCCCCCCTAGCCACACACTCACATAAAGCAAAGGTGATTGTTGCGTGGAGTTGATCTCCTCCTCATTTTTTTCTTAGATTAGCCTTTCTCAAACCTTGAACTAATCTGGGGAACCCCTGCTTATACCAATCCAGCAGTAGTCATTGGTAAGCAGATCAGCCACCATAGAAAAATGTTGGGTGTCATGTCACTGATTCTGCCAAGTGGTGTTGGCCCCAGAACTAGGCAGGCACCATCAGATGCAATTGGATACATAGAGAGAAATCATGGATTTTAGAGGCACCAATATATTTAAAAAAAAAAATTATTACAATAACACATTTACAAAATATCTTACAAGCTTCCACTCTGCTAAGGGATACTCCCAGTGGTTGTTACATCTACGAACCCTGGCCCAGGTTTTTTTAATATATTGGTGCCTATAAAATTCACGATTTCACTCTATGTATCCAATTTCAGTTACAAGGCTGTGGCACTTTTTACCACTGTCTATACACCCACAGTACCATCCTCTGGTGGTGTATTATTGCCAGAATCATGGCAAAACGCAGGATCCGTTTGCAATGTCATTACTCCTAATGGTTAAACACTTTTTCAGCTATCGGATATTAAAGCCCCATGCACACTATCAGATTTTCTGCTGATTTTTGTCTGCAGATTTACCAAAACCATATAATATGAGGTCAAACCTTAGGAGTTTCAATTTGTATGCAATCAGGCAGGCCCTTGCACTACATGGCTTTGGTAAATCTGAAGAAAAAAATCAGCAGAAAATCTGATAGTGTGTATGAGGCTTAAGGAACCGAGTACCCTGCAACCATAGGCGTGCGCGCCGGGTGTCCTGGGTGTGCCTGGGTGTGCTGGGCAAGGTGTGCTGGGCAGTACCCAGACCCCGATAACCATTGTATGCCCAATTACTTGCATATAAGCCTTCACAATTAACACTTTTGATTTTTCCAGTTCGGGTCCCATAGGTTTCAATGGGGTTCATTATTCATTTCCGAACTTTCACAATGTTCGAAAGTTCTGGTGCGTACCGAACAGGGGGTCATTCGGCCCATCCCTGTTAGGGAGCTGGTACCTGCTGGCATCCTAACAACCAATAACTCATCCCTGCTGTAAGCTGGAGATTACCTGGCATTCAACAGGGATAAGTCATTGGTTGTTATGATGCGGGCGGGTACCAGCTCCTTAACAACCAATTACTTATGCCTGTTGTTGGAAGCAGGGATGAATCACTGGTTGTTAGGGTGCCGTTGGGGGCCAAGTATTAACAATTTGACATGTGACCTCAAAAAGCTCACCAAAATAGCAATGCAGTGCATTTTTTATGCATTTTTGGTGCATTGCCATTAATTTCTATATAAGGTGCGCTTTCGATGCACTGCAAAAGTGCAACAATGTGAAAGGCATCTAATAGTATACAGTGCGATACTGTCTACTTCCAGATTGATTCTTGCCATAAAAAAGTGCACTGTCTAGTCTGGACTGGTGTCACTTGTTTGTGTGCCCACCCGCTACCGGCCTCTCTAATCCCGCTCTAATGCCCCGTACACATGGTCAGACTTTGTTCGGACATTCCGACAACAAAATACTAGGATTTTTTCCGATGGATGTTGGCTCAAACTTGTCTTGCATACACACGGTCACACAAAGTTGTCGGAAAATCAGATAGTTCTGAACGCGGTGACGTAAAACACGTACGTCGGGACTATAAACGGGGCAGTGGCCAATAGCTTTCATCTCTTTATTTATTCTGAGCATGCGTGGCACTTTGTCCGTCGGATTTGTGTACACACGTTCGGAATTTCCGACAACGGATTTTGTTGTCGGAAAATTTTATATCCTGCTCTCAAACATTGTGTGTCGGAAAATCCGATGGAAAATGTGTGATGGAGCCAACACACGGTTGGAATTTCCGACAACAAGGTCCTATCACACATTTTCCGTCGGAAAATCCGACCGTGTGTACGGGGCATTAGAGCCCTGCACTCTGACCTCAGAATTTACTGAGAGAGCAGGAGTGAAGCAGCAGTAGTATATCACTCTTCCAGGCAATGGGCAGCCAGAACTGCAATTTTACTGTTGGCAAATGCAGCAGCGGTCATCCAGAGTCCTTAACGCAGTATACCTGGTGGGCATTGAACCCATGATTCTAAGTCAGAAATACTGACCAGTTAGCTATCATTTGGTTCCTATTTTTGGTTTATTTTCTAATATTGTGCATTTATAGGTACAAATGCTGTTAAATGTTTAACACTGTTCTTCTTTCTTAATTGTATTACTTTAGATGTGTGCTTGGACATCATTGGGGGAAGGGAGGCCATACCCCATTCTCGGCCATACATGGCATTTATAAGGACTACAGAAAAAGGAATATGTGGTGGCACTTTAATTAGATCAAACTGGGTACTAACTGCAGCTCATTGTAAAATGTATGTACATGAACTGGTAATGAACTTGTTACTCATAATTGTGTTTTAATAATTATTATTATTATTATTATTCGCGATCTATATAGCGCCAACAGTTTATGCAGCACTTTACAATGTATAGGGGGGACAACACAATTACAGTACAGTTCAATACAAAAGGTACAGGAGGGCCCTGCTCGTAGAGCTTACATTCTAAAGGGAGGGGGTGGTGGCACAAAAGGTAATAGCTGCAGAGAATGATTTGATGGGGGTAGCTTGCGGACAGTTGTTAGGTAGGTGTGGGATAGGCTTCCCTTAATAAATGAGTTTTCAGTTTTAATAATGTAATTTACTAATGGTGTGTCCTTTAAAAAATGTATGGTGCTAACTTCAGAGTAGGTGAAGCTCAATAAATTGACTGTATGCAGTTAAAATCACCAAGCATTCTACAATCTGGCTGTACAATTTTTTTAGCTCTTCCAACAACTATGTAGTGCAATAATCTACTTTTAAGATTTTGCTTTTAACTACCTCTGCACTGCTAGGATTAGATTCTCATTTTGCCTCGAGTACCAGAAAAAAAGATCTTACTTCTTACTACTACTTACCTTATTCCTCGCTCCACAGCCTTCTCCTCTCACACTTCATTCTGATTTCTTTACATACAATGAGGAGGGTGCAGATATGCTGGGAGTGAAGATGGCCAAAAAGTTAGAGGGGTTTTTAGACTAGGTGACGGAGGGGAGGGTCCAGAGTTATAGATAGTCAGCAATGAACATATTCCAGAGGGTAGTATTGGGGGCATTAGTGGTAGGTTGACTAAAGCACATAAACCTGAGGTAAGTATAGTAACAAGTCCTATTTGCAAACTGGTAATGTCAGGGCTGGGCTCAGCCCTTCCTTCTCAGAGCTGGCTGCTCAGCTGTTGGCTAATTGCCAGCTCCCATCTCTCTCCACAGTTACCCAGCTGTTGTTGATCCTGCTCGTCAGTCCTGCCTACTTAAGCTGTCCAGTCCAGAGGAGCTCTGCTTTCGCCTTGGTCACATCACAAGTAACAATCGCCTGCGTTCCTGTTTAAAGACTGGTTTTGCTGACATCCCTTCAGGATACAGATCCTGCTTGCTGTTCCACTACTTTGATCCCTGACTCCTGGCTTGGCTGACGATCCATTCTGGTTACTGAACTTTAGCTATGTTTTGACTACATTTGTTCTTTTTACTTTTATTATTGAACAAGTGTGATTTAACTGTACTTCTGTCTCAGTCTGATTTCATGGTTTCTGACAGTAGGCCAAGGCCATGAATTCAGAAGATACACTCCTTGGTAATATTTTCTCCAGATTGGATGAGCAAGATCACTGCATGGATCAGTTTGCCATAGCGTTACAAATGCTCCTGAGTCACACGGCTCACCTGGAATCTCCCACTGTGGCTGCTCCGGTACAATCTGAGTTGCAGGCCGTCCCTGCTGCTGCATCAGTCTCTGTGCAGGCATCCGCCTCGAGTATTACCTCTGTAAGAGGTATGTCTGGTTCCGCTCCCTTCCCCAGTTATTTGGGGGCGATCCAGTTCAATACAGAGGGTTTCTCAACCAGGTTGATATATATTTTGAGATGCTGCCCCAGGCTTTTCTCACGGATAGAAGCAAAGTAGGTTTCGTGATATCTTTGCTTTCTGAGAGAGCCTTGGTCTGGGCAAACCCTCTATGTGAGACGCAAAAACCTTTTGTCTTGAGTTACCCTGAGTTTGTGGCCTCCTTTAAAAGGGTATTAGATGTTCCTGCATGCTCCGCTTCTGCTTCCAAGTGCCTCATGTTGATCAAACAGAGTACGAGAACTGTTGACGACTACGCCATTAAATCCTGTACTCTGGCAGCAGAGGTTGCTTGGAACAATGAGGCCCTCGTGGCTGCTTTTTCTTATGGTCTCTCGGATTCCATTAAGGATGAGATAGCAGCCCGAGATATACCCACTGAGCTGGAGAAGTTGATCACGTTTGCCATCCTCATTGACTCCAGACTCAGAGAAACACTCTCTTTTAAGGAGCGCTTGCGGAAGCCTCCTGTACGTTTGCCTTTTGAGCTTTGTAGTCACACCCATGCCTCCCTCACCTCCCATGCCTCCTGTTACCGAGTCGGTCAGTGAAGTTGAACCCATGCACTTGGGCTTCACGCCTCTCTCTGTGGATGAGAGAACCTTTAGGAGGAGGGAGAGATTGTGCCTTTATTGTGGCCAGGCAGGTCACTTTTTGAAGTCTTGTCCTACCCGTCCAGGGAACCCCCGAACCTTGAGGTCCTGTCACAGACAGACCTTAGGTGGCGTTGTTTCGTCCCCAGCTATCCAGAAGAATAAGCCCCTGGTTTTGGTCACCCTTTCTTGGGCTGAGTCGTCCATCGAGATACAGGCTCTAATCGACTCTGGGGCTGCAGGCCTGTTCATTGATGCTGCCTTTGTATCGAAGCACTCTATTCCGCTGCAGCTGCGTGACACTCCATTTGCCATTGAGGCTCTTGACGGGAGACCTCTACAGCCGGCTCATGTGACTAATGAGACAGTTCCATTGTCCATGGCCGTAGGGGCTCTTCACCATGAGATAATCTAATTCCAAGTTATTTCCTCACCTACGTTTCTGCTGGTTATTGGTTATCCTTGGTTACAGAGGCACAACCCCTCTTTTGATAAAGGTCAAGCCGGTAGTTTGCCTCCACACCGGCCATATGATTGTGCAATTGACCTTCAACCTGGTGCCATACCCCCTCGTGGCCAGGTTTACCCTTTGTCGGTCTTGGAGGATAAGGCCAAGGAGGAGTATGTTGCAGACGCACTTTCTCGAGGTTTTATCCGCAAATCCTTGTCTCCTGCTGGTGCTGGTTTCTTCTTTGTGAAGAAGAAGAGCGGTGAACTGAGACCTTGTATTGATTATAGGGGTCACAATCATTTCACGATTAAGAATGCCTACCCGATTCCGTTGATTACAGAGTTATTTGACTGCCTCAAGAGGGCAATGGTTTTCACGAAGCTTGATTTGAGAGGGGCATACAATCTCGTGAGGATTAAGGAGGGCGACGAGTGGAAAACTGTGTTTAATACCAGAACAAGCCATTATGAGTACCTCGTAATGCCTTTTGGCCTTTGTAACGCACTGGCAGTTTTCCAGAAATTTATTAACGATGTTCTCCAAGATTTGTTGCAGTTATGTGTGGTGGTTTATCTCGATGATATCCTCATATTTTCCAAGTCCCTGGAGAGCCACCAAACAGATGTTTGTTGTGTGCTTCAGAAACTAAGAGAGAACAATCTCTATTGTAAACTGGAGAAGTGCAAGTTCCATCGTGAACAGGTTAAATTCCTGGGCTATGTCATTTCCACTGCTGGTTTTTCGATGGACCCAGAGAAACTTTTGGCAGTCCTACAGTGACCCCGACCCGTGGGTTTTACATCCTCTGCAGCGTTTCCTGGGATTTGCCAACTATTATTGGAAGTTTATTTGTAACTTCTCGTCTCTGGTTATGCCCCTGACTGATATGACCAGAAAGGATGGTAACCCACGGAGTTGGTCTCCGGAATCCATTAAAGGCCTTTGAGAGTCTCAAGGCTGCCTTTGTTTCTGCTCCTGTGTTGGCATATCCTGATCCTACATTACCTTTTATCCTTGAGGTTGATGCTTCTGAGACGGGTGTTGGCGCCCTTCTGTCTCAACGTCTTACCTCTGAGAGTGCTATGCATCCTTGTGGCTACTTTTCCAAGAGATTGCCACCTACGGAGTGCAATTACGAGATTGGTGACAGAGAGATGTTGGTGATCATTTTCAGCCCTGAAAGAATGGAGACATCTCCTCGAAGGTACCACTGTGCCGGTTCTCATTCTTACTGACCATAAGAATCTCACATTCTTTTCTGAGGCTAAATGCCTCTCTCCCAGAAGGGCGCGATGGGCTTTTTTCTTGTCAAGTTTCAAATACTTTGTCTCATCCTTACCCGGTACTAAGAATGTAAGGGCTGACGCCTTGTCACGACAATTTTCCTCCACTTCCAAGTTGGAGTCAGTTCCGGTTCCTGTGATTCCTCCTGATCGTATTCTGGCTACGGTTCGCACCAGTCTCACTTCTCCTTTGGGTGTCAAAATTCTTGCTGCTCTGGTCCATGCTCCTCCTTTGAAACCTTGTGACCGCTGCTTTGTCCCAGAGAGTCTCCGTACTGGCATGCTCCAGACCTACCATTCTCCCAAGGCAGCTGGCCACCCTGGGAAGAATCAACTAGTTTGGGCCATTTCCCAACAATTATGGTGGCCTAGTCTACATGCTGATGTAACTGTCTTTGTAGCTGCCTGTTCCATGTGTGCTCAGAGTAAGACTCCACAACACCTTCCAGTGGGCCTCCTACAACCCATACCCAATGGTGAGAGGCCCTGGACCCACCTGTCTATGGATTTAATTGTGGAGTTACCCAACTCCCAAGGCAACACTGTTATCCTTATGGTGGTTGACCAGTTCTCAAAGATGTGTCATTGCTTTCCACTTAAGAAGTTGCCCACTTCTAAGGAACTGGCTTCCATTTTTGCTCAGGAGATCTTTTGCTTAAATGGGCTACCCAAGGTGATTGTCTTGGACAGGGGTAGTCAGTTTGTGTCCTGGTTCTGACGAGCCTTTTGTGCACAGTTGGGAATTCAGCTTGCTTTGTCCTCTGCCTATCACCCGCAGTCTAATGGGGCCGCAGAACGAGCCAATCAGTCCTTGAAGCAATTCCTACGTTGCTATATTTCTGACCATCATAACAACTGGTCAGACCTATTACCGTGGGCAGAGTTTGCTCACAATAGTGCCTTGAATTCTGCTTCCCGATTGTCCCCGTTTATGGCGAATTATGGTTTCCAAACTACCATGTTGCCTGACTCATTTTTTCTGCAGAGTATTCCTGTGTTAGAGGAGCATCTCTGTGGTCACAAGTCCAGGAGGCTTTGCGTCATGCTAATGATATGTACAGACTCCACGCTGACCGCAGATGCCTGCCTGCACCTTCCTACCAGGTTGGGGAGAGGTCTGTCTGTCATCTTGCAACCTCCGACTTCGTATTCCCTCACTGAAGTTCGCACCTCGGTTTATTGGGCCTTTCCGTATTCTTCACAGGATTAACCCAGTGACTTACTCATTAGACCTTCCTTCTAATATGCGTATTTTGAATGTATTTCATGTCTCCTTATTAAAACCTTTGGTCTGCAACCACTTTACCACCTCGGTGCCACGTCCTCACCCTGTACAGGTTGAGAACCATGAGGAGTATGAAGTACAGTCCATTGTTGACTCCCGTAGGTTTCGTGGGCGCATACAGTACCTGATGCATTGGAAAGGGTACCGTCCGGAAGAACGCTCTTGGGTCTCATCCTCGGATGTACATGCCCCTGTCCTCCTCCATGATTTCCATAGACATTATGCCCTCAAGCCTGGTGGTCCTCTGAGGGGGAGGGGTTGTTGAGGAGGGGTACTGTTAGGGCTGGGCTCAGCCCTTCCTTCTCAGAGCTGGCTGCTCAGCTGTCGGCTACTGTAATTGCCAGCTCCCATCTCTCTCCACAGTTACCCAGCTGTTGTTGATCTTGCTCGTCAGTCCTCCCTACTTAAGCTGTCCAGTCCAGAGGAGCTCTGCCTTCGCCTTGGTCACATCACAAGAAATTCTCTCCTGCATTCCCATTTAAAGACTGGTTTTGTTGACATCCCTTCAGGCTACAGATCCTGCTTGCTATTCCACTACTTTTATCCCTGACTTCTGGCTTGGCTGATGATCCGTTCCGGTTACTGAACTTTGGCTATGTTTTGACTACTTTTGTTCTTTTTACTTTTATTATTAAACAAGTGTGATTAAACTGTACTTCTGTCTCAGTCTGATTTCATGGTTTCTGACAGGTAACACCCAATAAAAGGACAGTATGCGACCTGTCTAAACTACATGGCATGTTCACCAATTCCAGGAGCCTGGTGGACAAAATGGGTGAACTAGAAATAATGTTGAACGAAGAGGATTTAGATGTGGGAGTTTCAGAGACCTGGTTCAACAGCTCTCATGATTGGCTGGCAACCATTCAAGAGTATTCCCTTTATCGCAGGGATAGAGAGGGTAAAAAAGGGGGAGGGGTATGCCTATATATATCAAGAATAATATACAAGTGAATGTGAGAGATGACATCAATAAGGGAGCTAGGCAGAATGTGGAATCCTTATGGGTAGAGCTCCAAAGGGATGAAGCTAAGGGGAAAATAATACTGGGAGTGTGCTATAGGTCCCCTAACCTGAGGGAGGAGGGGGATATGGACCTCCTATCACAATTTGGATTAGCAGGTAGGATGAGAAGTGTTATCATAATGGGGGATTTTAATTATCCAGACATAGACTGGGCGTAGGGAACCATGCATTTGTCTAAGGCTCGCCAGTTCCTAAATGTTTTGCAGGACAATTTCATGGGCCAGATGGTAGACGCACCAACTAGAAACAAGGCATTACTAGATCTACTGATTACCAACAATACAGACCTGATCATGGATGTGGAAATACGGGGCAATTTAGGAAACAGCGTTCACAGGTCAATTGGCTTCAGTATAAATCACACAAATAGGAAACGCAAAGGGAACACAAAGACACTGAATTTCAAAAGAGCCAACTTCCCTAAACTATGAACCTTGCTAGAAGATAGAATTTGGGATAAAATCTTAGAAACAAAAAACACGGAGGAGAGATGGGTTTGCTTTAAGAGCATATTAATTAAAGGCATTAGTCAGTGCATCCCATTGGGATTAAAATTTAAAAGAGTAAACAAAAGTCCTGGATGGCTTAACTCTAATGTAAAAATGCATATAAAAGCAAAGGAGAAGGCCTTCAAAAAATACAAGGCTGAGGGATCATCATCAGCAATGAGACTTTACAAAGAATGCAACAAGATATGTAAGGGCGCAATTAGGGTGGCTAAGATATGTAATTTTTAATTGGCAGCGTAGTGTAACCTTGAATCTGATTGTCTAATTTTTCTGCACAGTATTCAGTTTTCATTAACAAATTTGAAGTTTGTAGTATGCTGAATTAAAACCTGATGCAATTAATTTGAATTTAATTTGAAAGTATGCTCAGCTTTATTTGTCCAAAGATGTCTAAGGACGGCTTCACACTGCCCCACTGTGTTTTGGTCAAAGTGCAGATAACCCGTGTTTTTTATGTGGGTTAGCTGCGCTTTCCCATAGATACCAAAACCACAGGACATAGGTAAAATCTACAGGAAAGTGCATTTGATCTGCACGAAAACTGTGGGTTAGTTGCTCTTTGCCCAAAGTCAAGTGGGGTAGTGTGAAGCTGCCCTTATAACTCAAATGAAGAATGCATTATTAATATGCAATACTGTTCTAGTTAAGTAACATAACATATAATGTTTACATTTATGTATATGCATTTTCTTTTCAGTAATCGTAAAGTAAAAGTGACTCTTGGAGCCCATTCCATTAGGAATGCTGAACCAGAAAAACAGAAGATACGTGTTCTAAATGTCTTTTCACATGAGCTTTTTAATGCAAAGACATTTGATTATGACATCCAGCTGTTACAGGTGAGGCTACTAGCTTATGGTCCACTGATTACTTTCAAGTCTAGGCAAACAGATAAAATTCAGCTCAAAGTGGTATTAAATTCAAAACCAACAATGGAATACTGTATTTATCGGCGTATAACACGCACCCTAATTTTAAGAGGGAGGTTTCAGGAAAAAATGTCCACAGCCCCTTGCACATTACACAGTCCCCTTTACCTTACACAGACCCCCTCCACATTACACAGCCCCCTGCACATTACACTGACCCCCTGCACATTACACAGCCCTTGCACATTATACAGACCCCCTGCACATTACACAACCCCCTTTACATTACACAGCCCCCTGCACGTTACACAGACCACCTGCACATTACACAGCCCCCTGCACATTACACAGTCCCCTTTACACAGACCCCCTCCACAATACACAACCACCCTGCACATTACACAGACCCCTTGCGCATTACACTGACCCATTACACTGTGTTACATTGTCATGATCATTGTCATGTTGGAATGTCCAAGTACGTACCAATGCGCAGCTTCATACAGCTACGTGATTGGCCGGAGCTGCTATGACGTATCTCCTGCACATGCGTGTGGGAGCACTCAGTTTCCGGCACAAAGCTCTGAAGTTCTGGCAAGGTGTACAGGACCTTCTGAGCGCATGCACTGGTGATGTCACTGGCTGCATGCAGGGTGAATATCTCCTAAATGGTGCACGTTTGAGGTATTCATTTACCTACAGGTAAGCCTTCTTATAGGCTTACCTGTAGGTAAAAATTACCAGGTGGGCTTTTACTACCGCTTTAAATACAGTCTGCTTTCTCTTGGCTATTCATAACCAACAAAAACCTTCTCATATACTGTATACATTAAAATACTTTCCCCTATTTCATACCTTCTTAAGATCGTGTTTTTGTCATTATTTTTTTTTAAATACATGTGTCTCAACACAGCAGAATATTCAGAGCGACAGTGCAAAAGTTGCTATAATTAAATTATAGAATATAAACAAGTAGAGAAAATGCTGAAAAAATATTGGCCAATTATTTTGAAGGATAAAGTACTGAAAAAAATTTTGCCTGCCCAACCTGGTATCACATATAGAAAAAACAGAACTTTAAGAAACAAGATAGTACACAATGTCATAGAGCACCCCCAAAATCCAAAAATGTTTTTTAAATAAATGGTTTTCATAGGTGTAATAGGTGTAATGTTTGTAAGTTAACAAAAAAAGAGAAAAAGAAAATGAAATTTATATCCACACAGTCAGGTAAAGAATATGGTATAAAACAATGTATTACATGCGATTCCATTGGTGTAGTATACATTTTGGAATGTCCTTGCTCCAAGCAATATATTAGGAGAGCCACAAGAAAATTAAGTACAAGAATAGGGGAGCATGTAAATAATATTAGAAAAGTTCTAGAAAAATCCTAGCATATCAAGGCATGTTAAATTAAAACATAATAGAGACTTGAGTGTTTTAAAATTTTATGTGCTAGAAAAAATCAATCCCGCAAAGAAATATCCAAAAAGGAAACTAAATGAATTTTCGAGATGAATACATTACAGCCGAATGGAATGAATATTGACATACTGTAGATCTAAATTGTTTTCTCACCAACTTTTAAATAAGGTGCCTTAAAAAGTATTCATACTCCTTGAAATTTTCCACATTTTGTCATGTTCCATCCAAAAACATAAATGTATTTTATTGGGATTTTATGTGATAGACCAAAACAAAGTGGCACATAGTTGTGAAGTATAAGGAAAATAATAAAAGGTTATCAACATTTTCTACAAATAAATATCTGGAAAGTGGGTGGTGCATTTGTATTCAGCCCCCTTTACTCTGATACCCCTAACTTAAATCTAGTGGAACCAATTGCCTTCAGAAATCACTTAATTAGTAAATAGAGTCCACCTGTGTGTAATTTAATCTCAGTATAAATACAGCTGTTCTGTGAGTCCCTCATAGGTTTTTTTTAGAGAACCTTTATAATTTTTTGGGTTTTAAAAAAAATATCCTAAGCTTTGAACATCTCACAGAGCACTGTTCAATCCATCATCCAAAAATGGAAAGAGTATGGCGCAACTGCAAACCTACCAAGACATGGCCAGCCACCTAAACTGACAGGTCGGACAAGGAGAGCATTATTCAGAGAAGCAGCCAAGAGGCCCATGGTAACTCTGGACGAGCTTCAGAGATCCACAGCTCAGGTGGGAGAATCTGTCCACAGGACAACTGCACTTAGTCCTGCACTCCACAAATCTGGACTTTATGGAAGAGTGGCAAGAAGAAAGCCATTGTTGAAAGAAAGCCATAAGAAGTCCCATTTGCAGTTTGCAAGAAGCCATGTGGAAGGTGCTTTGGTCAGATGAGTCCAAAATCAAACTTTTTGGCCTAAAAGAAAACGCTATGTGTGGCAGACAACTAACACGGCACATCACCCTGAACACACCATCTCACTAATCCTTAGTAGGGATAAGATCAAACGTGTTTGGATGCTGGTCCTACTCTGCCTGAGCTATCTTCTGTCATTGTGGACCACCAATCATAAGCGGCAGTGGTATTGCCCACCTTGCAGCTAAGTGAATACAAGCCCCTTGTATACAAGCAGGTATAAGGCAGGGAATGTCTTTAAAGCTTATGATTGGTGGTCCACAGTGACAGCTTCATGGTGGGATATCTCAGACGGGTTTGGGTTACTGTTCAAACATTTCTCCTAGCAGCAAAATGGTCGCTGGTTCGAATCCCAACCACGACACTACCTGCCTAGAGTTTGTATGTTCTCCCTGTGCCTGCGTGTGTTTCCTCCGGGTACTCTGGTTTCCTCCCACACTCCAAAGACATGCTGGTAGATTAATTGGATCCTGTCTAAATTGGCCCTAGTATATGTATGAATGTGAATTAGGGACCTTAGATTGTAAGCTCCTTGAGGGTAGGGACTGATGTGAATGTACAATGTATATGTAAAGTGCTGCGTAAATTGACGGTGCTATATAAGTACCTGAAATAAATAAATAAACATCCCTGAGCTCACCCCTACTTCTCAGCACACCATCTGAGCTTTTGCCAAGACATTGGCCATGAGACATTTGCCAAGCTGTCGAGCTAGCTTTCTCTACTGTATGCATTGAAATACTCTAGCATTTGGTAGGTCAGGTGCTCAGGACACAAACATTTGAAATAGCTGAGACAGGTAGGTCAAACTTCATTGTGTACTTAATGATTGGCAGTTTGTTTTTTCACAATAAATACATTTTTCTGCTTTACTAGTGTATCCCTTTAAAGAGTAACTCCACTTTTATTGAGAAACATTCCCCTCTGGGTGATCTATATACATTTCAAGCATGTTAACAAACTTTGTTGCAGAGTCCTACCTTTTGTTATTTTAAAGAAAGAGCTGTTTGTGTCCATTTGCAATATAATGGGAGTGGTTTTATAATGATCAATCAGCTGCTGCACTTGCAGGGCTCTAATAAGGAAAGTGGCAGGGTCTGTATCTGTTTAGACGTGATTTCCTATTGGGAGTATCTCACATAAAATTACTTTTTTGTCGCAGAAATCTCAAAAATCTGACTTGTATCTTATAGTCATATTGTAACTGTACTATCTGCCCTAACGTTGTAAAGCGCTGCACAAACTGTTGGCGCTATATAAATCCTGTATAATATTAATAATAATAATGCAGACTTCTGTGAAAATCAGTGAGCCAATCACGCAAGCAGGAAATTACATATTTGGAGGGCGTTCTGTACACGTTCTGTGTACAGAACACTTCCAGGTTGCCATATTGCATTGCATTTTACAGTAAACTACAGCTCTGCAGATTGAAAATGAAAGGTCATTTTTAATAACATTCAATATGACTTGTATCGCAACTGCATGCTATATTATTTTTTTTTATTTGCTGTAATTTTTTCCATGAAAGTTGAGTAACCCTTTAAGCTATTTGATTCTGATGTTTTTTCAAAGATAGTTTAATGCTACAATTGTTATTACCTATTTTTTCAGTTAACCGAAAAAGCAAAACTTGGAACATATGTGAATGTCTTGCCATTGCCTAAAAAGCAGAAATTTTTAAGACCTAGGAGTATTTGTGAAACAGCTGGATGGGGTTTTACATCAAATCGTGATAACAAAATGCCAGACAAATTAATGGAAGTCAATGTAACAGTCATGGGCAGACGAGCGTGTGCTCATATCTGGCAAATGAAAAAAGAAGAAAGTACAAATATAACTCGCAATATGATCTGCACCGAGGAGGAGACCAGCAAGGGAACCTGTGGGGTGAGTTTTTTTCTTATTGTTATACAATCTCTAGGAGCATACAGGGGTAGGCTGCTGCTGCCAATGGTTTGGAATTTAGCTTGACAGCATACAGAGCTGCTTTGGATTTTCTGTGTTTGTGTTATTTATTTTTAGCCAGCTAAATGTGACCTATTAAATATAAATAATTATTATTTGCATACCACGTTAGGCAGCAGATAACAAGTGCGAGTATCCAGGATAGCCTCAATTCACATTTTTACATTTATGAAATGTTTAAAAATGCCTGTTGCTCTTGTGTTGCTCCCACACGGGGCATAAAAAGTGCTTTTTTTCAACGTTAAAGCGGAGTTCCACACAAAAATGGAACTTCCGCTTTTCGGAACCCTCCCCTCCTCCGGTGTTACATTTGGCACTTTCAGGGGGGAGGGGGGTGCAGATACCTGTCTAAGACAGGTATTTGCACCCACTTCCGGCATAGACTCCCATGGGAGTCTATGCCTCTTCCCGTCCCAACACACACGGGTCCCAGAGACAGCGGGGACCAGTTAGGAAGTGCAGTGCGACTCGCGCATTCGCACTGTAGGGAACCGGGAAGTGAAGCCGCAACGCTTCACTTCCTGATTCCCTAACCTAGGATTGCGGCGGCAGCTGCCGAGAACCGAGCGGGTTCTCGACGTCGCCTGCCGACATCGCTGGACCCTGGGACAGGTAAGTGGCCATGTATTAAAAGTCAACAGCTGCAGTATTTGTAGCTGCTGGCTTTTAATATTTTTTTTTTTTGGCGGTTTAGGTGGACCCCCACTTTAAAAAACATTTGTCAACACAGGGTAAAAAAAATGCACAAAGCTTGACAGACAAAAGGGTACATGAGCTACTTTGTTGTGCTTGTTGTACATAGGGCAGTTCATTGAAATCAATAAGCTGCCCTATACAAATGCTGAAAGGACTCATGCAAACTTGTAAAAATGTGGCACGATATTGCATGCATGCAACATAAAACTGCATTCACATTTTGTGTTGCAAGAACACAGGTGTCCCCTTCCACATTGGCGCATTGAACAGCACAGCACTCTACTTGTGTTGGTATAATGTGGTTCCAGTCATTCTGATGGACTAACATGCCTTGTGATGTTGTGCACTGCAAGCAAAGGCACAAGCACATTTTCTTTGGGTTGTTGAGGTGCATTGCCAGCTCATTCATTTTGAAAGGGCTGCCTAAAGCAACACATTTTAATGGGGAAAAAATGCTTTAAAGTAACACACCTTAGAGAATAAAGTGGGATTCCACCCAAAAAAACAAAAATACATAAAAAATCCTAAAAAAAAAAAAAAAAAATTTGAATATTTTTTTTTTTAACTTACCTCTAAAAGCCTGTTGCTAGGGGGTCCCCCGTAGTGTGCCCCTTCCAGTGCCTGGGCTGGTGACATCACTTCCCCCTCGGCACAGGAAGGGCTCCGCTCTGCTCCCTCCCTCCTGTCAATCATCTGGGACCCATTACAGGTCCCAGGTGACTGAGCGGCCAATCACGGCGCGCGGCGACGCCTGCGCATGCGCAGTGGGTGCCAGGCTCTGAAGCCACAGCCCGGCGCCCACAGTTGCAATGCCAGCGCCGCTGAACGGAGGGGGAGAGGAGCGGGGCTTCGATCCCCCGCATCGCTGGACCCAGGGACAGGTAAGTGTCCAATTAAAAGTCAGCAGCTGCAGTATTTGTAGCTGCTGACTTTTAATTTTTTTTTTTTAATGGCCCCCCTGGGTGGAACTCCTCTTTAAGTGAAAGCCTTAGCATATGAGTTGCAGCAGGGTCTTGTTGATATATCAGTATTAAAATATTAAAAATTACAGTACAATATATTTTATTCAAATGTATTGATGTAGTGCTCAATCCCGCAGGCGCCCACAGTTTAGGGTCCCCTTAGTTGTACCCACAGCCAGGAACACCACTCACAGTCACTCCTTTGGCTCAATGAACAGTCTAGGGGAATGCTTTTCTAATGCTTTATTGCAGAACTTGAACTTGGATAGGTTCAGAGCAGTAGTGTATTCAGCCTTTGTGCTGCCCTAGGCCTGACTAAACTTGTGCACCCCCTAATTTAAATATGGCCCACCCCTTGCTGTTTAAGACCCGCTCTGAAATTTTCGAGTGGGTACACTAGTTCTGAGGGCCTGGGGGGAAGGGCAAGGGATTCCCTTAATTTGCATAGATTTCCTCTCACTTCCTGTTTGGCTATGGGGCAGGAAGTGAAGGGCAATCTCTCCAATGGAACAGGGATGGTAAAAAGTAAACTGACAGGGGCTATAACCCTCCCTTACTCCCTTACTCTTTCCAAAATTCCATAGTTCTACTTTAAGCATACATTTCTGATAATTTTATGGAGAGGACTAAGAAGATATAACCATGCCAATGATGCAGCAGAAAACATATAGCACAGTGAGGAAGGTTTGTGGTCCAGGATGATAGGAAAGTCAAAAATAGAAGCGGTGCCCCCCCTCCCCACTTGCGGATTGCCGGAGGCCCGCATACCGGAAGCTGTGTGGCCGCTTTATGGGGGCGCTAGACTAATTTGCCTCTCAGCCCAGTCCGCCCCATAAGACTGGCGCTACACTAACAGCTGGCGGGGACTCTTTCCGTGCTGCCCCCCTGCAAAGTGCTTCCCTAGGCCTGGGCCTTGTCGGCCTAGGCCAAGATACAGAGTTGGTTCAGGGTAACTGTGGGATACTCCAGTAACTTTAACAGCAACTTAAAGACAATAATTTTCCTCCTAGAAATCTAAAAAAAGTCCTTGCACAAGCAAATATAGTACTGAGCTATACCAGGACACCATAAACAATGTCCCCTTTCACCCACGCTGACTCTAGCACAAGAGGGATTCTTCACTTGTATCGTCTGCACTCACTAATGCCCTTGGATAATTGGATGCCTCCTTCCAATATCTTCCAGACACCTCTCCAGTGATACCAGACCAGATCCCCAGATGACAGTCCCTCAGTCAGCTCCAGCAACTTTCAGCAGAATAGGCCCCCCAGCTAGCCTAGCTGGGACCTTATTGAACAGCAGTCACATGGCCGACCTGCCCAGGAGGGCAAACAGTTTACCACCCCAGAGCTGAGATCTCCTCCTCCAGGACAAGACCCCTCTGCTTCAGGTCTCAGAGTATTTATACACCCGCCCAGCCACCCTTCCCAGACAAGAGGCACACTCTTCCCAGACATTGGCCATGGCTGCAAACATATGCAGCTGCTGGTTTGTCTCTTTCAGCCCACTATCTTCTAGAATTCTTCCAGACAGACAGGGGAGAACAGTCAACCATGCAGCCACTGAAACACAGAACAGACCAAAATAATCACACACAGCTAATCTGATTACAGTGAGCTAAGAACTAATTTACATAACCTAGCACCTATCTAGCAGGGTGCTACATAAGTGTGTATTTAAATATCCTTTGTACATAAATAAAATGGTATATAATAAAATAAAACAGTATATGATCTTTACCAATAGGGCTAAGGAGCTAAATTTCCTATTTACATTTTTTTAAATAGGTTGGATCCTCCCTTAACATACATACAAACAATCCTATATAAATATATTATTTTCAAAACGTAGTTTACTACAACAGGTGAGCGTGCATACAGTATATACCAAATTCATTAAGCAATAGTTACAGCGGTAAAATAAGTATTGAGCACGTTACCATTTTTCTAGGCAAATATATTTCTAAAGGTGCTATTGACATGACATTTTTACCACATCTCGCTAACAACCCATGTAATCCATACATACAAAGACACCAAAAACGAATAAGTTCAGGAATTAAGTTACTGTATCTGCAAGAAAATTTGAATGCTTCCCCATTCTATGCAAAAGTAAACTGTAAAAAGGGATTTTCTTTCCGATCCACACTAGGGGAACACGCAGAGACTTTTACCTGTAAGTTAGGTGTGACATTAAAATGTGAGTGTCCTCTGCCTACCCTATAACTGCCATGCTCACCTAACCCTAATCCATCCATCAACCCGCAATAAACTACGATATTTCCTACCCCTCCCTGTTTTGAATGTTACACCCATTAGCAAATTCATTATATTAAATAGTCCCTGGGTTATAATTTTGTCATGGACAACAGAGCAATATTTCCATCCTGATGCAGTAATGAGAACTGTGCATATTTCTAGGTTTCCTGTAAAGTTGTGGTTTGCATCTCATTGCTGGTGAAGTCCAAACCTTACATGTTTTCTGTAAATCTCACTCAGACCAACTATTTCCTGCAGATATCATATCTTGTCACGACATGTCCTCTGAAGTTTACACTTTTAAAATAAACTTGCTGAGCATGTCACTTAGTCAGTCGGATGGCAGAAAATGTGGGGTCCCTAAAACCTCATCAGACAGCACAACATGTCATATTACAAAAATGTATCAGCTTCAGCATAAGGTTTCCTGAGTGAGTAAAAGAGCACTTGTTCAATTTTAGTTGCCACTCTCAGGTTTAGAAAAAATGAGATTTTGTAATAGTGTACTCTTGGGCTATAGTTTCTCTAACTGGAACTGGTAGACAGAAAGTATTTCACTAGTGGAAAAAAAAAAAAAGATGAGCTAAATGTAACCGGGTTTGGCTCCAGGTGGGTTTGGCAAATGTTACTAAAGATTAACCATCTCCCACCAGCCATATAGTAAAATGATGGTGGGCGGGATCCCCTCTCATTCAGGGACTACGTCATATGACGTCTCCACAGCGTCAGAGAGCTGATGATGCGGCTCTTTACCCATGTGATCGGCTGTGTCCAATAACAGCTAATCACATGTAAACACGGAAGTGCCGTTTATCAACTCACCTCGCCTCACACTGACAGAGTGTGAGGCAAGGAGAGGAGAGCCCATCAGCAGCATCTCCTCGCAGGGGAGACCTGTACAGGTAGTGCCCTGATTATCAGTGAAGCCCCAGCAGTGATGTCAGTCAGTGACCATCTGTGATGCCAATCTGTGCCCATCAGTGGCACCAATTTGTGCACATCAGTGATGCAAATTTGTGCCCATCAGTGCTGCCTTTCAGTGCCTGCTCATCAGTGCCACCCATCAGTGCCATCCATAAGTGTCCATCAGTGCCACCTATCAGTGCCTATCAATGTGCCCTTCAATGCCGTTTCATCAGTGCCCATAAGTGCCGCCCCATCAGTGCCACCTCATCAGCGCACATCAGCGAAGGAGAAAAATTACTTATTTACAAAAGTTTCTGAAAGAAACTAAGAAAAATTTTTTTTTGCCCATTTTTCATTTTTTTTAGCAAAAAATAAAAAACCCAGCTGTGATTAAATACCACCAAAAGAAAGCTCTATTTGTGTGAAAAAAATGATACAAATGTAATTTCGGTACAGCGTTGCATGACCACTTAATTGGCCTGAAAAAGTGCCCAGTATTGAAGTGGTTAGGTGCCGAATCCAAACCATACTGAAGTCAATAGAAGCAGAAAGGCCATTTTCTAAGCTAATAGGCAAAAAAATTATATAGAAGCTGGGCACTGCTCTTTGGAACATGTACCAAAGCAAAATATTTTTCTCAAATTCCATTTGGTGATGAGCAGCAATTTTAATAAAACTGAAACATTAAAAATGCATAATTTCTCTAAATAACATGCCTGAGGGATGCCCTGAACCTGCTGGTAAATTGCTGCATCTGTACGGTGCATGAACCTACTATAGCAAAACTGACATTTACAAAGAAAATAGAAAATGGCATTTAAATTGCCAGCAAATGATAACTCCCATCTGCATCCTCCTGTTTGTAAACAAAGCATCTGTTGATAACCTTTGGATCTGGTAGGAATTTCAAGGGCCAATATAAAAAAACAAGAAAAAAAAAGTATGAAGTCCACCCCCCACATCAATATCAGACACATATCTTATCATGCGGTGTGGCAGGCTGGGGAAGAGGTGGGACCAGTGTGTGCCCATCCCCCAAACCATACCAGGCCACATGCCCTCAATTTGGGAGATACCTTAGCCCTATGTTGATGAGCACAAAAGCCTTTTCCCCATAATCCTGGACCAGTGATTGTGGGGGTCTGCAGGTAGAGGGCTTAGCGGAACTCCCCCATGTGAATGAGTTAGAGGTAAAAAGTAAATAAACACACTGACAATTTTTGACAAGTTTTAAATAAGAGCTAAATAAGAGCTAAAAATAAAGAAAGAAAGAAAAAAAAGTCGCACAATGTAAACCCATCATCAATTAAGTTATCCAGCAATGAAGATCCACATCAATTATAGAATGACTCCTGATGAAAGTAAAAAATCCAGTGACCATCGATGTAATCCACTCCTCCTAAGTGACATCCCCCAGGGCCCTTGCTACTAAAAGTAAACATAAAATCCTAGGCTTCAATAAATCAGCCCGCGGGGAGGTTGTCACGTGTAGCAGTGATAGTAATACTTATCCTAAAGGATTTACTTTCCACTTCCTCTGGAGGTTTGACTCCAGCCATTTGCCAAACTCCGTACATGTAAAATTTGGTCTAAACCTAGCTACAAAATTCTTATTTTCTTAATCTTCAAGTAAGGGACACAGGGATCTAGTAAATCTTAGATGACTGGAGCATCCAAAAGCATGCAACTGAGGGTTGGGAAACAGCTACTGAGAGACCCCACAAAAGTGGAAATCTTAGTAGAAGAGTACCTAAAGAAATTATTGGCCAGTTTAAAAGCCAAATGAGAAAATAGGGAGCAATACAGAAATATTCTGCTATAAGGAAAAGTACCAGAAATGCATTCTAAAGCAGGACAAATACCACTACTAGAGGAAAACTGTTATCTGAAATCATAATGGACCTCAACAAAAAAAGTGAAGGACAACCCAGCAAACACCACAGGGAAAAAGGTATGAAGGAAAAACTTAGACCAACAGAAAAAGTAGTCATCAAAAACAGAAATGTTTGTAAGGTAAATGCTGAAGTCAGGGATACATACTGTAATTCTTGATCTCAGGGCAGAAATGGCAGACAAATATAGTGTGTTCAACCAAGATCAACCAGTTCACAGTTGATTGGTTGAAGCAGATTATGCTCTAATTTTTAAATGCAGGGAAAGGGAGATACAAATTAGAACAGGCCTAATAAAAGCATTCTAAAGGGAGAGAGGGAAGGGAACCATCAGTGTGATACAAAGAAGGGTGGAGAACCAAGTCCCTTGTAAAGAAAGGATAGAGATAGGGAAGGCTAAGTAAGGATGCAACATAATGCCGCGTACACACGACCGGACTTTACGGCATACTTGGTTCGGCGGACCGGAGTCCGTCAGACAATTCAATCGTGTGTGAGCTCCAGCGGACTTTTTTTCTCCAAAAGTTTGACAAACCTAGAAATGAAACATGTTTCAAATCTTTTCGACAGACTCGAGTCTGGTCAAAAAGTCTGCTCGTCTGTATGCTAGTTCGATGGACAAAAACCAACGCTAGGGCAGCTATTGGCTACTGGCTATGAACTTCCTTGTTTTAGTCTGGTCGTACGTCATCAAGTACGAATCCGTCGGACTTTGGTTGATCCTGTGTAGGCAAGTCCGTTCATTCGGAAAGTCCGTTGAAAAGTCCGTCGAAAAGTCCGCAGGACAAAGTCTGCCGTAAAGTCTGCTCATGTGTATGCGGCATGAGAGGCACAAATAGCTTTACTACAATGTAACCTGTGAAGATCTGTGTATTTGTCGTTATTTCTTCAATTGAAAGTATTTTTTAACATTTTAGTCACTGCTAAGCCTGGAGGAGAATTTAAGTTTGCTTCTAGTTTGCAGTATCTTCTTACTGAATCCTAAAATCAGTTACAATTCTACATCTATACTTTATTTCACTTTAAGCAAATGTCAGACTTTTGACGAATAGGACATTCATCATTTTTAATGACTGATCCTTTTGTTTTGTTTTACCTTCTTTATAGAATTCCCAATGGTTTATACTCTTCTCCTCTAAGTTCCTTTTTGAAGTTTATACAATGTTTTAAATAATGTTTTTCAGGGAGATTCTGGTGGACCATTAGTCTGCAATGGAACAGTCAGAGGAGTAACATCTTTTGGTGCAGCTGAATGTGGTGTTCCTGGAGATGCAAGTGTGTACAGTTATCTCAACAGGGAAATCAAAACCTGGATAAAGAAAAAACTACGGGGTGGCCCTTAAATTACCTGTGACTGCATGAATGCCCTATGACTTCATGCTATACATTTATATGGCTTCAGTTTTTATGTTTTCTTCTATTTCACTCATCAACTTCCTCAACATATTCAAATGCTGTATTTCGTGTCTTTAATAGTTATTTGATAAGATTTAAAAAAAAAAAGTAAAATAAATATGATAAACAATATTCTATTGTTTCATTCTTCTATATAATGAATACATTTTTAGATGAATGTGAATTCAGAAAGTGAAGATTTGTTCACTTAGACCCCTTTCACACTGAGAAAGTTTTTAGGCCTTCCATTCCGTGCAACTTGTGCTTTCACACCCAAGTGGTGTGCTTGCGGGACAGAAAAAAAAGTCCTGCAATTAGCATCTTTGGGGCAGGTTGGGAGCGCTGTATACAGCGCTCACAAAATGCCCCCGCCCATTGCAATTAATAGGCAGTGTTTCCGAAGCGGTTGAGAAGTGCTTCAGAAGCGCTGAAACACGGAAGTTTTTAATGCTTTTGGGGGTTAAAAGCGCTCCACTAGAGGCCGAAAAGCGGCACAAACAGCGGTAAAGCGGCGCTATAGCGAGCGGTGCTTTAACACGAATGCAGCCCCAGTGTGAAAGGAGTCTTAGTTAATAGTTAGAAAGGTAATTGTAAACCCCTTCTCCTTATTTTTCATACTACCTTTTTAATTCAGGTAAACTCCACTATAGTTCGTTGACATACCATAATATTATGCTGATATTAGGCACCAAATCAGTGGTAGATTAACAATAATGTTCCACTATTGAAAAGAGCACCAAATATACTTTCGACTCTACATAAATTTGTATATACAAGGTAGATTCTTGTTTAGATAGATAACTATTAATTGACTGCATTGATCTGTTTGAATTTAATTCTTAACTAAACAATTATATGATGTCATATGCGACTAGAGATATATTTTCCTGCAATAAGTTTATCTTAATGTTACGAAATAAAATTTCTCTCGTTACTCATTATATTCGATGTTCTCTGATAATCTTTAATAAAATACTTGAACAAGAGAAAGGTAATTGTATATAATAAGTACCCATAAAAAATGTGCCCTTTTCCCTGAATTTAACTCGAAAAACAGCTATGAACTTTTCATGCCTTGAACTTGTTATCCGTACCACCCAACACCTTCTTTCTCTCCCTTTTTCCTTGTTTCTTCCCCTCTTTCCTCCCCCTTCTTACTCCTTGGTGGGGGGAATGGGATGAGTGGCAGTGCGGGGAGGGGGTGGGATCCGTGGCAGCACTGGGGGAGTTCTGATCAGCCAACTAAGGTGCTCTTGAGCAAGGTCATCTGCTGATCTGAGAACTGTAGTGGGGACTTTTAATGGCAGCTAGACTCACAGGTAGTTAGGGCTGAAACAACGAATCGATTAATTGAAAACTAATCAATTATGAAAATAATTGATTACTATTTTCATAATTGATTATTCGGCCAGCCGATTAGTTGGCCTACATACAGAATGCATTATTTGTTTACATATCAGAAAATACAGTGCAGCACACATACAGCTTAGTACTCCATCCATACATGTCAGTAAGTGCCTGAGAACTTGTGAATGTGTGAGGAGCAATGCCTCATGGGTCATGTAGTCCTGGGCAGGAAGTGAGTGGTTTTAAAGGCAGAAGTTTTCTTTACCTTGCTATTGGGGCGCTCTATACTGTACTTAACGCACAGCAAAAAACAGTGTAGAAACAGATCAAAAGATCCCCCTCCCGCTTTCTCTCTACCCTGCCTCCTCCCGAACCCCCTCCCAGACTGAAGCTCCAATTCACGTACTCTGTATTCACAGGATGGGTCAGGCTGGACAGCACCTGTTACACTGACTCTGGGTTCCTAAAATGGGCAGCAGGGGGCCACCAAAGGCAGCAAGGGCAGTTTAGTCAGGGCTGGCCGGGGGAGGGGGGCCTCCGGTGGGGCACGGTGCCAGCCTCTGCTGGGACACAGCATACAACATTCATGCGGAGGGGCTTGTCAGCAATCTGTCCTCATCCCACACTTGATAGGATACCTTTCGGGGACTTTTTACTCCTTTTCACCATAAAGCCTTTAGGCAGTGTGACCTTAACAGCATCATGGGCATCTGGACAAAGTAATGCACTGGGGCCTCTACCAGAGAGAGAGAATTGCATCTTCTCCACAATAGCATGCAATGCGTGTGATTGTGGTGGGGATGATGCAGCATTTAGGGTGTTAAAATAGGTGGTGAGGAGGTGACATAGTGTTCAACAGCTGTCAAATGCGTCTGAAAAGCAGTCTGCACAGGGATCTTATGCAATCAGAGACTCAGAGAAACAGAAGCAAAGAAGACAATATGCAATGTCAAGGAGGGGATGTTTGGACAGTGGACTCACCAATTTTGCAGCCTCTAGTATGTTTCTTCCAATTTGTCGCCTGCTGCACACACACTTTCCATACTTCCACATCAGGGGGTGGAGTATGGGTGGGGCTTCTGGCACAGACACAGATAGGATTGGCTAGATCACAAGGAGGTGGGCCAGAAATGATGGGCCTCTTCAGCACCCTGCACTGTTTTCTAAATCCTGTCTCTCAATATGTCACAGGATTTGTGTGAATGAGATTTTGAGTAACAGGATTTGCACAGGCAGCCACAGGCCGCACAGTGCACTGTGCACCCGCTCCCAGCCATGGCCAAGACCAGCATTCAGCAATGATCAAAGGCTCAGGTGACAGCTTAGAGATGGCAAGCAGAACATTCCGCCGGACTGTTGTCCTCTCAGCCTGAGTCCCACTGCTAACAAAACTAAAGTTACTTGTGTGCAGTGCAGTTACCATGCCAACTGACCTCAACACCGTTATATCCCCCTAGATCGGAGCCGGTGTAGCCTTTTTATGGGGTATCAGAGAGGCCCAGGGAGCAATTTCCCCCCTTGCCCCACGGCCCAGTCCATTCCTGGTGCCACTCCCACAACTACTTTGTCCACAGAGCACAACAGATTATGTTTCCCGGTACCCAGTCCCATTGAGCAGCCGGGGGATCACGTGATTGCTATTAAATCACATGATCACAATGTCATCAAAGCTGTTATGAATGAATTTCATTCATAACAGCTGTGATTCCTGTATAGTACTGCTGTGGTTTGCCCACAGCTAGCACATGGTACCTGGGCTGAGCACATCACCCTGTACCATGTAAATATCTGTAGCCAATCCCAACATGTCAACAATAGTGTAGGGTAGTTCAAATGATAGCTGTCACAGTGATAATCACTGTAGCAGCAATCACAGTGTAAAAAATCAAAACATCCCTGGTCATCCCCCAGAGTGGTACAGTGTCAGGATTTACCCCCTTCCTGACCAGAGCACTTTTTACAATTTTCCACTGCATCGCTTTAACTGCTAATTGCGCAGTCATGCAATGCTGTACCCAAAGGAAATTTGTGTCCTTTTCTTCCCACAAATAGAGCTTTCTTTTGATGGTATTTGATCACCTCTGCCGTTTTGATTTTTTGCGCTATAAATGGAAAAAGACCGAAAATTTTGAAAAAAAATTTATTTTCTACTTTTTGTTATAAAAAAAATCCAATAAACTCAATTTTAGTCATACATTTAGGCCAAAATGTATTCGGCCACATGTCTTTGGTAAAAAAAATGTCAATAAGCGTATATTTATTGGTTTGCGCAAAAGTTATAGTGTCTACAAACTAGGGTACATTTTCTGGAATTTACACAGCCTTTAATTTATGACTGCCTTTGTCATTTCTTGAGGTGCTAAAATGGCAGGACAGTACAAAACCCCCCCAAATGACCCCATTTTGGAAAGTAGACACCCCAAGGAAATTGCTGAGAGGCATGTTGAGTCCATTGAATATTAATATTTTTTTTTGTCCCAAGTGATAATGACAAAAAAAAAAAAAATTTACAAAAAGTTGTCACTAATTGATATATTGCTCAAACATGCCATGGGTATATATGGAATTACACCCCAAAATACATTTTGCTGCTTCTCCTGAGTACGGGGATACCACATGTGTGGGACATTTTTGGGAGCCTAGCCGCGTACGGGGCCCCGAAAACCAAGCACCGCCTTCAGGATTTCTAAGGGGGTAATTTTTTGATTTCACTCCTCACTACCTATCACAGTTTTGAAGGCCATAAAATGCCCAGATGGCACAAACCCCCCCAAATGACCCCATTTTGGCAAGTAGACACCCCAAGCTATTTGCTGAGAGGCATGTTGAGTCCATGGAATGTTTTATATTTTGACACAAGTTGCAGGAAAATGACAAACTTTTTTTTTGCACAAAGTTGTCACTAAATGATATATTGCTCACACAGGCCATGCGCATATGTGGAATTGCACCCCAAAATACATTTTGCTGATTCTCCTGAGTACGGGGATACCACATGTGTGGGACTTTTTGGGAGCCTAGTCGCGTACGGGGCCCTGAAAACCAAGCACCGCCTTCAGGATTTCTAAGGGCGTAAAGTTTTGATTTCACTCCTCACTACCTATCACAGTTTTGAAGGCCATAAAATGCCCAGATGGCACAAACCCCCCCAAATGACCCCATTTTGGCAAGTAGACACCCCAAGCTATTTGCTGAGAGGCATGTTGAGTCCATGGAATGTTTATATTTTGACACAAGTTGCGGGAAAGTGACAATTTTTTTTTTTTTGCACAAAGTTGACACTAAATGATATATTGCTCAAACATGCCATGGGCATATGTGGAATTTCCCCCTAAAATACATTCTGCTGCTTCTCCTGAGTATGGGGATGCCACATGTGTGGGACTTTTTGGGAGCCTAGCTGCAGACGGGGCCCCGAAAACCAATCACCGCCTTCAGGATTTCTAAGGGCGTAAATTTTTGATTCACTCCTCACTACCTATCACAGTTTCGAAGGCCATAAAATGCCAAGATAGCACAAACTCCCCCCAAATGACCCCATTTTGGAAAGTAGACACCCCAAGTTATTTGCTGAGAGGCATGGTGAGTATTTTGCAGCTATCATTTGTTTTTGAAAATGAAGAAAGACAAAAAAAAATGTTTTTTTTCTTTTTTCAATTTTCAAAACTTTGTGACAAAAAGTGAGGTCTGCAAAATACTCACTATACCTCACAGCAAATAGCTTGGGGTGTCTACTTTCCAAAATAGGGTAATTTGGGGTGGTTTTGTGCCATCTGGGCATTCCATGGCCTCCGAAACTGTGATAGACAGTGAAGAGTGAAATCAAA
Organism: Lithobates clamitans; assembly: GCA_037952925.1. Classification (NCBI taxonomy): domain Eukaryota; kingdom Metazoa; phylum Chordata; class Amphibia; order Anura; family Ranidae; genus Lithobates; species Lithobates clamitans. The sequence continues at coordinate 812,935 of JBBGZY010000731.1, forward strand.
AATGTACGCCCTTAGAAAGCCTGAAGGCGGTGCTTGGTTTTCGGGGTCCCGTGCGCGGCTAGGCTCCCAAAAAGTCTCACACATGTGGTATTCCCGTACTCAGGAGAAGCAACAGAATGTATTTTGGGGTGTAATTTCACATATTCCCATGGCATGTTTGAGCAATATATCATTTAGTGACAACTTTATGCAAAAAAAAAAGTGTCTTTTTCCCGCAACTTGTGTTACAATATAAAATATTCCATGGACTCGACATGCCTCTCAGCAAATAGCTTGGGGTGTCTACTTTCCAAAATGGGGTCATTTGGGGGGGTTTTGAACTGTCCTGGCATTTTATGCACAACATTTAGAAGCTTATGTCACACATCACCCACTCTTCTAACCACTTGAAGACAAAGCCCTTTCTGACACTTTTTGTTTACATGAAAAATATATTTTTTTTTGCAAGAAAATTACTTTGAACCCCCAAACATTATATATTTTTTTAAAGCAAGTGCCCTGCACATTAAAATGGTGGGTGTTTCATTTTTTTTTCACACAATATTTGCGCAGCAATTTTTCAAACGCATTTTTTTGGGAAAAAACACACTTTTTAAAATTTTAATGCACTAAAACACACTATATTGCCCAAATGTTTGATGAAATAAAAAAGATGATCTTAGGCCGAGTACATGGATACCAAACATGACATGCTTTAAAATTGCGCACAAACATGCAGTGGCGACAAACTAAATACATTTTTAAAAGCCTTTAAAACCCTTTACAGGTTACCACTTTAGATTTACAGAGGAGGTCTACTTCTAAAATTACTGCCGTCGAACTGACCTTCGCGGTGATACCACACATGCATGGTGCAATTGCTGTTTACATTTGACGCCAGACCGATGCTTGCGTTTGCCTTTGCGCGAGAGCAGGGGGGGACAGGGGTGCTTTTTTTTTTCTTTATTATGTTTTGCTTTTTTATCTTATTTTTAAACTGTTCCTTTGATTTTTTTTTTTTATAATTTTTATTGTTATCTCAGGGAATGTAAATATCCCCTATGATAGCAATAGGTAGTGACAGGTACTCTTTTGGGAAAAATTGTGGTCTATTAGACCCTAGATCTCTCCTCTGCCCTCACAGCATCTGACCACACCAAGATCGGTGTGATAAAATGCTTTCCCAATTTCCCAATGGCGCTGTTTACATCCGGCAAAATCTAAGTCATGAAATGCTCATAGCTTCCGGTTTCTTAGGCCATAGAGATGTTTGGAGCCATTCTGGTCTCTGATCAGCTCTATGGTCAGCTGGCTGAATCACCGGCTGCATTCTCAAGTTCTCTGTTGGGACAGGAGAGCCAGAGAAAAACATGGAAGACGGTGGGGGGGGCATTCCCTCCCACTGCTTGTAAAAGCAGTCTAGAGGCTAATTAGCTGCTAGGATTGCTTCTACATGTAAGCCGACCGCTGGCTGAAAAGAATGATACCTAAACCTGCAGTCATCATTCTGGTATAACCACTCAAAATCCAGCAACATTCCAGTACATTGCTGATCCTTGTTGGGAATATATTGTAAACTTTTTTTCATGCAGCCTGTGGGCTGAACGAAAAAAAGAGATTGATCGGTGGGTATGCTCACCATTAGAATACCTCCCTTCATCCACCCACTTCTAATGATGGGCATATATGCACCGTATATATATGCCGAAGCATGGGGGCATCCTCCCGCAAAAGTTAGGAGCAAATCGCTCCTCCGCCCTCTGCTGCCCCCATGCTTCGGCATATATGCTGAAGTATGTAACTGTGGTGGTGAAATCACCTCCGACAGCGCTGGAGTCATGGCTTTATGTATCGTGGGAGCAAACGCTGTTGCTGTCAAGATAAATAAATCCGCGCTGCAACTGAATAGCGTACCTGCTAAGCAAATGATGGTTAACAATAAAACAAAGTAACATTACAGTATAACAGTAAGACTTACCATACCTGCAAAGCAAATACAAAAAAAACATAGTAAAAAATAAAACATTTAACGCAACCTGTGCCTAAAATATATATATATGCCGAAGCATGGGGGCATCCTCTCGGAAAAGGTAGGAACAAATCGCTCCTCCACCCACACTTCGGCATATATGCTGAAGTATGTAACTGTGGTGGTGAAATCACCTCCGACAGCGCTGGAGTCACGGCTTTATGTATCATGGGAGCAAACACTGTTGCTGTCAAAATAAATAAATCCGCTCTGCAGCTGAATGGCATACCTGAAAACAAAAAAATCGTTAACAATAAAACACAGTAAACAGTAAAGTATAAAAAATTGCATATCTGAAAAGCAAACATGGTAAAACATAATAACAATAAAACATTGCAGAATAGAATACAGTAAAAAAGAGCAGAACAATAGAGAAAGAGAGAGAACAATAAAACGACAACTATTTTTGTTTTTTTTATTTTGTACTTTTTTTAACTTTTTTTTTTTTTTTTACAATTTTTTTTGTAACTATAACTTTTGTAACTGGTACCAGGTTCGGGTCTCTCAAAATGCGATGGCATCTTGGGAGACCCTATGTTAGTGTGCCTAGTCTGTGCAGTGCTGTACCCTACGCTAATACTCAACTAGTGAATGGTAGCGTTCAAAACATTCACCAATGCAAAGACCAGGATTGTCAGGACAGGAGGGACAATAATACCGGGTGTCACGCCTATATCCGCGCTTGCTGCAGACACGACATCTTCTTTGGGGGGCTCGTTGGGTAGGGGTACTCGAGAGGACATACGGAAAATGCCTCTCATGCAGCTGGCTTACTGCATTTGGTTGGGGAAGGTGAGGTGGAGCCCCGTCTGGAAACAGAAGGGCTCTGACGATCTCTTCCTGGAATTTAAGGAAGGATCCAGTCTGTCCTGAAGCTCTGTATAGCACATGAGCGTTCAGCAAAGCCAATTGAAATAAATAAACAGACACTTTTTTGTACCAGCATCTGGCCTTACGGGCAACTAGGTACGGTGCCAACAACTGGTCGTTGAGGTCCACCCCTCCCATATTTTGGTTATATTCATGGACACAGAGGGGGTTTCTCCACAACACCAGTCACCGTAGTAATTTGGACCGTCGTGTCTGCATGAAGGAAGGTAAGAACTAAAACATTCTTATTATCCCTCCACTTCATAGCGAGCAAGTTATTACACTGCAAGCAGGCTCTCTCCCCCAGCCTAAGATGGGAATCTACAAGCCGCTGGGGAAAGCCCCGGCGATTAGATCGCACGGTGCCACATGCTCCAATTTGATGATCAAACAGGTGACTAAAAAGTGGAACGCTCGTGTAATAATTGTCCACGTACAAGTGGTACCCCTTTCCGAATAAGGGTGACACCAAGTCCCACACTATCTTGCCAGCGCTTCCTATGAAGTCAGGGCAGTTTGTCGGTTCTACGTGACTATCTTTGCCCTCGTAAACCATAAAACTACATATATAGCCTGTGGCCCTGTCACAGAGCTTATACATCTTGACCCCGTATCTGGCACGCTTGCTGGGAAGGTACTGTTTGAATGACAAGCGGCCAGAAAATTTAATCAGGGACTCATCAACGCAGACAACTTGATGGGGAGTAAACAAGTCTGCAAAACGTTGGTTGAAGTGGTTTACGAGGGGCCGAATTTTGTAGAGCTAATCGTATTCAGGGTCTCCATGAGGGTGACAGAGTTCATTGTTGTTGAAGTGCATGAACCGCAAAATCTGCTCGTATCGTGCCCTGGCCATGGAGGCAGAGAACTAGGGCATATGGTAAATTGGGTCAGTGGACCAATATGACCGCAACTCACTCTTTTTATTTATGCCCATGTTGAGGGAAAGGCCCAGAAAGATCTTAAATTCGGAAACCGTAATTGGTTTCCAATCTCTGGCAAGGGAGGACTCGGGATTAGCGGCGATGTGTTGACCAGCGTACAAATTGCTTTGGTCCACAATAGATCTATAGAGATCTTCAGTGAAAAACAGTGAATAAAAATCCAGTGACGTAAAATCAACTGTTTCCACCTGAATGCCGGGTTGGCCAGTGAATGGGGGAAGTACGGGTGCTGCAGAAGTGGTGGGTTCCCAATGCGGATTGGCGAATGCAGCAGGAAGGGCACTATGGGCACGACGGGCCTGTGTTCGTCTTCTTGGTGGCAGCGGGACACTACTTGTGCTTGCCACCTTGCCAGCTTGAACTGCACCTATGGGACTCACCACGTCACCAAGTGTTACTGCAGTGCTGGATGTACGACCAGGGTGTACTAGGCCGCTGGTACTTGCCAGTTCACTAGAAGGAATAGCGGCGCTAGTACTTCTCTGCTCCATATGAGGGACCTGTGGTTCTTGCACATCAAGGACAGAAGAAGAAGTTCGAGGTCTGGTACACCTGACCTTGGCAGGGACCACAACTCCGTTGTCAGAGCTATCTGTCATGGAGCCACTGTCCTCTACAGGTTCGTATTCTGAGCCTGAACTTGACAGATGAGTGACTTCCTCTTCACTATCTGTCATGCTCAGAATCCTGTAGGCCTCTTCACTAGTGTACCTTCGATTTGCCATTTTGGCCTCTAAATTTAGGGGTACACTAGTGAGACTCACAGGCAAAAAAGCTCCTGACTGTTAGCGACTGTATCAAAACGCTACCAAAAAAACTGTTAGCGATCGCAGGGATCAGGCATGACTCTTAAAGGGGGCTAACCCTAACTGCCCTACCACCTTATAACTGTCACAAACTGACACCAATGCAAAAAAAAAAAACTGCTATTGGTGTCATTGTGACAGGGGGTACAAGGGGGTGATCAGGGGGTAATCGGGGGGTGATGGGGGGTGAAAAGTGTGCCTGATGTGTTCTACTGTTAGTGTAGTGTTGGTGCACTTACTTGGATGTCTTCTCTCCTCGGCGCCGGAACGAAAAGACCGGCTCAAGGAGAGATGACATCACTTCCTCTGCCGCTGTTTACATTATAGCAGCAGAGGAAGCATTCCATTGGCCGGGAGCGATCGCGAGGGGGTGGCCACGAATGGATGGCCTCCCCCTCACCTCCGATCGCTGGGGGAGAAATACCGACCGCCTCGGTCACCGGGGGGGGTCCGATCAGACCCCCAGCCCGCGGGAGGCAAGTAACGTACCTGTACATTACTTTGCCTGCCCGTGCCATTCTGTATATCGCCGTGAGGCGGTCGGCAACTGGTTAAACAAAGTAATTTTTCTTTCTACATACTCTCACCAGTCAGTATCCCTGATCACTGCAACACCAGTAATACGATGATGTTATACTGCATGACAGTATGAAAAAACAAAATGTGAACAAAAAAAAACTTTACTTAATTTCTTAATTTTCCAAAAAATGTAACAAAAAATTACAAAGTTAAAAAACATATAATGCCTCTTACTAAGTACCCCAGACTGTCTACCTTATAACCTTGCAGTATTTTAGTAGCAGTTTTTAGTGAATTTAACATTTTTTTGGAAAACGCTGTGTGGTATCTTACTACATACTCAGATGTGGTAAGATACTGATTTGTGAATGGAGCCCAATGTGTTAAAAATCTCAGGTTTGAACCCAGCCTTACTGTTACAGGTTACAGGCCCCTTATGTGACCAGCTCCCTGTACAAGAAAATCTGGGAGTTAAGGTGGACCCCTTCAAGCTACTTCACCACTTGTTTCTGAAGAAACAGGATTTCCATTTTTTACATTTGAAACTCCCTTAAATAATAAAGAGAGAGGCAGGAGTTTACTTAGGGTGACTAAGCACCCATGTACACAAGAGATCTGCGTTATAAGAGCGTTATAATCTCTATAAAATGTAAACACTGGTGTGTATTGTGTAAGAGCAGTGTGATGCATTGTTGAAATGCATTGCACTATTTACTTTTTTTTTTTGCTTTATTGAAATGTCACAAAATAAGCTGTGAACTGAAACAATAGTACACAGGGCAAAATGCCTTGTCCATACATTCAGACTGCAATGATCAACGCAGGCCAATATACATGGTGTAAATGGGCCTTAATATCTAGCTAAACAATCTACAATTAATAATTGTGTTTATTTGCAAAATCAGATGGGAATTTGCGGTTTTACCTAAAATATCTGTTATCTGATCTGTGGGGACCTAAATTGCCACCCACATTGCAGTAAAGCTTAACACTTCTGCCTTCCTCGGTAAGGCTTACTGTGAAATAACCATTACAATAAAACTTTTCCTGTCTCTGCAACTATCAGCAATAATGATAATTCTTCTTCTTGATGGACATAAGTATATTGTTTACATTTATTGTTAAAATATTCTTCTGCTAATGAATAATAAAGGTTAGAGTAGAATTCCACCTTTAGAAAAAAAGTAATAAATACACCCATTTTTGCAAAAAGTAAGTGTGCATTTATTTTTTTTTTATTTTGGCCTGCAGAGCATTGCACTCCGATCAGTGGGTGCAATGCTCTGACTCCTTCAAACTATTTCTCCAGCCACGGGTCCATACCAAGATACAGGCCTTCAGCTACAGAGCTGGTGAGAGTATCAAGAGACTACAAGTGAGGTGACATCACCACACTTGTGCTCCATTGAGAACTACAATTGCCTCTGCCATGGTTGAAGATGGGACTTGTACCTATTTCATTCACAACTGAGAATGAATGATGTGGCTGTGTGGGTGGAGCCATGCTCAGTACATGCATAGCTCCCAACTGTCCCTGGTTTGGAGGGACTGCCCCTGATTTGGAACAATGTCCCTCTGACCCTCTTTCCCCCTCATTTTGAATTTATCTATATAGATGTATATAAAATTCACCTTTTATCTATCAATAAGTGTTTTCCAGTGCTAAACCTTTCATCCAAATTCTAAATTGCTGCATTTGTAAATTTTAAAAGCCAATATAAAGGAATAGTTGTTGTAAAAAAAAACCCTTGTGGATTTAATAAACCTTTTTTTTGGTTAATTCTCCTTTAAGGGGGTGTGGCAGGGGGCATTTCCTATGCCTACATACGTTTGTTAGTAGGTGTCCCTCATTTCCATCTCAAAATGTTGGGAGGTATGGTACATGACCGTGATGTAAAATGTTCTCTGTGCGTGAAATTGATGACAGCTGTGCTCCACTGCTTGTATGCAACATATAGCAGCTTACCAACAGCACAAAACAGCAGAGCCTGCATTAGTGTTGCCAACCTACCAGATTGAAATTTACTGACACGACACAAACATTTTTACTGGCACCGCCAAGTGAAAATTTCAGTATTTAGGCTACAAACAAGTACGGTATGCAATTAGCAATGTGATTTAAGGTTGATATTAAGGCAAAAAACATATTTCTTATTTTATTTTCGATATAGTAAGACCCCTTTCACATTGAGATGTTTTTCAGGTGCTAAAGGGCTAAAAATAGTGCCTGTAAAGCACCTGAAAAACACCTCCCCTGCAGCCCCAGTGTGAGAACCTTTCAGGTGGTGTGGGAGTGCTGTATACACCACTCCTCCACCGCCCCTGTCCAGATATCAGCCTGTACAGGCCAGAACGGAGCATACACTGGAATAATACATGTATGATACTTTAATAAATATGTAACTTTTATATCATTTCAGTGTATGCTCCTTTCTGGCCTGTACAGTCCCATATCTTTTTCCTTTTTTTCATTTATGTATGCATTTACGGATGATGGCCTATGAGCATCACAACATTTGTTAAATCCAAACAGCACTGACAGTCCTGTTTCCAGCTTGCCTTGCTCCCATCCTGCAGACCCGCACATGAGGCTCCGGCTGCTCCACTCCCTTGCACCGTGACATCATACGACACACTCAGGCACCGCCTCCGCCAGACCCCCCCCCCCCCACTGGCACCACCCCAACACTCTGTAGCAGCCACTCGGATGGTCTCGGCTGGCTCCGGATGTGCAGTTCCAAGCCAAGCATCACAGCCATATATTTTACTGGCAACCTTTTCCTGTCACTGGCATTTACTGGCAGAAGAAATGTGCCTGTTTTTTTACTGGCTGCCTGTAAAAATACGGATAGTTGGCAACACTGGCATATATGCAAGAGAAACTCTTCCAGCCGGGTTAAAACGCAACTATCTCCACTTGGATCACCAACATGAAACTCAATCCCTCCTCACATTCCAGGGTAGCCAGTTAAAACATAAAACTGGAGAGCTCCATAGTGTAGTAAATTCCTATATAAAAACATGTATTTAAAAATAGATGTACTTATATAGACACAATCAATCATAGCAGTAAGATCACAGATTAGAACCCCACCACAAAATCAAACGGCCGAAGAATGCAGTGACGTCACACGATCGCCTCTGCCCAATGCATTTCCCCCAGTAGGGCATCTTCAGGGATAGAGACTGATCCCAAGACGTTAAGTTACAATATAAATAGCCAAGCTAAGGACGGAGCAAACCACTGCTGACCAATCCACATAAAAAATAGCACTGGGTACAAAAACATGCCCAAAAATAGCACAAAGAATGCACTAAGGATTGATCTTTAGTAAAAATATACAAGAAAAATAAAAAAAGACAGAAAGCGTATAAAAGGTAATAGGTGCCATCTAGTGGTAAAAAAAGCAGCTATTTACTCCACTCACCCTTATTACACATATCAGTTATTAAAAACAAACATTTACAACATAAAACTGACAAGCAACTATAATAACCTAACTACTGTTAATATAACAGTTGATGTCCCATTCTATATTTAAACACTTCAATAGCAGGCACTTAGACACTTTCCCACCCAGGCCAATTTTCAGCTTTCAGCGCTGTCACAATTTGAATGACAATTGCGCGGTCATGTAACACTGTACCTAAACAATTTTTTTATCATTTTGTTCCCACAAATAGAGCTTTCTTTTGGTGGTATTTGATCACCTCTGTGGTTTTTATTTTTTGCGCAACAAATAAAAAGACCGAAAATTTTGAAAAAAAAAGTTTTTCTTTGTTTCTGTTAAAATTTTTTGTAAATAAGTATGTTTTCTTCTTCAATGACGGGCACTGATATGGCTGCACTGACGGGCACTGATACGGTGGCACTGATGGGCACCGATGAGGTGGCACCAATGAGGTGGCACTGATGAAGTGGCACTGACGGGCACTGATAATGGGCACTGATAGGCGGCACTGATGGGCACTGATAGGTGGCACTGATGGGCACTGATAGGTGGCACTGGTATGTGGCACTGATGGGCACTGATAGGTGGCACCGATGGGCACTGATAGGTGGCACTGATGGGCACTTCGTAGGTGGCATTGATGGGCACACGTAGGTGGCATTGATGGGTAGTTATGGGTGGCACTGATAGTTGGCACAGATAGGCACGGATGGGCACTGATAGGTGGGCACTGATGGGCACAGATGGGCACTGACAGGCACTGACAGGTGGCACCGATGGACACTGATGGGTGGCACTGATGATACTGATTGATGGCAGTGATGCCCCTAAGGGTGGCATTGCTGGGCATCACTGCAACATAATAGTGCCAATCAGTGCCCATTTGTGGGCACTGATTGGCATAGATTGGGCACTGACTGGGCACATGTGGATGGCCATTAGGTACATACCTGGCCATCCACATGTTGCCCCTTCCCTGGTGGTCCTAGTGGTGATCCCTGGTGGTCCAGTGTGGTGATCTGAGGGGGGGCTGCGCTGATAAACAATCAGCGCAGACCCCCCCTGCCAGGAGAGCCACCGATCGGCTCTCCTCTACTCGCATCTGTCAGACGTGAGTGAGGAAGAGCCGATCAACGGCTCTTCCTATTGACAGCGAGATCAGCGTGATTACCAAGATCGGTGCAGCGGTGTGTCAGACTGACACACCGATCCACTGATGGCCGCGATCCGCGCCCCCGCGGCGGCATGTTAGTCTGCTGGACGTCATATGACGCCCAGTCAGGATAACTGAACCACCGCCCGGCCGTCATCTGCTATGGGCCGGGCGGGAAGTAGGGTTGCCACATCATCCCTTTAATCCAGGACACACATTAATTACACAGGTTCTGTGATTAAGGTGGTAATTAAACTCACTTGGTGCCTTATCTGCATTAAATCAACCTCAGAACCTGTGTAATTAATATGTGTCCTGGATTAAAGGGATGTTGTGGCAACCCTAGCGGGAAGTGGTTAAACCTGAGGGAGCAAAGGATTTTAAATCAAATATCCAGCAAGTTTCATGTCTGGATATCTGCCTGCAAAGGTTGCTACCTCGCCAGTGCTGGGAATAGTTTTCAATACCTATCAATTTTAAAAACGAGGGTGCCTATTATGGCAATTACAGAAATGTTTAGAGAGACCCTTTAAGCCATTCTTGATATTATTTAGGTGTTCCCCCATCCTAACGTTAAGTGCCCATGTAGTGCGTCCTACATACTGTAAGTAGCATGGACATTCCGAGAGGTGAATGACACCTTTGGTGGAGCAAGTAATGAATCCCTGTATATTGTATTCTATTAAGATGACCATTTTACACTTCCTACATACATTGCCTCTCCTGCAGGGAAACATCCTTTAAGATTCCCAAACATCTCCAAACTGGGAAGTTTTCTACCAAATTGGGAACAACAGTGTACCCTAAAGTGCGTGCTTTTTAGAAAATCACTTGAGGTTTATCTGGAAGATGTGGGCCTAATATTCACTCATTCTTATGTATACACCAATGCTTTTGCAAGGCCCTACTGACCCACCTGTGCTGAGTAGAAAAGGTGGTTAAAAATGCGCATTCAAAAACATTGGTGGTTTGCAAAGTCTTATTCTTAGGCACCAATAATATGCCCCGTTCCATATTGGACACCCTCTGGATTTCCTGATTACCTTTCTGGAGACACCTGTTTTTCAAAATTACAGCCTGAGTATTTTTATATATATATATATATATATATATATATATATATATATATATATATATATATATATATATATATTAATTATATATATATATATATATATATATATATATATATATATATATATATATATATATATATTCATATATTGCTGATATAAGTGCAATTATTCCTAATTCTTTAAAAACTACCCCCCAGGAATTGCTTTCAGCCAAGATGGATGGTGGCAAACTATTCTAGTCGATGACCTTAAAAAAGGTCTTGGTATAAAGCCTTTTAGGCTCCCTAAAAATCACTAGTTCTAAAAATGTAACCACTTTACCAATACCAATACTGGGCACTTTCACCCCTTTCTTACCCAGGGCAATTTTCAGCTTTCAGTGCTGTCGCATTTTGAGTGACAATTGAGCGGTCATGCTAAACTGTACCCAAATTAATTTTTATAATTTTCTTCCCAAAACTAGAGCTTTCTTCTGGTTGTATTTAATCACCGCTGGGTTTTTTATTTTTTGCTAAAAAAAAACACTAAGATCAAATTTTTTGGAAAAAATTGTTTTAGTTTCTGTTATGAAATGTTGTAAATAAGTAATTTTTCTCCTTCACTGATGTGCGCTGATGAGGTGGCACTGATAGGGTGGAACTGATGAGGAGGCACTAATATGCAGCACTGATGGGCACTAATAGGTGGTATTGATGGGCACTGATAGGTGTCACTGATGCGCACTGATAGGCGGCAATTATGGACAATGATAGGTGGCACAGATGGCCAGCACTGATGCGCACTGATTGGTATCACTAATGTGCACATATTGGCCTCACTGATGGGCATAGAGTGGTGTCACTGATGGGCACAGAGTGGCATCACTGATGGACACTGTTGGAGCTGCATTGTAATTAGGGCACTGATGATCAGTGCCCTGATTACCTATACATATCTCCTCTGTGAGGAGATGCCGCTGATCGGCTCTACTCTCCTCACACTCTGTCAGTGTAAGGCGAGGAGGGCTGACAAAAAGCATCTTCTTGTTTACATGTGATCAGCTGTGATTGAACACAGCCGATCACATGGGTAAGAAGCCGCGGCCATGGCTCTTTGCGAAGATCGGGGTCGTGCCAAGGCAGGGCGTCCTTATATGACATCGTCCCAAAACACGAGCCGCCCCGCTCTGCCATCAATTGCCTATACGGTGGGCAGGAGACCGTTGATAGAAGTTTGGTTCCACTCACAGTCCTATACTGATTTTCATTTCTGAAGATCTGCACAGTGGACTGGATTCCTCTATTTTGCACAATTACCCTAGCCTTGACCATTCCACTGCGTCACTTTCCCTATGGCATATCTCTGCTGCCATGTCTTTCAGTTCCAGTGCAAATTGCAGAATGGATAAACTGTTAGCAAGGTATTGAAATTATGCGCTGGAAGCTTCTTGTTTGAAGCAATAGAACATGCCTTTACATCATGAGAAACAGGAAGAACAGGAAGAAAAAACAACAAATGAGTACACAGAACAGAGGAAAGATAATACTTCCTCTTATTGCATTACAATAGATTTTCCATCCACATAACACTATAATGCCGCATACACACAATCGTACATTCTGACAACAAAATCCATGTTTTTTTTCCTTTGGATGTTGGCTCAAACTTGTCTTGCTTACACATGGTCACACAAATCTTGTCGGAAATTCCGATCCTCAAGAACGCGGTCACGTACAACACGTACGACAAGCCGAGAAAAATGAAGTTCAATAGCCATTGTGGCTCTTCTGATTGATTTCGAGCATGCGTGGAATTTTGTGCGTCAGAATTGTGTAGACACGATCGGAATTTCCGACAACAAAATTTGTCGTAAAATTTGAGATCCAGATTCCGACGAAAAATGTCCAATGGAGCCTACACACGGTCGGAATTTCTGACAACGAGCTCACATCGAACATTTCCCGGCGGAAAATCCGACCGTGTGTATGCGGCATAACCCTGCAGTGCCACCTGCTGGATAGATAGCTATAATGCATGTATATAGTTCACAGTACACAGTACATTACATGATGTTGCTTTTTCCAGCATTAACCCACTCTCTACTTTCCGCCAATGAAGTGGGCTCTAAGGTCCCCTAATGTAGTCTCTCGGTTTTTCACTGCTTCTAAGAGGCTAACTATCTTGTCAAAGGAATCCTGGTTTTCTGCTGGGATAAGCAGGATTAACCTCCTTGCTTCCCCCCACTAAGGCATGGCTAGTTCTGCCTGCAGAGTGGACAGAATCCCATATGAGCAGATCAGGCCCTGCAATCTCTTAAACTAATAAGAATAAAAAAAAAACAAAAAAAAACCCCGTTGAATCCACACCACTTATCAATCAATTAATGAGCAATGGCTGATTTGTCTTAAAGACGGGATACCTCCTATGTACCAATGATTGAACAATTCTAAAAGATTGAGAACACAGAAATGTCCCCAGAACTGAAAAAATTCAGAGGGTCAACCACAGTCTATTGCACAAAATGTTAGACTTTATTGATGAAAAAATGTTAAAAAGCGTAAGATACATCAGAGGCGGCACAATTGGGTGCTCGACCACCGATGTAGTACGCTCTCACAGTATCGGACAACAATTCATACACTGAAACACACAAAGACATAAAATCTTAAAAACCACTAAACTCAAAAATTGTCCCCATTAGCTCCACTATCCACTCCAGATTCCCCCTCACGAGAAAAGGGGAGTGCTGATGAACCCTCCATGTAGCAAAAAGGTTTTACAGGTGTCTCAATGCTGTCCAGTGGTGAAATCTGGCAAGTGTTTTATTACTAAACATGTCATGTATAGTCATCAATTCCCATTGGTTGAGGGCCAACCACTGATATCTACAGCAAGGGTCCTGGTAATAATGTTCCGCTGCTTGCCTTAATCAACTTAAATCATAGGATTCATAAAGAAACAGTTCCGTAATGAAATCTTATAATGATGGTAATGCTTGCGCTTACAGCTGTAAGGAATTACCACTTTGCACTGTTGACTGACTGCATAGTTTGGTGAAGGGTAAGTCTTATATAGGTACGTGATTACAATTACTTCTTTTTCACTGACACCCCAAGCCAGGTTTAATATTCAGAGATGTGAGTTACAGGTGAATCACCTACAGTGTGACTAAGTAATGTATGGAAAGAAGTCTCTTCATTAGCTCATACCATTCCTCCGAACCATTCAGTTCATTGATGTGACAGGCAGGGTGTAGCAGCTGAGACTCCTTAATTAGGCACAGAGTGATGTTAAGTCTAGTCCTTATAATGCCTCGTCGATGTACCTTGGCCATGCTAGGTCCTGGCTAAGGTACATCGACGATGTACTGATGGTCTGTGCAGGCTCTAGAAAGGAATTGACAGAATTTATGGAGGAGCTAGCAATAAATACACGTAATATACGCTTAACTTTTGTGGCTGATCCACATGAGATTTCGTTCTTGGATCTCTCCATTAGGCTCCTAGATGGCCAACTCATTACAAAACCTTTAGGAAGGACACAGCAGCTAATACGCTGCTATGAGCAGATAGCCATCATCCCCACTCTCTAATAAAGGGAATCCCAGTGGGACAGTTCCTTAGAATTCGGAGGTTCCACTGAAGAAGATTACAGACGTGATTCTTTGGAACTCATAAAAGGTTTAGGGAGATGGGATACTCTCACCGTACACTTAGAAAAGCTAAAAAAATTGCAAGTCAACGATCAAGAAAGGAACTTCTGCAACCTAAAATAGTTAAAAATCAACCCCAGAAAGATTCACTAGTGAGGTTTATAACCCCTTATGGTACCCATTGGCACCAAGTGAATTCTGTACTCCTTAGCTATTGGCATATTTTGACTCGGTCAGAACACCTAAGGAATATTGTTGGGGATAGGTCCTCCATGGTAGCCAGATGAGCTAAAAATTTAAGAGATACACTTGTCCAGTCAGGATACCAAAGACCCCAATATAGGAATTGGCTTACTGAAATGCCAAGAATCAACGGGATGTTCCCATGTGGCCACTGTGGCACCTGTAAACATGTAGATCGTTCACAAACATTCAGAGATTCTGGAGGCGTACGTGAATATAAAATCAATTTGTTTATTAACTGTGCCACAACTAGGGTCCTGTACATTCTGGAATGCCCGTGCAGGAAATTATACGTAGGTAAAACCAAACGCCAGCTATGTGTAAGATTTAATGAGCACTTGAAAAGTATTAAATTCAACGAAGATACCCTGATAGCTAATCACTTTTCAGAATACCACAAGGGAAATGCTCATGGGCTAAAAGTCGAAGGATTTTACTCTCTTAAACTTATTGACCGTAGAGGGGACTTTGTTTTAAAAATAGGATTTTTTAAAACAGCTTACCTGTAAAATCCTTTTCTTTCGATGGACATCACGGGACACAGAGCCTTAGTAATTACTGATGGGTTATATAGGTATCACTAGGTGATTGGACACTGGTCACGCCCTAATCAGGAAGTTCAACCCCCTATATAATCCCTCCCCTTGCAGGGATACCTCAGTTTTGTAGCCAAGCAATATAGTGTATTAGAAGAGGGGCGGGACCTCTGTGTCCCGTGATGTCCATCGAAAGAAAAGGATTTTACAGGTAAGCTGTTTTAAAAAATCCTATTTTCTTTCTCGAACATCACGGGACACAGAGCCTCAGTAATTACTGATGGGATGTCCCAGGACAATGCTACCTGAGGGGAGGGGAACCACAACCAAGTAGGGTGCAATCAGACCTGAGGACCCAGTACCGCTGCCTGCAGCACACTACGCCCAAAGGCGATATCCTCATGCCTTCTCATATCCACCTGATAAAATCTGGTGAATGTATGAACTGAAGACCAGGTTGCGGTCTTGCAGATTTGAGCCATAGAGGCCCGGTGATGCACTGCCCAAGAAGCACCAATAGCCCTTGTGGAATGTGCCCTGATCTGAAACGGAGTAATCTTCTGTTTCAAACCATAAGCATGAATGATCAATTGTCAAATCCATTTAGAAATGGTAGCTTTTGATGCTGCTTGTCCTCTACTGGGACCTTCTGGCAGCACAAACAAAACATCCGTTTTGCGAATCTGAGCAGTTGCTTCCAGATAGGTCTTGACTGCTCTTACTACATCCAAAGAATGTAGTGACCCTTCTTCCGTAGACCAGGGATCTGGAAAAAAGGAAGGCAGAAAAATGTCTTGGTTTAGATGAAAATCTGAAATCACTTTCGGTAAAAAACTAGGATGAGGGCGCAGTACCACTCTATCCTTGTGAACAATCAAATAAGGCTCTTTACAGGAAAGAGCTGCTAATTCTGATACTCTTCTAGCAGAAGAGATGGCTACCAGAAAAATTTACTTCCTTGTCAGCAGGACCAAAAGAATCTGACGTATTGGTTCAAAAGGCTGTTTCTGTAACACAGACAGAACCAAGTTCAAATCCCAGGGGTTTAGGGGCGTCTTAACCGGAGGATTAAGCCGCGTCACCCCCTGCATAAAGTTTCGGGCCAAAGAATGCGAAGCAAGTGGCCGTTGAAATAATACTGATAAAGCCAAGACCTGGCCCTTGATGGTACTCAAGGTCAGCTTCATCTCTAATCCCAATTGTAGAAAATCACATATTTTCTGGGATGCCAACCCCTGGATTCACACCAGGATATATAAACTTTCCAGATTCTCTGATAAATCATTCTGGAAGCTGGCTTCCTTGCATTGATCAAGGTAGATACCACAGGACCTGAAAATCCACGATTCTTCAGAACGTGGGTCTCAATAGCCAAACCGTCAAATTTAGCATTTGTAAGGCAGGATGGAACACTGGACTTTGAGATAACAGGTCTGGGCGTACCGGTAGGGTCCACAGGGAACCCACCGTCATCCTTACTATTTCTGCATACCAGAAGTACCGACTTCCTTTCCAGCCTGATCCTGCGAAGGAGTCGTGGCAGTAGCAGAATAGGCAGGAATGCATAAATCAGTGAGAACCGATGCCACGGAATCACCAACGCATCCGTCCCGCATGCAAGAGGATCCCTCATCCTTGCCACAAATCTATCTATCCTTTTGTTGCATCGGGATGCAATGAGATCTACATCTGAGACCCCCATCTTTGGCATATGGCCCAAAAGACGTTGGGATGCAGAGACCCATCCCTTGGGAGTAACTGCTGGCGATAGTTCGTCTACCAGTTCTCTATACCTGGAATGAAAAACTGCCGATATGCATGGCACCTGCATCTCTGCCCAGGCTAAGATCTGGATCACCTCCTTTTGAGCAGCTCGGCTCCGGGTGCCTCCCTGATGATTGACATAAGCCACTACTGTGGCATTGTCAGACTGGATCCTGCCCGGCCAACCCTGTAGCCTGATAGTCCAGGCTTTTAGGGCTAGATATATCGCACGGATCTCCAGAATGTTGATGGTTAGGGTCCTCTCGGTCTCAGACCATAGCCCCTGAATCACAGACTGTTCCAGAACTGCTTCCCAACCTGACAGACTGGCATCTGTTGTTACCACCGTCCAGGTAACCGGTAGAAAGGATTTCCCCTTCTGCAGGTTTTCGGGTATGAGCCACCAATTGAGGCTCTGACACACCGCATGCGACTGGTGCAT
The DNA here is from genome assembly GCA_037952925.1 of Lithobates clamitans. Lineage (NCBI taxonomy): Eukaryota > Metazoa > Chordata > Amphibia > Anura > Ranidae > Lithobates > Lithobates clamitans. The sequence continues at coordinate 830,379 of JBBGZY010000731.1, forward strand.
CGGAAAAGTCTAATGCCTGAACCTTCTTGTTCCAGGCCAACAGAATACTGTGTTGCAGTAGTCTTGAATGGAACTGAGCATAGAAAACTGCTTCGAATGAAGACCTAAATACTCCAGTCTTCTTACTGGGTTTAGGAAAGATTTTCCTGGGTTGAGAATCCAACCTAGATGTTCCAGATACTTGACCGTGGTCCTCAAGTTCCCGTTCAAGGAAGCTACCGACTGGTCTATCAAGAGCAGGTCGTCTAGGTATGCTATGACAGTCATACCCTGAGCCTTTAATCTGGCCAGAGGAGGAGCCATGATCCTTGTGAACACTCGAGGTGCTCTCCCGAAGGGCAGAGCCACAAACTGGAAATAGTGCCCTCCTACTTCGAGGCGCAGAAACTTCTAATGAGTAGGAAAAATGGGCACCTGTAGATATGCATCTCTGATATTAATCAATGCCAATAATTCTCCTCCCTGCAGGATGGAGACTATTGTCTGAATTGATTCCCTGCGGAAGGACTGAATCCTTAAAAAGCGATTCAGATGTCTTAAATCCAGAATGGGTCTGACATCCCCATTTGGTTTTTGGACCGGAAAAAGGTTGGAATAGAAACCCAATCCTTGATCCTTTGTGGGAACCACCCTAAAGACCTCTTGCGACAAAAGTCGCCCTGACGCTAGAAGGAGCGACTGCTTCTTCTCTGGGTCTCTGGGAACACTTGATCTGAGGAAACGAGGAGAGGGAAATTCTTGGAACTCCAGCCTGTACCCTAAGGTTACCGTGGAGATTACCCATCTGTCCTGGAAGTCCTCCTACAGCTTTGAGAACTGTAGCAGTCTTCCCCTAACTCGAGTGAGTGGGGGCGCCCCTTCATAAAGAGGTCTTAGTGTCTTGTCTAGAAGACTTCTTCCCCCAGGACTTCTTTTGTCCCTGGGGTTGACTCTTGTTTGTAGCCCCAGACGGAGGAGGCCGTTGTAACTGCCTGGAGGCTGAAGCCCCTGGTGCTGGGGAGAGAGTCCGTTTGAAAGAGGGACGTTTACTCTTCTTCTTTAACAGGTAAGAGAGTACTTTTCCCACAGGAGATTCTCTTGATATAGTTATCTGAGTCTTCTCCAAACAACCTTTTACCATGAAAAGGAAACCCAGCCAGCAGCTTCTTACATGGTGCTTCGGCTGACCAATTTTTCAAACATAGGATTCTATGTATCTGCACCAACCCCAGTGAAAGACGGGAGGTTTGCCTTATAGAATCTCTGATGGCGTCAACAACCTAACATAAGGCCACTGGAAGGTTAGCAACCCTTGGGCCTGTTGTTCAGGTAATACTTTGATGACCTGCTTAACATGGTCTCTTAAGTATTGACAGACTCCAATCGCTGCTACTGCAGGTTGGGCCACTGATCCTGCTAAGGAAAAAAACATCCTTTAATAAGGATTCTATCTTTTTATCCACAGGATCCCTGAGCATCTGAGCGTTGTCTACAGGACAAGTCAGACTACTATATACAGAGGAAATGGCCGCATCAATGGCCGGCATTCCCCACATCTTAATAAATTTTTCTTCCATAGGATAAAGTTTTGAAAACTTTTTCGGCGGAAGAAATCGCTTATCTGGGTGTTTCCACTCAGAATAAAGGAGCTTTTCAAGTAATTTATGAACAGGAAAAGCATGTGCTGCTTGGAAAGGTTTCAGTGACCCCAAAGCAGAAGAGGATTCTTTAGCAGTTTCAGGTAGGGGCAACTTAAATGTGGAGTGGACCAATCCAGTAAGGATCTGCACTAAGACTTTCTCCTCTTGGGAAGTCGCAGAGGGTCCCTCTCCACCTGATTCCTCCAAAGAGGAATCATCCGTCCCATCCCGATCCTCTGAAAGGGATTCATCTCCTTTATCCCAGAACTCCTCTTCCTGAGGGTCTTGGGGAACAGAGGAAGGCCTAGTGCGTTTTCTTCTACTGAGTGAAGACGTAATCACGGCCATTAATCATTTCCTCTAGACCATTAATGGTTGAGGAAAAAACCTCTTGTGTAATATATACAGGGGCTGAAGTGCCAGAAGCAGGTGTAGCCCCTGACCCCGATGGCTCTCCCTGGCTAGCCGTCCCTGGCCCATCAGGGGGGGAGGATGCTGCTGACAGGGGGCCCTCAGAACCTGAACGAGATCCCCTAGTGTCTCTGGTTCTTGGGGTGCTTGAACCTCTTCTACCCATAGTGCAAAGCAACAAGGTGTGAGGTATACAAATGAACACTGACCGCTGAGCGATGTAGTCTGGCTAAAAGCCTTGCTACCCAATGCTCAGCCTGGTGTTACTTCAGTAAATGCTGCCTAGGAGAATGCCTGTGTCCCACCTTACATGCGACCATCAGCTCTGTGTCTCTCCAAAGGCTGATTGCACCTGTACCTGAGTGGGAGTCTAAGCACTCTGTGCTGACATCCCGCCCCCCCTCTACCGCCCCCTCGAGTTTTGAAAAAAACGAGCGCTTCCCGCGCTAGCCGACTCTCCTGTAATACTATGGAGGAAGGCTGGGGGAGGGAGAGGAGGGAGAGAAGCTGGTAGTGAAGACCTGCCTAAACAGCAATGGTCAGAAATGGTGGCTTGAGGCAGCAGAGCCCGAGCGGTATAACCACTTTCTAGACCCCTGTGGCCCCTCTCTAGCCTGGGGGGAACATTCAAACCTGAGAAATCCCCCCTTCCATCCTACCTTTGCAGCCGGCCTGAGACGCTGTGAAAAAACATGTGCAGCGATGAATCACTGAGACAGACAGTCAGCATGTGAAGGTTTGTGCTCTTGGCAGCCCCCGGTGGTCACAATAGGCACAGCATGCATTTACCTTAAAGGAGAAAAGCCACTAGAACTCAAAAATTCTGTGGAATCTCCTCTTACCTTATCCAGCTGCAGGGTTCAGTTTACACAGACCCAATCTTCACCTCTCACGGTGGGCTCTGTTTGAAAAAACCGTTAGAGACTGGGGCCCCCTATGAATAGGGGGATCCTGCAGTTCTGGGCCCGTAAAGCACCCAGCCAGAAATTAGGAAGTTAAAAGCCATTTTCTGATCTGCGGGGTCCAGCTCTCTAAAAAGAGAAGCGATACGGGTAAAACCTCGTTTCTTCAGACACGAGGCCCGGGTACCATTCAATTCGGCCTAGAAAGGACACTTTGAATGGATCCGGTTTGTCTGGCTTGCCCCAGTGTAGGATATCAGGATATTCCCTTTGGAGCTCAGCACAGGACATCTTTACACGTCCATCACCTAAGACACTGGCGTAAAAACTGAGGTATCCCTGCAAGGGGAGGGATTATATAGGGGGTTGAACTTCCTGATTAGGGTGTGACCAGTGTCCAATCACCTAGTGATAACTATATAACCCATTAGTAATTACTGAGGCTCTGTATCCCGTGATGTTCGAGAAAGAAATTCTGGATATTCAGGCTCAACACGCTCCAGCCCGCTGGCTTGAATAACGAACTGAGCCTGAAGATTTTCCTTGGACCCTAAGATTTGGGTAAGGTGCAATACTTACCTTTCTGCTGCTCGATATTTTGGCCATATTGCTTCTTTTTGCCTCTCTAATTCCCCTATCATTTTCCTTCCGTTACCTATCCTGGGTTAAATAGCTTTGATTTGATTTATTTGCAGACCAATGGTAACATTGATAAAAAAAATATATATATATATATAAGGCTTTGTCTGTCTGGGTAGTTCAATATTTGGATCTGTAACACATTCAATTTACCACAAGATGGCAGTATAAAGTATTAGCAACAAAGGTGAGCTTTGATTGGGCACAAGCCCCTACAAATAGTCTACAGCAACCTGTCATGGTTATGCAATAGAGTTTGTCGATCAGCATACCTGTCTCCATGTGTTCTTCTCTAGAGACCAGCTGACCCTCACCTGACTGCTTTTGTAACCTCTCCTCTAAGCATGGCCCCACCCCAGGCCCTATCAGGGAACCCTATATAAACCTGTGCACTGCAAGCCAGCAGTGCTGATCAACCATTGTGTGTTAGCCTCTGTGTGTACTTGCTGTGTTCCTACGTCTGATTCCTGTTACCGACTTTGGCCTGTTCTTAACTATTCCTGTCCGCTCGTGACCCTGACCTTTGGCGTGTTCCTGACCATCCCTGTTTGCCTGTGACCCTGAACCTTGGCGTGTACTCTGTTGTCCTTGTCTGCTTGTGGCCCCAACCTTGGCTTGTCCCTTACTTTCCCTGCTGCCTCCTTCCTCTTCTCCTGTAGTCTACCGTGAGCGTGAGCTGTGAGACCCTGGGGGCAGCGACCTGGAGCCAGACTGCAGCGTAGTCCATCCTTACCATTAAAGGCTCTGGTGAACACCTGCTGGCTCTTAGACTCCGCGCCCTGGGGAATCTATGCTCTAGCTCCCAGTGGGATCTTGTCAGTGATCCAGTAGACCTGCTTCCTGAACCTCCCAGGGTTCAATCCGCAGCAGTCAGCCGTAGGGTCCACTACCTTGCGGTGCACTCCTGATCCCAACTGTGTGCATCTGTCACCTGGATACAGGTGACCTGACACAACCTCTGTTGGGCGTCCAGATGAAGTGCAGATGAGCTGCACGAAACGCAAGCATCGACGCATTGACGCCGGCTCACCCCTGCTCTCCTTTCCAGTCCCTCTCACCCACGGGGCAACTCCTGGGGCTTTCCATCACGGGACATGATGACACTCAGCTTCCATAGTTTGCCTCAATGAATTGGATCACTACTGAGCACAGTGGTGTAGTGGTTAGCACATTCACCTAGCAGTTTGCATGTTCTCCCTGTGCCTGCGTGGGTTTCCTCCGGGTACTACGGTTTCCTCCCACACTCCAAAGACATGCTGGTAGGTTAATTAGATCCTGACGAAAAATTGGCCAAATATGTGTATGTTGTATGTGTATGTGTTTGTAAGCATATTAGGACCCCATGGGGCAAGGACTGCTCTATGCTGCAGATGGACACCGGCAGCAAAAAAGCGCCCTGAGGCGATTCAGTTCACATAGGAAGCGCTATACAAGTCACTCATTCATTCATTCACTGAGAACAGTTCCCGCAAATGCATTGCCTATTACAGCTCACTTCTTTATAACTAAACAGTGAAGGCTCTTCATCATATATGGATGTGAGGAAAACAAGAATCCCGTTTATAAGGAAATGATTCATCTACAGTTGTGAAAGTGAAATCACGCAGAGCAACTTTATAGAGACTCCTGTGGAAATCACTGTCATAAACTACAAACAACCCAGGAGAGGTAAGCACCTATGTAAGGTGAACTCTCCCTACTGTTTCATAATTATAGCGATATCATAAGGACTAGACTTAACATCACTCTGTGCCTAATTAAGTAGTCTCAGCTGCTACACCCCGCCTGTCACATCAGATAACTGAATGGTACTGTTTCTAATCTACTTCAGGCAGGCAGTTGATTCAGTTAGCTGCAGTGTAGTTTGTATATATATACATATATATATATATATATATATATATATATATATATATATATATATACACTGTATCCAGTTTAGCTAGATCTCACTGCAGAACATTCCTGCTGTACTGTTTCTAATCTACTTCTGGCAGGCAGTTGATTCAGTTAGCTGCAGTGTATTTTGTATAGATAGATAGATAGATAGATAGATAGATAGATAGATAGATAGATAGATAGATAGATAGATAGATAGATAGATAGATAGATAGATAGATAGATAGATAGATAGATAGATAGATAGATAGATACTGTATCCTGTGTAGCTAGATCTCACTGCAGGCCATTCCTGGTGTACATAGGCCAGGCAGGTTATTCAGTGATCTGCAGTGCATAAAATATACATACTGTCTCCTACATATATATCCACTGCATTCTAGTCTAGCCAAGCCTATATCTGACTGCAGGTAGTTTCTGGTGTATGTTTTCAAATACACTTTCAGGCATGCAGGCGATTCAGTGATCTGCAATGTATAAAATGTATATACAGTCTTCTACATACAGTGGGGACGGAAAGTATTCAGACCCTCCTTAAATTTTGTACTCTTTGTTATATAGCAGCCATTTGCTAAAATCATTTAAGTTCATTTTTTTCCTCATTAATAAACACACAGCACCCCATATTGACAGAAAAACACAGAATTGTTGACATTTTTGCAGATTTGTTAAGAAAAGAAAAACTGAAATATCACATGGTCCTAAGTATTCAGACCCTTTGCTGTGACACTCATATATTTAACTCAGGTGCTGTCCATTTCTTCTGATCATCCTTGAGATGGTTCTACACCTTCATTTGAGTCCAGCTGTGTTTGATTATACTGATTGGACTTAATTAGGAAAGCCACACACCTGTCTATATAAGACCTTACAGCTCACAGTGCATGTCAGAGCAAATGAGAATCATGAAGTCAAAGGAACTGCCTGAAGAGCTCAGAGATAGAATTGTGGCAAGGCACAGATCTGGCCAAGATTACAAAAAATTTCTGCTGCACTTAAGGTTCCTAAGAGCACAGTGGCCTCCATAATCCTTAAATGGAAGACTTTTGGGATGACCAGAACCCTTCCTAGAGCTGGCCGTCTGGCCAAACTGAGCTATCAGGGGAGAAGAGCCTTGGTGAAAGAGTTAAGAACCCAAAGATCACCGTGGCTGAGCTCCAGAGATGCAGTTGGGAGATGGGAGAAAATTGTAGACAGTCAACCATCACTGCAGCCCTCCACCAGTCGCGGCTTCATGGCAGAGTGGCCCGACGGAAGCCTCTCCTCAGTGCAAGACACATGAAAGCCTGCATGGAGTTTGCTAAAAAACACCCGGAGGACTTCAAGATGGTGAGAAATAAGATTCTGTGGTCTGATGAGACCAAGATAGAACCTTTTGGCCTTAATTCTATGCGGTATGTGTGGAGAAAACCAGGCACTGCTTATCACCTGTCCAATACAGTCCCAACAGTGAAGCATGGTGGTGGCAGCATCATGCTGTGGGGGTGTTTTTCAGCTGCAGGGACAGGACGACTGGTTGCAATCGAGGGAGAGATGAATGCGGCCAAGTACAGGGCTATCCTGGACGAAAACCTTCTCAAGAGTGCTCAGGACCTCAGACTGGGCAGAAGGTTTACCTTCCAACAAGACAATGACCCTAAGCACACAGCTAAAATAACGAAGGAGTGGCTTCACAACAACTCCGTGACTGTTCTTGAATCGCCCAGCCAGAGCCTTGACTTAAACCCAATTAAACATCTCTGGAGAGACCTAAAAATAGCTGTCCACCAACGTTTACCATCCAACCTGTTAGAACTGGAGAGGATCTGCAAGGAGGAATGGCAGAGGATCCCCAAATCCAGGTGTGAAAAACTTGTTGCATCTTTCCCAAAAAGACTCATGGCTGTATTAGATCAAAAGGGTGCTTCTTCTAAATACTGAGCAAAGGGTCTGAATACTTAGGACCATGTGATATTTCAGTTTTTCTTTTTTAATAAATCTGCAAGAATGTCAACAATTCTGTGTTTTTCTGTCAATATGGGGTGCTGTGTGTACATTAATGAGGGAAAAAATGAACTTAAATGATTTTAGCAAATGGCTGCAATATAGCAAAGAGTGAAAAATTTAAGGGGGTCTAAATACTTTCCGTCCCCACTGTATATATATTCACTGCATTCTAGTCTAGCCAAGCCTATATCTGACTGCAGGTAGTTCCTGGTGTACGTTTTCAAATACACTTTCAGGCAGGGAGGTGATTCAGTGATCTGCAGTGCATAAAATATATATACAATCTCCTACAAATATATACACTGCATTCTAGTCTAGCCATGCCTATACCTAACTACAGTCCATTCCTGGTATACATTTTCAAATACACTTTCAGCAGGCAGGCAGGTGATTCAGTGATCTGCAGTGCATAAAATATATATACTGTCTCCTACATATATATCCACTGCATTCTGGTCTAGCCAAGCCTATATCTGACTGCAGGCCATTGCTGGTGTACGTTTTCAAATACACTTTCAGGCAGGCAGGTGATTCAGTGATCTGCAGTGCATTAAATATATACAGTCTCCAACATATATATATATCCACTGCATTCTAGTTTAGCCAAGCCTATATCTGACTGCAGGTAGTTCCTGGTGTACGTTTTCAAATACACTTTCAGGCAGGCAGGTGATTCAGTGACCTGCAGTGCATAAAATATATATACAGTCTCCTACATATATACCCACTGCATTCTAGTCTAGCCAAGCCTATATCTGACTGCAGGTAGTTCCTGGTGTACGTTTTCAAATACACTTTTAGGCAGGCAGGCAGGTGATTCAGTGATCTGCAGTGCATAAAATATATATACTGTCTCCTACATATATATCCACTGCATTCTAGTCTAGCCAAACCTATACCTGACTACAGGCCATTCCTGGTGTATGTTTTCAAATACAATTTCAGGCAGGCAGGTGATTCAGTGATCTGCAGTGCATCAAATATATATACTGTCTCCTACATATATATCCACTGCATTCTAGTCTAGCCAAGCCTATACCTGACTACAGGCCATTCCTGGTGTATGTTTTCAAATACAATTTCAGGCAGGCAGGTGATTCAGTGATCTGCAGTGCATAAAATATATATACTGTCTCCTACATATATATCCACTGCATTCTAGTCTAGCCAAGCCTATACCTGACTACAGGCCATTCCTGGTGTATGTTTTCAAATACAATTTCAGGCAGGCAGGTGATTCAGTGATCTGCAGTGCATCAAATATATATACTGTCTCCTACATATTTATCCACTGCATTCTAGTCTAGCCAAGCCTATACCTGACTACAGGCCATTCCTGGTGTACGTTTTTAACGACACTTTCAGGCAGGCAGGCCAGGTAGGTGATTCAGTGATCTGCAGTGCATAAAGATATATATACAGTCTCCTACATATATATCCACTGCATTCTAGTCTAGCCAAGCCTATACCTGACTGCAGGCCATTCCTGGTGTAATTTTTCTAGTAAACTTCAGGTGGTGTTTTCCTAATCCAATTTTACAGCATGTCTGGAAGGCCACCAAGGAAAGGCAGACGCTCACAGGTCACTAAAAGAGGGCAAGCAGGCTCTGTGTCTACAGCCAACAGTGCTGGTCATGGACACGGTGCATCCTCAACACGTGGCCGTGTGGCACGCTTGTCCTTTTTTTCAGCAGCTGGCTGTGTTGAGAAACAACATGCAGAAGAGTTGGTCCTCCTCATCCTCTGTCACCCAAGCTAAGAGAAGTTTGGCTGCCAATGCAGCTGCCAATGCAGCTGCCAAAGCGGCCTATTCCATTGGCTCAATGGCATCAGTTGCTCCTTACCTAGCCCCACCATCATGTCCTGAGGATTCCCCCGAACTGTTCGACCACAGTGTCGTTTACATGCTGCAGGAGGATGCGCAGCGTTTTGAAGGCTCCGATGATGGTGCCCAGGTTGAGGATGAAGGCAGTAACATGAGTCCAGAGAGAGGGGGTGCCCAAGGAAAAGAAACTGGCAGTCATGTTCCCCCAGCTGCAGCATACTGCCAGGTTTGCTCCAGTGCGAGGAGGGAGGGGATGATGAAGTCACTGACTCTAGGTGGGTGCCTGATAGAAGAGAGGAGGAGGAGGAGGAGGAGGCACATCTCCAATGAGCCAGGATGCCCTCCAGGGGCCAGCTTAAGGACAGCCAACCGACTGCATCACACCACAGAGCTCCACATGTGCAGGGCGCTGTTGACTCCGCGCATTTTTTCAAAATTTCTTTGGTGTGGGCCTTTTTTGAGACGTGTGCAGCAGATCGCACCATTGCGGTTTGCAACATATGTCTGAAGTGTATTAAGCGTGGCCAAAACAGCAGCGACTTGGGCACTACATGCTTGACCAGACATATGTCGAGCTCCCATGCAGTCCGTTGGCAACAGTACTTAAAAGACCCACACCAAAGAACAAGGTGGACCTCTCCTTGCTCCTCATCAGTTGGGATCTCCAACCCCACTATACCTTCAGTCCTCTCAGAGACCTGCACTGAGAGGAATGAAGGTGTAGAATTAAGTGTCCCAAGCACTTGCGGGCAAATTGCTAGCGGTACACCTAAATCCAATTGTAGCAGACAAATTTCCCTACCCCACTTGCTAAACCGGCAAAAAATTCGGTCCCCGCCATCCACATGCTCAGTGGCTGAATGCTAGTTTTGCTAGCTAGAATTGCTAGCACTCCAACTGCTGCCTTTTCAGCTGGTAGACTCTGCCCCCTTTCGAGAATTTGTGTAATGTGCGGTACCTCAGTGGCAGGTTCCCAAACGCCATTTTTTTTCTCGGAAGGCCATTCCGACTCTCTACCGGCATGTGGAAGGCAATGTCTTGGCCTCGTTGGACAGGGCGGTCAGCAGTAAGGTGCATATTACCGCTGACTCATGGTCTGGCAGGCATGGACAGGGACGTTACCTTTTTTCGTTACCTGGGTAACCCTGCTGGCAGCTGGGAAGGATGCAGGACAGGGTGCAGTAATGTTGGGGCTTGTTCCGCCACCACGCCTCCAAAATGCTGGTAGTGGTGATTCTGCCACACCTCTCCCCTCCACCCCCTCCTATTCTTCTTCCTCTATGGCCTCTTCCTGTGCAGATTTGTCCTCGGAACCAGCGGTGCTCCGTAGGCGTTCTAGGGGCTACACAAGCACTCAGGCAAAAAGATGCCATGCGGTGCTTGAGTTGGTCTGCTTAGGGGACAGGAGCCACACTGGGGCAGAGATTCTGGCAGCTCTGCAGGGGCAGGTTCAGAGGTGGTTGACGCCACGCCAGCTTCAGCCAGGAATGGTGGTTTGCGACAATGGCACCAACCTCCTCTCTGCCTTCCGACAGGGAGACTTGAACCATGTTCCCTGTTTGGCTCATGTCCTTAATTTGGTGGTGCAGTGGTTCTTTTTTTTTTTTTCGGAAGGCAAAAAGTTTATTATTCAAACAAGTTGAATTACATGTTGAAATATACAATCTCAATACATAGGAAAGGTGTTACAAGCTTATATCAACATGGTAATACAGAATAGGAAGTACAGTATTCAACAATGATCAAACAGCATTGTAAATTTATATAAGACAAGTTTAAGGAAAGGATTAATTCCTTAACATAGAACCAATAATCAAAAACTCAACAGGGGTAATGAGCCCTTTATGTAACGAAGTGTTTGAAACATTGTACGGATTTCTGGATATGTATGTATATTGTCTGTATCTAGATACCTCGATATTTTCAAGGGAATCTGTTCACCGCTTAATGCGATTCAAAACCTGTGGCCCGTTTTTTGCTAAAAGTATATAAGTGGGAAGCGTGGGCTCGTAGATAGTTTGGTGGTTACAGTTCGAGAGTGTGGGATCACTGCTAGGGGAGGGGAGATAGGAGACGTTTAATTGGTGTTGTTGCGTGTTTGTATAAGTGTGGTTACTGTCACCTGGCTCTAGAAGCCTGGTGGTACAGGAGACAGCTAGGTTGCTGGTTACGGACCACCAGTAAATCCTACCAGAAGTGAAGTCAGAAAACATGGAGTGTGAAAAAGATGGGGACCCGGGGAAAGTGGTGTTGTGGGTAAGAGTAGGTGAGGAATAGGTTTGGAGAGGGTGGAGGTTTTCTGGTTTCAGGAGTTGTATAGCGTCCTAGTCTGTGGTGTGTGGGTGGTGAGTCCTGTTGGTCGGGGAGTAAGAGGGTGTAAGATGGGTGTTGTGAGCGATGGGTCGTGCCTCCTATTCCATGTTATAGACCTGTTGGACCTTTTGGATCCTTTCTTACTCTTTTGAGAGTAGGTGCGTATATTCGTCTGTTGTCTAATAGTGTTGCCAGCAGGACCAGATTGTCCTGAATTTTATGGGTGTATCTTTAGATTGGTGTATCAGTTCCTCCATTTCTGCTATTTTTGCTATACGTTTAAGCCAAGTAGCGGTGGTAGGGGGTTTGGGGGATTTCCAGAGGGTCGGGATGCACATCTTTGCAGCGTTCAGCAAGTGTAGCGTCAGGGATCGCTGGTAGTTTCGTTTTGGGTGTAGGAGCATTTGTGCAGGGCTAAATTCTATCTGATAGGTGGTGATGTTGGAAGTGATGCGGTGTACTTCCTTCCAGAATGGTTGGATAGCTGGGCATGACCACCATATGTGTAGTAGGGAGCCTTCTCCGTCAGAGCATCTCCAACACTTGGAAGATAAGGCGGGGGAAATTTTATGTATGTTCGTCGGAGTTTTGTACCACCTAGAAAAGATTTTAAAGCTATTCTCTTGTGCAGACACATTGGTTGAACCCTTATGAATGTGTGTATAGATAGTTTCCCATTCTTCTTCCGACAATTCAATTGATAAATCTCTTTCCCAGTTGCAGGTAGCTTGGTTAGACTTAGGGTTGTGGTCAGAAAATAGGAGAGAGTAGATAACTGAGATTAAGTGTCTTTGTGGTTCTGATTTGGTGCATAATTGTTCAAACGGCGTGAGTTGTCTGTCGTAATTGGCCCGTTGGTGAGGGTGGTTGAGAAAGTGTCTGATTTGGAGGTAAATCCACCTCGGGAATGGTCGTTCATTTGATTGCGTATTTAAATTGGTGAGTGGTAGGAAGGTCTCTCCAGAGAAGAAGTGTGCAGCGTGTATGTCTGTGTGAGGCCAGAGATCTGTAAGAAACGTGTCGGTCATGCCCGTTGGGAATTCCGGGTTGTGTCGAATTGGTGTCAGCGGACTTTGCGTGGAGGAGATGTGGTGGTGTCTGCAAGCCTTCTGAAAGGTTTGGAGAGTGCAACTTATCAGGGGGTGTTGTGTGTAGGACGAGGGGATATTATTTGGGGTGATCCAGGGTAGTTGTCGCACTGGGATCTGGGAGAATTTGTTTTCAATTGTAACCCAAGCTTTCGTGGAAGAGTGGACACACCAGTCTACTATTCTCGTCAATTGGCATGCCTCGTGGTATTTAGCAATGTCCGGTAGACCAATGCCTCATTTGAGTTTAGGCAGGGTTAGCCTAGGACGGTCTTTGCCCCACAGGAACTCATTACATGCTCTGCGATACGAGGCAAAGAAGGCTTGCGGTAGTTTTATGGGGACAGTTTGTAAGATGTATAGTATTCTCGGGAGGATATTCATTTTAAGTATGGATGCCCTTCCGAACCACGAGAACATGCCTGTTGACCATGCCTTCAGGTCTTTCTGAATTTTTTGGAGGACAGGAAGGTAGTTTTTAGAATATAGGTCAGAGAGTTGGGATGGTAAGTTGATTCCTAGATAAGTGATGGCGTTTTGAGACCATCTAAATGGGAAATTGGTTCGGCATAGCGTAAGAGTTTCTTTACTTAGTGAAATGTTTAGGGCTTCTGACTTCGCGAAGTTAATTTGTAGGTTTGAAAGGGTATTGAACGTGTCAAAGTCTTTAAGCAGGTTAGGTAAAGTGATGTGCGGGTCTGTTGGAAATAGGAGAATGTCATCTGCGAAGGCAGAGAGCTTGTGCGTAGTATTTGCTATTGATACTCCTTTGATGTCCGGGTTGGATCTTAAACGTTGGAGAAGGGGTTCAAGGGAAAGGACGAAGATTAAGGGGGATAGCGGGCAGCCTTGACGAGTCCCGTTGGACACGGAGAAGGCATCCGACAGGTGACCGTTGATCCTGACCCTTGCGGTAGGGGTGGAGTACAGGGCCATAATGAATTGAAGCATACGGTCTCGTATTCCCATCATTTTAAGCACTTCAGTCATATAGTCCCAAGCCACCCTGTCGAACGCCTTCTCCGCATCCAGGGATAGAAAGAAACCCTGTTGCTGGGAGGAGGACAGCCACTTATGAATGTTGATGGCTTTGATTGTGTTGTCTCGTGCCTCTCTACCTGGAATGAAGCCTACTTGATCCAATGAGATGAGATTGGTTAAGAGAGGCAAGAGACGATTGGCTAAGATTTTGGCGTAAATTTTTAGGTCAACATTTAATAATGAGATCGGGCGGTAGTTAGTCACTAATGACGCGTCTTTGTTTGGTTTAGGGATTACTGTAATGTGTGCAGTGAGTAGGTCTCGCGGTGGTGGGTTTTCTGGGGAGAGGGAGTTATAGGCAGATAAAAAGTGAGGTTTAAGCGTGTGAATGAAAGTTCTGTAATAACCCGTCGTCAGTCCGTCAGGGCCGGGGCTTTTACCGGGTTTCAGTTGTTTAAGAACCATATCGATTTCCGTGGACGATATAGGTTGTTCCAGATCGTTGGCCGAGTCAGCAGATAGGGGAGTAGGACAGTATTTACTGAGAAAATCTCTGATTAGTTGTAGTCTACCGGTGTTGTCGATCCGAGGGTCTGTGTTGCGTAAGTTGTACAGCTGGGAGTAATAGCGAATAAACTGTTCAGCTATTTGGTCGTTGGAGACTATTTTTTTCCCTTTAGCGTCAGTAAGTGAGTGGATAGTCATGGAAGCCTTTTTAGCTTGTAGAGCCCTTGCCAGGAGTTTACTTGATTTGTTGCCGTATTCATAGAAAGTTTTTTGGGAGAGTATATAATTTCTTTTTATTCATTTGTTAAGCGTCTCCAACAATTCTTTTCTGGTTTGAATCAGTTCTGGGAGGGTTCCTACTGCTTGGGAGTTTTTGTGTGTGCGTTCTAATTCTAGAATACGTGCTGTCAGTCTTGTGATATGGGCATTTCTTTCTTTTCTGCGTGTGGCTGAGATTGATATGAGTTCACCACGTATAGTACTTTTGTGGGCCTCCCATCTCATCATAGGTGAAATATCTGGGGAATTGTTTTCTTGAAAGTATAGTACTAGTCGTTCGTCAATTCTAGAAGCGATGGCAGCATCTGTAAGAAGAGAGGGGTCTAGGCGCCAGATTGGGGTTTGTTTGGGGGGGCGTTCGTGAGTTGTAAGGTCATGGAAATGGGGTGATGGTCCGAGAGATACATGGGGTCAATAGACGCCGCGGTCAGACATGGTAAATCTGTTTGTGAAAGGAAAAGATAGTCCAGTCTTGAATGACGATTGTGGGGTGTTGAATAGAAGGTGTAATCTTTCGTGTCTGGGTAAAGTGTGCGCCATGCGTCGTGAAGTGATAGTTCCTGTAACTTTGTTTTAATTGCCCTTAATGCTTTATATGGCATGGTGGAGGTGTCTGTGGAGGTATCCAGTAGGGGATTAAGGGAAACATTAAAATCCCCTCCTAGAATAAGGAGGCCTTCCTGGAATGAGGAAAGTTTGTGCAATGTGGGGTGCAGTGGTTCTTGTGCAGGTACCCAGGCTTACAGGATCTCCTGAGGCAGGCCAGGAAAGTCTGTGTGCTCGGCTGGCTGACCTTCAAAAGGAATGCAACCTTCCCAAGAACCGCCTCATCTGTGACATGCCCACCAGGTGGAACTCAATGTTGGCAATGCTGCAGCGGCTGCACACGCAGCAGAGATGCCATCAATGAGTACCTGTGCGAGTATGGCACCAGGACAAGGTATGGGGAGCTTTGCTTTTTTTGCTACGCCAGTGGCTAATGATCAAGGACGCATGCACTGTCCTGTTGCCATTTGAGGAGGCCACGAGGATGGTGAGCAGTGACAGTGCATGCATCAGTGATACTGTCCCTCTTGTCTTCCTGTTGGAGCACACGCTGCGTGGAATAATGGACAGGGCACTTGAGGCAGAACAGAGGGAGGAAGAGGGGGACTTCCTTACCTCTCAAGGCCCCCTTTATCCAGACAGTATTCCTGTGGGCCCGCCTATCACAAAGGAGGAGGAGGAGGATTGTGTCAGCATGGAGGTGGAGCCTGGCACTCAGTATCAGCAGCAGTCTTCAAGGGATCGTTTTCAGTCCCAAGAAACCCATGGACTTGTACCGAATGCCTCAGCAAACCTATGCTGCATGGCCTCCCTGATCCTGCAAAGCCTGCGAAAGGACCCTTGGATTTGTGGTATCAAGGAGAGGGATCAGTACTGGCTGACAACCCTTCTTGATCCACATTACAAGGGTAAGGTTGCGGAACTTATCCAGTCGAAGCAGAGGGAGCAGAGGATGAAACATCTTTGGGAGGCCTTGCAGAAAGGTTTGTGCAATGCGTTTCCAGAGCCTGGGAGGTTACAATTTCCTGGTCCTCCTGGACAACGTGTTGCTGAGGCTTTGGTCAGTCACAGAAGGAGCGGTGGAGAAGGTGGCCGTCTGACCGATGCGTTCAGACAATTTTTTAGTCTGCAGCCCCAAGGTCTGATCGGTTCCAGCAACCATTGCCAGCGTCTGATTTACATGGTGCAGGAATACCTTGGGGCAAGATCAGACTTGGAGACCTTTCCAAATGAACATCCACTGGGTTACTGGGTCTTGAGGATGGATCACTGGCCAGAGCTTGCACAGTATGCATTTGAGCTACTGGCCTGTCCTGCATCCAGCGTTCTATCTGAACGCACATTCAGTGCTGCTGGAGGCTTTGTAACTGATCACAGAGTGCGCCTGTCCACAGACTCGGTTGATCAGCTCACCTTCATAAAAATGAATCAGTCTTGGATCACCAGCTACCAAGCAACTGATGCTAACCGATTAATTTTTTTATGAATGTGAGATCCCTTGAAGACTGTCTATGCTGATGCTGAGTGACTATCCTATTCCTCCTCAATGGAAATCAAGTCTTCCGCGCTTAGGATCAATAAGGAACTGCAGCCCCCCAAGCAGAATGGAAACACCAAAGTGAAATCCACAAAACCAAAGTGTTCTAATAGGGGAATGGCGCTGTTCACAGATAATGAAAAAATCAAAAAACGCAACCACAACCCACCAGGAAATGGGAATATGTGCAATCAAACAGATATATGAAAAAATATGTGATGCACTCAAAAAACATCCAATATAAATTGTCCAAATGAAGGTGTATCAGACAAATGTGTGATCCACAGCAAGTTTCAGTGTTAGTGTGTTCGTATCTGGCAGGCCCCCTTTTGTGCCCTCACTCACCAGAAAGCCCAACCCCTGCAGGGGTGAAGGGCATGAATCAATCCTGTGGCCGGAATGCTGGAGTCCCAGGATCCCCCTCTCGGGTTCAGCGAGCCCCTTCCCACTGGATCTGCGTTGTTCTTACATAAGTATCCACCGGAACAAAATATGTATGGAGAAACAAGGAATCCACATGGTGTAAGTCTGTTAAAAAGAATTTATTGTTCAAAAAGTGATAAATAAGTTTAAAAACGGGAGCTCACAGTGCTCGCCTAACAAAAACAAAACGGATGGTGTCTAGGCAGCGAGGTGACGGCGTGCGTTCCACCGGCCTAGCTGCCGAAACCGGAAGTGCAGAGTCAGAACGTGAAAGCGACGTGTGCGTACCGTATGGCCACGCCTTACGCGTTTCGTCATTAAGACGTCATCTGAGGCGCAGCCATCTTGGTACGCCACACGTCTTAAATAGTACAAGGAGGCGCCGCAGTATCCAATCACAGGGAGCTAGTGGTGACGTCCCATCCACCCAGCGGGGAAGCAATGTAATAGCTGAAGGGGAGGGGGGAACCAACCCAATGTAGATGAAGAAAAACATCCCCTGGTGGAGAACAGTAAAATAGCAAGATCGGGCGCCTCCGTATAATAATACAATATACCATAATGGTAAGCCACAATACAGCAAGGACATACGGCGAAGGTTGGCCCAATACATGATGCCCACTACATAACCAATGGCAATATAAAAATATTAAAATGTGACAATTATAAAAAATGACAATTAAAAAATAAAAAATTATTTAAAACATGTTAAATGAAAAAGTTTAATTTTTTATAAATTGCACAAAAAATGTGATAACAGAATTAAAAGTGAAAATTGGTAATGGATAAAAAATCCATACCAGTATGAGGTCAGGAAGAAATGTAGCACCTGGAACAAACAACATGGTATATATACATATGTGCCCTCATTATTGCACCCACCAACATCGATGTAGAAATAATGTGTTAGTACCAGAGGATGTATCATATCACTGTAACCAAGATGAAATTCATCAGGAGCCCGGTGTGTGAAAAAAGAAGTATGAAGGGATTGGTGTCATCAATTTGTAAATGTATAGATAAGGTGAATCAGGAAAAATAAATTTTTTATTTCTTAAAAATAAGAATATAAATAAAAAATGAAAATAAAAAATGAAAATAAAAAATAAATAAATAAAAATAAAAATAAAAATAAAAATGCGAGTAGAGATAAAATGTGCCAGGATAAAACATGGGCTAATGTGATGTTTAGGTACTAAAATATTGTATGTACAACAAGGTGTAGAGAAAAATCCCATATAATATTATATCATATGGAGAAAATAAGCCCATGTGTTTAAAGGTACATGACTCAGACGATGGACATCACCATCCCCCATACAATGTGTGAGGTGGCACAAACCCCCCCCCCGTCCCGTGTGGGGACTATAATCTTCACTAGATACAGGGGTTTATTCATCCCCGGGGGCAGACCACATCTCAAATGAAGGAGAACCCCATTTTTATATGTAACCAAACACGGTACCTATTATAAAAAGGCATACACTAATGTTCCAAAAAACGAGTAATTAAAAGTTGGATAAGAAACAATTTAAATCAATATCCACGTTAAGACCTCTAGGGACCAGGCTATCCAACAAAAATATCCATCTCGTCATGTTTTGGGATATCAGTTTTTTCCTACTGCCTCCCCTCCAATTTTCCTTAATGGTATCAATGCCATAAAAAATCAGGCCTAATGGATCTCTATGGTGGTATTCATCAAAATGTCTGGAGAGGTTGTGTTTAGGAAACCCCTTCCTGATGTTATTGATGTGTTCCCTGATGCGTACACACAAAGATCTCGTAGTCCTGCCCACATATTGTAGTCGGCAAGGACATTCGATGACATAGGTCACATGCGTGGTGTTACAAGTAATTAGTTCTCTAATATCATATACCTTGCCATTTCTTGAGTGGAATGAAAGTCTCTTATTCGGTTGTTTCCTGCTGACCCGACAGGCTAGACATTTGCGGCATCTAAAAAAACCTCTCATATCAGAAAATAATTTGATGTTCTTCGGGGGATCGATCACATTATGGACTAGGTGATTCCTCAAGGTAGGTGCCCTTCTATAGATAAAATGAGGTTTTTTTAGTGAGGATTTTACCCAAGGTTCTATCTGATTTTAAAATGGGCCAATATTTCCTCACTATGTGCTCTATAGTCCGATATTGATTATTAAAGCCGGTGATAAAAGCAACATCAAGTGGAGATTGTTTCTTGGTATTGTGCCTTTTTATAATAGGTACCGTATTTGGTTACATATAAAAATGGGGTTCTCCTTCATATTGAGATGTGGTCTGCCCCCGGGGATGAATAAACCCCTGTATCTAGTGAAGATTATAGTCCCCACACGGGACGGGGGGGGGGGTTTGTGCCACCTCACACATCGGATTGTATGGGGGATGGTGATGTCCATCGTCTGAGTCATGTACCTTTAAACACATGGGCTTATTTTCTCCATATGATATGATATTATATGGGATTTTTCTCTACACCTTGTTGTACGTACAATATTTTAGTACCTAAACATCACATTAGCCCATGTTTTATCCTGGCACATTTCATCTCTACTCGCATTTTTATTTTTATTTTTATTTATTTATTTTTTATTTTCATTTTTTATTTTTATTTTTATTTTTATTTTCTTCTCATCTTATTTATTTTTCCTGATTCACCTTATCTATACATTTACAAATTGATGACACCAATCCCTTCATACTTACTCCTTTTTTCACACACTGGGCTCCTGATGAATTTCATCTTGGTTACAGGGATATGATACATCCTCTGGTACTAACACATTATTTCTACATCGATGTTGGTGGGTGCAATAATGAGGGCACATATGTATATATACCATGTTGTTAGTTCCAGGTGCTACATTTCTTCCTGACCTCATACTGGTATGGATTTTTTATCCATTACCAATTTTCACTTTTAATTCTGTTATCACATTTTTTGTGCAATTTATAAAAAAATAGACTTTTTCATTTAACATGTTTTAAATAATTTTTTATTTTTTAATTGTCATTTTTTATAATTGTCACATTTTAATATTTTTATATTGCCATTGGTTATGTGGTGGGCATCATGTATTGGGCCAACCTTCGCCCGTATGTCCTTGCTGTATTGTGGCTTACCATTATGGTATATTGTATTATTATACGGAGGCGCCCGATCTTGCTATTTTACTGTTCTCCACCAGGGGATGTTTTTCTTCATCTACATTGGGTTGGTTCCCCCCTCCCCTTCAGCTATTACATTGCTTCCCCGCTGGGTGAATGGGATGTCACCACTAGCTCCCTGTGATTGGACACTGCGGCGCCTCCTTGTACTATTTAAGACGTGTGGCGTACCAAGATGGCCGCGCCTCAGATGACGTCTTAATGACAAAACGCGTAAGGCGTGGCCATACGGTACGCACGCGACGCTTTCACGTTCTGACTCTGCACTTCCGGTTTCGGCAGCTAGGCCGGTGGAACGCACGCCGTCACCTCGCTGCCTAGACACCATCCGTTTTGTTTTTGTTAGGCGAGTACTGTGAGCTCCCGTTTTTAAACTTATTTATCACTTTTTGAACAATAAATTCTTTTTAACGGACTTACACCATGTGGATTCCTTGTTTCTCCATACATATTTTGTTCCGGTGGATACTTATGTAAGAACAACGCAGATCCAGTGGGAAGGGGCTCGCTGAACCCGAGAGGGGGATCCTGGGACTCCAGCATTCCGGCCACAGGATTGATTCATGCCCTTCACCCCTGCAGGGGTTGGGCTTTCTGGTGAGTGAGGGCACAAGAGGGGGCCTGCCAGATACGGACACACTAACACTGAAACTTGCTGTGGATCACACATTTGTCTGATACACCTTCATTTGGACAATTTATATTGGACGTTTTTTGAGTGCATCACATATTTTTTCATATATCTGTTTGATTGCACATATTTATTAATTAATATCCTCATTTTTTGATCAATTCACCTTTCACATACATTTTCATAATTTTTATTTATCTTCCAAAATTTAATTCAGGATAATCACAGACGTTTATTTTATGCATTGTGTATGATATCTGACACATGAGTGGGAATTTTAATACTGTTATCACTTTTTATGTCATTTTCATGTCATTTTTATCCACTCTGTACTATGTATGATATTGCGTCTTTTCACTTTCAGTAGTGACTTGCATATTCACACCTTCTGTTATTAACTTAACGAATTAATTCATAGAATTTTAGTTAGAATCTTCTCACACTTTGGTGCACACCGCACATTATTGTTCATTATTTCCAAAAAATCATATTATTTATTATTATTTTTTATTCATATTTTCTTTTTTTCCCATTTCCTGGTGGGTTGTGGTTGCGTTTTTTGATTTTTTCATTATCTGTGAACAGCGCCATTCCCCTATTAGAACACTATTCCTCCTCAATATTCATGTTGATAGCTTCTAAGAACATTTTTGGTTCTGGGCACCAGCACCAGTGCCTAAAGTCCAATTTTTCTGCCCCTGTTTAACAGGGGCGTGTAATTACAATTTTTGCTGTAATATTTTGCAGCAGGGCTCGTTCCTGCGCTCAACTAGAGTATCTGTGAGGGGTTGCAGTGTTGTGGCACCACCACCACCACAGCCGCCTAAGGCCCAATTTTTCTGCCCCTGTATAACAGGGGCCCGTAATTACAATTGTTGCTGTAATATTTAGCAGCAGGGCATGTTCCTGTGCTCAACTAGAGTATCTGGGAGGGGTTGCATTGTTGTGGCACCACCACCGCCGCCGCCGCCGCCGCCGCCGCCTAAGGCCCAATTGTTCTGCCCCTGTATAACAGGGGCTCGTAATTACAATTTTTGCTGTAATATTTTGCAGCAGGGCATGTTCCTGCGCTCAACTAGAGTATCTGTGAGAGGTTGCAGTGTTGTGGCACCACCACCACCGCCGCCTAATGCCCAATTGTTCTGCCCCTGTATAACAGGGGCGCGTAATTACAATTTTTGCTGTAATATTTTGCAGCAGGGCATGTTCCTGCGCTCAACTAGAGTATCTGTGAGAGGTTGCAGTGTTGTGGCACCAGCACCAGTGCCTAGAGCCCAATTTTTCTGCCCCTGTTTAACAGGGGCGTGTAATTACAATTTTTGCTGTAATATTTCACAGCAGGGCCTGTTCCTGCACTCAACAAGAGTATCTGTGAGGCTTTACAGTGTTGTGTCACCACCACCACCACCACCGCCACCTAAGGCCCAATTTTTCTGCCCCTGTTTAACAGGGGCGCATAATTATAATTTTTGATCTAATATTTCACAGCAGGGCTTGTTCCTGGGCTCAACAACAGAATCTGTGAGGGGTTATAGTGTTGTGGCACCACCGCCACTGCCTAAGACCCAATTTTTCTGCCCCTGTTTAACAGGGGGGGTGTAATTACAATTTTTGATCTAATATTTCACAGCAGGGCCTGTTCCTGCACCCACCAAGAGTAACTGAGGACTTACAGTGTTGTGGCACCACCACCACCACCAAAGGCCCAATTTTTCTGCCCCTGTTTAACAGTGGTGCGTAATTCCAATTTTTGATCTAATATTTCACAGCAGGGCTCATTCCTGCGCTTAACAGAATCTGTGAGGGGTTACAGTGTTGTGGCACCACCATCAATGCCTAAGACCCAATTTTTCTGCCCCTGTTTAACAGGGGCATGTAATTACAATTTTTGATCTAATATTTCACAGCAGGGCCCGTTCCTGCGCCCACCAAGAGTAACTGTGAGGGCTTACAGTGTTCTGGTACCACCAACACCTAAGGCCCAAATCTCTGCAGAGTATATAGGGCAGGCCATATAGTATATACAGGCAGTCCCCTACTTTCAAACATCTGACTTACAAATGACTCCTACTTACAAACAGAGCCAGGCAACAGGAAGTGAAAGGAAATCTACCCCTAGGAAGGGAAATTCTCTCCTGTAAGAGTTGGGAAAAAGGTGTCTCCACTGATGCTTTATCACCAATCCTTGTTTCCCTAAAAACCTCAAATTTTCAAAATCCAATTGTCATTGGGACAGAAAGTGAGGTGAAATCTTCTGAACAGGGGCACAGACAGCAAAACAAATGTTACAGGGGTGATGATAACCTTTCTCTATGTTATCCAAAAAGCTTAAAAATAGATTTTTTGGCTGGAGCTACACTTAAAAAATCTACCTGTTCCAAATTACAAACAGATTCAACTTAAGAACAAACCTACAGTCCCTATCTTGTTTGTAACCCGGGGACTGCCTGTATACTGCTGTTCAGAGTATATAGGGCCTGGGGGCCCCACGCCTTTTCTTTTTTTAATTTGGGTGCGGGGTTCCCCTTAATATCTATACAAGACCCAAAGGGCCTGGTAATGGGCTGGGGGGTCACCCATGCCGTTTTTCTCAATAATTTTCATCCATATTGCCGGAACCCGACATTACATTACAGCCGCAAGCATTTTTAAATGACTTTTATTCCTTTAGAAATGTCATTTTGTGCAGGGACTGTTCTAAACACAGGAAATACGCGCCACTTTACAGGCATACTATAGACACCCCCCAGGTACGATATTTAAAGGAATATTTCACTTTTATTTTTTCACTTTAAGCATCATTAAAATCACTGCTCCCGGAAAAATTTACATTTTTAAAACTTTCTTTTGCATTGATACATGTTCCCTGGGGCAGGACCCAGGTCCCCAAACCCTTTTTAGGACAATAACTTGCATATTAGCCTTTAAAATTCGCACTTTTGATTACTCTTTTGAATGTTCGCGCAAACTTTTGGTCCGTTCGCATGTTCTGGATGCGAACCAAACCAGGGAGTGTTTGGCTCATCCCTAGTCATGAGGATTTTGTGGATGATTCAACTCTGCAAGGATACGTCTCCCCATCCTGTAGTAGCCGGGGCCCGGAGAGTGAGACTGGAGACGCTGTGAGGCAGGCGGCAGCGGCGACAGCCAGAGACAGGCAGCTGAGCTCAGCTGACAGTGTCCAGCAGGAACAGAGGGTAAGCGGATCTGATCGTGGGGCTGCCAGTGCCTTCAAGGCTTCAACACAGGTGTGCTTTGGGGGTGTCTGAATAGACTACATTGCACTGTGTCTGTCTCTCTGGCATAATAACATGGCTGCTGGGTGCTGATTTTGTTAACTTATTGGTCATAAGTTAACAAAATTAGCACCCAGCAGCCATGTTATGTGACACACTGTTACAGAGCCATCCAGAGCCATGATAGAGTGCCTGCTGCCTGTGTGTTATCATAATGCTGATGATCTTAACCAGTTGCCGACCACACCATAGCAGATTTACTGCTACAGGGCGGTCGCACTGCACAGAATCATGTATATATACATGATCCTACCCTTATTTTGGAAAACTTCCACCAGACCCCCACTTACCTTATGGGTTTCAACAAAGAATGACATTATGCGCATGGAGGAGAGATTAGCCATTAATAACGATACTTTTGATAAATTCAAAACTCTATGGCTTATCTGGATTGAATACTCTACATCAGATGCCCTGATAACCTTATTGATCACTCAAGGTTAGACACAAATATTCATCTTTAATGCTCCTTGCATACATTGTCGTACCGAGGTCTGCTCCACGCCCCCCCCCCCCCTCATATCCCATCCCTTTTTTCTTCTTTCCACCCGCTTTTCTTTTCTTTCTCCTCACCTTCCTGAACTCTAATACTACCGCATGGTCAGTGGTTATAGTCTCTCCTAGACTCATTTATACGTTTTCATAGACAGCTCATTACTATATAATGTTGTTGGTTAATGACGGCCTCCTATCCCGCAAGACCTAATCAAACATTGTACATTGGAATAGGATATACTCAGTAATGTCTTTGTTATTGATGACTGACTACCAGTATTTCTGTATAAATATTCTTTGATATGATTAATAAAAATTTATTTGACACTATATACATGATCCTGCATTTCTGGGTATTGGAGCCGATCATTCTGTGCACAGGCAGAATGGCAGTCTGCCTATGTAAACAAGGCAGATCTCCGTTCTTGTCGGTATGGAAGACATTGATCCTGTGTTCCTGCAAAGCAAGGACAGGGATTTATGCCTTCCCTTAGTAAAAAGCACCTCCCCCACAGTGATAAAACACTTGTTAGGCATACATTTAACCCTTTCATTGCCCTAGATGTTAACCACTTCCAAGCCAGTGTCATTTGTACAGTGACAGTGCATATTTTTAGCACTGATCACTGTATTAGTGCCAGAAACCAAAATAAGTGTAGCGCTTTTAAAGAAAAATCAGATGTAAAGTCTGTGGACTGACAGTTCAAAATGCATGTATCCAAAGGCAAGATATCCTTGGGAAAAATTCTTTTCTCAAAATCCCCTGGAACAGATCTCTTCAAGGGTGTAAACCATCTGGAGAGAAAGCCCACACACCACCACTGAAAGTGAAAAGGCTTACCGGACTCGATGGACTCAACAAGGCGTACGCCAGGTAGAGTCAGACAAGCTTGGGTGGTGCTGGACTGTAGGTGGCCCAGGAGGGCAACGTTGATGAAGTGGCTTCCACGAAGCTGTGTTCCTTGGATGATAGCGAACCTGAAAATATGAGGCAAATATTGTAATATTGATAAAAAGTGTAATAAAAGTGTAATATTGATTACACTTGCTGGTTGTGTTAGCTGCTCATTTGTCCTTTCTGGTAGCGCAGAATCATTGTGTATATTTAGCACTGTATTAGTGCCACTGGTTCCTACAAAGTGTCAAAATGTAATTTAGTGTCCAATTTGTCTGCCACAATATCGCAGTCCCACTATAAGTCGCTGATTGCTGCCATTACTAGTAAAAAAAATTATATGTCCCCGGATTTAATTTTAAAAATCTTTTCACTTTAGTTCAGGCCCTTTATGTGACAAGCTCCCTGTCCAAGAAAATCTAGTAGTTAAAAGCTTTTTCACCTTTTTATTTTCTAAATTCCATCCCCCCTATATACCAATATAGCATTATTGTACTTCTTTTGCAAAAATAAAAACAGCTTTCCATTTATTCTACACACGCTTACCTCACTCTCTTCACAGCTGTTTAAAAACACTGCTCCATTACTTCTGCCTTACTTCCTGGACAGACTGTAGGTCATGAGACAGGAAGGAGTTGACCAGCTGATCTCATTAGCACACACCCTGCATCATCTACCCTCGGCTGGTCAACACCTTTCTGTGTCATAACCTAAAGTCTGTCCAGGAAGTAAGGCAGACGTAATGGATCAGTGTTTGTAAATGGCTATGAAGAGAGTGAGGTAAGCGTGTGTAGAATAAATGGGAAGCTGTTTTATTTTTGCAAAAGAGGTACAATATTGCTGCATAGGGGGGCTGAAATTTAGGGAAAAAAAGGTGGACTTAGCCTTTAAAGGTGAACCATTTCAAGCTACTTTACCACTTGTTTCCAAAGAAACAGGATTTCCTTTTCTGTTTTTTATTTGAAATCCCCTTAATTGATAATGAAATAGGCAAGTGTTTACTCCAGGTGATTAAAAGCTCATTTACACCTGGAGATGCGTGTTATGCTCTCTATAACATGCACACACTGGTGTGCATTGTGTAAGGGTGGCGTGATGCATTGTTGAAATGCATCGCACTGTTTATTTTTATTTTTTTAGCTTTATTGAAATGTCACAAAATGAACTGTGAACTGAAACAACAGTACATAAGTCAAACTGCCTTGTCTATACATTTGAACTGCAATGATCGAAGGGCCAATGTACATGGAGTGA
The DNA here is from genome assembly GCA_037952925.1 of Lithobates clamitans. Classification (NCBI taxonomy): domain Eukaryota; kingdom Metazoa; phylum Chordata; class Amphibia; order Anura; family Ranidae; genus Lithobates; species Lithobates clamitans. The sequence goes on from JBBGZY010000731.1 coordinate 857,076, forward strand.
ATGGGGCCTAATATATAGCTAAACAATTTACAGCTAATAAAATGTGCCTATTTGCAAAATCAGATGGGAACTTGCGGTTTTGTCTAAAATATCTGTTATCTGATCTGTGAGGACCTAAATTGTTATCCACTTTGCAGAATAGCATAACACTTCTGCCTCCCTCAGTAGGGCTTATGCCTCATACACACGATCGCACATTCCGACAACAAAATCCATGTTTTTTTTCCGACGGATGTTGGCTCAAACTTGTCTTGCATACACACGGTCACACAAAGTTGGTCGGAAATTCCGAACGTCAAGAATGTGGTGATGTACAACATGTACGCCAAGAAAAATTAAGTTCAAAAGCCAGTGCAGCTCTTCTGCTTGATTCTGAACATGCGTGGTACTTTGTGCGTTGGAATTGTGTACACACGATCGGAATGTACGCAAACGGATTTTGTTGTTGGAAAATGTGAGAACCAGATCTCAAATTTTGTGCGACGGACATTCCGATGGAAACTGTCCGATAGAGCCTACACACAGTCGGAATTTATGCAAAAGGCTCCCATCTAACATTTTTCGTTGGAAAATCCGACCGTGTGTACGGGGCATTACTGTGAAATAGCTATTACAACAAAACTTTACCTGTCTCTGCAACTATCAGCAATATTGGTAATTCTTCTTCTTGATGGACATAAGCATATTGGGGGTTATTTACGAAAGGCAAATCCACTTTGCACTGCAAATGCACTTGAAAGTACAGTCTCTCTAAATCTAAGGGGTAGATCTGAAATAAGTGGAAGCTCTGCTGATTTTATCATCCAATCATGTGCAAGCTAAAATGCTGTTTTTTACTTTCCTTGCATGTCCCCCTCGGATCTACAGTGACTTTACCTCCAAGTGCACTTTCAAGTGCACTTACAGTGCAAAGTTGATTTCCCTTGTCTATATTTATTGTTAAAATATTGTTCTGCTAATGAATAAAAGAGGTTAAAGGAGAATTCCACCTTTTGCAAAAAAAGCAAGTGTGCATTTATTATTTTTCAATTGAGCCTGCAAAGCACTGAACTCCGATCAGTGGAGTACCGGGTGGCTGTGGTTACAAAGGTAAGCAGCTGAAGGAATGCCAGGCTACACAGGGCTGCCATCCCATTGGAATTTCCGTACTCTAGTGAGGTCATGCTCCCTCACATTAGCTGAGTCTAATTGAGAAGCTGCATGCTATAGAGGCTTTGTCGCGACTGCTCATATGCAGCTTCTGACAGTGGAGGCCTTCAACTTGGCTGCAGATCACTTTCCCAGCTGTTTCTGCCTCATCAAGTGTGACCTCTCTAAACTACTAAGAGGGAAAAGCAGAGAAACTTATCTCCCCTGGACCTGTTGAGGAACCCAGGGAGTTTTGGGAAAAGGGGTTAAACTGGCCTGTGAGAGGATCTAGAGGTTGTCAGCATCCCAGGTTGCAGAGAGAAAGGCTCAGGTCCCACAGTGGTTTCAAGGATACATGAGCGTTTAAGCATATTCTACAGGAAAAGTTCTGAGGAGATCCCAGCTCACCTCATTGCCACCGCTATAGGCTGACAGCTGTCCACTCAGGTGTTCCCACTTCCCAGATGCCCTCCTAGGATTGGGTGAGGTTCTAGGGACACCTGTATTCTGGTTCTAGGGACTGCTCTATATCCACAGGTATTAATCTCAGGACATAGAGGCTAGGATCTTCTTAAAATCACCTTGCAGACCCTGCTCTCTACACAAGTGTAACCCTTAGGCCCTAATCACACCTGTGCACTGCACCCCTGCGTGTTAGGAAAAATAGTACAAGCATAGGTGTGTGCAGCCTATTGCATTAGGGTGTGCACCCTTAAGCTCAAACACACATGCGTGTGCGGGTGTCTACATATATATGACCCTGGCACATTGATCTCCCTGCGACACAGTGAAAGAGAAGAGCATAAACACTTTTCTTATGGCAGAGCCGGTAAGAGGGAGATCTTTCCCCTGTTTCTGCTCCTACACAGAGTGATAACACTATTGTGCACAGGGTGAATAGGGTGTGCCTGGGCACACCGGCACACCCTGTGCGCACGCCTATGAGTACAAGTGCATTCTTTGGTAAATCAACACACGACCCAAAAACTTTTGCATGGCAACAAATCCCCACTCCTCACAACCTCTACTTAATTTAACTTTCATTGTCCAAGCAAAAAAAAAAAAAAGCAGAAAGCATAAAAAAAAAAATGTTTACTAAAAAGTGGGCCAATTTTCTAAAAATCTCAGGTTTGAACCTAGCCTTACTGTTCAGGTCCCTTAAGTGACCAGCTCTCTGTCCAAGAAAATCTGGTAGTTAAGGTGGACCACTTTAAGCTACTTCACCACTTGTTTCTGAAGAAACAGGATTTGCATTTTTTAAATTTGAAATCCCCTTAAATGATAATGAAATAGGCAAGTGTTTACTCCAGGTGATTAAGGGCTCATTAACACCAGGAGATGCATGTTATGATCTCTATAACATGAACACGCTGTGCATTGTGTAAGGGCAGCATGATGCATTGTTGCAATGCATTACACTGTTGACTTTTTTTTTTTTAAGTTTATTGAAATGTCACAAAATGAACTGCGAACTAAAATATAGTAATAAGGCAGACTGCCTTGTCTATAGGTTCGGATTGCAATGAACACCGCAGGCCAATGCACATGGAGTGAATGGGCCCTAATATCTAAACAATCTACAGTTAATAAATGTGTTTATTTGCAAAATCAAATGGGAACTTGCGGTCTTGCCTAAAATATCGGTTATCTGATCTGTGAAAACCTACGTTGTCACCCACTTTGCAGTAAAGCTTAAAGAGGAAGTAAACCCTGATGGGTGTTACTTCCTCTTTGTTTCCCTGCAAAGGTAAAGCATAATGGGCTACTATGCATAGCATAGTAGCCCATTATGTGACACTTACCTGCAGGAGAAGCCCATGATGTCCCCGTCTTTCTCGCTAGTAGCGAGCGTCCCTTCCTCACTCCTCTTACTTCCGGGGCTGCTAACTCCATCTTTGTGACTGGCCATAGTCGCGTGACGGCGCGTGACGTCACTCCCGTGCATACGCGAGGGAGCCGCCTTTACCGGCCTGACCCGAGCTAGAATCGGCACAGCGTGCCCTTTCTGACCCCGGCGCATGCTCAGAAGAAATCGCCCTATGGCGATTTGCAAATATCTCCTAGACCGTGCAGGTCTGGGAGATATTTCAAGCACCTACAGGTAAGCCTTAATCTAGGCTTACCTGTAGGTTAAAGTGGTTGTAAAGGGTTTACAACCACTTTAAGGCTGCTTTTACACTGAGGCGCTTTGCAGGCACTAAAGTGCTAAAAATAGTGCATGCAAAGCTCCCTGAAAGAGCCGCTCAATGTACTCCAATGTGAAAGCCCCGAGGGTGCGCTTGCAGGGCGGTCAAAAAAGTCCTGCAAGCCGCATCTTTGGATCGCTGTAGGAGCGGTGTATTTACCGCTCCTAAAGCGCCCCTTCCCATTGGAAACAATGGGGCAGCGCTGCAAACCCGCCGGCAAAGCGCTGCTGCAGCGGCAATTTTTCAGCCGCTAGTGGGGGTTAAAACCGCCCCCGCTAGCGGCCGAATAGCGCCGCTAAAGCGATGGTAAAGCGGCGCTTTATTTAGCGCCGGAGAAAGCCCCACTGTTCAGGTAGGTCCACCGACAAAGAGTCCTTAATCTCCGGAAAGAAATAGAGCCCCAGGTGCTGGCTATTGCATGTGTAGATGAAGATAGACGGAGAAATTCTGGACAGCCGCACACAGATAAAAGTTTCTTATGCTTTTATTTGTGAACCAGAATCACAAAGTATACATGACACCAAAGCAGAGTGGTACAGAAAGACAGCTGACGCGTTTCACACTTATACCAAGTGCTTACTCAAAGCTGACAAATATGAGAATACAAACCACATATATACTCTATGTAATCAAATATGTGACCATTCGATTATATAGGAACTCAGAACAGCTGGGAACCGGCCACCTGAGATCTCCGCACGTGCTGCTGAGTGGTAAATTGTGAAGTGAGGGAATTCTCAAGATGATATATTGTGTAAGCAACAGAATAAAAAAGTGAAAAAGAAAAAATATTAAATGAAATAAATGAATTAAGATGACCTAGTCAGGACTATACATGAATTGAGTTAAATGAAATGAATACGAAGAAACAAAACACAATAAAAAGATATGTGTATAATAAGACTAGGAGGACTAAATTTTTTTTTTTTTTTTTGTGCAAAGGAGAATAATCACTATGTGTGTGGTGACTACAGTTTCAAAAAAACTGTTATAATGAATAGAAATATTAATATGGTGATGCTTGTGATGGTGAATGGTGAGTGAAATGAATGCCCTAGAACCCAAAAAATCGGGGGAAGGGAAATTAAAAAATTGCTTAAAAATTGGGGGGAAAAAAAAACCCATAAAAGATACAACTAAGGTGAAAATAGATGTGTACTATGGATAAATTATATTAGTAGTAGTGTAACATTGTTCTGTATGAATGTATGTGTTAAATATAGACACAAAGCTGGAATGACCGAAATGGAACAATAGATCCCATAAATGAAGTGTTCATACTAAGACATTGTCCCACGTAAACATGTGTACTACATGGACATTGGAATGAAAGACAAAGCAGGGCAATATCAGTTAATGTATATACAGTATAGAACTGTCAAAAAAGACAATAGTATCATGATGATGGTGTAATATGATTACCTAAAAAATTGAATCATATGGAATAGTGTTTATTGGTACGTTGATATGTGTTATGAGTAAAAGACAAGCAATGCCAAGCAACAAGTGCTGAGATCTCAGTGTACAGGACATCATAGGCAATTATACCTAAATAGATGATTTTAGTGTGTGGTGCTAAGTACGCGTCATACACAACATTCTAGTTCATAATCAAAGAAAGCAAAAAATAAAGAAGACCAATGTGTCAGATAATTCTACATTCAATACAGAGCACTCATAACCCAATTAATATGCAAATAAAACGAAAAAACTAATTAAAGTATGCATTTCAACCAATAAGAACATTTTGCACAAAAATGAGACATAAAACTGTGCTTATAGAATGGTTACAGATTAGGGATCCCAAAATACTCATGTGAATATTTGTTTAAATATTGTATCAAGAAGTCAAAACATCAAAAGTTCAATGAATAAGAAGGATACCCATTTAAAAACCAAAATTAAAAGGGAATGGATGTCCGGAGAGAATGCATAATAGCAATGCTCAAATGGGCTCCATGTAATAGAACTCTTGTAGGTTGCTGTAAGAAAAAAGAGAGATCTCTCATATGTACTCATAACTGTAAAGAGTTGCATAACTAGCTTATGTTTAAATATTTGTACATGTGGATGACAAACAATTAACAGACAACCTAATGGGCAACATCTAAACATAAAGCTAGATAAGTGATATAAGCTATATTTAGCGCCGCTGTACCGCCAGCGCCCGCACGCCTCAGTGTGAAAGTACCCTAGCACTTCTGCCTTCCTCAGTAAGGCTTATTGTGAAATAACCATTACAATGAAACTTTTCCTGTATCTGCAATTATCAGCAATATTGGTAATTCTTCTTCTTGGTGGACGTAAGTATATTGTCTGTCTGCCTGGACGTCCCCTTTAATTTGTGAGCCTAGTGGGCGCGCGCCCACCGCGTACAGCGTGACCATGCCCGCGGGTCCTGTGGACTCGATATCCGCGAGTGTCCCGCGATCGTGTCACAGAGCCCCAGAACGGGGAGATGTAAACAAGGCATTTCCCTGTTCTGCCTAGTGTGACATGACAGGGATCTACTGCTCACTGTCATCAAGAGCAGTGATCGCTGTCATCTCAGTGGTGGCCCATCCCCCCCACAGTTAGAATCACTCCCTACAACACACTTAACCCCTTGATCGCCCCCTAGTGTTTAACCCCTTCCCTGCCAGTGTAATTTACACAGTAATCAGTGCATTTTTATAGGACTGATCGCTGTATGAATGACAATGGTCCCAAAATAGTGTCATAAGTGTCCAATGTGTCCGCCATAATGTCGCAGTCATGATAAAAATTGCAGATCGCCGCCATTACAAATAAAGAAAAATTAATAATAAAAATGGCATAAATCTACCCGTAATTTTGTAGACGCTATAACTTTTGTGCAAACCAGTCAATATACGCTTATAGCGATTTTTTTTTTTACCAAAAATATGTAGAAGAATACATATCGGCCTAAACTGAGGAAAAAAAAAATTTTTATATATATTTTTTGGGGATATTTATTATAGCAAAAAGTAAAAAATATTCCTTTTTTTCCTGTCGCTCTTTTTTTGTTTATAGCGCAAAAAATAAAAAATGCAGAAGTGATCAAATACCACCAAAAGAAAGCTCTATTTGTGGGAAAAAGTGCTCTGGTCAGGAAGGGGGTAAAATCTTCCAGGGCTGAAGCGGTTAAATACCACCAAAAGAAAGCTCTATTTGTGTTAAAAAAATGACAAAAATTTCTTATGGGTACAGTTTTGCATGACCGCACAATTGTCATTCAAATTGTGAAAGCTGAAAATTGGCCTGGGCAGGTAGGGGGTAAAAGTGCCCAGTGGTTAAAATCACCTTGCAGACCCTGCTCTCTACACAAATGTAACCCTTAGGCCCCAATCACACTTCTGCACTTCAGTTCTGCTTGTTGGGAAAAACAATACTGGTGCATTACGTTTTTGGACCGAAAGTCTTCTAAGGCAGCTCTGGTGTATGGAAACAAATCCCCACCCCTCACAATCTTTACTTTATATAACATTCATTTGCTAAACAAAAAAAAAGCAGAATGCATAAAAAATGTGCTAAAAATCTCAGGTGTGAACCTAGCCTTACTGCTCAGGCTAGGGTGACCAGACGTCCCCGGACTGAGGCCACCATCCCCGTATCCAAGTTTTGTCCCTGGATTGGATTTGAACAGGGGCCCGGGCAATTTCAAAGACAGTCAGTGCAGAATAAAAAAAAAAAGTTACACACCACCGCTTCGCTGCTTCTACTCCATTATCTGTGCCCCTTTCTGTTGATCATGTGCTGGTTGGAGCGGAGGGACTATTTCTTCAGTTTCGGGCATATGCCCATTTCCATGTTCCCATGCCTTGGCTCAAGTCCCAGCCAGCCGTCTGCCTGCTTCCCTGGCGGAGTGATCTTCCTCCATCCAGTAGTAGCCTGGGGCCCGGAGAGTGAGACTCGAGATGCTGTGAGGCGGGCAGCAGCGGCGACAGGCAGAGAGAGGCAGCTGAGCTCAGCTGACAGTGTCCATCAGGAACAGAGGGTAAGCGGATCTGATCGTGGGGCTGCCAGTGCCTTCAAGGCTTCAACACAGATGTGCTTTGGGGGTGTCTGAATAGACTACATTGCACTGTGTCTGTCTCCCTGGCATAATACCATGGCTGCTGGGTGCTGATTTTGTTAACTTATTGGTCATAAGTTAACAAAATTATCACCCGGCAGCCATGTTATGTGACACTTTAAAAGAAAAAACCCACTTGAATCCACTTGTGTATAATGCCAAAAAATAAAAGATCAAACAATTCGTCAATATGACGTGCTATCTCCCACGTAGCAAAAATGTATATGTAGAAAAAGGAAAGAATGAGACCACAGCGGTCACAGGAATGCAATCAAAAGGGAGAATCAACAACGTAATATGATCAATTATATGATTAACTTTGTTGAAAAATACACAATGATTGAAAAGAATCCCACATATGTGGCACAAGGCCACACAGGTGGGACCCGTTCCTCCATGATACCTACTGACAATGGTAAAAAATTACTAACTGTAGAGAAAGAAAAAAAACAACGTTGTATCATTAAAAATAGATGCTGACAATGAAACCTCCCCCTACCGCTCCCGAGCTTAAAACTTCCTTGAGCCCAGAGGCGTCGTTAGCATGGGGCTATTGAGGTTGAAGCCCCGAATGTCTGGCCAATAGCCCCGAGTGTCCCCCGAGTGTCAGAGAAGGAAAAAAATAGGTCGCCGCCAGACTGATACAGGCAGACAGCAGCGGCGGCAGTTTACACAGACTCTGTGTGCTTCGATTGCGGCGCCGCCCACTGACTAACAGCAGGTGGAGTGATATGCCGCAGGAGGTCAGGAGAACAATGGCGCAGCGACGGCGCGGCGAAGCCCCCTTCTCCCTCACGCTCAACTTCCAGTCATGCTGGATAACGGCCATGGTGGCTGCCTTTCATTTGGGTACCGTGTTGTATGACCGCGCAATTGTCATTCAAAGTGCGACAGCGCTAAAAGCTGAAAATTGGTCTGGACAGGAGGGGGGGTTTAAGTGCCCGGTAAGCAAGTGGTTAAAGAAAAAAAAAAGGTGTTTCTCTCTTACTTTGTGTCACTGTCTCTCTCTCTCTCTCTCTATCTCTTTCTCTCTTCTTCTTCATCTCTCTTTCCCTCTCTTCTTCTTTCTCTCTCTCTTTCTTTCTCTCTCTCTCTCTCTCTCTCTCTCTCTCTCTCTATTTTCTCTCTCTTTCTCTCTCGTTCTCTCTCTCTCTCTTTTATATTTCTCTCTCTCTTCTCTCTCTCTCTTTTCTCTCTCTCTCTTTTGATGGGAACAGTGGCTTCAAATGAGGGGGCACAGTGGCTACAAATGACGGGGAAAAGTGGCTGCAAATGACGGGGCACAGCTGGCTGCAAATGACAGGGAAAAGTGGCTGCAAATGACGGGGAACAGTGGCTGCAAATGACGGGGTACAGTGGCTGCAAATGATGGGGAACAGTGGCTGCAAATGACGGGGAACAGTGGCTGCAAATGACGGGGAACAGTGACTGCAAATGATGGGGCACAGTGGCTGCAAATGATGGGGCACAGTGGCTGCAAATGAAGGGGCACAGTGGCTGCAAATGACGGGGCACAGTGGCTGCAAATGACGGGGCACAGTGGCTGCAATTGACAGGGAACAGTGGCTGCAAATGAAGTGTTATACCTGAAAGGTTCCACATGTACTGTTACTTTAAGGCTGGCTCCACCCAGGAGTGATGACAAGGGTCAAGGGGTATAGTAGCCATCTTAGAGCACATGTAAGGAAGCATATCAGATGTACCTGTCCTGAGATGCATGTTGCAGTGTACAGTGTGTACTGAAATAAACATCCATTGTTCCAGACCAGAGTCTTGTGTCTCTCACAACTCAGAGGATATAACATGAAGCGGCACAGTGGCTGCAAATGAAGCGGCACAGTGGCTGCAAATGATGGGGCACAGTGGCTGCAAATGACGGGACACAGTGGCTGCAAATGATGGGGCACAGTGGCTGCAAATGACGGGGCACAGTGGCTGCATATGACGGGGCACAGTGGCTGCATATGACGGGGAACAGTGGCTGCAAATGACGGGGAACAGTGGCTGCAAGTGGCGGGGCACAGTGGCTGCAAATGAGGGGGAACAGTGGCTGCAAATGATGAGGAAAAGTGGCTGCAAATGACGGGGCACAGTGGCTGCAAATGATGGGGAACAGTGGCTGCAAATGACGGGGCACAGTGGCTGCAAATGACGGGGAACAGTGGCTGCAAATGACGGGGAACAGTGGCTGCAAATGACGGGGAACAGTGGCTGTAAATGTTATATTCAGTTGCGGGGATACAATGTCATCGGATCACTTTCGGCGGCCCCGTCGAAAGTCTCGTAACCGGTCTGGAAGCTGAAACCGATCAGGAGGGCGACAGTGTCGTTGAGGTCGGGCACCCAGCGACTCGGGACTGGAGGAAACAGGGCTGGCCGGAATGGGCACCGGCGGGGCCAAGAAGGGATCCACCAGCTCAGCGGGTGAACAGACCTCCAGACCAGGGCTGGAGGGCTCTGTTGGAGCTGAGTTCAAAAGTTCAGAGTCCCCCCAATCATCAGTCCCCATGCATTCTGATCCGCTGGGAGCAGATCCTTGCGACACTGGTGGTTCAGCTGCCGTCAGGGATTTGGGCAATTGAAAACGAGGACGCAGTTGGTCTGCATGCCGTCTGCAAATGGAACCATCTTCCAGGCAGACCCTATACATCTTGGGTCCCAAAGTCTCTGCAATGACAGCAGGAAGCCACCGGGCGTTGGAAGCCCCATAAGATCGGGCCCATACCTTTTGTTGGGCTGTGAATCGAGGGAGCTCACCATGTTTGACCATCTTGTCTTGCGACTGCAGTACATGTTCCTGGACTGTTTGAGGACGGAGCATGTCCAAAACAGTCCATGGCTGCCGACCCAGAAGGAGTTCTGCTGGAGTTTTCCCTGTGGTTGCATGTGGTGTGTTTCTGTAAGCAGAAAGGAAGGAGTCCAGCTATTGGGGTGACAGGGACTGTTGTTTACTTGCAGCCACTGTAGCTTTGAAAAAGCGTTTAAAAGTCTGCACAAACCGTTCTGCTTGACCATTAGTAGCCGGGTGGTAAGGTACAGTCAACTTGTGCTTGATGTTGTGGGCAGTCAGGAAACGCTGAAACTCCTGACTGGTGAATTGTGCACCATTGTCAGTGACGATCTCTCTGGGGTATCCAAACGTAGCAGCGAGATGTAACAGTATGGAAATCGTTGCCTTAGTAACAGGAATGACCTCAGGCCACTTTGAATGGGCGTCCACTATGATCAAGAAGGTGTGTCCTCTGATCGGGCCTGCAAAGTCCAAGTGTAGGCGAAACCAAGGAACCGTGGGCCAAGTCCAGGGCTGGACACACCCTCGAGGAGGGTCTCTTGCAGTTTGTGCACATCCAGCACAAGCATTTACATATGTTGTGATATCTGAGTCTAGGTTTGGCCACCACACATAGCCTCTGGCTTTTTGTTTCATACATGTGCCCCCGGGATGACCAGTATGTAGCAAGCCCAGAATGTGTCTCCGGAGGGTCTGTGGAATGATCACTCGGTCTCCCCATAAAACACAGTTGCCAGCCACAGTTAATTCCATACGCCTACGAAAATAAGGTTCATAATCCTGTGTGACGGTTGCAGGCCAACAGGACCGTACCCAGGAGAGTATTGTTTTCAGAAAGGTATCCTTGGCTGTATGGGCTGCTATCTCCCCAGAAGACAAGAAGGACAGGCTGGTGTAACGACAACTCTTGACCGGTGGAGAAGAGTCCATCGACTTCCCTGTCAGTCGGGACATTGCGTCCCCATTCGCATTGGCATCATGACCGCGATACTGGATTTTGTAGCTGTATGCACCCAAGAATAGGGCATAGCGTTGGAGGCGGGCCGCAGTAGTCTGAGAGATGCCTTAGTCAGGGCTAAAGATCTGAAGGAGTGGTTTATGGTCTGTCAGTATGGTGAATTCCCTACCATACAAGTAAAGATGAAACTTCTTAATTGCCCATATCAGCGCTAGAGCCTCTTTGTCAATGTGTGAGTAATTGCTTTCTGCTTTTGTCAAAGACCTGGAGGCAAATGCCACTGGTTTTTCTGACCCATCTGTTAAGATGTGAGATAGTACAGCACCCAGACCATAGGGTGAGGCATCACAAGCCAAGGTGAGAGGCTTCTGGAGGTCATAGTGCACGAGCATGCGTGACGCCAACAGCTTCCGCTTAGAGACTTCAAAAGCCCGTTGGCATGCAGCCGACCAGTCCCATCTTGAATGTTTTTCCAAAAGCTTGTTCAGCGGAAACAAGGTGTGTGCCAGATCTGGCAGGAATTTGTGGTAATAGTTCAGCAAGCCAAGGTATGATCGCAACTGCTGGACGTTGGTTGGGGCTGGAGCTTTGACTAAAGCATCAACCTTGGCTTCCGTGGTGTGTATACCCTCTGCATCCACAAGGTGGCCACAAAACTCCAATTTAGGCATCATGAATTGGCATTTTGCTAAGTTCACTTTTAGACCCTGTTCTTGGAGTCTCGCCAACACAAGCTCCACGTTCCACTTGTGTTCCTGCTCTGTCCGTCCTGTGATGAGCATGTCATCTAGCAGGCACTGCGTGAAAGGAATGTCCGCCAAAATCTCGTCCATTTTTCGTTGCCAAATGGCTGGGGCGGAGGCTACACCAAACACCATCCGATTGTATTCATACAGTCCCTTGTGGGTGTTGATGGTTAGAAACTTGCGGGAAGAAGGATGGACCTCAAACTGTAAATATGCTTGTCTGAGATCAAGCTTGGTGAACTTTTGGCCCCCTGCAAGAGAGGCAAAAATGTCATCTACTCTGGGTAGAGGATACTGGTCTATCTCCAGTTGGGAGTTCAGTGCCATGCGGAAATCGCCACAAATGCGTAAGTCCCCATTCGCTTTCTTTACTGGTACAACTGGTGATGCCCACTCGCTGTGCTCTACCTTGGAGATGACACCTTGTTCCTCCAGCCGACTTAGTTCTGCTTCCACTCCTGCTCGCAGTGCGAAAGGTACTGTCCGAGCTTTGAAGAATTTAGGCTGAGCGTTGGGTTTCAGCTTGAGTCTTACACAGTCGTGCTTTATTTTCCCCAACTGGTCATCAAAGATCTTTTGGAAACGCTACTTCAGGGACACCACCCATCCCTCATTATCTCCTAATGGAATTGTAACAGTGTTACAGGGATTTATGGTGATGTCTGGCATACCAAAGTGAGCAATCCAGTCCTTCCCAAAGAGAGGGGGTCCCCCATTTTCTAGGATGTATAATGGCAGTCTCTTTGTCTGACCCTTGTACAATACTTGTACTTTCGCATAACCCAGTGGGTGGAGTATCTGCTTTGAATATGTCTGCAGTTTGATTGGTGTTGGGCAGACAGTTGTTTGGGTCTGAAGTTGTCTCCATTGTTTCTGGGTGATAACTGAAACTGCTGCTCCTGTGTCTACATCCATCTTGAGTTTCTTTCCCTCTACAGTTACCTCTACAGTCATTGCGGAGGGTGCTGAATGCATATGATGTATGTCTAATCTGTGGAGCACTTCCTCATCCTCTGACTCAGATGATGATGTATATCTTCCCACCATGTATGTCTTTGTCTTGGGGTTCAGAGGTTGTTTATCTCGCACCTTCTTGCTACGGCAAACTCGTTTAAGATGGCCGGTCCTACCACAATTATGACAGGTCTGATCCTTAAACTGGCAGACTTTGTGGTCATGGTCTGTATTTCCACAACGGTAGCAGGCTGACTCCCGGCTTGGTGGGGGTCTGTATTTCCAGTTTGCGGCAGTTGGCTTGACTGCTGTTCTGAAAACTTCCTGTTTCACCTCTTCTTTTCTGCCCTGGGGGTTCAATTCCTCTGTATCTTTCACAGCCATTTCCATCACTGAAGCTATTTCAATTGCCTTTGTAAGGGTAAGATCTTTCTTTGTTAAGTCTCTTTTGGCTAGACTCACAATTCAGTCCCATTACAAACTTATCTCTCAGTGCAGTAGGTAGATACTCCCCAAAAGAACAGGTAGAGGCTAGTCTGCGAAGGGCGAGCACATAAACTTTAATTTCTTCACCTGGCTGCTGCTGCCGCTGATAAAACCGAAATCTTTCTGCAATCTCTAATGGTTTAGGCTGGAAGTGATCCTCTAACAGTGTCACGAGCTCTGCCAATGTCTTAGTTGCTGGCTTTACAGGGAAAAGGAGATCTCTAAGAGTGTCATATGTCTTAGCACCAACCACTGTCAGGAATACTGCTACTTGCCTGTTGTCTGGGATGGCATTTGCACTGAAATACTGTTCCAGTCTCTCAACCCAGGAACTCCAGGATGTCTGTTCCCCATCAAATTCACCTAATGTCCCGATCAATGACATTTTCCTGCTGGGCTCTGTGATTGCTTTTATCCAGATGACAATCCACACTGCCTTTGTCTCTCTCTCAGACTGATAGACACTTTGTAAATCCCATCCTCGTCGCCACTGTTATATCCTCTGAGTTGTGAGAGACACAAGACTCTGGTCTGGAACAATGGATGTTTATTTCAGTACACACTGTACACTGCAACATGCATCTCAGGACAGGTACATCTTATATGCTTCCTTACATGTGCTCTAAGATGGCTACTATACCCCTTGACCCTTGTCATCACTCCTGGGTGGAGCCAGCCTTAAAGTGACAGTACATGTGGAACCTTTCATGTATAACAGTCATTTGCAGCCACTGTGCTGCGTCATTTGCAGCCACTGTGCCCCGTCATTTGCAGCCACTGTGCCCCGTCATTTGCAGCCACTGTGCCCAGCAGGAAAATGTCATTGATCGGGACATTAGGTGAATTTGATGGGGAACAGACATCCTGGAGTTCCTGGGTTGAGAGACTGGAACAGTATTGCAGTGCAAATGCCATCCCAGACAACAGGCAAGTAGCAGTATTCCTGACAGTGGTTGGTGCTAAGACATATGACACTCTTAGAGATCTCCTTTTCCCTGTAAAGCCAGCAACTAAGACATTGGCAGAGCTCCTGACACTGTTAGAAGATCACTTCCAGCCTAAACCACTAGAGATTGCAGAAAGATTTCGGTTTTATCAGCGGCAGCAGCAGCCAGGTGAAGAAATTAAAGCTTATGTGCTCGCCCTTCGCAGACTAGCCTCTACCTGTTCTTTTGGGGAGTATCTACCTACTGCACTGAGAGATAAGTTTGTAATGGGACTGAATTGTGAGTCTAGCCAAAAGAGACTGTTAACAGAGAAACATCTTACCCTTACAAAGGCAATTGAAATAGCTTCAGTGATGGAAATGGCTGTGAAAGATACAGAGGAATTGAACCCCCAGGGCAGAAGGGAAGAGGTGAAACAGGAAGTTTTCAGAACAGCAGTCAAGCCAACTGCCGCAAACTGGAAATACAGACCCCCACCAAGTCGGGAGTCAGCCTGCTACCGTTGTGGAAATACAGACCATGACCACAAAGTCTACCGGTTTAAGGATCAGACCTGTCATAATTGCGGTAAGACAGGCCATCTTAAACGAGTTTGCCGTAGCAAGAAGGTGCGAGATAAACAACCTCTGAACCCCAAGACAAAGACATATATGGTGGGAAGATATACATCATCATCTGAGTCAGAGTATGAGGAAGTGCTCCACCGATTAGACATACATCATATGCATTCAGCACCCTCCGCAATGACTGTAGAGGTAACTGTAGAGGGAAAGAAACTCAAGATGGATGTAGACACAGGAGCAGCAGTTTCAGTTATCACCCAGAAACAATGGAGACAACTTCAGACCCAAACAACTGTCCGCCCAACACCAATCAAACTGCAGACATATTCAAAGCAGATACTCCACCCACTGGGTTATGCGAAAGTACAAGTATTGTACAAGGGTCAGACAAAGAGACTGCCATTATATATCCTAGAAAATGGGGGACCCCCTCTTTTTGGGAGGGACTGGATTGCTCACTTTGGTATGCCAGACATCACCATAAATCCCTGTAACACTGTTACAATTCCATTAGGAGATAATGAGGGATGGGTGGTGTCCCTAAAGCAACGTTTCCCAAAGATCTTTGATGACCAGTTGGGGAAAATAAAGCACGACTGTGTAAGACTCAAGCTGAAACCCAACGCTCAGCCTAAGTTCTTCAAAGCTCGGACAGTACCTTTCGCACTGCGAGCAGAAGTGGAAGCAGAACTAAGTCGGCTGGAGGAACAAGGTGTCATCTCCAAGGTAGAGCACAGCGAGTGGGCATCACCAGTTGTACCAGTAAAGAAAGCGAATGGGGACTTACGCATTTGTGGCGATTTCCGCATGGCACTGAACTCCCAACTGGAGATAGACCAGTATCCTCTACCCAGAGTAGATGACATTTTTGCCTCTCTTGCAGGGGGCCAAAAGTTCACCAAGCTTGATCTCAGACAAGCATATTTACAGTTTGAGGTCCATCCTTCTTCCCGCAAGTTTCTAACCATCAACACCCACAAGGGACTGTATGAATACAATCGGATGGTGTTTGGTGTATCCTCCGCCCCAGCCATTTGGCAACGGAAAATGGACGAGATTTTGGTGGACATTCCTTTCACGCAGTGCCTGCTAGATGACATGCTCATCACAGGACGGACAGAGCAGGAACACAAGCGGAACGTGGAACTTGTGTTGGCGAGACTCCAAGAACAGGGTCTAAAAGTGAACTTAGCAAAATGCCAATTCATGGTGCCTAAATTGGAGTTTTGTGGCCACCTTGTGGATGCAGAGGGTATACACACCACGGAAGCCAAGGTTGATGCTTTAGTCAAAGCTCCAGCCCCAACCAACGTCCAGCAGTTGGGATCATACCTTGGCTTGCTGAACTATTACCACAAATTCCTGCCAGATCTGGCACACACCTTGTTTCCGCTGAACAAGCTTTTGGAAAAACACTCAAGATGGGACTGGTCGGCTGCATGCCAACGGGCTTTTGAAATCTCTAAGCGGTAGCTGTTGGCGTCACGCATGCTCGTGCACTATGACCTCCAGAAGCCTCTCACCTTGGCTTGTGATGCCTCAGCCTATGGTCTGGGTGCTGTACTATCTCACATCTTACCAGATGGGTCAGAAAAACAAGTGGCATTTGCCTTCATGTCTTTGACAAAAGCAGAAAGCAATTACTCACACATTGACAAAGAGACTCTAGCGCTGATATGGGCAATTAGGAAGTTTCATCTTTACCTGTATGGTAGGGAATTCACCATACTGACAGACCATAAACCACTCCTTCAGATCTTTAGCCTTGACAAAGGCATCTCTCAGACTACTGCGGCCCGCCTCCAACGCTATGCCCTATTCTTGGGAGCATACAGCTACAAAATCCAGTATCGCGGTCATGATGCCAATGCGAATGGGGACGCAATGTCCCGACTGACAGGGAAGTTGATGGACTCTTCTCCACCGGTCAAGAGTTGTCGTTACACCAGCCTGTCCTTCTTGTCTTCTGGGGAGATAGCAGCCCATACAGCCAAGGATACCTTTCTGAAAACAATACTCTCCTGGGTACGGTCCGGTTGGCCTGCAACCGTCACACAGGATTATGAACCTTATTTTCGTAGGCGTATGGAATTAACTGTGGCTGGCAACTGTGTTTTATGGGGAGACCGAGTGATCATTCCACAGACCCTCCGGAGACACATTCTGGGCTTGCTACATACTGGTCATCCCGGGGGCACACGTATGAAACAAAAGGCCAGAGGCTATGTGTGGTGGCCAAACCTAGACTCAGATATCACAACATATGTGAATGCTTGTGCTGGATGTGCACAAACTGCAAGAGACCCTCCCCGAGGGTGTGTCCAGCCCTGGACTTGGCCCACAGTTCCTTAGTTTCGCCTACACTTGGACTTTGCAGGCCCGATCAGAGGACACACTTTCTTGATCATAGTGGACGCCCATTCAAAGTGGCCTGAGGTCATTCCTGTTACTCAGCCAACGACTAAGGCAACGGTTTCCATACTGTTACATCTTGCTGCTACGTTTGGATACCCCAGAGAGAGATCATCACTGACAATGGTGCACAATTCACCAGTCAGGAGTTTCAGCGTTTCCTGACTGCCCACAACATCAAGCACAAGTTGACTGCACCTTACCACCCGGCTACTAATGGTCAAGCAGAACGGTTTGTGCAGACTTTTAAACGCTATTTCAAAGCTACAGTGGCTGCAAGTAAACAACAGTCCCTGTCACCCCAGCAGCTGGACTCCTTCCTTTCTGCTTACAGAAACACACCACATGCAACCACCGGGAAAACTCCAACAAAACTCCTTCTGGGTCGGCAGCCATGGACTGTTTTGGACATGCTCCTTCCTCAAACAGTCCAGGAACATGTACTGCAATCCCAAGACAAGATGGTCAAACATAATGAGATCCCTCGATTCACAGCCCAACAAAAGGTATGGGCCCGATCTTATGGGGCTTCCAACGCCCGGTGGCTTCCTGCTGTCATTGCAGAGACTTTGGGACCCAAGATGTATAGGGTCTGCCTGGAAGATGGTTCCATTTGCAGACGGCATGCAGACCAACTGCGTCCTCGTTTTCAATTGCCCGAATCCCTGACGCCAGCTGAACCACCAGTGTTGCAAGGATCTGCTCCCAGCGGATCAGAATGCACGGGGACTGATGATTGGGGGGACTCTGAACTTTTGAACTCAGCTCCAACAGAGCCCTCCAGCCCTGGTTCAGAGGTCTGTTCACCCACTGAGCTGGTGGATCCCTTCTTGGCCCCGACGGTACCCATTCCGGCCAGCCCTGTTTCCTCCGGTCCCGAGTCGCTGGGTGCCCGACCTCAACGACACTGTCGCCCTCCTGATCGGTTTCAGCTTCCAGACCGGTTACGAGACTTTAGACGGGGCCGCCGAAAGTGATCCGATGACATTGTATCCCCACAACTGTCCCTGGAAGCTTGGTCTCACATCTGGATGCAGGAAATATCCGGTGCATCTCCTGTGTTTGGAGGACTGTTATTAGACAGTTATTAGGTATTGTTTTGTGCCTTTTCTCGTTTTGTTGTAATTTTTTTTTTTTTTTAGGGATGGATGGAAGGTGTTATACCTGAAAGGTTCCACATGTACTGTCACTTTAAGGCTGGCTCCACCCAGGAGTGATGACAAGGGTCAAGGGGTAGAGTAGCCATCTTAGAGCACATGTAAGTAAGCATATAAGATGTACCTGTCCTGAGATGCATGTTGCAGTGTACAGTGTGTACTGAAATAAACATCCATTGTTCCAGACCAGAGTCTTGTGTCTCTCACAACACAGAGGATATAACAGACGGGGCACAGTGGCTGCAAATGACAGGGCACAGTGGCTGCAAATGACAGGGAACAGTGGCTGCAAATGACGGGGCACAGTGGCTGCAAATGACGGGGCACAGTGGCTTCATGTGGCGGGGCACAGTGGCTGCAATTGACGGGCACAGTGGCTTCATGTGACGGGGCACAGTGGCTTTATGTGACAGGGCACAGTGGTTTCATGTGACGGGGCACAGTGGCTGCAATTGACGGGCACAGTGGCTGCATTTGACTGCCCCTTGGCTAATTTTAAATAAATAAACTTGGGCTTTAAGGGAGGCAAGGACAGGTAGGTCAGTGTAGGTCAGGTAGATCAGTGAGTGTCAGGTAGGTCAGTGTGTGCCAGGTAGGTAAGGTATGTCAGCCAGGTAGGTCAGTGTGTGCCAGGTAGGTCAGTGTATGTCAGCCAGGTAGGTCAGTGTGTGTCAGGTAGGTCAGTGTATGTCATATAGGTAGATCAGTATATGTCAGGTAGAGCAGGTAGGTCAGTGTGGGTCGGTGTATGTCAGATAGGTAGTACTATGGAGGGGGAATTGGGACTTTATATGAGGCGCACAAGTCGCCTCCATCCCGGTAATACCGAAGGTATATATAGAAAGGGCATGGGACTTTAAAATGAAGCAGTTGAAATGCGGAGGGTTAAAATTGTACATTTATTAGTCATAGTCAATAAAATAAAGGAATTTCATATATATACACATGTACAGATAATTGGCACAAAAATATAGACATAATCGATGAACAAGTACACACAGTTGGATACATGATTTCACAAAGTAGATGGTAGCCAGAGTGGTATTAGTGGACCATAGCATGGGTGCCAATGGTGGCATGCCCGGCAGCTAATAGTATAGTAACATACAGGGATAATGTAATCATAATAACGAACAATGATGGCATCAAAGTATAATGGATAAAGTAGGCATCAATTGTAGCTCGACGCGTTTCATGGGTGATGTTTTCCACTCATCAGGAGCTGATGCATGATAATCCAACCCTGACGCTGAGCGCAGCGCATGGCGGATGGCATGGAGTAGGCCGGGGGCAGCAAGCCTCGCGGCGGGAGCTGAGGCAGCATGTAGTGTCTGAATGGCATCAGATAGTGGGGTGACGTTATATGAGTGGTGAGATGATCTCCGTAGGTAAAACATGAATTGTCAAAGATAGAGAAGATCTGATGCTACATGTCATGCAACTGGCAAGGTGGAAACAGCTAATGTGCAGAAACCAAACAAGGAGACTGGCCGTGTGACAGATAGGTAGGTCAGTGTATGTCAGGTAGGTCAGTGTGGGTCAGTGTATGTCAGATAGGTAGGTCAGTGTATGTCAGCCAGATAGCTCAGTGTGTGCCAGGTAGGTCAGTGTATGTCAGCCAGGTAGGTCAGTGTGTGTCAGATAGGTCAGTGTATGTCATATAGGTAGGTCAGTGTATGTCAGGTAGAGCAGGTAGGTCAGTGTGGGTCGGTGTATGTCAGATAGCTAGGTCAGTGTATGTCAGGTAGGTCAGTGTGGGTCAGTGTATGTCAGATAGGTAGGTCAGTGTATGTCAGTGTATGTCAGCCAGGTAGGTTAGTGTGTGTCAGGTAGGTCAGTGTATGTCAGCCAGATAGGTCAGTGTGTGTCAGATAGGTCAGTGCATGTCATGTAAGTCAGTGTGGGTCAGTATATGTCAGGTAGGTCAGTGTATGTCTGTCAGATAGGTAGGTCAGTGTATGTCAGATAGGTAGGTCAGTGTGTGTCAGGTAGGTTAGTACATGTCAGGCATGTCATGTAGGTCAGTGTATGTCAGATAGGCAGGTCAGTGTGTGTCAGTTAGGTCAGTATGTTTCAGGTAGGTAGGTCACATAGGGTAGGTCAGTGCAGTGGACAGGTAGGTAAGTGTAATGGTCCATGTAGTGGATAGGTAGGTCAGTGCAGTGGACAGGTATGTAAGTGTAATGTTCAGTCTAATAATCATGTAGGTCAGTGTAGTGGTCAGTGTAGAAATCAGGCTGTGGTAAGTACTATTGTAGGAAGGGAAGGGACCCGGGGAGTGCTAAAAGTCCATAGGTTAGGGGATGCAAATTTCTTGCCTTGCACCGGGCCCTGACAACCCACGCTACACCACTGCTGCTGGGGGCACCTGATGCAAGGACAGACTCTGCTGGGGGCACCTGATGCAAGGACAGACTCTGCTGGGGAGGCACCTGATGCAGGGATGGACCCTGCTGGGGAGGCACCTGATGCAAGGACGGACTCTGCTGGGGAGGCACCTGATGGCATCTGGTGGCAGGCGATGTGGCAAGTGACACACTCGGGGCTTCCACTGATTCTGCATTATGGTGAGTTGAATGATTTCATTTTATATTACAATGTAGTAATAGAAATAATGCGCTTCAATCACCCTGACACCATAACAACTGTGCCGGGATGATTGATGCGCTAACCCCAGGTGTTTGCAGTATCTTTATCTGCTGATTTGTTAAACTTTCTGGAATACACATATTTCTATTGTGTTTTAGGATCTGGGCCTGCTGTCCTTTCTTTCTCCCTCCATCCCTCACTCAACTCAGATTCTAATCACACACCTCTTTTGAGCCACGCCCATTTAAGCCACACCCACTATTCTGCGTAAACCATGCCCAATTTTGCTATGTCACGCCTACAAACAAATGGCCCGCCCCCTAATTATAGCAAGGCTCCCCCTACATGCAAAAAATGTACCCTAATATTTTTTTTCACAATGTTGGCAACTATGTTGTCAGTGTGTGTCAGGTAGGTTAGTATGTGTCAGACATGTCATGTAGGTCAGTGTATGTCAGGTAGGTCAGTGTGTGTCAGGTAGGTAATGCCCCCTCGATACAAAGCCCACCACCCCCCCCCGGTGCTGGGCTCTGACTTCGGGGTGAAGCCCCTGGTCTTTTTGCCACCTAGCAACACCCCTGCTTGAGCCAATAAGAACCTTGAGCCTGGTTATAGAAAGTAATGTCCTCTGTATGTAACAAACAGCTTATAATTGTTCCAGACCACTTATAAAGATTTGTGCCCTAACTAGGAAATCTAAATAGAAGTGTCAATAGGAACACACAGGGAGCTAATGCCCGATGCAACTGCTCTCATGTTGTTGAAACAATATAAGGATGGTAATAATGATCCTGCCGGCATGGGTATAGATTAAAAACCAGTTCATCCGTGCATAATCTCCAGAGCAGAAAGCAGAGCACACCCAGACAAACGAACTTTGGTTCAGTTGGTGCAAAAAACTGCAAGGATAAAAGCTGATTATATGAGCCCCGGAGCCATCTCATGTCAATTAGTGCACATAACGACCATTAGTCTATAGCATATAGACAGACGTGGAAGCTTGTGTAGAGAGAATATACCAGTCCACATGGGGTTCTTACCCTACTCTTTACTGCAGCTGCTTGGTCAAAAGGCGTCTTTCACACATCAGATTTAGACAGATCCAGCAGACAGACAGGTTGCGGTCGGAGTAAGTTCCGTGTATCCGGCATGATCATTTGTCCGCATGGAGAGCGGTAGATCTAATTGCATCCGGTTCGCTGTACAGGTTGCTCAGCTACGTTCAGCCAGCAGAGGGCACCCTCTATTAAGTCTGTACCAGCGCTATTGCCTTCGGTATTCCAGTGCAAGGAATCACCTTGCTGTCAACAGCATGGAGCCGCTCAGGAAAAAAGGGGGGGGACACCATCTAAGACATCGCTATGTCAACGCGTTTCGTGCTTTAAAAAAGCACTTCATCTGAATTCCACCTTTTGCAAAAAAGCAAGTGTGCATTTATTATTTTTCATTTGAGCCTGCAAAGCATTGAACTCCGATCAATGGAGTACCGGGTGGCTGTGGTAACAAAAGCAAGCAGCTGGAGGGATGCCAGGCTACACAGGGCAGCCATCCCATTGGAATTTCTGTACTCTAGTGATGTCATCCTCCCTCACATTAGCTGAGACTTCTTGAGAAGCCGCATGCTATAGAGGCTTTGTCGCGACTGCTCATATGCAGCTTCTGACAGTGGAGGGACTTCAACTTGGCTGCAGATCACTTTCCCAGCTGTTTCTGCCTCATCAAGTGTGACCTCTCTAAACTACTAAGAGGGAAAAGCAGAGAAACGTATCTCCCCTGGGCCTCTTGAGGAACCCAGGGAGCTTTGGGAAAAGGGGTTAAACTAGCCTGGCTATGCATCTTAGCATGGTGAGTATAAGGGCAATCCACTACATAAACACTGTAGGGAACTGAGAGGATCCAGAGGTTGCCAGCATCCCAGGTTGCAGAGAGAAAGGCTCAGGTCCCACAGTGGCTTCAAGGATACATAAGTGTTTAAGCATATTCTACAGGAAAAGTTCTGAGGAGAACTTAGCTCACCTCATTGTAACCACTCTTAGCTCACAGCTGTCCACTCAGGTGTTCCCACTTCCCAGATGCCCTCCTAGGATTGTTTGCGGTTCTAATGACACCTGTATTTAGCTGCTCTACATCCACAGGTATTAATTTCAGGACATAGAGGCTAGGATCTTCTTAAAATCACCTTGCAGACCCTGCTCTCTACACAAGTGTAACCCTTAGGCCCTAAGGTGTTAGGAAAAATGGTACAGGTGCATTCTTGGGTGCATCAACACACGAAAAAAAACTTTTAGGGCAGTGCAAAAAAAAAAACATATGTAACAATTCTGTGCGTTTTCGTGCATGGCAACAAATCCCCACTCCTAACAACCTCTACTTTATTTGACTTTCATTGTCCAAGAAAAAAAAAAAGCAGAAAGCATAACATTTTTTTTTTTACTAAAAAGTGGGCCAATGTGCTAAAAATCTCAGGTTTGAACCTAGCCTTACTGTGACCAGCTCCCTGTCCAAGAAAATCTGGTAGTTAGGGTGGACCACTCCAAGCTTCTTCACCACTTGTTTCTGAAGAAACAGGATGTGCATTTTTTTTATTTGAAATCCATTTGAAATGCGATGAAATGCTTTGTGTAAGGGCAGCGTGATGCATTGTTGCAATGCATTACACTGTTGACTTCTCTTCTTTTTTAGATTTATTGAAATGTCACAAAATGAACTGCGAACTAAAAAAAATAGTACATAAGGCAGACTGCCTTGTCTATACGTTCGGACTGCAATGAACACCGCAGGCCAATGCATATGGAGTGAATGGGCCCTAATATCTAGATAAACAATCAGTTAATAAATGTGTTTTTTTGCAAAATCAGATGGGAACTTGCGGTCTTGCCTAAAATATCTGTTATCTGATCTATGAGAACCTACGTTGTCACCTACTTTGCAGTAAAGCTTAACACTTCTGCCTTCCTCAGTAAGGCTTACTGTGAAATAACCATTACAATGAAACGTTTCCTGTCTCTGCAACTATCGGCAATATTGGTAATTCTTCTTCTTGATGGACGTAAGTATATTGTCTATGTAGCACCCTGGTCCTAAACAGGGCTGCTAATAAATCTAGTTGTGCTAGGTGGTAACTAGCCTGGCTAAATTGGTAGGTTAATCCACTGATTCCTGTCCTAAGTCTGAGTTTGGTGTAGTCTCTCTCTTCATGGCATTGTTGCTTTTGGCATTGGAATGATGGACTACCATAAATTCAGGGAATGGATAATTAGGTTGTCTCAGCCAATCAGCAGGAGTTTCTTTAACCACTGTGTATGCTGGGATAGGCTATTTATTTGGGAGGAGTCAAGTGAATGGGGTTCTTCCTGCCCGGGCCTCAGCCTGGGTGTGTGTGTGTGTGTGTTGAGGAGCGCCTGGTTGCTAGGCCTGAAGCCAGAGGCTTATCCAGGAGTCATGCTGGCTGCTAGGTCCACTTAAGGCCTATCCAGCAGTTCAGGGTTCCGCAAAAGGAGGAGCAGCCAAGGTTAAGCACAAAGCCTGGGGCGGAACCAAATGTGTTAGAGGCTCAGCTGAAAGGGTGCCTGATTGTTGTCGGTGGTAAAGGAGAACCAGTTGCCACAAAGGGATGACCACTTCTGTTACTGGAGGCAAGTTTGAGAGGGATGAAGTTCTGAAGGAGTACCAGAGCAGACGCTTCACTAGCCGGGGACAATGAAGTAGTGGGAAAGCTTCAGTGGAGACTCATCCAATTAGGTAGCGGGTAGCTGTGAGTAAAGTTTGAAGGAGTACGGCGGGTAGCTGCAAGTAAAGCTTGACGATAAAGTATAATGGTTAGCTGTGGGTGAAGCCTGGGAATCCAGCAGGTAGCTGAGAGTCCAAGAAGTCTAGTGAGACAGACAGCGAGCTGAGTTTAAGGATCTACAGTGGGATACTGTGAGTCAGCTGGAGGATCTACAGTAGGATACTGTGAGAGAAGTTGTTGCCATAGGAGACAGCGGCTGCTACAAGATACAGATTTGCTGCATTCAGCTTAAAGGCCCTCTTTCTGTATTGCTGTCTGCATAGTTCTATTTTTGTCTGTGGAGTTTGCCTTAATTGCTATTGCATTTGCCTAAGGGTGTCCTGTGCCCTAAACCCTCTCTCTCCAATGTTCTTGTTAAGAGAACTAAAACTCTCTTTGTTCATCTTTACAAAAAGTGACTGGCACCCAATCTTTTCACCTTGCACCACACCCACTATGCCTAGTAACCTGCACCCTGAGGAGGTATGTTAGTTCTCCCTGTCTCTGGGGGTCACCATTAGGCCCTTGGAAGTTGGGGAGACCACTACATCTACATTAATTGTTAAAATATTCTTCTGCTAATGAATAACAGGGGTTAAAGGAGAATTCCACCTTTTGCAAAAAAACAATAAATGCACCCATTTTGCAAAAGAGCAAGTGTGCCTTTAACATTTTTTCATCTGACCCTGCAAAGCATTGCACTCCTATCAGTGGGTGCAATGCTCTGACTCCTGCAAACTCTTTCTCTTGCCACCAAGGTATGGACCTTCAGCTACAGAGCTGAAAGCAGTATCAATGGACTACAAGTGAGGTGACATCACCACACTTGTGCTCCATTAAGAACTAAAAGTCCCTCTTCCATGGTGGTAGATGGGATTTGTAGTTATTTCATTCACAACTGTGAATGAATGATGTGGCTGCGCAGGTGGAGCCATGCACAGCTGCGTCGACTTAGAATAAACAATGGTGTAAGTTTGTGGAGGGTGTCCATGCTGACCGTGTTTCACATTACACCATAAATATGGGTGAAACATGGAGTTAACTTTACATTGCAAATTTGTTTCTTAAAGCCAGAGATTAACTTCTACTGTTTGTACTTGTAGCAATACACTTTAGTGAAGATATTAGGACAGCAGTTTATCAAACACAAAATTATGGTAAAAATACACTGGAGTTAATTTTAGGGCACACAAACTAAATGTGTTACCAAATTTTTGGTAAATTTATTAAAGCTGCGCAAAGTAACTTGATACCCAATACGTATGTAGAGCGTTAAAATTGCATGCACTCAAGAACTCAGGAAAAACATTGGTACCCTAAATTTTCCATTCACAATGCTTTAAAAGCCTCTATAGGTCATCAGTTTATAGTTAACTGTGAATAATAGCGCTAGAATCATTTGTATCATCCTTGAGAGCACATATGTAACCTGTGTAGCACAATCAACATGTTTGTATTTACATTGGTTTGTGTGTTAATGGGGGGGGGGGGGGGGGGGCTCAAATTTTTTTTAAGGGGGAGAGATTTATATGGTTAGATATAACACTTTATTTTTATTTATTTTTTTCACTAAAGTTTTTTCGTTATTACATGGGGACAAAAAACCTCCTATATGATACAATTTTTTGGGGACAGGTTCTCTTATGATTACGCTCCATTAGCTCCTAATAAGCTGCTGAGGAAAGTGACAGCCAAACCCAGAAGTGATATAATACATGTTGCCACTGGATTCTTCTTGTTAAATATGTTTATTGAATTTTTCATAAATAACAGAGTAAATAAGTAAATAAATAAATAAAAAAGTAGTACATAAAATAAATAAAGAGATGAAATAAACATAGAAATATGAAGCATGAGCACTTAATATACAATCAGTATAAGATAAATAGTATCATAATGAAGATATAAACTTATCTTAATACTGTAATGCCCCGTACACACGGTCGGATTTTCCGATGGAAAATGTCCGATCGGAGCGTGTTGTCGGAAATTCCGACCGTGTGTGGGCTCCATCGGACATTTTCCATCGGATTTTCCGACACACAAAGTTGGAGAGCAGGAGATAAAATTTTCCGACAACAAAATCCGTTGTCGGAAATTCCGATCGTGTGTACACAAATCCAACGGACAAAGTGCCACGCATGCTCAGAATAAATAAAGAGATGAAAGCTATTGGCCACTGCCCCGTTTATAGTCCCGACGTACGTGTTTTACGTCACCGCGTTTAGAACGATCGGATTTTCCGACAACTTTGTGCGACCATGTGTAGACAAAACAAGTTTGAGCCAACATCCGTCGGAAAAAATCCTAGGATTTTGTTGTCGGAATGTCCGAACAAAGTCCGACCGTGTGTACGCCCTATAAGAATGATATCATTTATAGGAATACATCAATGTGATCATGACATAGGAATTTAATAAATAAATAAACAAATAGTCGATATGACATTTTCTGTTCATGAATATATGTCTTATAAGGAATAAGAATAAAAAAAAGAAAAATAATAATATAGAAAACAAAAAAGAAAAGAGAGGGGAGTATAGGTGGTGGTGGTCTGGCTCCTGAATTACACAATTTATTATTATATTATATATTCTATATTCAATCTAATGAGGTAATAACAAAGATTGGTCAAAGTCATTGGGGTAATAGTTTTTAACCCATGGTTGCCATATCTTACGAAATTTATTGATCTTATTGTCAGCTATAGCTGTCATTTTTTTTTTTTCCATAATAATATTTTATTGTCCGATGCATAAAACAGAGAGCATAGACAGTGAACAGGATATAACATGGTACAGATTGTTTCATAGGTCCGAAATACAGATAGCTAACATTGATTTAACCATTATTGAGTTCAAAGCAGTGGGTTGTATAACAGACATTTAACAGATTGTCTAAATTAACCCTTTCAGGGAAGGTACTGAGGGAATATTATAGCACCATTCAAAGGGTAAGGGTTATGAGAGAGTACGGAAATAACAGAAAAGAAAAGGAAAGGGGGGGAGAAAAAAGAAGGAAGGGAAAAGAGAGGTAACAGAAGAGCAGATGGGGAGGGAAGAGGGACGAAAGGGGCGCGAGGGGAGAGGGGGAGGAAGGAAGGGGATCAAGCTACACAGGGGCTGATCCCTACAATAATAAGGTAGGGGAGATAAAAGCCATAAGCTCTATAGCTCTATGGGGGTTTGGTGACTTGATAGGAAAAGAAATGAGGGGGGGGAAAGGAAGGACACCGGGTATTTCCCCCGTCTCCATCCTGCCCCCCCGCCCCGGCGCAGCTGCCGCCCACTCCCCACCCCCCAAGGGGGAAAGTTGAAAGGGCTCAGGGGTTATATTCACCATATCGCTGAGACAGTTTGAAGTGCGTCCAACAGGCCCATGTGGTCGTAAATTTTTGGATTCGCTCCTGCGATATATGAACCAGCTCCTCCATCTCCTCTATCTTTGTGATCCTACGAAACCACTCACCAATCGTAGGGGTGGATGTGGATCTCCAATGTGTTGGGATGCACAGTCTAGCCGCATTCACCAAGTGCATTGCCAGTGATCTGTAGTATTCCTTTTTAGTTAAGTGGGTATGATGTAGGAGGTATTGAGCAGGGGAGAATGTTAGGGAGTATGTCGTAATGTGTGTAATAAGCTTGTGTACCTTCTTCCAATATGGTTGGATGAGATCACATTCCCACCATACATGTAACATAGTCCCTTTTGCCTTTCCACACCTCCAACATGTATCTGGGATTGTCGGAGAAAATTTATGTAGTAGCGTCGGGGTCCTATACCAGCGTGTTAAAATTTTATATCCATTCTCTTGAATGGCTACTTTAAGGGAACCCTTATGTGCGTATTCGTAGATACCTGTCCAATCCTCGTCTGTGAAGGTCACCTGTAAGTCCTTTTCCCATTTCGTGCGTGCGGGGTCAGTGGGGAAGATAGCGTCATCTATAAGCTCATTGTATATGTAGGAAATGAGATGTCTCTGCGGAGGAGCTCGGATACATAAGTCCTCAAATGGGGTTAGAGGTCTTGTCCAAGTCTGTGTTGTGCCCTGGGTGGAGAGGAAGTGTCTAATTTGTCGGTATGTCCAGAAAGGAAAGGAATGTAGTGGAGATAAGCCTACTAGGTTCTCATAAGATCTAGGCGTTTTACCTGTATAAAACTGATATGCTAGTATTCTGTCATGTGGCCATGCTTGGTTAAGAAAGGATGGTGATAGTCCGGGTGAAAAATCCGGGTTGCCTCTCAGTGGAGTTAATGGGCCCGGGATTGAGGAGAATGACGAGATTTTAATTGACCGTTTAAAGGCCCCTAGTGAGGCTGAGATGAGAGGGTGCCCTACTATGTTCTGTGTCCAATGTTTGGGTAGGATCCAGGGTAGGGATTCAAGTGGGATTTGGGAAAATGATTTTTCTAAGGTAGCCCAGACCTTTCCTGCTTCGTGTATATTCCAATCTACGAGTCGGGAGAGATGACTTGCTAGAAAATATTTGTGCAAGTCTGGCAGCCCGATACCACCTGTGAGTTTTAGACGCGTGAGACGGGTATACTTAATGCGTGGCGGTGAGCCCTTCCAAAGGAACATTGTGCACATCCTCTTGTATGCTGCGAAAAAAGAGGCCGGAGGGCTAATAGGAAGACATTGGATAATGTGTAGAAACCGTGGCAAGGTTACCATTTTTAAAAGAGCCGCCCGGCCAAACCAAGAGACATTGATTTTTCCCCAATCCTTGAGGTCAAGTTGTGCTTTTTTCAGGACCTTGCTAAAGTTGGCGCTATATAAGTCCATTAGATTGGTAGTTATATTGATACTTAAATAGGGTATAGCCCGTTGGTTCCATTGAAAAGGGAAGGATGTCTGACAACGTTCAACCTCCCGTGTTGTGAGTGAAATGTTCAGAGCTTGTGATTTTGCATAATTAATCTTTAGATATGACAAGGATCCAAAGTGATCTATATCTTTAAGCAAATTGGGTATGGAGGTAGTTGGGGCAGTCAGTGAGAGTAAGATATCATCCACGAAAGCAGAAACTTTATACTCTTTACCTTGAATGTTTACACCTTTAATATCAGGATTGTCTCTTAATTTGTTAAGGAGGGGTTCCAATGAGAGTATAAATATCAGAGGTGAAAGAGGGCAGCCCTGGCGAGTTCCGTTTCTAATAGGGAAGGCGTTCGACAGGTGGCCATTAACTCTTACTGTTGCGCTAGGAGAAGCGTACAGCGCTGAAATGTGTGCCAGCATGCGCAGATGAAGGCCAATCCTCCTGAGCACCTCATGCATGTAATCCCAGGCCACTCTGTCGAACGCCTTCTCGGCGTCTAGTGATAAAAAGAAACCCTGTGTCTCTGTAGAGGTGAGCCAGTGGTGAAGGTTTAATGCCCTGGTGGTGTTGTCCCTGGCCTCACGACCAGGGACAAAACCCACCTGGTCTAAAGAGATAAGATTCTGTAGGAGAGGGGACATTCTATTGGCTAGAATTTTTGCGTAGATCTTAATATCCACGTTAAGGAGAGAGATAGGCCTATAGTTTTGTACTTGTGTGGAGTCCTTGCCTTCTTTCGGGATAACTGTGACGTGGACCTCCAGCAGGCGACCCATCGGCATTGCGGGGTTGGACAGGGAATTGAAAGTGGCTAACATCTTTGGAGCTAGAGTCTGAAAAAAACATTTATAATACTGCAGCGTGAAGCCATCCGGGCCCGGACTTTTGCCTGTTTTCATCTGCTTTAGGACGTTTTGTAGTTCTTCTGCCGAAAAAGGTTGTTCTAATTCTGCTGCCTGAGATTGTGAAATTGGTTGAGGGCCATATTGGGCCAAGAAGTTTTTGATAGCCTCCTTCCTGAGGTCTCCCTGATCTGGATTTTGATTGGGGGGTTGTAAGTTATAAAGGTTTTTCGTAATATTGTTCAAAAGAATGAGCAATATCTTCGTTTTTAGATAGTAGGGTGCCCTGTTGGGTCCGGATGTGGTGTATTGTGTTGGATGGTCTAGATGGTCTAGAGGCACGGACTGCTCGGGCCAATAATTTCCCGCATTTATTGCCTTGCTCATAGAAGACTCTCTGATGCAAGACATAGCGGCGTCTAGTGCGTTTTCCCAATTATTCCAACAGCTTAGAGCGATATTGCATCAGCTCCTGGAGTGTCTGCTGGGAATGAGCATGTTTGTGCGTGGCCTCTAGTCTTTTGATGTTCGAGATGAGATCATCTACCGTGCCCTGGTGGATCCGTTTTATTTTTGCAGCTTGGGTCATTAGTTCCCCTCTGATCACACTTTTGTGTGCTCCCCAGACTGTGATAGGAGATATACCCGGGGTGGAATTTTCCCGGAAATACATATTTATGCTGGATTCTAGTTGCGTGGAAAACACCTCATCCTTTAATAGGGACGAGTTCAGTCTCCAGACTTTAGTTTTAGGGATCAAGTCTGGGAAGATCAAGGAAACCGAGATGGGGTGGTGGTCAGATAGGTATATAGGGTCAATTGTGGCATGTGAGAGGAAAGTCAAGTCAGATTGGGAGAGGAAAAAGTAGTCCAGTCGTGAGTAATTTTGAAAGAGAATGGAGAAGGTGTAGTCCCTAACGGAGGGGAACAACGTGCGCCATGTATCATGCAGCGCCAAACTTTGGAGTTGCAATTTGATCTGGCGAAGGGCCCGGTATGAGATCGTGGAGGTGCCTGAAGAGCTGTCAAGGTCTGGGTTAAGGGGCACGTTAAAGTCTCCTCCCATCAGTAACAGTCCCTCCTTGAAGGAGAGTAAGAGATCACCTACTCTCCTGAAGAATGAGACTTGGTGGTCGTTTGGGGCATAGATATTTGCTAGAGTGATAGGTCTAGAAGCATAAGAGCCTTTGAGGAAGACAAATCTCCCCTCAGGATCTATCAGGGAGTCGCAAAGTTTAAAGGGGGCATGCTTAGAAACTAGAATGGACGTACCTTTGGTCTTTGCTAAAGGGTTTGTGGAATGAAAGGCTGTCTGGTAGATGTGGTTAGAGAGTTTTGGGATTGAGTTAGAACGGAAGTGAGTCTCCTGAATGAAGATAAATTGGGCTTTCTGCTTGGTGAGTGCGGACAAAACCTGTGAACGCTTTTCGGGAACGTTTAGACCCTTTGCGTTAAGAGAGATACATTTCAGCATTAGAGGCGCTGGGGAGGCCATTGTCAGCTTAGAGTTGTGGAGGCTAGCGTATATATGGATTTAGGGAGACAAAAATTGGCTGTCCTACCGAAGAGGAAGCTGACTGCGCCCGGGCGGGTAGGCCAAAGGAGAGGGGGGGTGGTGGAGTAAGAGAGAGGGGAAAGGAAAAGGAAAAAAAAAAAAAAAAGGGGGGGGGAAGATAAAGGGGGGGGGACCAGAGGTGGGAGGAAAAAGTATAGGGTAGGGGTGAGACCCCAGAGAAGAGATAGAAAAAAGAAGACGAGAAAGAATCAGAGGGAGTGAGCAGGTGCTGGGTGGTGGGGGGAATACCAGAGGTGGAAATGGAATTACCAATTCACCTGTAGAAAAGAAGGCTGGACGGTCAGCAGGCTAGATGCTAGAGCTGCTGCGGGGGGTTGGTGAGAGTGACTGGGTTCCTACTCCTTTGCCTTGTAGAGGACCCAGAGAAGGTAGAAGTCTCGTGGGGAAAGGTGCATACATAAATCTTGGGGAGACAAATCAGGTCAACCTCATTTTTAACTGTCTTAACATTCTATTAAACATTACCAGTATATATTCTAAAGACTGAATAAGTAAAGGGGTCCAAATAAAGAAAACAATCAAAAAAAAAGAAAGAAAACAAAAATTTAAAGATTTAACGCCCATGTAACCGTACTAAACCGACTTGTATAAACATTCTGGTTCGTAACTGCATAACTTCGGAAATATGTTTCCCACAAATGTTGGTATGGTGATCTCGTTGAAAGGGGCAAGCAGGTTCTGAATCGTACGCCCAAATGGCGTAATGAGACCAGGAGCTACATCAGTAAGTTCAACAAGGGTTTTTGGTGATGGTCATCCTCCCTCCTTACCCCCTTCACAGAGACCCCCTTCTAATAGCACTTAACTAGTGCCCAGACTGAGGGGTCCCTTAAAACAAAAAGTGCCCGGAGCCCTCAAGGCATGCACTCCGGTATCCCTGGGATAATTTAGAAGAGGCAATAATTGTAGTTCATGGAACTATACCTTACTGGTGACAGAGCCATTGTGTTCGTATCTGTAAGTTGCCCAGGAAGAGCCGCCACGAATGTGGATGGGGGTATAGGGATCTACCCTTTGCAGCCTTGATGACTTCCGGGGAACAAAAAGAAAACACATATATCAATTATAACTATATCTTAAAGGCATCTACCAATTGGGAGAGGGGGGGCAAGGAACTTGAGTACGGAAGGGAAGGAGGGGGAAGGGAAGGTGTGAATGAGAGGGGAGGGGAAGTGAGAGAGAAGGGGAGGAGGGGGGAGGTAGAAGGGGGGGGGAGGGGGAGAAAAGGGGAAGGGGGAGAAAAAAGGGGGGAGAGAGGGGGGGAGAAAAGGGGGAGAGAGGGGGGGGAGAAAGGGGGGGGAGAAAGGGGGGGGAGGGAGGGCGGGGAGGGGAGGCAACGACCAATTACGATTGTGGTAAGTCGTCTTCCGATCATCTGAACGAGGTGTAAGAGTTCGTCTCTCAGGAGAGAATGACGTGGATGTTGCTGAAGCTATTGGACTTGATGTTCTCAGTTCGGAGTAAGTGATGGGGATTGTTGGAGCAAGTTCCGTGGTAGAAGAGGTGTATCAAGCGGTTCCTGCGACTCCAAACAGTCTAGGGGAAAGTTCCTGCATCTGGGGTATTTGGGAAGTCCAATGGGATGAATCTCTTAGACGGGGTAAGTATAAGCCTGTTGTGGGGTGGGTTGAGACATAGATGAGAGAAAAAAAAAAGGAAAAACAAACGAACAAGATGGGCATGAAAAGAAAACAAAGACCCTGAACAAAAACGTCATGGGAAAACAAACCCCTATAGGTTGAGAAGGAAGTCCGGAAGCGAACACTCTTCAGGCATCCTGGTGGGGCCTGCGAGGGGTTACCGGCTGACCCAGAGCTTGGAGATCCATGTCGCGACGGGATGTATGGGCTCCGGGTGAAGGAGGACCTGATCTTCGGCATCTGGAGCGATGTCTTTGCGCTTTTGGTGAGGGGTTGTGTGATAGCGGCCGCCATGGCTCAGATGGGAAGTGAAATGAGCACCACTCCGGAAGCTCCGTCATGGGTAGATCGAGTTGTTCACAGAAGGCAGGTAAGTCATCAGGAGATCTTAGGAGAGCTGTGCGACCTCTGGCGGTGGCAGACAAGCAGAACGGAAATTTCCAGCGGTATGGAATGTTCCTTGCCCTGAGATGGTCCAGCAGGGGGCGCAAAGCGCGTCTGTTCTGCAGTGTAGTTGGTGATAAGTCTTGAAAAAGCTTAATTTCTACACCATTATGCTGTACATGGCCTCTTTCTCTGGCTTTTCTTAAAATTTCTTCCTTGAGAGGAAAATTCACTATACAGCATATGATGTCTCTTGGGGGTTCGTTATCCCTGGGAGGAGGTCTGAGGGCCCTGTGTAACCTCTCCATCTCGATTGGGGAGTCTGGTGGTTGGTCTAGGAGATCATTAAAGATGGCGCAAATAACTTGGGGTAATGAGCCTGCTTCTATGCCCTCGGGGACTCCCCTCACTCGAACGTTATGTCTCAGGCCCCTATTATCAAGGTCCTCGACCTGACGATGTAGATCATAAAGATAGGAAAGTTGGGCATCATAAGTATGTTGCACTTGCCTGATAGCAGCTGTATGGAGCTGCGTAGTTTGCTCCACGTCTGACATGCGGGCCGCCACTGCCTGAATGTCCATTTTCAAGTCTAAGATTGCCGCTTTTAAGGTGCCCATGATGTTGTGGGTGATATCAGAAGCTACCTTCTGTAAGTCCGATAGGTTCACTGCAGGGCTGAAGCGGTGAGATCGGGTGTCTCCATCCTCAAGCTGGTAGTCTGAGCTGTGACTAGGGGAGGTAGGGTCTGAGGCCTGTGGTGTCTCCGGTATGTTCCGGCTGAGTTGTGTGACCGGGTCTTTCGGTGTCCGGGAGGCAGAGACACTCCTATTCGACTTCCCCATCATGGATAGATGCAATGGTTTCCCGTAAAAGCTAATTATGGTCCTCGGGTGGCAGGAGCTCTGTGATCAAGCGGCCATTCCGGGATCCAGCCAAGCCACGCCCCCTTGTTATTTATAGCTGTCATTTTATCAAAAACAAGTGCTCTATTGATTCTATGTTTTGTTCAGCCAAGATTAGAGATTTAGATTTCCACGCTTTGGCAATTGTTTGTTTGGCTGAAGTAGTAGTTTGAATGAGTAATTGGAATTGAGTATGAAAAAATGTATTGGGCTTGAGGTTTAAAAGTGCTGTAGCAGGATCTGGAAAAATAGAAATTTCAAGAGCTTTAGAAGCCATAGAAAATATGTTTTTCCATAATTCCTGGACTATCGGGCATTGCCACCAGATGTGAAAGTGAGTTCCAAGCGAGTCGCAACCTCTGAAGCAATTAGGTGGGTATGTAGGAATGTATTTTGCTATTCTAGCTGGTACTAGGTACCACCGTGCAAGGACTTTGTAATTTGTTTCTATTTGGAGAAGAAGATTTAGTGGCTAGTCATATGTTCGACCAATCTTTGTTATCAAAGGACCGATTCATGTCAAGTGCCCATTTGGCAGTGTATGAGGATAAGTTTTCATCAGATTTACTTATGAGTTGTTGGTATAATAAAGAAATCAGTCCTCTGATGTGTGGGTCGCTTATACAAATCCGTTCAAATTGAGTCATTTGATTAAGAGAAGAACCTGTAGTAAGGAGTGGTTCATAGAAATTTTTAATTTGTAGATAACGAAAGATTTCATTTCTCGGAATATTAAAGGTTTCACACAAATCAGGAAAGGAATTTATTGTATTTGCAGATGTCAATCTGTATAAACGATTCAAGTTCATAGAAGACCATATGGAAAAAGATCTAGGAAATTTCCATGCAGGATAGAAAGCTGGATTGCCAAGGAATGAAAGTAAAGGATTATGCAAAGATTGGAGATTATATAATTTTTTTAACTTATCCCAAATAGCTAAGGTGTGTTTAGTTATGGGATTGGAAATGCTTTTTCTGTCAATCTGGCGAAGCCATAGCATATTGGCAACTGATATTGGGTCGGTATCCACGGCTTCGATAGCTACCCAAAGGGGTGTTTCGATAGTAGCATGGTATTTAGGTAAAAGAGCCATTTGGGCAGCATAATAATAAGATAAAAAATTGGGTAGTCCTAAACCGCCTTTTAATTTATTAAGATAAAGTGTAGATTTGGGTATACAAGGCTTAGTGGTACCCCAGATAAATGATAGGACTCTTCGTTGAGTAAGTCTAGTAAAATACGATGGTAAAGTTATAGGTAACACTCTAAATAAATATAAAAATTTTGGCAATATTGACATCTTAATAGCATTGATTTTACCTAACCAGGAAAGTGGGAGAGAGGCCCATTGCTTCATACATCCTGATGTTCGTTTCAAGAGAGGTAGGTAGTTAGCTGAAAACAGATCTTTGAGAGAGATTGTGAGTTGTACCCCTAAATAGGGTAATTGTTTTGAGACCCAAGTAAAAGGTAAAACAGATTTTGTATGTTGAAGTTCAGATTGCGATAAAGAAATATTTAAGGCATTTGATTTAGAAGGATTGATACGGAGTCCAGAAATATGAGCAAATTTATGCAGTAAGTTAAGTAGATTTGGGGTAGATATATGAGGATGGGACAGAAAAACAAGAATATCATCAGCAAAAAGCCTTATCTTATGATAGTAACCACCTAATTCAATACCTTTGATATCTATATTTGTTCTAATTAGTTGAGCTAAGGGTTCTTTTAATAGGGCAAAACGTAATGGTGAAAGGGGACAACCTTGTCTTGTGCCTCTATTTATGTCAAACATAGTGGATTTATAACCAGAGTATTTAATATATGCTCTTGGCATGTTATATAGTGAGGAGACCCAGGTAAGGAAATGGTTACCAAAACCCCATTTTTGTAGAATATAATTCATATATGGCCAAGTGACAGAGTCGAATGCCTTTTTTATATCTAATGAAACCAGGCATGCTGGGATATGTCTTATTTTGGCTGCGTGTATGAGTAAGAGGAAGAGTATTATCGCCTGCCTGACGTTTCGGAATAAAACCTGTTTGGTCTTTATGGATTAAATGACCAATAATATTATTCATTCTGGTAGCCAGGATTTTAGCTAATAATTTATTATCTAAATTAAGAAGCGATATGGGGCGATAACTAGA
The DNA here is from genome assembly GCA_037952925.1 of Lithobates clamitans. NCBI lineage: Eukaryota > Metazoa > Chordata > Amphibia > Anura > Ranidae > Lithobates > Lithobates clamitans. The sequence continues at coordinate 894,161 of JBBGZY010000731.1, forward strand.
CCAAGAAGATGAGTCAGATTGTGGTTTGGGAATCATAGCAATAATAGATGTGAGTGTCTCTGTTCTGAATGAATGTCCTTAAAGAATTGAATTAAAGGCCCTAGTTAAGATTGGTGTAAAAATATGCATAAACTGTCTGTAGTATATTGCCGGGAACCCATCTGGGCCCGGTCTCTTGTTAAGTTTTAGAAGTTTTATAGTACTCAAAACCTCTGTAGTCGTAATAGGGCTTTCAAGAAGATCTTGTTGTTTTTGATCAAGATAGGGAAGTTTAATGCTAGAAAATAAAATATCAGCTTTTGACTTATCAAATGTTGGGGCTGGGGAATATAGTTTAGCTAGATTGGTACGAAAAATCTCTAGAATTTTAACCGGATTGCTAGTGTGCGCTTCTTTAGAGATTTTCAAACGGATAGGTTTCTTTTCGTGTTGTGTAGTTTTCAAGCTTCTGGCCAAGGGTGTATCCGGTTTATTAGCCTTAAGGTAAAAAGTATGTTGTCGTTTGCGTAAAGATTTATCAGCGGAATCAGTCAAAAAAAGATCCAAATCTAGGCGGGCTTTTTCAAGTTTAGAATTATTAATAGCCGTTGGGCAAGATTGAAAAGTCTGATGACAGTTATTAAAGTTAGTTTCCAATTTTGAAAACAATATTTTGCATTGGCTCTTGAATTTAGTTGCTAGTTGTATCATTCTACCTCTAATGACAGGTTTATGAGCCTCCCATAGTGTGAGGGCAGCGATGTCATTTGTGTCATTATCTTTAAAATAGTCAGATATTGGTTTCTCAATCTCTTTACTAAGAGATGGATGAGTCAGTATGAAATCCTTCATACACCAAGTTGTGTCATGAGATCTAGGAAGCGTAGAAGCTATATTAATGGAAACTGCACAATGATCAGTCCATGGGAATGGTATAATTTTAGCTGAGATGATTTCTGGTAACATGCCAGAAGGGATAAGGATATGATCAATCCGTGAAAAAGATTTATGTGGGTAGGAGTAATGAGTAAATCGTCTATCAGTAGGATTAATTTCACGCCAGGTATCGACCAAGCTATGAGAAGTGAGTAAATGTTGAAAAGTAAGGTTTGTTTTGCCTGTTGTAGGCCCAGGAGGAGATTTATCTAAAAATGGGAAGATTGTTGCATTAGAATCACCACATATAACAACTGTTCCAAGTTTATGAGACTCTATGACTTGAAAAAGGTGTGATAGGAACGGCGTTTATTGGGAGCATAATAAGATACAATAGTAATAGGGTTGTCAGAAATATAACCTGTTAAAATTAAATATCGACCATCCGGATCTATCACTTGTGTTTTAAGGTTAAACGGAGTGGTACGATGGAAACCAATAAGCGTACCCCTTTGTTTAACTGCAGCGGAGGCAGTATAAAATTGTGGGTATGAGGGTGAGAGAAATCTAGGTTGAGCTTTTTCTGTAAAGTGTGTCTCCTGTAAGCATATAATATGAGCTTTTTTGGATGAAAAGGATCTTAGAGCTTTAGTGCGTTTATGTGGGATATTAAATCCCTGTACATTTAAAGATAATACATTTATCGGAGCCATAGATTAACCAAGGTAACTAATCTATCATAGCATAAAGAGTATATACTGTGAGCCAGATCCACCACTCTGAGAATAATGAAGAAATCGAGGATCAAGAAAAAAGAAGAAAAAAAAATATAAAAAACGAAAAAAAGAGATAAATAGAACAATCGCATTAACCCGTTACATAAATAGTGCTGCTGAATTAGAAAACAGAATAATAGGGTTAGGGGGCATCTCAAGGATGGTTTCAAAACTCCCTGAGAGGATCTGAGTCCATCAGCAGAGTCCCCCATAAAAAAAAGGTAGGAGTCTGCAAATGGAAAAAACAAAGGGGCAGCAAGAAATTCCTATAGGAAGGACGGCCCCGGAGAACCACAGGTCCCAGAAAACAGAAAAAAAAAGAAACCCAGCAAGAGATGTGTAATGCTTTGCTTAAAAATTATATTATATTATATGTAGAAAAAAAGGGGCTAAAGAGAAAAAAGTCGAATAGACTATCCAATTTAAAGCATAACCGCCATGTTTAAACATATCTTTTGCATAAAAAAAAAAAAAAAAAGAACAAGTGGTTATGCTAAAGAAAAAACCAAAACCAATTTTGGTAATTAAACCTGTAATGAGAGAAGATTATTGGTAGTAGGTTATTTTTAGTCAGTCCATTGAATCGTCGTTTTTAGGCGATGAGTGTTCATATCGGCCACGCTTGTGGAGATTTTGGTATGAAGATGAAAAAGAGTTGGAGCCTGAACTTTTCTTTTGCTGAGGAAAGCGAGCTGTTGAACGTCTGCGGGGCTGATCTTTAGGTGAGGCTGTTTCTACTAAACCTAATTCCAATAAAGCCGATTGTAAGTCCTCTGAAGAGCGACAGACAGATCTAGTTTCCAGGTGTGTAAATCGAAGGCAAAAAGGAAACCCCCAATGATAGGTAATATGGTTATTCTGAAGTACCTGCAATTGGTGTTTTAGCGCCCATCTTTTTGCAACTGTAATGCCCCGTACACACGGTCGGATTTTCCGATGTAAAATGTCCGATCGGAGCGTGTTGTCGGAAATTCCGACCGTGTGTGGGCTCCATCGGACATTTTCCATCGGATTTTCCGACACACACAGTTGGAGAGCAGGAGATAAAATTTTCCGACAACAAAATCCGATCGTGTCAATTCCGACCGTGTGTGGCCTGTTCCGACGCACAAAGTGCCACGCATGCTCAGGAGAAATTCCAAGACGGAACAGCTCGTTCTGGTAAACTTAGCGTTCGCAATGAATACAGCACTTTCGTCACGCTGCAATGTTAAAAATGGTTTAATACAGCGCACTCTCTTCTTTATAATGTGACAAGAATTAAGTCGTTTTGCTGCTCATATTCACACACACTTCTCACAAAGTTTTATTTTTGTTTTTTTATTGGGATTCCCTGAATATATTGTTATTAGTTGTCACATCTGACAGAATTTTTTTTTTTTTTTATTTAATTTTTTTGGGGGATTTTAAGCCTTTTTTTTAATTTAATGTTTGTATTTTTTCAAAGGCTGATCTTTGTTCAATGTTATTTTTATTTTTACTCCAGAATATTTTTGTGTGTGTTTTGTGTGTTACCCCAACACCATTGATATCTTTTATTATTTAATCTCAAGGAGATTGTTTGGTGTTGGTGTCCCTTGTTCATTTCACATTGTATATTTGAAATGTACCTGAATCCTCACAAACAAACTGTCATTTTTGAAGTAAAACACATAGGAGAGTATAATTCAAAACAAAAATCCTTTATTAAGGGATCAGAACCAAACAAAGAGGAAGGCAACACTGGATCAACATGAGAAATTAGCGAAGCCTGGGACCCCCAGGGCAGACATCAATTCTTGAACATCAAAATTGGTGGCCTGAGGAGTCCATATGTAAGGGAGGGCAGTCTGGTCCAGAATTCGCAGAGATCCGGATAGCAGCAGATGACATCTGTGTCCCCAGGCTGCGGTACCACAAGAGGCTGCATTTTTTGGCCGACCAGACTGGATCCAGGGTCCTCATTTTCTGGTCTTCCTTTCACGCTTCCTTCCGGGCTGTGGCCGTTGCATTTGGAGATGTGGCAGGAGGAGGAGTAGGACCTGGAGGAGGACTGGGGGGACCTGTAGGAGAGGGAGGATGAGGAGGAGGACCTGCAGGAGGAGGAGGACCATCGCAAAGGTGTGTCTGAGCTGTCATTTGGCCCCTCATACCTTTGTTAAGAGCCTCCAATATGAGCGCCTCACACAAGACTTGTTGGCCCTCCTCCATCCTCTGCATTTTATATGCAATGACGGCAGCAATGTCCTCCTCCACGGTCTGTCGTGCTCCCAGGACCTCTGTAGCCCTCCAAAAGAGTCCTCCAGGTAGCCTCCTCTAGGGCACTCCTCCTACTGCCACTTTCTCTTTTCAGGGGGGGTGGAGGGACCTACAGATCAGCCAGCTGGCTCGGCCCGGCCACCTCCTGGCTGAGACTTCCCTGTGTATGAAAAAGGGACATGGTTTTAGTTGTTGCTTCATCAATCACAATTCTAAATTAGTACTCCCAACTAACATCTAGTTAACATCATTGATTGGACAAGCAGAAATATTTAGAGGAATGCTATACCTGGCTTAATCTGGGCTCCTCCACATGTGGCCTGGAAGGCCCAGGTTGGGCATCAGCAGCCTCAGCCGGGGGGGAAGGAAGCGTGGAAGGAAGACTGGAGAGGGATGGCCTGGGTTCAGTCTGGCCTGCCAGAAAATGCAGCCTGTCGTAGTACAACATCCTGGGGACATAGATGTCATCTGCTGCTCCGGATCTCTGTGAATTCAGGACTTTCTTGCGCTCCCTTAGATATGTACTCCTTAGGCCACCAATGAAAATCTTTAAATAGGTGATGTCTGCCATGGGGATCACCTGCTTCACAATTTCACACAATTGCACCAGTGCTGCCTTCCTCTTTGCTTGGTTCTTGAAATGGGGGTGGTTAATCTCCCACAGACAGGGCAGATCCCTTAAGATATCTATGAATACTGACATGAAGTCATTGTCTTTCACTAAGATATCCATGTTCACTGCAAGACACAACACAAGACAAAGCCTAATGTCAGACAAAACTCTCCTAATCTTGTTACAATATAGGCTTCAATGTAGAAGCAGTATAGGCACAAGTTTGTCTCTTACCTTCGTTCTTACGATCGGCGCGTCCAATGCTCCTTCCTCCGCTCACAGATCGTACGTAATACGCACGCGTGTTACACTTTATACACACTGCGCATGCGTGTAACTCCGCCCGCCCCTGATGTTCTTTCTAGTCTATTCCCCGCCCCTTTTCGTTCGGCGCAGTGGGTGAAGAGCACATGGCGGAGTCAGAGCAGGTGCGTGCTAATTATAGCAACGAGGAGGAGGAAAGCCCGGATCTGGACACGTCCCGATCCAGAAGGAGACGTTTTAAGGCCACAAATATGTCCTTTGGGGAGATGTTGGAGATGGTCGACATCATGAAGAAGTCTGACTATGACGGAAAGTATGGGTCTTACCCCAACCCCAATATCAGAAAGGCCAAGATCATGGCGAAAGTGATCAAAAGTCTGCAGAAGAATTTCGGGGTACGACGATTGAAAGATCAGCTCAGAAAGCGGTGGTCGGACCTGAAATTGAGAGAGCCAGAGCAGTACCGAAAGATCCGGAGAGTGCTGCAAAAAAGTAAGTAGTTGTGCTGTGTTCCTATTCTTTCTGTCTTTATTGTGTTCGTGCTGCTCCATATGCTTTTATTAATTGTAACGTTTAAAAGGGCAACTTTAATGTTCATGGGCCCATTATTCGTTCGTATCAAACATTTTTCTTTCGGCCCCTAAAACACCATTGTTTTCCCAGATTTTTTTTGGGCCTACTTGGATGCCAAATAGTTGTTTGTGTAGATGGGTTTGTTACTAGAATGAAATGCAAACTAGATTGTGTGTATAAAGAGGAGACACAGAGCAGCTGTTTTCACATCTGGACACTGGAGCACTAGTGTGGGACACCAGAACAACATTTTTATTAGGGGGGCACACAGGTACTCCAGTGTATACTATAGGGGGGTCTCCAACTGTGAAGCTTGTACTAAACAGGTAAAGTATTGCAGCTTGACAAAGGCCAATAAAAAAAATACATCTTGGAACTTGGCTAAAATTGACAATTGTACCCCACTTCCAAGCAATGTTTCCTATTTCTAGTTCTGCCATCAAATATCTGTGTGCTAATTATACCATTTTTGTTTTACATAGGGAAGAAAAGACTCGGAGGACACCCCTCATCCGAGGACACCAGAGACCCCCCACCTCTGGAAGAAGAGGAACTAACACCAACACAAGCTGAGCAGGGGGAAGAAAAAGATGTGGTGGAGATTGGCACCACAACAGGTGAGTGTCTGCGACCACAGGCTCAGGTAAAAGAGATGGATGGTGGCAGATTTTTGATACCTGTTTTTGTTTTGTTTCTCTCTTTTTAGGTGATCGTGAGGTTGTGGATCCAGAACTTTTCACATCAGAAAGTGCCCAGATCCTGATCGGGGAGATCATGGGGTGTAATGTAGAACTGCAAAACATACAGCAAAAAATCAATGATGTTATTAAAAAAAATAATAACATCATTGATGTTTTGGGGCGAATTTAAAACCCCACAAAATCACTTTTTGGATTGTGGTCCAATCTTTTAAAACTTTTTGCAATGTTTTGAAAAGCCAAATTTGGAGGATGCACACAGTGTGTCAACATGTGCTATCTGCCATCACGGGAGATCAATGGAAGCGTTTTGGGGGTGCAACCCCTTCCTCAATTATAAAGTAGCGTTGAGGAAGGGCTTGCTCCCCCAAAACACGTCCCTTCATCCCCCCTAATGGCAGATAGCACATGTTGACATTCGTAAATTGGTGTGCATCTTCCAAATTTGGCTTTTCCTGGGGTGATTTCCCCCATCTGAACGCTATATCAAACCCAGTTCCTAAATACTGATGTCTGATATAGCCTTCAGGTTTTACCTAATGTGAACTTTGTAAGTTCAATTTTTTTGTCTTTCTTGTTGGTTTTACACAGGCCTGTTTTATCTGAAATGGACATTTGGATTTTTGATAATGCTACTGCAAAAATTGTTATACAACAAACATGTTGGTTTGTTTTAAAAACCTTTGGTAAATGCACATGTGATTGTGCAGGTAGAAAAAAGTTGCTTACTCAAGAATGTGTGGATTATTGTCTCAACACTACAATACAACACTTTTGGGGTGATGTAATTGCTGTTTTCAGCAAAAATGGGGGTTATTTCCTAAGAGCAAATCCTCTTTGCACTACAAGTGCAGTTTCAGTGCAGTTGCAAGTGCACTTGTAGTGAAATGTGTTTTTGCATTTAGGAAATAACAGCCAACAGTGCTTTGTATAAGGTTACACAATCACAACATTTTCTGGACTCAACACATTTCTGTCAGGGTCAGCTAAAACAAACACAAGCAGTATATGTCCACCAAGAATTTCTTTTTTTTTTTTATTATAAAAAGGCTTCACAGATTGTCTGGCATATTGATAGCCCCCCTACCCGCAAAGAACTCCAGGTAGCGTAACCGGACATCACGGGCACTCAGGGAGGGCAAGCCAGGACGGCCACTTTCAAGCGCAGTCAGTGTGGTTTGATGTAGGATTCCGGCCTCAGGTCCAACTGAGCCAGCATAGTTGGCCGAATGTTTCCTTAAAAAGTTATGGAGAACACAGCACGCCAGTATAATATGGTTCAGTTTATACTCCGCCATATGGATGGGTGTCAGAAATAGTCGGAACCGGCTGGCCAGGATTCCAAATGTGTTCTCCACCACTCTTTGGGCTCTGGCCAGCCGGTAATTAAAAACCCTCTGTTCCGGGGTGAGGGTCCTCATTGGGAATGGCCGCATCAGGTGGTCCCCCAGCGCAAACGCTTCATCAGCAACGAACACAAATGGGAGTCCTTCCACATTGTCCTCTGGAGCTGGCAAGTCCAAGCTGCCATTCTGGAGACGCCTGTAGAACTCCGTCTATGACTCCACCATCGGACATCCGGCCATTCTTCCCCACGTCCACATACAAGAAGTCGTAATTAGCCGACACCACCGCCAACATCACTATACTATTAAACCCCTTGTAATTATAATAGTACGACCCCGAGTTGGGTGGTGGGACGATGTGGACGTGTTTCCCATCAATTGCCCCTCCCCAGTTAGGAAAGTCCCACCGCTCGGCAAAGTGGGAGGCCACAGTCTGCCATTCCTGTGGCATGGAAGGAAACTGTTGAGGAAAAGACAATAAACATTACTATTTTTACTCTGAAACATGGCAAGCAGATTAGGCACAAACATTATGGGGCAACCTCCAGATAGCATTTATTAAGGGGAATTTAACAAGGCCAAAGTATAAGGTACACCTATCATATTCCCCCTCCCCCCTCTCATGGGCCATTTCTAACATTATAGGGGGTGTGTGTAAATCTTGGACAGGTAACCCTCTTCACTTCATTGAGAGATGAATGCCTAAATAATGGGTATTACTTTGAACAGTCCCTCCTTAGTTACACTATTGGCAGACCACTGGACAGGTAAGAAGTGTCATAATACAAATATATAAATACACATTGTACACATTTGAGGACATTTGGACATTCTGCTATTACCTATCAAGATAATAATAGGATACAAAAACTTTAAACAGTACCATTGGAAAGTATACAGGCAGGCCCTTGCACTACATGCTTTGGGGAATTCATCCATAAATCTGACCATAAAAGAGGTGGGTATAGTGTGTATGGGTTTGGCAAAGTCAGCAGATAGATGATTGAGGATAGAGAATTGGGATCAGCTGACTTAGCAGTTGGGGGAGGGAGGGTTACTAAAAATTATTTGGGGACACCACAAAAAAAAGCCTATGGCACTCTGCCTGAATTTAAATCAAAATAACATTTCCAAACATTTTAGGGGGTGTTTGGGGTAAAGCACTACTATGGAGCTGATAAAATACATTGTTACGTGACTACATGAGGTGAATATAGGACAGAGACACCATGCTGGGGAGGTTAGTGAAGGGCAAATATGTATGAAGGACCTAAAATAATAATTACATAAAAATCCAGCATGCATGAGAACAAAGGGGACATTCACAGCATATTACAATCATGGTAATTAGGGAATGAGGAAAGAAATACAAGATATTATCAAACATTCAATACAATAAAATGTGATATAAAAGGATAAAAATCTTACCTTCATATACTCCTTCTGCAGGACCTGGATGATGGCAGAACAGGTCTCTGAGATAATGATCCCCAGAGCCTGGGGGGAGATGCCTGTCGAGAACTTCTTCCTGCAGGCTTCTCCCTGTCGCCAAATACCGCAGGGTAGCGACCAACCTCTGCTCCGGAGTGATGGCTTGCCTCATGCAGGTATCCTGCCTGCTGATATAGGGGGTCAGCGAAGCCAACAGACGGTGAAACACGGGGTCCGTCATCCTGAGAAAGTTCCTGAAATCATCAGGATTATTCTCACGGATCTCACGGAGCAAAGGCATATGAGAGAACTGGTCACGCTGAAGCAACCAATTCTTGGTCCATGAACTCCTCCCCACCCTGTTCATGGACTGGAATTGTGTCAAGGTCAACACCAAGCCCCCGCACAGCACGAACTCTACGAGGAGTACGCATACGAAACATGGCTAGAAAACAGTCGGCTGCTCAGAACGAAGTAACAGAACGCACTGAAGAACAGCAAGGCCTGTGAAGAGCGACCTGAAAAACAATAACGAACGAACAAGAATACAATGACTACCTAAAGTCACGCGGAACTTGCTGCACGCACTGAAGAGCAGATACAAACCCACAAGCACAAACTGAACGGCAGAAAACGATCTGAAAGCCACGAGTCTGAAAAAGCGTGAATCGTCTCTCACCAAACTTTTACTAACACGAGATTAGCAAAAGGAGCCCAAAGGGTGCCGCGCTTGGTTCTGAACCGGCCTTTTCTAGTCTCGTCGTACGTGGTGTACGTGACGGCGTGGTTGGCGATCGGAAATTCCGACAACTTTGTGCGACCGTGTGTAGACAAAAAAAGTTTGAGCCAACATCCATCGGAAAAAATCCTAGGATTTTGTTGTCGGAATGTCTGAACAAAGTCCGACCGTGTGTACGCCCTATAAGAGGAGACAAGTCTGTGAATAACTGATAAGTATGACCCTGGAAGCTGAGAGATTCATTTCTTCTAGCAGCTGATAACAGTTGTTCTTTAGTTTTGTAGTAGTGCAATTTAGTTATTATGTCCCTAGGGGGGCCGTTGGTTTTACGTAGTGCTAAAGCTCTGTGCACTCTGTCCATTTCAAGTCTATCAATAGTAATTTCAAGGAGTAATTCTTGAAAAAGTGTGGTTATGGTTGCCTGCAGGTCTAAAATGGATTCAGGTATACCTCTTATCCGTAAATTAGATCGTCTATCTCTGTTTTCTTGTTCCTCCAAACGTGACTGTAATAGGGTATTTTCCTCTTTAAGGGCTGTTAACTCAGAAGTACAATATTGTGTTTGACAGTCAATATCATCTACCCTCAATTCCAGTTCAGCTGTTCTCTGACCAATTTCTTTAATTTCCTTAGTTAGTTTATCTGTGATATGGTCAGAAGTCTGTTTCAATGCTTTCTGTAACGTAACTTCAAATGTAGCAAACATATCAGACTGTGTAACATTTTGAACTGGATTGATTACATTGTCAAGTTTAGTTTTGTCAGCCTGTGTTTTTTGTCTGGAAGGCTGTGGATTCCCAGCCTGTGAAGCGCTGTGCTGTGAGGAAGTAGATGACGCCGCCATCTTAGCCGCCGGTCTGAGAGCCACTTCAGATTTGTAATTGGCTTTAAATCTGCTTTTTGGTCCTTTCAGGACCATAATATATGTTTAGTAAGGCGCTGGGGAGATTTACCTACAATTTTGTAGTATTTTGCAAGCCGCTGGGACCTGTAGTTCTCCGGTCCGAACTCCCGAGGAGCGGAGCTCTAAGGCGGCATTACCGTTCCCTCAGGCTTCCACGCATGCGCCCCGCCACTGGATTCTTACTAGGTAGGGGAGAAGTCACCCCCACCCAGCATTTCCACCCTTAGCCATCTTGAGTAAGGGCAGATAATTCATGTAGCATTTACTTCCTGGAATCCCTTAGCTCAGGCATGCAGGCAGGAGGGTGTGCTTAGCTGAGAAAACCCCTCCTCCTCTCTGTCACATAAAAAAAATGCCCATGTAAACTCATGGAAACTATGACATCATTTTGGCCTAGGCCAGAAATCAGGAAGCAAATGAAATGTAAAAAAAAAGTTTAAACAAGTAAATATAATAAACCTCCCTATCTATTTACTAAGGCTAGCAGCATAAGGATTAAAAGTAGTTAAAGCAGACCTTCAGTTATTTTTTCATCTTTCCATCTAGTAGATCTTCTGCCCTTGTTGTTTTAACTTTGGATAGTAAAACATTTTTTTTCTGCCAGTAAATACCTTATACAGCCCACTTCCTGTTTCTTGTCTGGTCAATAGCCTAGACTTATGACATCATGCACAGTTCTCTCTCTCAATCTTGTGAGAGTTTGTCAGCAGGGGGTGGGTGAGAGTGGAGGAGAGATGAGTCATAGGAGAGCCAAGGAGAGCTGCCGAGCTGGAGGGGACTGGATGAGGGCAGAGATAATAGAAGACTGCAGAGATCCATGTGTATTCATGGAGAGAGGAGAAACAAGCAATGGTGTGAGTGTGTCTGTCTGTATACATATGTGCATGTGTGTGTATGTGTGTGTCTCTGTGTGTCTGTGTAAATCCAGGAAGTGAACAGGCAGCAGCTTCATCTGCCCACAGTTAAAATGGATGCAGCCAGACTCAGTGAAGGGGGATTTCTGCAGAATATTTGGCAAGTACAGAATCACAGTATGGCTCCATGCACACTGAAGCTCATAAACGTCCATTTTTGGGAGTTTGGGCATTTTTTTTAACAGCCCATAAACTCCCCTCTATGTTATCCTATGTGTCCATGCACACATGGACGTTTTTTTGGATGTTTATCAGCAGTTTAGTTTATGGGCTGTTTTCTGAATGCCATAAAATCGCGTTCAGGAGCTGTTTTTCTGACCACAAAAAACTTCAAACGCTCATTAAACCCTGATGAACGTCGATAAATGCTCAAAAGCGTGGCTCACCAGCGTTTTTTAACATTTTTGATCCATTGAAAAAAAAATGTTCAAAGAAAATTGAAAGACTCACTTTAAATCTACTGGCGTTTTTATAACGTTATTTTAACATCCAGTGTGCATGGAGCCTGTATATAAAATAATGTGCAAAGTGGTTGGAGGGAAGCTTCAGAATGGCAAAGATGTTTTTTTTACAAATTATGTGAGCAGACTGCAGTTCCTCTTTAATGTTGATTGAGTGAGTTTAGTTCTGCTTTAATGGATTTTATGTCAGCTTGTCAGTATTCAGTACACATGCACAGCAAACACAGAAGTTGTTATTGCATGTCTCTGTTGATGATGTTCCATATTTACAATGGCAAGCAGGCCCAAATTTGGGAGGGGACGGGGTTTCTATTTTTCCAGCCAGTAATTGAATGTACCGACCTACCAATCTGGTTTTTAAATTTACCTACAGCATTTTTGTCTACTTGGTCATTTTAAACAGCCTGCTTATGTTATTTTAATTCACATTTTAGGAGCTTGTATGAAAATTATTAGGGGAAAAGAGGCAAAACCTCATTCACGACCTTACATGGTGCACATAAAACAGGAGTCCTGGATCTGTGGAGGAATCCTGATTAAACCTCACTGGGTGTTAACTGCAGCACACTGCAACTTGTAAGTACTCACCTTTTCCAATGTCTCAGAGCATTATATTTTATTTCATAGGAGCTTGTTTTGCACCTTTATAACTATTAACTTTTGTAGTCCACCCCAGATAAGACTTTAATTTGGCAGCAGAAGTGTTCATTAACCCCTTGACCTCCAGAAAATTTACCCCCCTTCATAACCGTGCCATTTTTTGCAATACGGCACTGCGTTATTTTAACTGACAATTGTGCGGTCGTGCGACACTGTACCCAAATAAAATGTCTGTCCTTTTTTCCCCACAAATTGAGATTTTTTTTGTGGTATTTGATCACCTCTGTGGCTTTTATTTTTTGTGCTATATACAACAAAAGAGCGACAATTTAAAAAAAAAACAAAACAAAACATTTTTTTACTTTCTGCTATAAAACATATCCAATAAAAAAAAAACGAAAAAATAATTTCTTTATCAATTTAGGCCAATATGTGTTCTGCTACATATTTACGTTTAGATATATGCACTGCCGAAAAATTTGTTTGTTTACGTTTTTGTTTCATTCAGTTTTTTTTCTTTTTCTTTTTCGGGTCATTGGTTATAATCCCGATTCGTAAAATTTGAAAGTTCATAAATTCGAAAATCCGAAAAATTCGAAAATCCGAAAATTCGAAAATCCGAAAATTCGAAAATCCGAAAACTCTAAATCAGTGATCATCAACCCTGTCCTCAGGGCTAGGGATGAGCTTCGTGTTCGAGTCAAACCCATGTTCGACTTGAACATCGTCTCTTCGCATGTTCGCGGAATTGCGAACGATATGGGCCGTTGGCGCCAAATTCGTGTGGCGCGTCACGGCCCATAGTTCACTACGGCATCGCAGTGCATTGCTGGCTGATAATTGGCCACGCATTCACTATGACCCGCATGCTTGGCCAATCACAGCGCCGTCGGTAGAGAGAGCTGTAATTGGCCAAAGCCAGGGTGGTTTAGAACACGCCCCACACTATATAAGGCTGCCTGCCTGTGTAGTGTGTTCCGGCGTGCTTAGATAGACAGAGAGACAGTGTCATTTCATTTGAGTTAGCTAGATTAGGCAGGACAGTCAGTGAGTTAGCTGCACTTACAGTGTATTGTGTATATATATGCATCCCAGGTGTTGTATATATATACACTGTATTCAGTTTAGCTAGATCCGTTCCTGTTATCTTCCTACTGACAGGCAGGCTTGTCTTGTTACAGTATTTACAGCTACCTGAAGAAAATTGCTGGTGTTCTTTTGATCCTAATTAGTACCACAGTCAGGCAGCTAGACTATTTACAGTTAGTGTAGTGCGTCCTCCTCACAGTGTTCAGTTAAAGTTACAAGTTAGTTTAGTGTGACCTCTGCACAGTGTTCAGCTAAAACTATAAGTTAGTGTAGTGTGTCCTCCACACAGTGTTCAGCTAAAGCTACAAGTTAGTTTAGTGTGACCTCTGCACAGTGTTCAGCTAAAGCTACAAGTTAGGGTAGTGCATCCTCCTCACAGTCTTCAGCTAAAGCTACAAGTTAGTTTAGTGTGACCTCTGCACAGTGTTCAGCTAAAGCTACAAGTTAGGGTAGTGCGTCCTCCTCACAGTGTTCAGCTAAAGCTACAAGTTGGTGTAGTGTGTCCTCCTCACAGTGTTCAGCTAAAACTACAAGTTAGTGTAGTGCGACCTCTGCACAGTGTTCAGCTAAAGCTACAAGTTAGTGTAGTGCGTCCTCTGAACAGTGTTCAGCTAAAACTACAAGATAGTTTTTTGCGAGCTCTGCACAGTGTTCAGCTTAAGCTACCTGTAGAAGGTTGGTGGTGTTTTCCTGATCCTATCACTACCGCAGGCAGCTAAATAAGCTACAAGTTATTTTTTTGCGAGCTCTGCACAGTGTTCACCTAAAGCTATCTGTTGAAGGTTGGTGGTGTTTTCCTGATCCTATCACTACCGCAGGCAGCTAAATAAGCTACAAGTTAGTTTTTTGCAAGCTCTGCACAGTGTACACCTAAAGCTACCTGTCAAAGGTTGGTGGTGTTTTCCTGATCCTATCACTACCACAGGCAGCTAAATAAGCTACAAGTTAGTTTTTTTGCGAGCTCTGCACAGTGTTCAGCTAAAACTACAAGTTAGTGTAGTGCGAGCTCTGCACAGTGTTCAGTGTTCTACCTGTAGAAGGTTGGTGGTGTTTTCCTGATCTTATCACTACCGCAGGCAGCTAAATAAGCTACAAGTTAGTTTTTTGCGAGCTCTGCACACTGTTCACCTAAAGCAACCTGTAGAAGGTTGGTGGTGTTTTCTTGATCCTATCACTACCGCAGGCAGCTAAATAAGTTACAAGTTATTTTTTTGCAAGCTCTGCACAGTGTTCACCTAAAGCTATCTGTAGAAGGTTGGTGGTGTTTTCCTGATCCTATCACTACCGCAGGCAGCTAAATAAACTACAAGTTCACTTTTTGCGAGCTCTGCACAGTGTTCAGCTAAAGCTACCTGTAGAAGGTTGGTCGTGTTTTCCTGATCCTATCACTACCGCAGGCAGCTAAATAAGCTACAAGTTAGTTTTTTTGCGAGCTCTGCACAGTGTTCAGCTAAAGCTACCTGTAGAAGGTTGGTGGTGTTCTCATACTACAGGCAGGCAGTATCCCAGCTTAGTGCAGCTACAGGCCATTAGTATGTCTGGAAGGCCAACAAGGAGAGGCAGACAGTCACAAGCCAATAAAAGAGGGCAAGCAGGCTCTGTGTCTAGAGGCAACAGTGCTGGTCGTGGAGACGGTGCATCCTCATCAGCACGTGGCCGTGGGACACGCGTGGCCTTTTTTTCGGCAGCTGGCCGTGTTGAGCCACAACATGCGGAAGACTTAGTCGAGTGGATGACCAAGCCATCCTCATCCTCCTCATCCTCTCTCACCCATGATCAGGGTACTTTGTCTGGCAAAGCAGCTGCCAACGCAGCCTCTTCCCTGGGCTCAATGGCATCAGTGACTCCTTCCCTAGCCCCACCATGTCCTCCTTCAAGAGTCCCTCGAATTTTTTGACCACAGTGTTGGGTACATGCTCCAGGAGGATGCCCAGTGTTTAGAAGGCTCGGATGATGATACTGAGCTAGATGAAGGCAGTAACGTGAGCATGGACAGAGGGGGTGCCCAAGAAGGACAGCAATCTGGCAGTCATGCTCCCCCTGCTGCAGCATACTGCCAGGTTTGCTCCAGTGATGAGGAGGGAGGGGATGATGAGGTCACTGACTCAATGTGGGTGCCTGATAGGAGAGAGGAGGAGGAGGAGGCACATCACCAATGAGGCAGGATGCCCTCCAGGGGCCAGCCTAAGGGCAGCACACTGACTGCATCACACCCCAAAAGTTCTTTGGTGTGGGCCTTTTTTGAGACGAGTGCATCAGATCGCACCACTGCTATTTGCAAAATATGTCTCAAGCGTATCTCGCGTGGCCAAAACATCTCCCGCTTGGGCACCACATGCTTGACCAGACATATGTTGACCTGCCATGCAGTTCGTTGGCAAGCGTATCTTAAAGACCCACACCAAAGAATAAGTAGGACCTCTCCTTGCTCCTCATCAGCTGAGATCTCCAACCCCACTATACCTTCAGCCCTCTCTGAGACCTGCACTGAGAGGAATGAAGGTATAGAATTAGGTGTGTCACAGCCAAGTACTTGTGGGCAATCTGCTTTCGGTACACTGACGTCAGATTGTACCAGGCAAATTTCCCTGCCCCTGCTGCTGCACCACCGAAAGAAGTTCGCTCCCAGCCATCCACATGCCCAGCGGTTGAATGCTAGCTTGGCAAAATTTCTAGCACTTCAACTGCTGCCTTTTCAGTTGGTAGACTCTGTCCCCTTCCACGAGTTTGTGGAATGTGTGGTTCCTCAGTCGCAGGTACCCAAATGCCACTTTTTCTCACGGAAGGTGATTCCGGCTCTCTACCGGCATGTGGAAGGCAATGTCCATGCCTCGCTGGACAGGGCGGTCAGCGGTAAGGTGCATATTACCGCTGACGCATGGTCCAGCAGGCATGGACAGGGACGTTACCTAAGTTTCACCGCACATTGGGTGACTCTGCTGGCAGCTGGGAAGGATGCAGGACAAGGTGCAGTAGTGTTGGAGGTTGTTCCACCACCATTCCTCCAAAATGCCACTACTAATAATTGTGACACACCTCTCTCCTATCCACCCCCTCCTCTTCTTCTTCCTTCATGGCCTCTTCCTGTGCTTTGTCCTCAGAACCAGCGGTGCTCTGTAGCCATTCAAGGGGCTACGCAAGTACGCAGGCTAAAAGATGCCATGCAGGGCTTGAGCTGGTGTGCTTGGGGGACAGGAGCCACACTGGGGCAGAGGTTCTGTCAGCTCTGCCGGGGCAGGTTCAGAGGTGGTTGACGCCACGCCAACTTAAGGCAGGAATGGTTGTTTGCGACAATGGCACCAACCTCCTCTCTGCCCTCCGACAGGGACAAATGACCCATGTGCCCTGTTTGGCTCACATCCTTAACTTGGTGGTGCAGCAGTTCTTGGCCAGGTACCCGGGCTTACAGGATGTCCTGAGGCAGGCCAGCAAAGTCTGTGTGCATTTCCACCGGTCATATAATGCCATATAATGCCAGTGCTCGGCTGGCAGACCTCCAAAAGGAGTTAAACCTGCCCAAGAACCGCCTAATCTGTGACATGCCCACCAGGTTGAACTCAACATTGTCCATGCTGCAGAGGACCATCAATGAGTACCTGTGCGACTATGGCACCAGGACAGGGTCAGGGGAGCTTGTTTTTTTTCCCCACGCCAGTGGGCCATGATCAGGGATGCATGCACTGTCCTGTCACCATTTGAGGAGGCCATGAGGATGGTGAGCAGTGACAGTGCATGCATCAGTGACACTGTCCCCCTTGTCCACCTGTTGGAGCACAGGATGCGTGGAATAATGGACAGGGCACTTGAGGCAGAACAGAGGCAGGAAGAGGAGGACTTCCTTAGCTCTCAAGGCCCCCTTTATCCAGACAGTGTTCCTTCGTGCCCGCCGATCACACAGGAAGAGGACGAAGAGGAGGAGGGGAGGATTGTGTCAGTATGGAGATGGAGCCTGGCACTCAGCATCAGCAGCAGTCTTTAAGGGATCAGTCCCAAGAAACACATGGACTTGTACGTGGCTGGGAGGAAGTGGCTGCGGACCATGTCGTCCTTAGTGACCCAGAGAACTCCAGAACGGAATGCCTCAGCAAACCTACGCTGCATGGCCTCCCTGATCCTGCAAAGCCTGCGGAAGGATCCTCGTATTCGTGGTATCAAGGAGAAGGACCAATACTAGCTGGCAACCCTCCTTGATCCACGTTACAAGGCTAAGGTTGTGGACCTTATCTTGCCGTCGCAGAGGGAGCAGAGGATGAAACATCTTCGGGAGGCCTTGCAGAAAGGTCTGTGCAACGCGTTACCAGAGACTGGGAGGTTACAAACTCCTGTTTCTGGAAAACTTGTTGCTGAGGCTTTGGTCAGTCAAAGAAGGAGCTGTGGAGAAGTTGGCCATCTGACTGATGCGTTCAGACAATTTTTTAGTCCGCAGCCCCAAGGTATGATCGGTTCCAGCAACTATTGCCAGCGTCTGTTTTACATGGTGCAGGAATACCTAGGGGCAAGATCTGACTTGGACACCTTTCCCACTGAAAATCCTCTGGGTTACTGGGTCTTGAGGATGGATCACTGGCCAGAGCTTGCACAGTATGCATTTGAGCTACTGGCCTGTCCTGCATCCAGCGTTCTTTCGGAATGCACATTCACTGCTGCTGGAGGCTTTGTAACCGATCACAGGGTGCGTCTGTCTACCGACTTGGTCGATCGACTGACCTTCATAAAAATGAATCAGTCTTGAATCACCACCAGCTACCACGCACCTGATGCTGATGTAACCGAATAATTTTTTTTGAAATCTCAGATCCCTTCAAAGACTGCCTATGCTGATGCTGAGTGACTATCCTGAGTAATTATCCTCTTCCTCCTCAATTATCACGCTGATATTTTGTAAGAATATTTTTGGTTCTGGGTGCCGCCACCAGTGCCTAAGGCCCAATTTTTCAGCCCCTGTTTAACAGGGACATGTAATTTCAATTTTTGATGCAATACTAAAAATATGCACTGTCACTGTACTAATGACACTGGCTGGGAACATCAAGGGTGATCAAACGGTTAACTGTGTGCCTAGCTAGTGTGTTTGTGTACTGTGGGAGGTGCTTTTACTAGGGGAAGGCATGGATCCATGTCTCTGCTTTTCAGGAACACAGGATCAATGCCTTCCTTACTAAAAGAACGGCAATCTGCCTTGTTAACATAGTGTGGCAGTAGGACCCTGTGCTACGTGGAAGATTAACAGTCTCTACTGTAAAGCAGGCAGTTTCCGCAGTAAAATTTACACACTGGTAGTAAATTCACCTGTACCCAAACCGACTCTCTCTCCAGTGTCCAGAATTAACTCCTTCACCGCCACCAGCTGAAAATGCTTCTGCACTGGCAACAGTATCTATGGTAGCACAGACATTCTCCCTGGTAGCAAAGACAAGGACGGTGACTCTCTCCCTAGGCAGACCTCACTGGTGCTCTCAGTCCCACGCCATACATTAACTCTTCTGCTGCCGTCACTTGGCAGTGTCCATTGTGACACAGCAGTTCTCCAGCACACGGATTGCCTCTTCACAATCCACACAGCACTGACAACAACACTGACAGTCTCTCCCATTTTCTTCCATTACCAATAGCAACTGTTGCTGTATCCATAGGAAAAATCCAGGACCAAGCTCCCACATGTAGCGGTTACTCCCGTTGGAGCCGCTGGAAATTTGCCCAAGTTTTTCCCCAGTAGATTTCCCTGCAGTCAGGCACACGATCTCAGACACATTTTTCCTCAATAACCAGTCTAGGGATGTTCTTATTTTTGGAGAACTTGGATAGAGTAGAGGAAAATGAGTGGGATAATTCAAAAACAAACTATGTACAGGTTGAGGACAGTGAACTCCTTTCTGTACAGCTGAAGCAGGAGTCCTTGCATAAAGCAAACTTTGGACTTGGCTTGTAGTGGAAGCAGTTAAAAGCAGCACACAAACGTCTTACTTTAGAATAATAAGGGCATAGTCCCTTCACAAGGAATTAGATAACCTAAGCTCTTCAGGACACCAACCAATGTCCCCTTTAGCAGACACATAGCTGATTTTCTAGCACAAAAGAGGTGGAAGCATCCCAAACATCTCTAAGATCTCTCAGCAGTCTGTTTTTACAAAATGTCCAGGGAAGGTTGGTTACATCCTTCCAACTTCCAAGCTACATTTTTCTCCAGTGATACCAGACTAGATCTTCAGCAGATAGCCCTTCAGTTAGCTCTCTGTAGCTTCAGCATCCAGGCCCCCAGGTTGCCTACCTGAGGCCTCATGAACAGCAAGCACATAGCAGCACTGGCAGCAGCCCTCCAGGCTAGACTGATCCTCAGCAAGAAAAGACCCCAAGCTCAGTGTGCTCACAGAATATATACGGTTTTCCAGCAGCTGTCAGGGCACTGCTCCCTGGGATTGGCCAGTGCTGTATAAATATTCCTTCTGCTATTTGCATTGTTTCTCACCTATCTTTCAGAGAATTCTCCAACCCAGTATTTCTCAACCTTTATTCCATCAAGGCACCCTTTAAAATTATGGACAGTCTCAAGGCACCCCATTCCAAAATGTAAAAAACTATTCTAATAACTTTACATAATGCAGCAACATCCACACAAGTAGGGCACCCATTGTTAGAGGTGATTTTTTTCTTCCAAAGCAAATACATTTTTGCACATTGGTACTGACTGGTATTCCAATGTTTCTCTTCTCCCTCAATTTCTCTCCATCATTCAGCTAATGTGACCATGGTGCTGAGGGAGAGAGGCACAGGAGGGCCAAACAAGAATGCTGTGGAGGCAACAGACATCCTCCTTATAAACTGATGACACCATTGGTTGTTAGGATGCCAGTGTCTAGAAAGTCGTAATGGTGCAAAATGAAAACTCATGGCTTTGTGTAACTAAGAGGCAGGTTTTATCCACCTGCTGGCTTGTATACAATTTTTGATCATTTTGTAGGCATTTTGCTAAGGCAGCCCTGAAGAAGCCTCAAGGCACTCTGGTTGAAATAGGCTGCTCCAACCTTCTGGATAATAGAGGAACCAATTAAACCCAGCAGCAGCTGAAACACTGAGCAGACTTAACTAATCACACACACAGCTGCAATGAATACAGTGAGCCAGCTAATTTTACCTGACCCAGCAATTGCAGCCACACAGATTACAGTGTGACTAGCTAAATTTACCTATCAAAAACACACACATTGTCCCTCATCAATACCTCGGAAAGGTACTTAAAATTGTCAAGAAAATTCAAAAAGGAAAATTTTATAATTTGTGGAGACTTTAATGCCCCGATGGACCCATCCATGGATACCTCTAAGGGAATTCACTCCACAAGAAAGGGTTTGAAAAATATCCTTTCTCAGGAAGACCTTCATGACCCATGGAGATGCCTTCATTCAACAGAAAAGGACTATACCTTTTACTCTAATGTGCACTAGTCTTATACGAGGATCAATTGTTTTTTTTTCATCACTGATAGATTTCTCCTGCAAAAAATTAAGAATGCCCAGATACACAACATAACGTGGTCCGACCATGCTCCAATTTCGATGAGCATTAATCTAGGACAACAATCTCCTAACTCCGCACTCTGGAGAAATAATACATATATCCTATCGCAAGAGAAAACTATCAGTGATGAAAGAAAGAAATGTTTAATATTAACGATAATGATTATGTTTCATCTCCCAGCTTATGGTGCACTCACAAGGCATATGCCAGAGGGTTACTAATTCAAGTGGCCTCTAGAGAAGAAAAAAAGAAGAATGCAGGCATTAAACAACCTACTAGCTACTATTTCTAAATATGAAAAAAATCACAAAGCTTTCCCTAAACATGCTACCCTTCTACAAATACTTAATGAAGCAAGGAATGAGCTCTGAGCGATACTAATCTCCAACCACAAGAAATACTTAAAAAACTTAAGTTAAATCAATCTTCACAAGGAACAAAGTGGGTAAATATCTAGCTCTCCAACTACGCCATAAACAGAACAAACAAACAATTCAAAAATTAGTCTGCCATAACTCAGGGAAAACCATATACAACCCACAGATTAAAGCTGACACATTTGCAGAATTCTATGAGAGCTTATATAACATACAAAATGATAATAGTGTTCACCAACCTCAACCATTGGACATAGCTCAGTTTTTGGAGAAAGTTAACCCAACTATAGATCATTCTACCCTTGAAAAACTAAAGGAACCAATATCTTTAGATAAAATCAATAATGTTTTTCAATTTCTTCCAACAAATAAAGCCCCAGGAGCGGCTTATCTAGCGGCTTATCTAGTGAATACTTTAAAGCATTTAGTAAAATCTTATCACCTTACCTAGACAAATTATTTAACTACGCTGTGAATAATCAAGCATTCCCCAAAGAGGTGCTTGAAGCCATTATCATTACCATTCCCAAGCAAGGAAAAGTTCCTATGTCACCTTCCAATTATAGACCCATTTCATTATTAAACACGGACCTAAAAATCTACTCTAAAGTCCTAGCCAACCACTTACTAGAAATAACACCCTACCTCATTGCATCAAATCAAGTGGGGTTTGTTAAAGGTCATCAAAGCCCTGATAGCACTATAAGAATGATTGACTTAATCAATTATATAGAACACAACCAAATTCCTTCTCTGCTACTTGGTTTAGATGCGGAGAAGGCATTTGACAGGGTTCATTGGGGTTAAAGTGCAGAAACTCTCAAGAAGTTTGGATTTTCTGGCTTCATTCATGAAGTCATAATGTCCCTTTACACAGTACCATCGGCTAGGGTATTCACAACAGGAAACATTTCCAGGAGTTTTACATTATCTAATGGAACCAGACAAGGTTGTCCTTTATCACCTAACATTTTTTCATTAGTAATCTAACCCCCTGCGGAGATTATCAGAACTAATCCCAAAATTATTGGTATTAAAATTGGACAAAAAGAATATAAATTAGGTCTATTCGCAGACGACATCATATTAACACTAACTTCCCCTGATACCTCACTGAGTGAAGTTACGAATACTTTAGAGGCATTTGGAGTAGTATCCTATTATAAAATAAACCCCAGCAAACGCTACGCTTTGCCAATGAATATTCCACCAGATCAAGTTGACGATTTGCGACAAAAATATATGTACAGCTGGGATAATCCATCTATCTCATATTTGGGGATCCAACACACTTACCCCACAACTAAGCTGTATGAGGTAAATTACCTTATTTTATTAGAACAAATCACTCAAGACCTCCAATCCATCCAAAAAAAATTTTTTATCCTGGATCGGTAGAATAGCAGTATTTAGGATGCAAACACTACCTGAAATTTTATATTACTTCCGGTCCCTTCCAATCCCAATACCTGCAACAAATTTTGATAAAGTCAACTCGAAACTAAACAACTTGATCTGGAAAGGAAAAAAACCCAGGGTTGCATTTTCGATTATGACCTCAGTGAGATCGAAAGGAGGTATGAATCTCCCTGATGTTCGTCTCTACTATTGTGCATCATTACTAGATCAGATGAAACGCTGGTTTGTATATTCTAATCATATACTATGGTTGAATATTGAATGTGAAATAGTTAAAGTTAATAATCTTTTCCTTAGCCTTCGCTTATTACCTAATCCCAAAAGTGAATATACCTAACTACCTAACACTTAAATCTACCTTAACAGCCTGGACGTTTATTTTAACCAAACTACAACCTATAGGCGATCCAGCCAGCCCATGTTCCATTACCAATAAGAACTATTAAATATTGCAAAGCGTGGCTTAATGTAACGCCCTGGACTAATCAAGGCATCAATTTTTTTTCTTAACCTGCCAAATGCTCAAAAGAACCGATTCTCGAATAAGCTTAATTCCAAACGTCACCTCAAGAATTTTAATCCCAAAATGAATATGAAGATTCCTAGGGTTATCTAGGATTTCTTCACCTCTAGCAAAGTCAAAAATAAAAGAGGAATATCACTGTTTTATAAATTCATCTCCTCTTTACCCCCAAAACCCAAAACATCTAATATGATTAAATGGGAGAACGATCTTTCTCAATCTTTCTCATGGGAAATATGCCATAAAGCCATAAGGATTAATAGCTCAGCAATATCACTCTACCAATCGACACTGTAACCCAGTGTAATAATAACTTTCCATTTGGATAGGAAAAATCTGCAATATCTTACCTCGGAATTAAAATTCCATCCAATTTACGTGACTCATACACCAAACATTTTTTACCAACAATCCTGTCCATCCAAAGCGACCTCCAGAAGTGGCATCTGGGCTCCTTCTCTTGGTTGGGCAGGATTGCCATACTAAAAATGAATGTCTTACCCAGAATCCTGTACCTCTTCCAAGCAATACCCATTAAATTACCGATCTCCTTCTTCTCGTCCTATAAACGTATATGCAGTACCTTTGTCTGGGCCTCCAAACACCCACGACTTAGCTGGGAGAGGTTGGCTCTACCCAAACAGCTAGGAGGCCTTGGCCTTCTAGACCTCCAAAAATATCAATGGGCCTGCCATCTGACCAGGCTGGTTGACTGGCACATGCACTGCCTCTCCAAAGACTGGATCACTGTGGAAGACTCTTTCACGAACCTCCCAATATCTTACTCGCCCTGGATTAACCACAAATCTGTACCTAAAGATTACACATCCCACCCGCTCATTGGGGCCACGCTCTCACTTTTCAAACTTATGTGTAAATCGCTCACTATTACTACCTCTCCTGGCCCTATGACCCCATAGGAAAACAACCCCAAATTTCCTCCGGGCCTATCAATGAAAGACCCAAACCTCAATGCACATACCACAAATGCCAGGGCTCATAGTCTTTTCCACAATGCGTCATTCCTTTCCTACCCCACACTCTCCGCAACATTATCTGATATCAATATCCCCTTCTACAAATACCTACAACTGAGACATATTTTCAACATGCCCAAGCACACTTCCCTATGGCATAGGGACCTCACGCCCTTTGAACTCCTCTGCTTTTGGAACTCCTCTGGTTTGGATTGGATCCGTCGGGTAGACAGAATAGCTGACATGGAAAAACTCATATGCCAAGCCCACGACAACCCAACCAAATTTACTACCACATGGGT
Organism: Lithobates clamitans; assembly: GCA_037952925.1. Taxonomy (NCBI): domain Eukaryota; kingdom Metazoa; phylum Chordata; class Amphibia; order Anura; family Ranidae; genus Lithobates; species Lithobates clamitans. Next base: position 918,775 of record JBBGZY010000731.1, read on the forward strand.
TTGCTGGGTACATTACAGACAAACCCAGGCACAGACCGCACAGTCTACCATTCTAACATCCCCACCTTGTAAGCGCTGAGCTGTTTTCTGTTCCAAGACCTCACGCTCCACTCACCCAACGCCCCCACCCACCAATCCATAGTCCCCACTCCCATTACATTCTCACCCCAAGTGCTCTCCCTATCACTACTTTGGCCCTCAAGGGCTCTCTAAGGGCACTCCCCAATACACTTCTAATTGCCTTAGTGGATAGATACAGGTACCCCTCTGATGGGTCACTGGAAACCCCACTCCCCTCCCCCCAACACCTACACCTCCTATTGGGATCCAGTGGTGCACCGTGCCACACCGTCCACCTTTGATATCCTTGACTACTTTTCTCACACCCCGGGCCATTCACAGCGAGGTCCCTTCAGGGGTGAATGGTACCGGGGTCAGTCTTCATGTAATCTCCATATACACCCCGATTTTCACTCAAATCGTCTCTCATCTCACTGAATGACATTAACAATATCAATTGCGAAGTACAACGTTTTCAATTAGTTTTGACAACTCTAATTAGAAAACCCCTGATATCTCCAAACAATCGACCACGTATAATTGCCACCGTTCATGTCTCACTCTACACACTTTCCCACCTCTCTCGTTGGGACTTGTATTCTGTTTACATTATGTTTGCTCATTGCGATGGTATGTACTTGCCTACTCAACTCTTGTGTTTTGAATTTTGAGCTGTATAACCGCATGTTGCATGTTAACCTACAAAAATTCAATAAAATTTTTCTGAAAAAAAAAATAATTAATAGCTCAGTATCTTCATGCATGGAACACTGGGAAACTCCCAAAAAATATTAAATCGTTGGTATTATACAGACTTATACAGGATATTCCCATCTTCATCTTCCCTATGTTGGAGATGTAACACCCAGATACTGTAGGTAATTTATTACATACACTTTGGGGATGTAAGGCTTTGTCCAGCTTTTGGAAGACAATTTCCTCCTTTATTGCATCTCTTACAGGTAATCTAACAGCACTCACACCAGCAATGGCCTTACTAGGGTTAAACTTAGATTTATACCCGCTCAATTATAGGACTATAGTAGCCAATATATTATTAGCCTCGGGACTCACCATAACTAAATTATGGAAATCCACTTTAGCTCCTAATCTATCTGATGTCATTTAAAGACTCAATTCCATAGCTCATTTTGAATTAATGTTAACTCACAAAAATGGCTCCATAGCTAAATTTACAATAGTTTGGCATGCATGGACATTACATCCTAGAACTTCAAATTTTTTGATAGATAACAAGAACTACTAAACTTGTGTTTCCAGTATAACTCAAGACAAAGCTATAAAACGCATACAGTAACTTCCTCTCTCTTTATTTCCTTTCCTCCTTTGTTATTGTTTAGCAACCTATCCTTGTTTACAGAGTGTTCTCCTTTGGGGTAAACAAGGGTTTCTTTATTAAAGAATAATACAATGTTGGTTTTACTTAGTCTAGAGCAAATCAAAAAAGATACTGGTAATGTATTTTGTTCGCTTACAGAAGTCTTACATCTGTTTTATGGTGACATTATCGAACCAAAATATTAATCTACTATTTTTGTTAAATATCTGAAAAATCCAATAAAAATCTTTGAATTGGGAATATAAAAAAAAACCACACATTGCAACTGAACACAGTGAGCCAGAACTAAATCTAACTAATCCTAGCACCTATCTTGGAGGGTGCTACAAACATTTCTCTTTAACTACATATTTGCAAGTAATTGGCTCATTTTTCTTAAAGACATTTCAGCACTTAGCCAAGAGACTTCTTCAGTTCTACAGAGTATTAGGACTGGTGTACACTGGCTTTGAATGTAAAAAAAAAATGTACTAAGAGCAAGCCTGTGATTGTAGTCATTTTCTGAAAATAGTTTTCAGGCTGTAATGCTGATCCAGTGGCTTCAGTAATTTTATAGTCACTGACCTGGAACAAAAATGCAAATTGGAAGTTGTCACATCACTCTTAAGCTGAGTATACACCCAAGAGTCTTCAGGCAAGGAGGAGGGGTTTTCTCAGCTAAGCATACCCTCCTGCCTGCATGCCTGAGCTAAGGGCAGATGCATTTCAGGAAGTAAATGCTACATGAATCATCTGCATCATCTTCTGAAAAATGATAGAAATAGCAATTTTGGTTTGTGGTGCTCAGATGCAGTGTAATTCAGCTTTAACCACTTGCCGACAAGCTCACGCCGATATACATCGGCAAAGTGCCACGTTCCCCTGAATCACCGTATATGAATGGCAGCTCCTTTAAGAGCCATAGCAGGCATCCACCAGTCATGCACATCAGGGGACCCGATACGCGTGGCTGGTGGGTGCGATTGCCGCCTGCCACCCACAATCGCGGGCACTAGAGCTAGAATAGGGTGTGTGTAAACACACAAAGCCCAGTTTCCGACAGGGGAGGAGAGACCGATTGTCTGTTCCTACTAATTAGGAACAACGATTTGGCTCCTCCTCTAGTCAGTCCTATCCCCTCACAGTTAGAAACACACCTAGGGAACATACTTAGCCCCTCGATCACCCCATAGTATTAACCCCTTCCCCGCCATTGACATTTACACAGTAATCAGTGCATTTTTATAGCACCGATCACTGTTTAAATGTCAATGGTCCCAAAGAGATGTCAAAAGTATCGGATCTGTCCGCCGCAATGTCGCAATGTCGCTAAAAATCACAGATCAATGCCATTATTAGTAAAAAAAATAAAAATTCCATAAAAATGCTATAAATCTATCCCCTATTTTGTATACACAATTAACATTTGCACAAACCAATCAATATATGCTTATTGCAAATAAATATGTAGAAGAATACATATTGGCCTAAACTGATGAGGAACTTAGTTTTTTAAAAACATTTTTGGGGATGTTTATTATAGCAAAAAGTAAAAAATATTGTTTTTATGTCAAAATTGTCACTATTTTTTTGTCTATAGCACCAAAAATAAAAACCGCAGATGTGATCAAATACCACTAAAAGAAAGCTCTATTTGTGGGAAAAAAAGGACGTCAATTTTGTTTGGGTACATGATCGCACGCCCGCGCAAATTGTCAGTTAAAGTGATGGAGTGCCGTATCGCAAAAAAAAAATGGCCTGGTCATTAAGCAGGAAAATCTTCCAATGCGGAAGTGGTTAATATAATTTTATACTTGTATTTGTTTTTTTAAAAACACATTTTTCGTCCTTTGTTAAATAATTGAAAACCTTTTATAAATGTTTTTTTCCACACAGTAATCATACAGCAAACATTACACTTGGTGCCCATTCAATTTCTGCTGAAGAAAAAGAAAAGCAATTTCTAAAAACGGACAGAGTGATTACACATGAGCTTTATAAGGATGGATCATTTAACTATGATGTTGCTCTTCTGCAGGTAAAAGTAATTTATCATTATTCTGGTGATTAAATGGTCAATACAATATTATCAGCAGCAGTAATGACAGAATTTGGCACCAACAAGAGCTTTTTAATTTTTAGAAAATAAAAAGGCCATAGAAAATGGGAGCACTGCCCTAAAGATGTGTACTAAGGGTTCTTTCACATGGAGATCTGCCCGACGGACTTCGCTTTGCTCGGGGGGGGATCAATCCGCTGATCCCCACTGAGCCAGAGGATGACAGGTCCATCTCCGCTCACTGTGCAGAGCCCCGCTCTCCTCTATAGGGAGATTGGATGAAAACGGATCCACCTGCCTGTTTTCTTCCGATCCCATCCAATCCTCCAGACAGATGGAAAATAGGGTAACTATCTGTCTGGATTTCACAGACAGGATCGGATAGCAGCGGGTGTCAGCGAACATGTCACCGTTGACATCTGCTGCTAGGAGCGAATGGAGCATTCGATGAAAAACTGACAGGCTGACCTGATCGGAAAGCCCATGTGAAAGTGGCCTCTAGCAACAACAAAAAACAAAAAAAAAACCAGATTGGTGGGTGGCAGCAATTTTAATAATGGTTAAAGCGGAACTTCACCCAAAAGGGGAGTTCCACTCTTCTTCCTCCTACCCCCTTCCCATAGGCGTGCGCACAGGGTGTGCCAGGTAGGCCTGTGCATTTTGTTCCCTTCTGAATCGAAATTCGGATGAATTTTTCATTATTCGGAAATTCGGATGCATCCGAATTTCTGAATTACAAAAGTAAAGAATTTAAACGAATCCGAAAAAAAACGAATTCGAAAACATATTCGAATCAAATGCGAAAACATATTCAAATCGAATTCGAAGACAAATTCGAATCGAATTCGAAAAAAATAGAAAACGCTTTTCTAAAAAAAACAATAAGATAGAATATAAATAATACAGCAATAGAATATATATATATATATATATATATATTTTTTTTTTTATTATTCTCTTCTATTGTTTTTTTATGCTTTTCTTTTCTATTATTTTATACTCTATAATAGTCTTTTCAATTCAAATTCATTCTATATGAAATTCGAATTTCGGAATATGGCTTCTGAAGTTTAAATTTTGTATAGATTTTGAATTTGAATAGAAAAGATTAGAACAGAAAATAATAGAAAAGAATGAACTAGAAAAACAATAGAACAGAATAGAAGAAAATATAATATATATATTATATTTTCTTCTATTCTGTTCTATTGTTTTTCTAGTCTATTCTTTTCTATTATTTTCTATTCTATTCTAATCTTTTATATTCAAATTTGATTTCGGTCTATATGAAATTCAAATTTTGGAAGATGTTTTATATATAATTTTTTTCTATTCTGTTTCATTGTTTTTCTATGCTATTGTTTTCTATTCTATTCTAAACTTTTCTATTTGAATTTGAAGTCATTCTATACGAAATTCGAATTTCGGAAGATGGCTTCTGAAAGTGGAATTTCGTATAGAATGAATTTGATTTGAATAGAAAAGATTAGAATAGAAAATAATAGACTAGACAAACAATAGAACAGACTAAAATAAATTATATATTTTATTCTATTCTGTTCTATTGTTTTTCTTGTCTTTTCTCTTCTACTCTATTCTAATCTTTTCTATTCAAATTCGAATTCATTTTATAAGAAATTCAAATTTCGGAAGATGGTTTTATATATATTAGAATTAGATACAGACAGAACAGAACAGAAAATAAGATAATTAGAACAGAAAATAATATAAAAGAATAGCATAGAAAAACAATAGAACAGAATAGAAAAAAATATAAAATATTCTATTCTAATCTTTTCTATTCAAATTCATTCTGTACCAAATTCCAATTTCGGAAGATGGTTTTATATATATATATATATACATACATACATACATACATATGTATGCTACCCCAAAGAACCCTCCCAATGTTGAGGGCATGTGGCCTAGTACAGTTCAGGAGGGGGGGGCGCACTCTCGTCGCCCCCTCTTTTCCTGCGGCCTGCAAGGTTGCGTGCTCGGATAAGGGTCTGGTATGGATTTTTGGGGGGACCCCACGCCGTTTTTTTTTTTTTTAATTTTGGTTCGGGCTTTCCCTGTGTTGAATTCCCATGCCGTTTTTATCAATGAACTTCTATGTGTATTGTCGGCAATGCATTAATAGCCGCGTGTAGTTTTAAATGGAATTTTTCCTTTGAAATGTCATTTTGCTGTCAGACTGTTCTAAACACGGGAAACATGCGCCCCTTTACAGGCATACTATAGACACCCCCCAGGTTAATTTAAAGGGATATTACACTTTTATTGTTTGACTTTAAGCATTATTAAAATCACTGCTCCTGAAAAAACGTCCGTTTTTAAAACTTTTTTTTGCATTGATCCATGTCCCCTGGGGCAGGACCCGGGTCCCCAAACACTTTTTATGACAATAACTTGCATATAAGCCTTTAAAATTAGCACTTTTGATTATTCATGTTCGTGTCCCATAGACTTTAACGGTGTTCGCGCGTTCGAGCGAACTTTTTTCCTGTTCGCATGTTCTGGTGCGAACCGAACAGGGGGGTGTTTGGCTCATCTCTACTAGCTATATGTAAAGTGTACTGTGTGCAAAGTGTGCTGCTTTTACTTCTGGAACTCTACATAAAGCATCTACGTAAAGCAGGGATGAGAAACAGAGAGATCGTTCTCTCTCTACAGAATTCTGTGTTGATTGTCAACACAGAGCTCTAGGCTGTGGTTGTACAAAGCCGATCAGCAGGTCCCGGCCATTAATCGTTGGCTGGGACTTGCTGACAGACTCCCGCTGTGTACAATCACTACGGGTGCTGGCGGGGGACACGCATGTGCACACCCTAAACTCAGAGGTAGGCATTGCCATACGGGCACGCCATTTTGCCTGTGCGGGCTGCCCATCTGCAGTTCATTGTGGGTGGACAGTCCAAAAGTGGTTAAATAACACACCAGTGGCTCACCTGTACAATGTATATAATCTACCAGAGTAAAAGTAACACTTACAAAAAGAAAAATGCCATTTAATTTCCCTGCCAGACCCAGGTATGACAGACATACCAGGGTCTGTATATTGGGGGTACTTTGGGGGGGTCCCGATTTTTATTTAAAAAAAAATTTAAAAAAGAATGAATGAAACCAACGGAAATGCAAATTTCTGGCCCTTTTTAGTTTTTCCAAAATGTAACATTTGCACATTATACTAAACCCTCATCCAAGCACGCAGCCTGCCTGACCAGGAATGAGGAGGATTGAGCTGGCAGCTCCCCTCCACCTAATCCATACCATACCAGATCGATGCCCTCAACATGGGGAGGGTGCCTTGCTAAAGGGGAAGGCAAAGCACATTGTCCCAATGTTGATGGCAAGTGCCTCTTTCTCACAACCCTGGCCTGATATTAATGTTCACCCTTTGTTAAAAAATGGAGTATGTAACTTTCGTTTTTACCATGACTGTCGCATCACTGAACAATAAAGTGGTTGTAAACCCCAGACATGAAATATGAACAAAGCATATCCCATAGTGTGTACTTGTCTCAATTAACTGCTTGCCGACCATATACTGTAGATATACGGCGGCAAGGTACTGCACTTCCGAGTTTGGGGCGCACGCTGCCGGTGGCCCGCTCCCGCTGTGACTAGACTGGCAGGTAAGGCAGACTCGATGTCTGCTGGCACCCGCTGATGCTTTGGTACACAGGCAGAACGGCGGTCTGCCTATGTAAATAAGGCATAACTGTCTTTTTTGGTTTATAGTGCAAAAAATAAAAACCACAAAGGTGATCAAACAAAACCAAAAGAAAGCTCTATTTGTGGGGAAAAAAGGACATCAATTTTGTTTAGGTACAGCGTTGCACGACCGCGCAATTGTCAGTTAAAGTTATGCAGTGCCGTATCGCAAAAAATGGCCTGGTCATGAAGAGGGGTAAAACTTCCGGAGCTGAAGTGGTTAAGATTACTAAGTGTCATTTCTGTCTGCTGCTTCATTCCTCTGCTATCGGCATGAGTCACTTCTGACAAGTTTTCCTGATGCCAAGAGAAAAAAAGGTGATGGGGAGGTATTTCCAGTCGCCCCCCCCCCCCCCAAAAAAAAAATATTGAGCACCAGCCGCCACTGTTCTGATGCCATCCACTGTTACATCATCTGTCTTCTGTATATGTTCCTGCTGAATTTTTATGCATTGGTAATTTTTGTACAACTGAGAGCAATAAACAGAGTTAATAAACAGTTTTAAAATGTGTAGAAAAAAAAAATATATATATAAAACATGGAAATAATGTATATATTTTTTTAAATGACCATTGACAATGCTTGGAAAGGGAAATAGGAGGGCACAGGAGATCTGTCAGTCTCACTTTCAGACCTTTCTGGAGCTGATATCTTTAGTGCACCTCCATGTACGTTTTACCTAATGCCACGTACACACGACCGGACTTTTCGGCAGCAAAGGTCCGACAGAACGAATCTGCCGCACAATCCGATCATGTGTGGGCTTCATCGGACCTTTGCTGTCGAAAAATCAGACGGACTTTAGATTTGAAACATGTTTCAAATCTTTCCGACGGACTCGAGTCCAGTCGACAAATCCGTTCGTCTGTATGCTAGTCCGACGGACAAAAAAGGATGCAAGGGCAGCTACTGGCTATGAACTTCCTATTCTAGTCCAGTCGTACGTCATCACGTGAAAACGAACGGACTTTCAAACGGACTTTAGTCTGTTCGTGTGTGGGCAAGTCCGGTCGTTCGAAAGTCCGTCGTAAATCCGTTCAACGTCCATTGGAAAGACTGTCGGACCTTTGATGCTGAAAAGTCTGCTCATGTGTACATGGCATAAGAGCCTGTGAGAAGGGAGGGGGCTTTCCTGTAGAATTTACATGGGTATAACATAGGTAGGGTTTAATGCATTTTTCATGTGTGTACAGGTGATTTATATATATATATATTTTTGTATTCAGTTATCCAAAGATGCAAATCTTACCCATGCCGTGAAAGCTCTGCCACTGCCTGAAAGCCTCGATGAGCCAGTTGAAGGAACGGTTTGTGAAGTGGCAGGATGGGGTGTGACAAGAAATGCAAATAATAAACCATCAGATAAACTCATGGAGGCAAATGTTACCATAATGAACAAAATAGCCTGCAAAGAGTATTGGGATAGAAAAATAACTGAAAATTTTATTTGTACCAATCAAAATGGAACAGAAACTTGCAAGGTATGTATAAGGCAACTCTAAACTCCAGACAACAATAGCCAATCGGAAATCTGATAATGTTGTAAGTTAACACAAAATGGCAGTTAACAAGAGAAAAACGATTGAAGTTCAATTTTTTTTTATACAATATACAGCTTCATTCCGTAGATTTGCCCCTCAGTACATTTTTGCATCCACTAGATGTCCTCAGTCTGATGGTGAGCACCAGTCAGCCCAGGTTGCCCTAGATCCACCCCAGTGTTTGAATTGTGTAATGCTCTTGTCCAGGGCAGGCCCTACCATGGGACCCGATGGAGCCATGGTTCCAGGCGGCACATTCAGGGGGGTGGCAAATTGCCGCCCGCCAGCCAGCCTGTTCCGCCCGCTCCACTGCGGATCCCACTGGAAGGATCCGCCGAGAAAGGTCCCCCATCGGATACTGTCCGCCCTGTACTGCGCAGGCGCAGTGCTTGCGCAGTACGGAGGACAAAGGAGACGCCGAAAGTCTCCAAACATTAACAGCTGTTCATGAGCTCTCCATGGCACCTGCACTTCAGAGTACATTGTGCCACACGCTCCCGCTGTTGATGTTCAGAGACTTTTGGCGTCTCCTTTTTCCTCCATACTGCTTTTTCGGCAGAACACCGGGCTCCTCACAGTGAGATCAGCAGCAGTGGCAAGTGACAATCCACAATGTGTGCCTGGTGATGTGGCAAGCGACAATCCGGTACGTGTGGCAGGTGACATGGCAAGCGACAATCCGGTACGTGTGGCAGGTGGAGTCGTGGCATGTGACAATCTGCAATGTGTGGCGGGTGGCGTCGTGGCAAGTGACAATCAGCAATGTGTGGCAGGTGGAGTAGTGGCCAGTGAGAACCTACAATGTGTGGCAGGTGGCGCCGTGGCAATCTGCAATGTGTGTCGGGTGGTGTCGTGGCAAGTGACAATCCGCAATGTGTGGCAGGTGGCATTGTGACAACCCGCAATGTGTGCCAGGTGGCGTCGTGGCAAGTGACAATCTGCAATGTGTGGCAGGTGGCATTGCGACAATCCGCAATGTGTGGCAGGTTGCGTCCTGACAATCCGCAATGCATATAAAAGCAAAGGAGAAGGCCTTCAAAAAATACAAGGTTGAGGGATCATCCTCAGCATTCAGAATTTATAAAGAATGCAATAAGAAATGTAAGGGTGCAATTAGGATGGCTAAGATAGAACATGAAAGACACATAGCGGAGGAGAGCAAAAAAAATCCCAAGAAATTCTTTAAGTATGTAAACAGTAAAAAAGGGAGGACAGACCATATTGGCCCCATAAAGAATGAGGAAGGACATCTGGTTACAAAGGATGGGGAGATGGCAAAGGTATTGAATTTATTCTTCTCCTCAGTCTTCACGAGTGAATTGGGGGGCTTCAGTAACCAAAACTGCAGTGTTTATCATCATGACACAACACAGGAAGCACCTACATGGTTAACAGAGGACGGAATTAAAATTAGACTTGAGAAACTTAACATTAATAAATCACCGGGACCAGATGGCTTGCATCCGAGGGTACTTAGGGAACTCAGTCAGGTGATTGCCAGACCGTTGTTCCTAATTTTTACAGACAGACTATTGACTGGAATGGTACCAGCTGATTGGAGAAAAGCCAATGTAGCACCAATATTTAAAAAGGGCCCAAAAAACATCCCTGGGAATTACAGACCAATTAGCCTAACATCAATAGTATGTAAACTCTTGGATGATAAGGGACTACATACAAGATTTTAGTAATAAGAATGATATCATTAGCAGTAATCAGCATGGATTCATGAAGAATCGTTCTTGCCAAACCAATCTATTAACCTTCTATGAGGAGGTGAGTTGCCATCTAGATAAAGGAAGGCCCGTAGACGTGGTGTATCTGGATTTTGCAAAAGCATTTGACACAGTTCCCCATAAACGTTTACTGTACAAAATAACCTGTAAACAAAAACAGATATATGTGACATATAAACACACACCAAGGTGATGTGGAATGATTGTGATAAACTACAATAATCCAATGACCAAATGTCCACATGTATAATGTCCAATGAATGGAAAACTTTCTCTTCAATCTTCAACTGAAGCAGAAAACATGTGGTCAAGATGGACTAGAAATGCACTGATAAACATTAAAAAATATTCAGATGAGAGGGTGGGTACTCTTACTGAACCAGGTGGACACACACACCGTACGACAGTGCGTCTAATAGGCTCATAGTACTGGATCCCCAGTGATGAGGTGATGCCAGGCTGGATGGTAACACCAAGACCGCAACTCCAATCCACTCAAGATTGGGTGATAGTTCCAAGATGATGGTTCCAAAGCAATCAGCGGCCAAACTGATCCAAAATGGTGGTAATCAGAGGGTAGTCATCGGTGCTCAAGCATAGGGGAAAAAAAGAAAAGAGGAAGCTCCACATGGCGCAGGTCAACCAATGTTGGTTTATTGGAGATAAAAATACCATACAATGAATTTTAGGATATGAGATAAAAGTGATCACAAAAAATATTAAAAGCAATATGGGAAGCAGGAGGTGCTGGCCCGACATGTTTCGACTAACTAGTCCTCAACTGGGGCATAGTTGAATGCCCCAGTTGACCCTCTCATCTGAATATTTTTTTAATGTTTATCAGTGCATTTCTAGTCCATCTTGACCACGTTTTCTGCTTCAGTTGAAGATTGGAGAGAACGTTTTCCATTCATTGGACATTATACCTGTGGACATTTGGTCATTGGATTATTGTAGTTCATCACAATCATTCCACATCACCTTGGTGTATGTTTATATGTCACATATATCTGTTTTTGTTTACAGGTTATTTTGATTCATTTTATTTTCACCTTTACTGATTTGAGGTGGCATGGTTGTTTTTTCTTTCACCCAGTCACAATCGTTCAGCGCTACACTATTTTTTTGATACATGAAAGGGGGTAAACCTTCCAGAAATCAAGTGGTTAAACAGCAGACCTATTAAAGGCCTTTTAAAAAATTAACTTTTAATATGCCTGGGGGGTGTTTACAGTATGCCTGTAAAGTGGCGCATTTTTCCCGTGTTTAGAACAGTACCACAGCAAAATTACATTTCTAAAGGAAAAAAGTAATTTGAAAATGATCGTGGCTTTAATGAATTGTCGGGTCTCGGCAATATAGATAAAACTCACTAAAAAAAACGGCATGGGTCCCCCCCAGTCCATTATCAGGCCCTTTGGGTCTGGTATGAATATTAAGGGGAACCCCAAACCAAAAATTTAAAAAAGAATTGCGTGGGGGTCCCCCCAAAATCCATACCAGGTCCTATGGGTCTAGTATGGAAATTAAGGGGAAGCCTGCACCAAATTAAACAGAGCCAGAGTGCCCCCCCTCCTGAGCCATACCAGGCCACATGCCCTCAACATGGGGAGGGTGCTATGGAGTAGCCCCCTAAAGCACCTTCCTCATGTTGATGAGGACAAGAGCCTCATCCCCACAACCCCTGCCCAGGGGTTGTGGGGGTCTGCGGGTGGAGGGCTTATCGGAATCTGGAAGCCCCCTATAACAAGGGGACCCCCAGAACCCAGCCTCCCCCCTATGCGAATTGGTAACAGGTACATTGTACCCATAAGATTTCACAAAAAATGTATCAAAAATAGTAAAAAAGACAGGAGACACTTTGGGACAAGTCCTTTATTAAAAGTAAAAAAAATAAAAATGTCCCACGATGTAAATCCATCTAATGCTGCCCAAAGAGCCGAAAAAAAAAAAGCCGCAACAGCCCAGCCTCCATAGGAGGCTCCCGCCTAGTGACACTTCTCAGTGATAGCTGTTATATAGCTGAGGGCAGGGCCACTCGGTGACGTAAACGAGCGACCCCGCCTTCCTCTGACATCACGTGGCTTCAGAGTGGGGCGGGGTCACCCGTTGCGCTCTCTCATCCCCCCCTCTTTTTCTGCAGCCTGCCAGGTTGTTTTACAGGCATACTATAGACACCCCCCAGGCACATTTAAAGGAATATTTCATTTTTATTGTTTCACTTTAAGCATTATTAAAATCACTGCTCCCGAATAAACGCCCGTTTTTAAAACTTTTTTTTGCATTGATACATGTCCCCTGGGGCAGGACCCAGGCCCCCAAACACCTTTTATGGCAATAAATTGCATATAAGCCTTTTGAATGAGCACTTTTAGTTTTTCATGTTAATGTTCCATAGAATTTAACGGTGTTCCGCGGCTTTCGAATTTGCCGTGAACACCGCATAATGTTCGTCGAACAGGCGAACACCTGATGTTTGAGTCAAACGTACGTTTGTCTCGAACATTGGGCTCATCCCTACCTCTGACACACCTGGTTGAATGAAAGTCACTGCAGTACAAATGAAAGCATAAAAACATAAGCATAGATACATAGACACAAGACACAAGTTGTTTTGTGATAATGGTATGAGCATAATGAAAACACAGAGGATAGATTCAGACACAGTCTGCTAGACAATGTAATCTCTATTTCAAAGTAACTTAGAATAGAGTTATGTACCATTAGACTGTCATCAGCTCATAAATCAGCAAGATCAGCAATAAACAATGCATATCAACATTAATTACAGTGTGGATAAGGATACTGTAAATGGTTTAGAGTGCATTATTAAAATAATAGCTAGGGTTTTATGCAATATTTCCTGAGCGGTACCTCCTACACTAAGTAATGGGCAAAGGTCTCTGTGTAGCAACTATAAGGAGGCAGTCTTTAGTGCTGGCTCATCAGTTGGTTAGCGTTGGGGCCCAGTTGTACCATTGTGCACATTAGGAACAGTGCCAGGCATACCTGCTGGCAGCACTAAGACTACTAGGCAACTGTCTAGTCAAGCACTTGCCTGAAGATGGGGCCTTGCATGGCTCCAAAACGTTGCCTTATGTGTACCATGTGACCACAAAAATAAAGCTTTGGACCCTTCTCGAGGAATCCTTGGTGTGCTGATCACATCTCTTCGCTTCAAGTGATACTAAAGCCTTGTTTTTTTTTTTGCTTAAAAATAACAAACATGTTATACTTACCTGCTCTGTGCAGTGGTTTTGCACAGAGCAGCCCAGATCCTCCTCTTCTCTGGGCCCTTTTCGGCTCTCCTGGCCCCTCCCTCCTGTTAAGTGCCCCCACAGTTAGCAGCTTGCTATGGGGGCACCCGAGCCGAGCCAAAGCACTGTGTGTCCATTCAGACACGGAGCCCTGGCTAGGCCCCACCCCCTCTCTCAGCTCATTGGCTCACTGACTTTGATTGACAGCAGCGGGAGCCAATGACGCTCCGCTGCTATCTCAGCCAATGAGAAGGAGAGTCCCGGGCAGCTGAGTCTCTCCTGCAACATCGCTGGATAGAGGTGGGCTCAGACAAGTATTAGGGGGGCTGATGGGAGGCTGCTGCACAAAGAAGGTTTCTTATATCTTAATGCATAGAATGCATTAAGATAAAAAAATTCTGCCTTTACAATCACTTTCAATGGGACTACATGTTCCATGATCCTCCACCAGCCATTTCAGATTGGTCCCCTCCGATGCTTGCCAGGAGGGAGGAATAGGGGGAGCGAGTGGGGGAATCACACACAGCCCCTCTGCCCTTTCTTGCAGCAGGAGAGAGGTAGAAAGAAGAAAGCCAGCAGCTGCACACATACACATGGGGGCAGGAGGAGAGCGGGGGAGAAACACAGATTGCTCCTGTTGCCAGCAAAGCAGCACCTGGTTACATTGTTTATCCAATACATCAATGTATTATTTAGTATTTTTCCTATCTGCCCAGAATTCAGCTGCAAACAGCCCTGCATAGGATCCCAGAGTAATGGGGATCTATATGAGCTTGAGTTATATCTCTTAGCCTGGGTTCACACATGTGCGGTGCGAATTAAAGCTCAGGTTTCACAGGGAAGATAAAAATCAGTTGTTCAAAAGCTTCTCTGCATTGTAGCTGCGGATCAGTGAGCAGGGAGAGGGGGAGGGAGGAGGGGTGGTGAGGAGAAGGAGAAATCCTTGTTCAGAACGCAATGCATCTGCAATTTAGATGCTTTCCCATAGGAGGTAATGGGCTTGTAATTCGCACCACAATGCCCAAAAAACGCACATGTTTTTTGTGCAATGCGCAGTACGAATGCAACGCACATATGTGAACCAGATACATTCAAATGAATGTATTTTAAAATGTCCTGCAAATTGGATGCGGTGTAAGCTGAATCTAATTCGCATAGGTGTGAACGGGGGCTGACTAGTCAGCAGATTTAGCCCCCGTTCACACCTATGCGAATTAGATGCAGCTTACACCGCATCCAATTCGCAGGACATTTTAAAATACATTCATTATTCATGTGTGAACCCAGGCTCAGTGTTGGCTGTATTATGTTTACTGTATGAACCATAGACTGTTTTTTGCTGAATTACCAAACCACTCAAATCATCAATTACTCTTTGTCTTAATAATATCCACATTTGGTAAATACTGTGGTCACCAAGTAAAACAGGAACAAGTTTTTTTTTTATCTTCTGTGATTTTTACAGGGTCTACAGTCATTGCTGTCCATAGAATTGGTCATGAAAAGCTAGTCGTCTGTTATGTATAGATAGTCACCTTATTTTATATCTGTATTTTTTTTGACAGGGAGATTCTGGTGGACCACTGATCTGCAACGGAACGCTGCGGGGTGTGGTATCTTTTGGCGCCCGTGTATGTGGTTTTACTGAAAGTCCAGCTGTCTTTACTGATTTGAATAGCAAGATCCTTTGCTGGATATATAAACAACTGAGTGGCTTGCCATAAAGAAAAAAATGCTATCTTTAGTAAATATTTGATAGAATTTATATGCAAGCTTACCTTTCCATTGCAATTAGCAGCCAGCTTTGTTTTTCTAAAACTCTCACAAATTCTACTATTGGCTTTGTGAAATCAATGCAACAGTAGAAAAATTGGGTGCTAGAACAAAAAAGGAAAAACCGAAAAGCACAATCCCCAAGGAGACAATAGTGAAACAATGGGGTGTACCCGAATCTCTCACTAGGGGGAATCTCTCCCCTTTCCTCCCCGCACCTCCCCTAGTGGGAGATTCGGGTACAGCCCATTGGTGTCATCAATGCAACAGTACTCTGTCCAGAATTATCACCCCCTGTTCATGCGATTGGCTTTGTATTTTTCACAGAAATTTAAACTTCATTGAATTTTGCCATGTGCAGTATTTAAAGAGTAAATTTAATTTTGTTGAGAAAAAAAACAATCCCCTTTGGGTGATCAATGTACACCTCAAGGATTTTTAACAACCATATCCATTTCTGTTTGTTGTCTGCAGAGTGAATCTGAATGGGAGTGCTTTTTTTATTATTATTACTCAGCTGATACACTTGCAGTGTTCTAAAGAGGAAAATGTAGGATCTGCACCCCTTTACAAGTGATTAACCCTTTGGAAGTATCTCGCCAAAAATTACATTTTTGTTGCAGAGGATGCCTAAAATATGACATGTATTTTTTTCCAGAGTTTTGAGAAATCACTGAGCCAATCACACATGCAGGAAATGACATTTCTGGGGGTGTTCCATGCACCATTGGTTGCTATATTGCATTGAATTTTACAGAAAAGTACAGCACTGCGGATTGAAAAGGAAATGTCATTTTTTAACAGCATTCAATTACAACATGTGTAGCAATTGTATATGCTATATTTTTTATTTGCTATCTATAGTGGAGTAACCCTTTAACTAAATTGGTAAAACTTTTTTTTTCCAAGAAAAAAAAAAGTTGCTTCACTTTAAAGTGGTTGTAAACCCTTACATATACCCAGTGAAGTGACTAGCCTTAGGTGATACACAGAGATGAAAAAAATCATCCTATATAGGTTGTACCTGTTTATCTGTGGCCATCTCTCCTCTACATCCTCCTAAAACACCCAGATCAAAAGACTATTTCTCAGCAGTAGAAGGCGGGAGGCGGGGATGTGAGATCACAAACACTGCAGAGCTAGAGCACAGAGCTCAGTAAAACCTGAAACCTGAGTGAGGGAATGGACACACCCAGGTCTTTTTTTCTCAAACAATAGGTGCTGGAACTTAACCACGGCCCCACAAAACCCTTCCCTGGGTGTGTTCAGTCAAATTTCACGAACAGTAGGAGGGTCTAAAAGGGGCATTAAATACCAGAATTGCATTACATACAGAGTGCAGAGCTGTCACTTGTAAACACAGAAACCAGACTTCTGTGTTTACAAGTGATTGTGGTGAGCAGGCACCAAAGGGTCTGAGCCAGAGGTGGTGAAACTGAGTTCCACCAAGTTCCTCCTGAAAAAAAGCCCTGGACACACCCACCTCTAAACCCTGTCTTAGGGAAATATACACAACTGGAGCTATCAGTCACCTCCCGTGTGTCCGAGGGGGGCAGGACATCCCCCAGGGGACTGTGGAGTCGGTATAGAGTATTATCAATTATTTATGCAGATAGCAGAGGAATCAGAGATCAGAGAGAAATGACTCCTGGTGCTTTGGATTGAGGCAAGTGTACACTAAAGAATGATATGCTTTGTTTATTTTACATGTTAGAGGTTTACAACCACTTTAAGCTAAAAAAAACCATAGCATTCAGTACCACTTTAATTCCTTGTTCTTCTTCAGTTTATCACATGATTAAAAACAGTACAATGTCATTTTTTTGTTTAAGCTTAACGTAGTATAATTAGTTATCCTAAAAAATATATAATGTCACACTTCTGTTATTCTTTTGCATCCTCTGTAATCATATATAGATTATCTTCACTATATGCTTTCCAGCAGCTTCGCTCAGTCTGAAACTGGGCAGCAATAAATCCTTTTCACTTGACACTTACTTGTACTGGCTCTTTTATTAAACTGGTTGTAAAGACAGAATGTTTTTTTTATCTTAATGCATTCTATACATTAAGATAAAAAATCCTTCTGTGTGTAGCTTTCCCCTCAGCCCCCCTAATACTTACCTGAGCCCCATTTCGATCCAGAGATATTGTAAGAGAGACTCGGCTGTCCAGGACGCACCCTCCTGATTGGCTGAGACACAGCAGGTCACGCCCCCCCCCCCCCACCAGTTTGCAGGAAAAAAAAGATAAAAATAAACTATATAATTATTTTTTCTGTGTAGTTTTTAACTTATCTCTGTCCCTCTGCCTAGCAATAGGCCGTCCATCTTAAAAATTATTAAAACTGCAATGTAGAAACACAGAGAAATCGTTTCTCCACGCTTATTTGCTCCTTTTCAGAACCCTGTTGTGTTCAATGGAGCTCATTAGTGACAGTCTGAGCAAGCAACTCTCCAGGCAGCTGCACACTGAATCCTCCTCCGCCCAGGTGCATGAGGGGAGGGGGGGGTTATCCTGAGGGGGGATCTGCACTGATGGGGGGGGGTTTGTCCTGAGAGGGAGTCTGTAGTGATGGAGGGGGGGTTTATCATGAGGGGGGTATGTACTGATGGAGGGGGGTTATCCTGAGGGTGGGTCTGTACTGATGGAGGAGGGGGGTGGTTTGTCCTGAGGGGGGTCTGTACAGATGGAGGAGGGTCTATACTTAGTGGAGGGGGGTCTGTACAGATGGAGGAGGGTCTATACTTAGTGGAGGGGGGTCTGTACAGATGGAAGAGGGTCTATACTTAGTGGAGGGGGGTCTGTACAGATGGAGGAGGGTCTATACTTAGTGGAAGGGGGTCTGTACTTAGGAAGAGAGGTCTGTACTGAGGGGTGACTATAGATGGTGGAGGGGGGTGACACCATGTTTCACCACACTGGGTGACACCAACCCTAGTGATGCCCTGTGTACCACCCCTGCCTGTCCTGTGATATGCGGCTTTACATTACACCTAATGGCACGTGCAGGGTGTTTGGTATGTGATGGAAGGCGGTCTGGGTGTGCAGAGCAGGATGATGCTTGGAGCTTTCAATGGAATAGTTCACCACCATTCCGGGGGGGAGGAGAACTACCAGCCCGTCACCGCCACCGACAAGTTAAGGGCTATATAGAACAGTGCAGAGTCCACTACTATAGTTTAGTGTTATAGTACAGTTGTCTCCTCTCTTATAATACTGTGCCAGCTTCAATACTATATACAGTGTCAGCCCCTCTCCTATAGTATAGTGTATGGTTAGTGTAAATAGTATAGTGTATAGTATATTGTATAGTATAGTGTGTATATATAGTATAGTGTATAGTGTTACACTGTACTATACTATACTATACACTATGACTATACTATACACTATGGGTGGAAGCAAGCAGAATACAGGGGATGGAGTGGGTGGAGTCTATAAGGGGTGGGGCTTATGCAAAGTGGGAGTGGCCAAAAAGGAAGGGTGTGGTCTGGCGCCCCACTATCTTAAAACATCACCAGCCACCACTGTAGTGAACACCAGGTGGCACTACTGAATGTCAATAAATAATATTATGTAATAGGCACACTGTACAGCAGAGCCTAACTGGCTTAGAACCAGGTTCTTACAACACATTATTTGCACTTTTTTTTCAAATAAGGATATCAGTTTATGGTTTTTATCTGCCTCACGTTTAGCCTTAAAGTAGAACTAAAAGCAAACATTTATTTTCCATTTTGGATGAAGGGAGGGTTATAACCTGTGTCAGTTTTATTTTTGCCATGTGTGTCTCAGTGGGGGAAATTTTCCTTCACTTCCTGTTCCCAAAATAGGAGGTTGGAGGAAGTGCCTCCAAAATGAGGGAATCCCAACACAGGGGTCACTGGCACTAGTGTCCCCATTGACAGAATTCCCCCTCTATTCCTGTTCAGGTGATAACCCCAAATTTGGGATTTTCTATCACTTTTACTTTCAATGACAACAATTCAATTAAAATGAATCTCCCTAATGGGGGGCACAGACAGGAATAAAAAACAGATGTTCTAACCACTCTCCACACTATTCAAAATTAAGAACGTTTTCTTGCTTGTTTAGTTATACTTTAAAGTAGAAGGAAAGGCTAAGTAATAAATTAAATTTAAAAGTTCCAGCCTCTTTTCTCCCCATGGCCCTGCATACATTTTTATAATAAATCATAAATACCTTTTGTTAGTGTATATGTATGATGTCATATGACCTCAAAGCTCCGGGCTCCTCTGTGTAATGTGGAGGATCTACAACAAGGATGAAATTCTTAGAGTTGTGACATCACCTGCCGGTATTATCTCCCATCAGCCACAGCAGATGGTGGTGGAGCCGGAGCTTACAGTCATCAGATTGCAAAGAAAGGCTCTGAAAAAAGGTGTATGAAGAGAAAAGATGAGGGGAATGTATAAATGTTGCCCAAAGTATGTTTGGTGTTGGGGTAGATGGCGCTGCCCTCCAATTAGATAATAATGTGGGTAGAGATGTATTTATGTCCTACTATAGTTTAACTTGTGATACTGTGATTATTAGATAGAATACACTCCCTATTGGGTGATTTTAAAATCCTCTCCCTATTGGGTGATTATATCCAAAGTGATAGTGAACTCTCCAAAGTGGTAAAATTGTATTTGATAATTGTGTCAAGTTGAACCCGTTGCTTTATGCCACCTTTGAAGAGCGAATCACATTTGGGTCGCTCTTCCCAGGGGTCAGCAAACAGGGGATGTGTGTACAATCGGTAGTTACTGCTCAGCCAAACCTCCCTATATAAGCTCTTATGAGGAGGATGATCCTTAGAGTAGGAAGAGTTGTGATAAATCCCCTGAAAAGTGATCCTAACTGCTGTCACCCTACTATGGGTGAGTTTACAAATTTGTGATAAATAACCTAAAAAAGTGATCCAAACTAGTGTCACCTTAAAATGAGTGATTTATATCCTAGGATTAATTATACATCCTAAAGTGCACTTGTGCAATGGCCTCAATTGCACTTTAGGATGTATAATTAATCCTAGGATATAAATCACTCATTTTAAGGTGACACTACTTCGGATCACTTTTTTAGGTTATTTATCACAAATTTGCAAACTCATCCATAGTAGGGTGACAGCAGTTAGTATCACTTTTCAGGGTATTTATCACAACTCTGCTTACTCTAAGACCCCATTCACACAGGGGCAACACGACTTGCAGGTCGCCTCAGCGAGGCGGCCTGCAAACGACTGCCCGGGCGACTTGCAAAACGACTTCTGTATAGAAGTCTATGCAAATCGCCCCAAGTCGCCCCCGAAGTCGTACAGGAACCTTTTTCTAAGTCAGAGCGACTTGCGTCACTCCCCTTAGAACGGTTCCATAGCACAGAACGGGAGACGACTTGTCAGGCGACTAGGTTGCCTGACAAGTCGTCCCTGTGTGAATGGGGTCTAAGGATCATCCTCCTCATAAGAGCTTATATAGGGAGGTTTGACCGAGCAGTAACTACTTATTGTACACACATCCCCTGGGAAGAGCGACCCAAATGTAATTCGCTCTTCATAGGTGGCATAAAGCAACGGGTTCAACCTGACACACATTTATTAAATACAATTTTACCACTTTGGAGGGTTCACTATTATGCCCCGTACACACGGTCGGACATTGATCGGACATTCCGACAACAAAATCCATGGATTTTTTACGACGGATGTTGGCTCAAACTTGTCTTGCATACACACGGTCACACGAAGTTGTCGGAAAATCCGATCATTCTGAATGCGGTGACGTAAAACACGTACGTCGGGACTGTAAACGGGGCAGTAGCCAATAGCTTTCATCTCTTTATTTATTCTGAGCATGCGTGGCACTTTGTGCGTCGGATTTGTGTACACACGATCGGAATTTCCGACAACGGATTTTGTTGTCGGAAAATTTTATAGCCTGCTCTCCAACTTTGTGTGTCGGAAATTCCGATGGAAATTGTGTGATGGAGCCCACACACGGTCAGAATTTCCGACAACAAGGTCCTATCACACATTTTCCGTCGGAAAATCCGACCGTGTGTACGGGGCATTACTTTTGGATATAATCACCCAATAGGGAGTGTAATCACCCAATAGGTGCTGGGACTTAACCACGGCCCCACAAAACCCTTCCCCCCACACACACCCTCCAAATCACATCAAATAGTGGGTGTGTTCAGTCAAATTTCACGAAAATAGTAGGAGGGTCTTAAAGGGGCATTAAATACCAGGATTGCATTACATACAGAGTGCAGAGCTGTCACTTGTAAACACAGAAACCAGACTTCGGTGTTTACAAGTGATTGTGGTGAGCAGGCACCAAAGGGTCTGAGCCAGAGGTGGTGAAACTGAGTTCCACCAAGTTCCCCCTGAAAAAAAGCCCTGGACACACCCACCTCTAAACCCTGTCATAGGGAAATATACACAACTGGAGCTATCAGTCACCTCCCATGTGTCCGAGGGGGGAAGGACATCCCCCAGGGGACTGTGGAGTCGGTATAGAGTATTATCAATTATTTATGCAGATAGCAGAGGAATCAGAGATCAGAGAGAAATGACTCCCGGTGCTTTGGATTGAGGCAAGTATACACTAAAGAATGATATGCTTTGTTTATTTTACATGTTAGAGGTTTACAACCACTTTAAGCTAAAAAAAACATAGCATTCAGTACCACTTTAATTCCTTGTTCTTCTTCAGTTTATCACATGAATAAAAACAGTACAATGTCATTTTTTTGTTTAAGCTTAACATAGTATAATTAGTTATCCTAAAAAATATATAATGTCACACTTCTGTTATTCTTTTGCATCCTCTGTAATCATATATAGATCATCTTCACTATATGCTTTCCAGCAGCTTTGCTCAGTCTGAAACTGGGCAGCAATAAATCCTTTTCACATGACACTTACTTGTACTGGCTCTTTTATTAAACTGGTTGTAAAGACAGAATGTTTTTCATCTTAATGCATTCTATTCATTAAGATAACAAATCCTTCTGTGTGTAGCTTTCCCCTCAGCCCCCCTAATACTTACCTGAGCCCCATCTCGATCCAGAGATATTGTAAGAGAGACTCGGCTGTCCAGGATGCACCTTCCTGATTGGCTGAGACACAGCAGGCCACGCCCCCCCACCACCAGTTTGCAGGAAAAAAAATATAAAAATAAACTATATAAATATTTTTTCTGTGTAGTTTTTAACTTATCTCTGTCCCTCTGCCTACCAATAGGCCGTCCATCTTAAAAATTATTAAAACTGCAATGTAGAAACACAGAGAAATTGTTTCTCCACGCTTATTTGCTCCTTTTCAGAACCCTATTGTGTTCAATGGAGCTCATTAGTGACAGTCTGAGCAAGCAACTCTCCAGGCAGCTGCACACTGAATCCTCCTCCGCCCAGGTGCATGAGGGGAGGGGGGTTATCCTGAGGGGGGATCTGCACTGATGGGGGGGGGTTTGTCCTGAGAGGGAGTCTGTAGTGATGGAGGGGGGGTTTATCATGAGGGGGGTATGTACTGATGGAGGGGGGGTTTATCATGAGGGGGGTATGTACTGATGGAGGGGGGGTTTATCATGAGGGGGGTATGTACTGATGGAGGGGAGTTATCCTGAGGGTGGGTCTGTACTGATGGAGGAGGGGGGTGGTTTGTCCTGAGGGGGGTCTGTACAGATGGAAGAGGGTCTATACTTAGTGGAGGGGGTCTGTATTTAGGAAGGGGGGTCTGTACTGGGGGGTGACTATAGATGGTGGAGGGGGGTGACACCATGTTTCACCACACTGGGTGACACCAACCCTAGTGATGCCCTGTGTACCACCCCTGCCTGTCCTGTGATATGCGGCTGTACAGTACACCTAATGGCACGTGCAGGGTGTTTGGTATGTGATGGGAGGCGGTCTGGGTGTGCAGGGCAGGATGATGCTCGGAGTTTTCACAGCAATAGTTCACCACCATTCCGGGGGGGAGGAGAACTACCAGCCCCTCACCGCCACCGACAAGTTAAGGGCTATATAGAACAGTGCAGAGTCTACTACTATAGTTCAGTGTTATAGTACAGTTGTCTCCTCTCTTATAATACTGTGCCAGCTTCAATACTATATACAGTGTCAGCCCCTCTCCTATAGTATAGTGTATGGTTAGTATAGTGTAAATAGTATAGTGTATAGTATATTGTATAGTAAAGTGTGTATATAGTATAGTGTATAGTGTTACACTATACTATACTATACACTATGACTATATTATCCACTATGGGTGGAAGCAAGCAGAATACAGGGGATGGAGTGGGTGGAGTCTAAAAGGGGTGGGGCTTATGTTAAGTGGGAGTGGCCAAAAAGGAAGTGTGTGGTCTGGCGCCCCACTATCTTAAAACATCACCAGCCGCCACTGTAGTGAACACCAGGTGGCACTACTGAATGTCAATAAATAATATTATGTGATAGGCACACTGTACAGCAGAGCCTAACTGGCTTAGAACCAGGTTCTTACAACACATTATTTGCACTTTTTTTTTCAAATAAGGATATCAGTTTATGGTTTTTATCTGCCTCACGTTTAGCCTTAAAGTAGAACTAAAAGCAAACATTTATTTTCCATTTTGGATGAAGGGAGGGTTATAACCTGTGTCAGTTTTATTTTTGCCATGTGTGTCTCAGTGGGGAAATTTTCCTTCACTTCCTGTTCCCAAAATAGGAGGTTGGAGGAAGTGCCTCTAAAATGAGGGAATCCCTGCTTAACACAGGGGTCACTGGAACAAGTGTCCCCATTGACAGAATTCCCCCTCTATTCCTGTTCAGGTGATAACCCAAAATTTGGGATTTTCTATCACTTTTACTTTCAATGACAACAATTCAATTAAAATGAATCTCCCTAATGGGGGGCACAGACAGGAATAAAAAACAGATGTTCTAACCACTCTCCACGCTATTCAAAATTAAGAAAGTTTTCTTGCTTGTTTAGTTATACTTTAAAGTAGAAGGAAAGGCTAAGTAATAAATTAAATTTAAAAGTTCCAGCCTCTTTTCTCCCCATGGCCCTGCATACATTTTTATAATAAATCATAAATTCCTTTTTTCGGAGTATATGTATGATGTCATATGACCTCAAAGCTCCGGGCTCCTCTGTGTAATGTGGAGGATCTACAACAAGGATGAAATTCTTAGAGCTGTGACATCACCTGCCGGTATTATCTCCCATCAGCCACAGCAGATGGTGGTGGAGCCGGAGCTTACAGTCATCAGATTGCAAAGAAAGGCTCTGAAAAAAGGTGTATGAAGAGAAAAGATGAGGGGAATGTATAAATGTTGCCTAAAGTATGTTTGGTGTTGGGGTAGATGGCGCTGCCCTCCAATTAGATAATAATGTGCGTAGAAATGTATTTATGTCCTACTATAGTTTAACTTGTGATACTGTGATTATTAGTTAGAATACACTCCCTATTGGGTGATTTTAAAATCCTCTCCCTATTGGGTGATTATATCCAAAGTGATAGTGAACCCTCCAAAGTGGTAAAATTGTATTTGATAATTGTGTCAGGTTGAACCCGTTGCTTTATGCCACCTTTGAAGAGCGAATCACATTTGGGTCGCTCTTCCCAGGGGTCAGCAAACAGGGGATGTGTGTACAATCGGTAGTTACTGCTCAGCCAAACCTCCCTATATAAGCTCTTATGAGGAGGATGATCCTTAGAGTAGGAAGAGTTGTGATAAATCCCCTGAAAAGTGATCCTAACTGCTGTCACCCTACTATGGGTGAGTTTACAAATTTGTGATAAATAACCTAAAAAAGTGATCCAAACTAGTGTCACCTTAAAATGAGTGATTTATATCCTAGGATTAATTATATATCTTAAAGTGCACTTGTACACTGGTCTCAATTGCACTTTAGGATGTATAATTAATCCTAGGATATAAATCACCCATTTTAAGGTGACACTACTTCGGATCACTTTTTTAGGTTATTTATCACAAATTTGCAAACTCACCCATAGTAGGGTGACAGCAGTTAGGATCACTTTTCAGGGGATTTATCACAACTCTGCCTACTCTAAGGATCATCCTCCTCATAAGAGCTTATATAGGGAGGTTAGACCGAGTAGTAACTACTTATTGTACACACATCCCCTGGGAAGAGCGACCCAAATGTAATTCACTCTTCATAGGTGGCATAAAGCAACGGGTTCAACCTGACACACAATTATTAAATACAATTTTACCACTTTGGAGGGTTCACTATTATGCCCCGTACACACGGTCGGACATTGATCGGACATTCCGACAACAAAATCCATGGATTTTTTCTGACGGATGTTGGCTCAAACTTGTCTTGCATACACACGGTCACACAAAGTTGTCGAAAAATCCGAATTTGAACGCGGTGACGTAAAACACGTACGTCGGGACTATAAACGAGGCAGTAGCCAATAGCTTTCATCTCTTTATTTATTCTGAGCATGCGTGGCACTTTGTCCGTCGGATTTGTGTACACACGATCGGAATTTCCGACAACGGATTTTGTTGTCGGAAAATTTTATAGCCTGCTCTCAAACTTTGTGTGTCGGAAAATCCGATGGAAAATGTGTGATGGAGCCCACACACGGTCGGAATTTCCGACAACAAGGTCCTATCACACATTTTCCGTCGGAAAATCCGACCGTGTGTACGGGGCATTACTTTGGATATAATCACCCAATAGGGAGTGTATTGTAACTAATAATCACAGTATCACAAGTTAAACTATAGTAGGACATAAATACATCTCTACCCACATTAATATCTAATTGGAGGGCAGCGCCATCTACCCCATCACCAAACATACTTTACACAATCTAGATCCCTCTTACCAGGGATCTCCAGGGGAGGCAGCAGCCCAGGAATATTTCCTAAGCGCGGATTTACCAATCATATATAATAAATGTTGCCTTATCACCCGCTTCAGCCCCAGAAGATTTTACCCCCTTCCT
This sequence comes from Lithobates clamitans, assembly GCA_037952925.1. Lineage (NCBI taxonomy): Eukaryota > Metazoa > Chordata > Amphibia > Anura > Ranidae > Lithobates > Lithobates clamitans. Next base: position 945,246 of record JBBGZY010000731.1, read on the forward strand.
GACCAGAGCACTTTTTGCAATTTGGCACTGCGTCGCTTTAACTGACAATTGCGTGGTCATGCGATGTTGCACCCAAACAAAATTGACGTCCTTTTTATCCCCACAATTAGAGCCTTATTTTGGTGGTATTTGATCGCCTCTGCGGCGAGAACCGGAAACTGTGTGTTTACACCAGGGCTGGTACAAGGGGGGGGCAGAAGGGGCGGATGCCCTGGGCGGGACCATTTAATGGAGGAAGAGGGGCGCAATAGAAGCGCCAGTGAACCGGTGTTGTAAAAATTCCTGCTACCTATGCAGAGTTTACAACACTGGCCGCGCGAAAATTGATAATTTTTAACATGTGCCGAGTGCACTCCTGCACCCGGCACAAGCCTGAGACCAGCCCCACCCCTCACTTCCCTATCAGGGTTTCTACCCCGCATTGGGGGATCTACCCGTCAATCGCCGACAGCTGGCGCCTGACGGGTAGATCGAGATGCATGCAGAGCAGCACAGGAAGCATCTGTGATAAGTTCTCTCTCTCATGTCACGCTGCTCCCCGGCGGCCCCTCCTCTCTTCTCATCCTTCCCTATTTGCTTGTGACATCATCTGGGATGAACGAGAAGAGAGGAGGGGCCACCAGGGAGCAGCATGACATGAGAGAGAGAACTGATCACAGATGCTTCCAGTGTTGCTCTGAATGCAGGCTAGTAAACAATGTGCCCCTTAATGTGCTATGTGCCCTATGATGTGCCCTGATGTGCCCCATAATGTGCCCCATGATGTGCCCTATGATGTGCCCTGACGTGCCCTATTATGTTCCCTGACGTGCCCCATGATGTGCCCTGATGTGCCCTATGATGTGCCCTGATGTGTCCCATAATGTGCCCTGATGTGTCCCATAATGTGCCCTGACGTGCCCCATAATGTGCCCTGATGTGCCCCATGATGTGCCCTGACGTGCCCCATGATGTGCGCCATGATGTGCCCTGATGTGCCCCATAATGTGCCATGTGCCCCATCATGTGCCATTATGTGCCCTGATGTGCCATATGCCCCCGTGCCCTGATGTGCTCTGTGCCCTGATGTGCCCCGTGCCCTGATGTGCCACGTGCCCTGATGTGCCATGTGCCCTGATGTGCTCCTTACCCTGATGTGCCCCGTGCCCTGATGTGCTCCATACCCTGATGTGCTCCGTGCCCTGATGTGCCCCGTGCCCTAATGTGCTTTGTGCCCCGTGCCCTGATGTGCTATGTGCCCCGTGCCCTGATGTGCTATGTGCCCTGATGTGCCCTGTACCCTGATGTGCTGTGCCCTGTACCATGATGTGTTGTGTCCTGATGTGCTCTGTACCCTTATGTGCTGTGTCCTGATGTGCCCCATGCCCTGATGTGCTATGTGCCCCGTGCCCTGATGTGCTATGTGCCCGGATGTGCCCTAATGTGCTATGTGCCCTGATGTCGTATGTGCCCCAATGTGCCTTGTGCCCAGATGTGCTGTGCCTTAATGTCGTGTGCCCCGATGTACTGTGACCTGATGTGCTGGGCTCTGTACCCTGATGTGCTGTGCCCTGATGTGGCCTGGTGTGCTGTACCCTGATGTGCTGGGCTCTGTACCCTGATGTACTGTGACCTGTGCCCAGATGTGCCCTGATGTGCTGTGCCCTGATGTACTGTGACCTGTGCCCTGATGTGCTGTGCCCTGATGTGCTGTGCCCTGATGCGCCCTGATGTGCAGTGCCCTGATGTGCTGTGCCCTGATGTGCAGTGCCCTGATGTGCTGTGCCCTGATGTACTGTGACCCGTGCTCTGATGTGCTGTGTCCTGTCGCTCCAATTAGAACGGTGTCATTGTACTGAATGGGGCGTGACAAGTTTCCCCAGTGTGAACCGCGCCTAAGTCACTGATCGCCGCCAATACTAGTATTTGACAAAGTCCCAGTATAGATCCCATCATCTGTAGGCGTTGTAGCTTTCACAGCGGCGGTGGGGGGGGGCGCAGTTTTCCATCTTTGCCCTGGGCACCAAATGACCTTGTCCTGGCACTGGTTTACACCCACAGATCCTGGTTCTTGGTGTGCCCCGAGCGATCGCGGGAGCCCGGCGGTGATCACGACCTCCAGGCATTTGCATCAGCTCCGTGGGCGAGCATGAGGCGCACGCACATGCCCTCTAGTGGCCGTCTATGTTACTGACGTAACATGACGGTGATTCGCGCAGCCCAGCCATGTTGCCGCAGTACAACTGGGCGGCTGGTCGGCAAGCGGTTACTCAGCTCTTTTTTTTTAAGTGGTGGGGGAGGGGGTAAAAAACAGCATCAACCTGCTATCTGCCCTGTGGCGGGGAAAGTTCACACACATGCTCTCCCTGGTACATGTCCTTAACCTAGGGATGCATATACAGTGTAAATAAAGAAATTTAAAAAACACAAAACGCGGCAAAAACGCGGTAAAAACGCGGTACTTGCGTTTTGGATGTGGGTCCATTGAATTCTAATACATGCAAAACGCTGCATTTTGCGGGAAAAAAAAGTCCCTGACCCTTTCCAAAAACGCAGAGGCACAAAAATGCATTGATGTGAACATGTTCCATAGGAACTCATGTTAAAAAATTCCCATGCATTTCTGCAAAATGCAAAATGCATCAAAAAACGTATTAGTGTAAATAGAGCCTTACACAGACACACACAGGCATGTGAAGGGAGGGGGTCAAGTACCTCACCCAAGCAGGCTGCTCATCTAAAAAATTCTCACACAGGATGACCCTCAAACATCAGTAGCAAAACGTATTTTACAAATCAGCCATACTTAGCGATACCTTTCTGTCTTAATTCAGGTAACATTGTCGGATTTACTACAGACAACACAACATGCATTCAGCATATCTTCATACAACTACCATGTCCTCAACATTAGCTAACTACAACATACTGAAAACTGACCAGCAAACATAAAATCCATTAACCACTTCAGCCCTGGAAGGTTTCATCCCCTTCATGACCAGGCCATTTTTTGCGATACGCCACTACATACATGTATTCTGCTACATACAGTATCTCACAAAAGTGAGTACACCCCTCACATTTTTGTAAAAATATTTTATCATATCTTTTCATGTGACAACACTAAAGAAATGACACTTTGCTACAATGTAAAGTAGTGAGTGTACAGCTGGTATAACAGTGTAAACACATAGCCATTAATGTATAAACCGCTGGCAACAAAAGTGAGTATACCCCTATGTGAAAATGTCCAAACTGGGCCCAATTAGCCATTTTCCCTCCCCGGTGTCATGTGACTCGTTAGTGTTACAAGGTCTCAGGTGTGAATGGGGAGCAGGTGTGTTAAATTTGGTGTTATCACTCTCACTCTCTCATACTGGTCACTGGAAGTTCAACATGGCACCTTATGGCAAAGAACTCTCTGAGGATCTGAGAAGAAGAATTGTTGCTCTACATAAAGATGGCCTAGGCTCTAAGAAGTTTGCCAATACCCTGAAACTGAGCTGCAGCATGGTGGCCAACACCATACAGCAGTTTAATGGGACAGGTTCCACCCAGAACAGGCCTTGCCATGGTCGACCAAAGAAATGGAGTGCACATGCTCAGTGTCATATCCAAAGGTTTTCTTTGGAAAATAGATGTATGAGTACTGCCAGCATTACTGAAGAGTAGGGATGAGCTTCGAGTTCGAGTCGAACTCATGTTCGACTCGAACATTGGCTGTTCGCAAGTTCGCCGAACAGCGAACAATTTGGGGTGTTCGCGGCAAATTCGAATGCCGCGGAACACCCTTTAAAAGTCTATGGGAGAAATCAAAAGTGCTAATTTTAAAGGCTAATATGCAAGTTATTGTCATAAAATGTGTTTGGGGACCTGGGTCCTGCCCCAGGGGACATGGATCAATGCAAAAAATTTTTTTAAAAACGGCCGTTTTTTCAGGAGCAGTGATTTTAATAATGCTTAAAGTCAAACAATAAAAGTGTAATATCCCTTTAAATTTCGTACCTGGGGGGTGTCTATAGTATGCCTGTAAAGGGGCGCATGTTTCATGTGTTTAGAACAGTCTGACAGCAAAATGACATTTGAAGGAAAAAACTCATTTAAAACTACCGCGGCTATTGCATTGCCGACAATACACATAGAAGTTCATTGATAAAAACGACATGGGAATTCCCCAAAGGGGAACCCGAACCAAAATTAAAAAAATAAAAAAGACGTAGGAGTCCCCCTAAATTTCATACCAGGCCCTTCAGGTCTGGTATGGATTTTAAGGGAAACCCCGCGCCAAAAAAAAAAAAAAAAACGGCGTGGGGTCCCCCCAAAAATACATACCAGACCCTTATCCGAGCACGCAACCTGGCAGGCTGCAGGAAAAGAGGGGGGGATGAGAGTGCGCCCCCCCCCTCCTGAACCGTACCAGGCCACATGCCCTCAACATTGGGAGGGTGCTTTGGGGTAGCCCCCCAAAACACCTTGTCCCCATGTTGAGGAGGACAAGGGCCTCATCCCCACATCCCTGGCCGGTGGTTGTGGGGGTCTGCGGGCGGGGGGCTTATCGGAATCTGGAAGCCCCCTTTAACAAGGGGACCCCCAGATCCCGGCCCCCCCCCTGTGTGAAATGGTAAGGGGGTACAAAAGTACCCCTACCATTTCACTAAAAAACTGTCAAAAATGTTAAAAATGACAAGAGACAGTTTTTGACAATTCCTTTATTTAAATACTTCTTCTTTCTTCTATCTTCCTTCATCTTCTGGTTCTTCTGGTTCTTCTGGTTCTTCCTCCGGCGTTCTCGTCCAGCATCTCCTCCGCGGCGTCTTCTATCTTCTTCTCCTCGGGCCGCTCCGCACCCATGGCATAGGGGGAGGCTCCCGCTCTTCTCTTCATCTTCTTCATTTTCTTCTCTTCTTCTTTTCTTCTCTTCTTCTCTTCTTCTCTTCTTCATTTTCTTCTCCGGGCCGCTCCGCACCCATGCTGGCATGGAGGGAGGCTCCCGCTGTGTGACGGCGCTCCTCGTCTGACAGTTCTTAAATAAGGGGGGGCGGGGCCACCCGGTGACCCCGCCCCCCTCTGACGCATGGTGACTTGACGGGACTTCCCTGTGACGTCACGGGGAATGCCACAGGGAAGTCCCGTCATGTCCCGTGCGTCAGAGGGGGGCGGGGTCACCGGGTGGCCCCGCCCCCGTTATTTAAGAACTGTCAGACGAGGAGCGCCGTCACACAGCGGGAGCCTCCCTCCATGCCAGCATGGGTGCGGAGCGGCCCGGAGAAGAAAATGAAGAAGAGAAGAAGAGAAGAAAAGAAGAAGAGAAGAAGATGAAGAAGATGAAGAGAAGAGCGGGAGCCTCCCCCCATGCCATGGGTGCGGAGCGGCCCGAGGAGAAGAAGATAGAAGACGCTGCGGAGGAGATGCTGGACGAGAACGCCGGAGGAAGAACCAGAAGAGCCAGAAGAACCAGAAGAACCAGAAGATGAAGGAAGATAGAAGAAAGAAGAAGTATTTAAATAAAGGAATTGTCAAAAACTGTCTCTTGTCATTTTTAACATTTTTGACAGTTTTTTAGTGAAATGGTAGGGGTACTTTTGTACCCCCTTACCATTTCACACAGGGGGGGGGCCGGGATCTGGGGGTCCCCTTGTTAAAGGGGGCTTCCAGATTCCGATAAGCCCCCCACCCGCAGACCCCCACAACCACCGGCCAGGGTTGTGGGGATGAGGCCCTTGTCCTCATCAACATGGGGACAAGGTGTTTTGGGGGGCTACCCCAAAGCACCCTCCCAATGTTGAGGGCATGTGGCCTGGTACGGTTCAGGAGGGGGGGGCGCACTCTCGTCCCCCCCTCTTTTCCTGCGGCCTGCCAGGTTGCGTGCTCGGATAAGGGTCTGGTATGGATTTTTGGGGGGACCCCACGCCATTTTTTTTTTTTTTTGGCCGGGGTTCCCCTTAAAATCCATACCAGACCTGAAGGGTCTGGTATGGAATTTAGGGGGAACCCCACGTCATTTTTTTTTTTTAATTTTGGCCGGGGTTCCCCTTAATATCCATATCAGACCTGAAGGGCCTGGTATGGAATTTAGGGGGACTCCTACGTCTTTTTTTTTTTTAATTTTGGTTCGGGGTTCCCCTTTGGGGAATTCCCATGCCGTTTTTATCAATGAACTTCTATGTATATTGTCGGCAATGCAATAGCCGCGGTAGTTTTAAATGAGTTTTTTCCTTCAAAATGTCATTTTGCTGTCAGACTGTTCTAAACACAGGAAACATGCGCCCCTTTACAGGCATACTATAGACACCCCCCAGGTACGAAATTTAAAGGGATATTACACTTTTATTGTTTGACTTTAAGCATTATTAAAATCACTGCTCCTGAAAAAACGGCCGTTTTTAAAAACATTTTTTGCATTGATCCATGTCCCCTGGGGCAGGACCCAGGTCCCCAAACGCTTTTTATGACAATAACTTGCATATTAGCCTTTAAAATTAGCACTTTTGATTATTCATGTTCGTGTCCCATAGACTTTAACGGTGTTCGCGTGTTCGAACAAACTTTTTTCCTGTTCGCATGTTCTGGTGCGAACTGAACAGGGGGGTGTTCGGCTCATCCCTACTGAAGAGGTTGAAGGGGTGGAGGTCAGCCTTTCAGTGCTCAGACCATATGCCGCACCCTGCATTAAATTGGTTTGCATGGCTGTCGTTCCAGAAGAAAGTCTCTCCTAAAGATAATGCACGAGAAAGCCGGCAAACAGTTTGCAGAAGACAAGCAGACTAAGGACATGGATTACTGGAACCATGTTCTGTGGTCTGATGAGACCAAGATAAACTTATGTGTTTCAGATGGTGTCAAGCGTGTGTGGCGGCAACCAGGTGAGGAGTGCAACAGTCAAACATGGTGGTGGGAGTGTCATGGTCTTGGGCTGCATGATTGCTTCCGGCACTGGGGAGCTACAGTTGATTGAGGGAACCATAAATGCCAACATGTACTGTGACATACTGAAGCAGAGCATGATCCCCTCCCTTTGGAGACAGCCGCAGGGTAGAATTCCAACATGATAATGACCCCAAACACACCTCCAAGACGACCACTGCCTTGCTAAAGAAGCTAAGGGTAAAGGTTAAGGACTAGGCAAGCATATCTCCAGACATAAACCCTATTGAGCATCTGTGATGCAGCCTCAAATGAAAGGTGGAGGAGCGCAAGGTCTCTAACATCCACCAGCTCCATGATGTCGTCATGGAGGAGTGGAAGAGCACTCCAATGGCAATGTGTGAAGCTCTGGGAACATTATGCCCAAGAGGGTTAAGGCAGTGCTGGAAAATAGTGATGGCCAGACAAAATATTGACACTTTGGGCCCAATTTGGACATTTTCACTTAGGGGTGTACTCATCTTTGTTGCCAGCGGTTTAGACATTAATGGCTGTGTGTTGAGTTATTTTGAGAGGACAAGAAATTTACACTGTTATACAAGCTGTACACACTACTTTATATGATAGCAAAGTGTTATTTCTTCAGTGTTGTCACATGAAATGATATAATAAAATATTTACAAAAATGTGAGGGGTGTACTCACTTTTGTGAGATACTGTATCTTATGTTAGTGCAGTAAAAATCTGAGCATCAAGCGCATCGTTTTCAAAATTAAAAAAAGTCTTATTGCTCTGAAATTTCTACTGTCCAGAGACCAAGGCTTTTACTATAATAAATTGTGGCTTCCTGAAGATACAACCTTTCCAATTGTATATCAGTCTCTCCCAATTTTTTTTAACTAAAACCAAAATCGCAAGCTGGTGTCCAATCGTGGGCATCAAAACAAAAATGGGCTTGCATCTGATCATCTCAATTAAATCAGCTAAGTATCTGATACATTTTCTACACTTTCTGAAAGTACTATGGCTTACAATACAAGAACATAACATTAAACCCAACACAAACAGTATAGCACAATTCTGCATCATATTTGTATCTCTTGTTTACACAAAGCAAACACCCCATTTCTGGTACAAAGTGTTTTGTCCCATTTTTGGGGTTGTGTTCGATATGTGCAAAGAGAGCTCACACAAATACTTAAAAGTATAACATTTATTAAAAGTAATGACAGATACAGATAAAGATAAAGAAAATATAACATGGGTCTCTCCATAAAGGCGTGGCCAGACAATCAGACCAGAAACATGCATGTTACATGATGAAGCTCTGGATGAGACAAATGTCTTATAGGATTTGGCTGTGGTAATATAGAACTTTAATGTAAGGAAAAGATCACCCCCTGTCAACTCCCCTTGTAAGTAACAATATGACCTTCTAAGGAGGCACATTCCTAAAGGAGAGGGTGCTGACTTGTCCATAGAGTCAGCTTACAATCACATTCCAATGACTAGAATAACCAAGATATTAGAAGATGTATTAAATATTTGTGAGGCCAACCTTAATAAGGGATATGAAATATGCAATATCCCTATCACTGATTTACAGGATCTTTCTTAGACAGGCCAGAAGAGTGTGTAGCCATTTTAGGCAGTCATACCCAGCTAATGTGTGGCTGGGTGGAATTCAGTGGAACTCAGTTTGCCTGTACACCGCCTGATGTGTGACATGCCCCCCTGGTGGAACTCTACGATGGCCATGCCGCATTGGCTGCAAAGGCATCATAAATGAGTACTTGTGCAAGTATGGTATGAGCATAGGCTTTGAGGAGCTGGAGTTCCCTGTCTCCAAGATAAAATGGATGGAATTCTTTTTAGCCAATCCCTTTGAAAATACATTTGTTATTCATATTTCTGGATGGAAGAAGCAGAATCTCTGCTTCTAAATATGGCTCCTATAAAAAAGGGTGAGATTCTGTTCAACATGTAATGTACAATCTGTAAAATCTGTGTTTAAAACGGGGCTGCTAGCAAATTTAGTTGTGCTAGGTGGTAACTAGCCTGGCTAATTTGTAGTCTTTGATCCACTGATTTCTGTCCTAAGCCTGAGTTTAGTGTGCTGTCTCCCTCTTCTGTCATTAGGTGTAATGCTGCCTTTGGCTATAGGATGACAGATTACAGTGAATTCAGATTATAAGTAGATATGTTGTCTCAGCCAATCAGGAGAAGTTTTCTTCGGCCCCTAAGCATGCTGGGATAGCCTATTTATTCGGAAGGAGTCAGGTGATCGGGGTTTTTTCCACCTGGGTGGCTGCTTGGGTGGATGTGTGTCGTATAGCTCCTGGCTGCTAGGCCTGAAGTCTGTGGCCTATCTGGGAGCTCCTGGCTGCTAGGTCTGCCTGAGGCCTATCCAGGAAGTAGCAGCAGCAGAGGGTTAGGCTTGAGGCCTAACCACGTATGTAGAGGCTCAGCCCGAGGGGAGCCTCATCGCTGCCGGAGGTAAAGGAGAAGCAGTTGCCACGAAGGGACGACAGCTCCTGTTACTGGAGGCAAGTGCAGAAGGGATGGAGTTCTGAAGGAGTACCAGAGCAGACATTTCACTAGCCAGGGACAGTGAAGTAAGTGGGAAAGCTTCAGTAGAGACTCCTCCAGGAGTACAGTGGGTAAGTAAAGCTTGAAGATAAGTACAGCGGGTTAGCTGTGAGTCGAGCCTGAGGTATCCAGTGGGTAGCGTGGGTGCAGCTTGAAGAATACAGCGGTTAGCTGTGAGACAAGCTCAGGGGATCCAGCAGGTAGCTGGGAGTCCAAGAAGTCTAGTGAGAGACTGTGAGCTAAGCCTGAAGACTACAGCGGTTGGTTGTCAGTGAAGCTTTAGAAGTCCAGCAGGTTCTATAGCTGGGGGAAAGCCTAAAAGTCTACAGTGGGATACTGTGAGTGAAATGTTGCTACAAAATACAGATTGCTGGATTCTTAAAAGCCCTTTTTCTGTATCGCTGTCTGCCTAGTTATATTTTTGTCTGCGGAGTCTGCCAATTTGCAATTGCATGTGCCTAAGGGGGTCCTGTGCCCTAACCCTCTCTCCCCTGTTCGTGTTAAGAGAAATAAAACTCTTTGTTCATTTTTAAAAGTGACTGGTGCCCATCATTCCATCTTGCATTACACCCACTATGCCCAGTAAGTAGCACACTGAGGGGGAATATCAGCTCTCCCTGACTCTGGAGGTCACCATCAGGACTCTAGAGGTCGGGGAGACCGCTACAGTAGTTTTAGATAATATCTCTGGCTGAAAAAAGGCCTAATCTCTTCCTCAAAATTATTCTTCCATTAAAAAGGATAAGAGTCTCTACAGCAAATCTGTACAATATTTATATTATGTCTACGCAAAGATTCTGTCCAATTTTATATATATTGCTGAAATCTACCTGCTCTCTCTCTTAGTAAGAGTGGTTTATCAACGAAGGCCTTAAATAATTTGCATTTTCTGGTTAAATTTTCAAACAAATAGAATAAATACATTTTTTCCAAACACATTCTGTCTGCTTTCTATCTCAACTGGCCTGTCCAAATGGTATAAAAGCTTTGCTGCAGTTCTTTATATTGTTTCTCTCTTCTGTATGGGAAGAATAACTGTTTTATTTTTGCAAGATGTGATCTGCTTGTTTTATGGCCAACAAATGGCAGCCTGTCAACAGATTATCACCACCGCTTTTAAGCCTGTTAACATGTCCTGCTTGATGCATTCATTAAAAAATAAAAGAACATTTCTTTCTAGCTGCAGTCTACTTTCTCTCTCCCTCAGAAAATGTGTCCTGGCCAAAAAGGATTACATGCTTAAAACCAAATCAGTCAAATTTTCTAGGCTTACCACTGAAGGAACCACTGGATGTATTGGGTCCCCTGTTCCTGTGCCGATTGCCTCTGCAAATAGCACCACATACTGAGACACCTGGCTGAGGAATGTTTTTTGCAGATATCTGTATATACACCCCAAAAACCAGACACCAGGAATGACACAGTAAAGCAATAGAAAAAAGTATATAGCAACAGGATAAACAGAAGAAGAAACATACTGTGATGTATAAAATGCAGAGAATTATACTGCGATGGTTAAACAATAAGAGAAGTATACTGCAATGATTAAGCAATAGAAGAATTTGTTGCAGCAACAATAATTGTTATGAAGCACATCCCCTCCTGAACATTGTACTGGACAGCCTTAAATATATATACCACAATAACAGTTCAGCAATCAGTAATATGTTACACTATATTTTCTGCTGATAAAAGGCAAGATGGAGAAATCAAACAGAAAAAAACCACATCCCAAATATGAAGTTTCAAAAGAAAAGAACAGGGCAAAGAGGTAACAAACCTCAGGGACTTTAACGGTGTTAGGTATAGAGATCAGAACTCATTGGGTAACATTAAAATTTTAATTATTTTATTTAATAAAGAAATAAAAAACATGAGAAGGAAAAATACACCCGTATAACAAGGTACATTGAATTAATGAATCATATACAAACAAAGCACAACCACTCTCGACATGTTTCACTCGATTGAGTTTCTTCAGGAGATTGATGGCGTGACTCTTTTTATACTAGAAATGAAAAAACAATTTCAATATATCTCATGAACATATTGAAAAGCAATACATAAACATGACTGAGCATGCAAATTGGCATAGAATAATAACAAAACAATGCATGAATTGTTTACAGGGAAAACCAAAATATCAAAACAAAAAGGGGCATAGAAACATGTGGACACAGAAAGGAACCAAACCTTACCAAAACTGTTTCAATCTCAAAGAGATATCAATGAGGCAAAAATATAGCGATGAAATCAGTTTATGCGTGTCACCCCAATCATCCAAACATCCAAACTTGGACACCCTGGCTGCTTGCATAGAGGAGCTAAAGAGGTAATATTTCAAAAAGAAATATATAATGAATAAATAGGGCTATATAGAGCACAATGTGATGGCTGCTGCAGTGAGTATTGAAAACACCCATGGCCCACCATAAGTTTAAAGATAAAAATTACCTTAAATATAAAAGAGGTTGAATCAATAAGTTAAACTGGTCCTGCTGACAGTACATAACTGGATGGTAATACCCAGGTACTGGACATCCCCCAAAAGAAACAGGCAATACACTGGCCAAATGATTGATTAAGTGTGCAAAAAATGCATATTAAATACTTCGCCAGATGACAAATAAAAAATATAACTTGCATATATATTTAATGTATGCATATAAGGTCTAACAGTGGATGGTAATGTTTGGCTCATTAATACAGTAACCACATGTTTGTACAAATATCATCTAGTAATAAAGACACTAAATGTATAAAAGTATCTCAAAATATCAAAATGGTAATCAACAATTGGACAGCACAGAGATAAATGAATAAAGATGAAAGAATGTAGGACAGGAGGGGGGAGGGGGGAGGGCAAGGGGGAGGGAAGGGGGGAAAAAGGTAAAAGGGGGGGGAGGGGGGGAGAAAAAAGTGGGGGAGAGAAGGTAAGAAAGGGAAGGGGGAAGGGAACAAACAAACTAAAGAAAAGGCTTGAAACTCAAGGCGTCGTTGAGGCCTGGGGGTCTGAGGGCACCAAGGACAGAAATCCAACGTGCCTCACGCTGCAATAAACTCTTGTTATTGTCGCCCCCTCTTTCATTGGGGGGGCTCAAGAACAAAAAAGTGCATTTTGGTGTCATCGAAATTGTGATATAGGCCCCTGATGCGGTGGAAGAAAGGGCATTTTGTTTTGCCGACGTAAAATGCATCACAGTCGCCAACCATGAGATAAACTACTCCAACGGACTGACAGGTAGTCAAAAAATTGGGCCTGTACATATGACCATTGGGCAGAATGATGTGCTTGGATGCGTACAAATGACGGCAGAAATTGCATTTATGGCAGGGCCGTGTGCCCCGAAATTTAGCCTTAACAGATGGCATAGAAGCATAATGGCTACGCACCAACATATCTCTCAATGACCTGGATCTCCTGAACGTTATTTCTGGGAACCCTTTGAGATGTTTAGATACCTTTGCGTCTCCTGTGAGGAGGTACCAATATTTTTTTAAGGATATCCCGTACTTGTTGATGTTAGCACGAAAAACGTGTAATTAGTCTAACCCCTGGATTGGATTTAGGGTTTTTTTTGCCATGGATAAGGGCGGACCTATCCCTACTTTTGGCCCTAAGGTATGCCTTTTTGAGGCATCTGTTACTATAGCCACGCAGTCGCAAACGCAACTGAAGTGCTTTTGCTTCGGCCTCAAATAGGGTATCTTTACTACAATTTCTCTTGAGTCTAAGATATTGCCCATATGGTATGCTAGCTATCAGAGGGGCTGGGTGGGAACTGGTCGCATGAAGCAGGGTGTTTCCTGCCAAAGGTTTGCGATAGAGCGTGGATCCAATGCCCCCATCTTGATTGACAAAGATCTGAATGTCTAGGAATGTAAGTTGTAATTGATTAATTTCAATGGAGAATTTTAAGTTGAATTTGTTTACCTTAAGGCTTTCTAAGAAAATCAACAGGTCCTCCCTATTGCTGGTCCAGATGAAGAAGACGTCATCAGTGTAACGTCTCCAGAAGGGTATCTGGTCAATGAAAATCTGCATGTCATCTCTGTGAAAAAGATGTCGCTCCCTCCCCCCCAGATACAGGTTGGCGTAAGAGGGGGAACACTTGGTCCCCATAGCCACCCCCTGCATCTGGAGGTAGTGGGAGCATCCAAAAAGAAAAATGTTGTTGGTCAAGATGAATCGAGTAGATTCAGGATAAGTTCATTGTATCCCTTTGGTGCCCCATCGCTCTCGGAAATAAAGCCCTCAACAACCCCAACTCCCAAATCATGGGGGATGGAATTGTAGAGGGCCTCAACGTCGAAAGCAACGAGCCACGAGCCCTCAGGAACTGAGATACCATTGAGTGCTCTCAGAAGGTCCCTGTTGTTCTGCAGATAGGACGCCAGGCCCTCAACATGGGGTCTGTGGAAGTCATCAATTAGTGCACTCGCATTCTCAGTGAAACAGCCATTACCCAAAACTGTGGGCCGCCCTGGTGGATTAGTGGCATGTTTGTGAATTTTTGGAAGAGCATACAGAGTAGGAGTTTTGGGAGCTGGAACATTGAGAAATTCCCATTTTTTTGTTTATCAATCCCTGATGGTAAGCAGAGCCAAGAAGTTGTGTATATTTGGTTATGGTGTAGTTTACATGACTTTCTGGTATTTTTCTATACCATTTAGAGTTCTGCAAGAGCTTCATGACCATTGACTCATACTGGGAATTGTCCATTACAACCAGATTTCCACCCTTGTCAGAGGGTTTTATAGTAACCCTTGTTTCTTGTTGTAGAGAGCAAAGTGCCTCTTTTTGAGCTAATGTTAAGTTGGATTGAGTTAATCCCTTCCACTTGGTCTTACGTATTTCGTTGGTCACTTGTTGGGTGAAGGCCCACACATTGGGTTGCCCTGTAGGGCGGGAAAAGTGGTTGATCTAGGTTTGTAATTTTTGGGTGTAGAAAGTATGGGAGGAGGAGAAGGATTTGAGTGAAACGGCACAGGTGCCGATTGACCTGATTGCAAACTATCAGCCTCCGCCAGATCTATCTCATCAATGTGTCCTTCATCCCATAACTCCATCAATTCCTCCATAGCTCTTATGTTGTTGATGTTCATTTCCTTCCATAAGGGGTTGGTGGGCTGCTGAGTCTGAGTCACTGGCTGTGATTTATCATACAAAATTCGAAACATCAATTTGCGGTAGAATAAATGGAGATCCTTGATCAACTCAAAGGAATCGACCGTTTGTATAGGGCAAAATGTTAGGACAAGCTGTAAAACTGAAATTTGGGCTTCAGTAAGAACAATTGACGATAGATTAATTACCTCGAATTGATTTTGGGTTGTTTCAGGTATGATGGATCCACATTTCCTGTCTTTTTTGAGTCGTGTACAGGTTGAGTGAAGATTGGTGCCCTGCGAAAAACCGATTCAGTGGTTGTCTCACTGGTGCCACCCGCCCTGATGGGCGAAGCCTGAGACATCCCTGAATGGGTTGTGCCCGTGTGTGACGTGATTTCAGACTGACCTGGTAAATTTACATTAGCAGAAGCTTTGGCAGCTGCTGCTCTAGTGTTTATAGGTGTGTGATTGGTGCTGGGAAAGCGTTTGGACTTTCCCAGTTGTGCATTTACATTACCGTTAGTGCGCGTGAGCAAGTGTTGCTTCTTAGGAATCGTGGAGTGATCCGGTGCCTGTGAAGAAGAAACAGAGGATAATGATGAAGTGTCAGAGTCATTTGGTTCAGAGGTTTGTTAAATCTGAGCCCGCCTTCTAAAGTTACGTCTTCTTTAGAGGGTGCCCAGTTATAGGCCTGACTATTATCGTAAGAAAGTTTATCCCTCATAAATTTCTTTTCTTTGATTTTCAGTATTTCGGTCAAATATGATTCAAGACCTGCCCTGAGCGCTCTCTCACGGTTCGGAAAGAGCAAGTCCAGGGTAATGGACTTGTTTTCCTCATACAGTGTCTCTATCTCCTTGTCCAAAAGGGTTAATTTATTGGTATAGTAACGACATAACAACTTCATCATCTTGACAGAGCACTGCTGCAAATTTTGTTCACATTGTGACTTAAACTTAGGTTCAAATAGTTGGCCATGACAACAACAGTGGAAGAAAAAAAGGGGAAAAATGCGCCAATAGTAGAGAAAATAGGTATAAATACAAAAATAGAGTCAATAAAGTCAAAGATAAGGTGGAGTTTGATTAATCTTCCATCTACAGAGTGATGGGTGGGTAACACCCTGGATAAATAGTGATAAAGGGCAAGATGGAGAAATCAAACAGATAAACACCACATCCCAAATATGAAAAATTTCAAAAGAGAAGAACAGGGCAAAGAGGTAACAAACCTCAGGAACTTTAACAGTGTTAGGTATAGAGATCAGAACTCATTGGGAAACATTAAAATTTAAATTATTTTATTTAATTAAAAAAAAAAAACATGAGAAGGAAAAATACATCCGTATAACAAGGTACATTGAATTAATGAAGCATATACAAACAAAGCACAACCACTCTCGACATGTTTCACTCTTCAGGAGAAGGAAAAATACATTCGTATAACAATGTACATTTAATTAATGAAGCATATAGATAGAGTTTCTTCAGGAGATTGATGGCGTAACTCTTTTTATACTAGAAATGAAAAAACAATTTCAATATATCTCATGAACGGATTGAAAAGCAATACATAAACATGACTGAGCATGCAAATTGGCATAGGATAGCAGCAAGCAGCCAGGGTGCTGCTACTTCTTTAGTTCCTCTATGCAAGCAGCCAGGGTGTCCAAGTCTGGATGATTGAGATAACACACACATAAACTGATTTTATCGCTATATTTTTGCCTTATTGATAGCTCTTTGAGATTGAAACAGTTTTGATAAGGTTTGGTTCCTTTCTGTGTCCACATGTTTCTATGCCCCTTTTTGTTTTGATGTTTTGGTTTTCCCTGTAAACAATTCATGCATAGTTTTGTTCTTATTCTATGCCAATTTGCTCATCAGTCATGTTTATGTATTGCTTTTCAATAGGTTCATGAGATATACTGAAATTGTTTTTTCATTTCTAGTATAAAAAGAGTCACGCCATCAACCTCCTGAAGAAACTCTATCTATATGCTTCATTAATTAAATGTACATTGTTATACGAATGTATTTTTCCTTCTCATGTTTTTATATCTTTATTAAATAAAATAATTAAAATTTTAATGTTACCCAATGAGTTCTGATCTCTATACCTAACACCGTTAAAGTCCCTGAGGTTTGTTACCTCTTTGCCCTGTTCTTCTCTTTTGATATTTTTTCTGCTGGCGAGCTTGTTGGGGCCCAACCATTATGGTGGAGTGCTCAAGGTAGTGTCCCTTTAAGAAGTGATGCAGACACTGCCATTATATTTCTTTCAGACAAGAATTTTAGCAAGGTGTAATGCAGGGTTGGCCAGCGGCCTCTCACCAGTCTGTGTCAGCAGGGGATCTCCTTCTGTTCACTGGCAAAGTGTATCCTAGTCAGTGTCCTCAGTGTCTAGCTCTTCAAGCATTCTGAAGGCTCGAATAGCATCCAGGATGTCCTTCAATGCTATGATATGTCTGTCACTGTGTCCCTATGTCACTCAGGTGCAGTGGTCTGCTTCTAGCCTTAGTCTCAGTGTAAATTGAACCCTCTTCTCTCTTCCTCTCCTCAGCCCCGGAAACTTACAACACTCCTCCACCTTAGTGCCATTGTTGGGATCCTTCCAGAGAACCAAATTGGGGGAGAAACCCCCAATGAGAAAAAGCGGGTACTGAATGTGACCACAAGATTATAACACTGTAAAAAATATCTTTATTAGGGACTACAACATATTGCAAAACAAATAGCATAAAAGCAAAATCATTACCTCCACCCACCACTTTAAATTGACAACGTTGTCAGTTAAATGTAAACAGAGTCCGGACTCTGTACACAGGTCATTTATGCTTAAAGACTTGTAAAGTTTTGTTTTTTTCTCTATTAAAATAACAAACATGTTATACTTACCTGCTCTCTGCAGTTGTTTTGCACAGGACAGCCTGGATCCTCCTCTTCTCGGGTCCCTGGCTGGAGCTCGTGGCCCCTCCCTCCTGTTGAGTGCCTCCACAGCAAGCAGCTTGCTATGGGGGCACCCGAGCCGAACTGCAGCACCCTGTGTCCATTCAGACACGGAGCCGCAATTTGCCCCCCCCCTCTCTTTCCTGATTGGCTAAATGACTTTGACAGCAGCAGGAGCCAATGGCGCGGCTGCTGTGTCTCAGCCAATCAGAAGGGAAAGTCCCGGACAGCTGAGGCACTCGTGTACAGCAGTGGATGGAGATGGGGCTCAGGTAAGAATTAGGGGGGCTGAGGGGGGCTGCTGCACACATAAGGCTTTTTATCTTAATGCATTAACATAAAAAAAACTTCTGCCTTTACAATCACTTTAATCACCACTAATGGCAACCCTAAAAGCAAGAGGTGACTGCATCCAGCAACTCATACGACCTCAAAATCTAATCTGAAATAGTTAATAATGAAGGAGCAGAGATGTTTGAGCCATTAGATTAGGAGCCAGGAAGACGGATTAATTGCTATGCCAAGGAAAAGCTAGTGGTCAACTGTATCAAAGGCAGTAGAAAGGTCTAAGAGCATAAGTATGGAGTAGTGGCCATTGATTTTAGCAGTAAGCCGTTAATAAGCTTTAGAAGGGCAGTTTCAGTGGAATATTGTGGGTGGAAGCCAGACTATTATACCAGAGTTTCCCACGGTACCATGCAAATTGTTAACCAAATTCAATAAATAATATAAATGATTGCTGCAGCTGTTGTCACGTGTTCCTACACCAAAAGCCAGACTGTAGGGGCTCAGGAGGTTGTTATCAGTGAGACAGCAGCACAAGCGATTGTACTTTTACAAAGCGTTCATGAATTTTGGAAGCAAGTGGGAAATGGGTCTTAAGTTGTTTAAACTGGTGGGTCCAGTGAGGGATTTTTAAGTGTAGGCATGTTTGAGAGACGTGGCAAAGATGCTGGTAAAGAGGGAGAGATTAAAAATGTGATGGGTGATGGATCCTTAAAGCTCAACTGCAGGCAAACAGCTAAACACACACACATAAAGTACATACCTAGCAAAGAATAGGTACATTGTCTGTCTATCCAGTTCTTAGATTTACACACCACAGCAGCTGGCTCCTTGTGCTGCTTCTCACCCTCCATGTCTCAGCTTTGTGATAGGAAACTGCAAAAAGCTGTCGCCAAGTTAAATTCGAGGACTAATACAACTTGCATTAAAAAAATAAATGATGCATTGATTAATAAAAAAGCTCCATTCATGTATATGTTTTATATTTGTCTGGACTTCAACATTAAGAATATTTGTTAGTTAGAGACAAGGACTTTGAGCAGCACAATATCCCATGAGTGGTCATAGTATTAATAATTGCAATACCTCCCCATTATTCCAACATATTGGTATAGCAAACTGGAAAGCCACCTGATCTAAACAAGCCCACTGTCTTGGTAAAGGCTACATACGTTATATTAAAACCACTTCTTTCCGCTCCTCCTACCTATGCTGTATAGGGCTGGTAAAAAAAAACGTATTTCAATCTGCTCCGGTCTGGTCACGAGATACAGAAGCTCTGACTCTCCAAATATCATGGAGCAGCTGCTGCAGGGGAAAGTTGGAAGCATGGGCAATGGAAGCTGCTGTGTTAGCAAGTGCAGTTAACTTGCCTGCCACTAGATGGCTCCATTGCCATTATTGCAAGGTAAGGGGAAAATTATAAGCAGGTGTTAGCTCTCCTTTTAGAGAAACTTCTCCATTGGTGATGTAATGGGTAGCATCATAAATGCCAGCTTTAGGTGGGGCCCAAGTGTCCAGGGTATGGGAACTGGACACCCCAGAGCTGCTAACATGTAGCCCTATACAGAGCTGATCCAAGGCAGCTATGCAGGGCTGGCTGAATTCCAAGGCAAGGTGGTATAAATCAGTTGTAGTTGACCTGCCTTTCTTCTGCAGTTCCTGCAGCGGGGGGTGTGTAAGGCCTTGGAAGCCTGTGCAGAGTCCTCCTAAGTGAGTCGTGGTGAAAGCCTGAGAATGAGTATGTCATTTGGGAGAGTGCCTGGCTAGGCAAAGCTATAGACGGGACATTTGAAAACAGACTGATATACTAACGGGAGTACCTTGTTCCCCCTGATCCTCAGTTGCGGGTCCTGGGACTTGGTGATAGAAGCTTGAAGCTGTGGACTTAGTATATGTAGGAAGGTGGTCCCAATACTATGGTACTCCCAAGGAGGAGAGGGAAGATGGCTTAATTAAACAATGTGTACTTGTGCCCTGCACTGAAGTGACTGCTACAGAATGTCTAACCCCACATATCTAGTATGTCAAATGGGATATGTCATAGGGGCTTAAATGAAGATGTGAAGTTGCAGTTAAGTGCTAAGATGCTAGATCTGTA
The DNA here is from genome assembly GCA_037952925.1 of Lithobates clamitans. Classification (NCBI taxonomy): domain Eukaryota; kingdom Metazoa; phylum Chordata; class Amphibia; order Anura; family Ranidae; genus Lithobates; species Lithobates clamitans. The sequence continues at coordinate 965,124 of JBBGZY010000731.1, forward strand.
TGTGGACATTCCTTTATTCTGAATATTTAGGCCTCTGGCTGGGGATGTCATGAGCGGGCCTCTGGCCTGGAGCATGATACAATATGGCAGAGAGTTTCTCTCAACTCGTGGGTGACCACTTGCAAAACTCTAGGGGTCACGGGGTAGCAATTGCAACCCAGCCCCATGCTCCAGGGGCCTGTGCAGCAATAGAACCAATGCCCTCCATTTCCTCCTGCAGCCGCTGCCCCCTTGTCCCCCAGCTCCATCCCCCCACCCCGCAGTCCACAGCTCTGCCGGCTGCTGTGGGGGATGTTTCAGGATGGAGAGCAGGGGAGGGGGGTGGTAAATATGTCATTTACTGGCCCCTTCCTTTTCTGAATGAACACAGTGAGTGATCAGTGCCGACCACCCACTTCGCTCATTTATAACTGAAGCATAGGCCAGGTCAACTTTGTCATCGGGGGCCCACAAGCTTTAACCACTTGCCGACCGCCGCACGCCGATGTACGTCCAAAGTTTGCCGGTGGATATCATTGTTATGGCAGCAGCTAGCTGCCATAACTCCGGTATCCCCGTTTTCATGCGGCGGTTGGCTTTCAGATAAAAGTGGTCTCTGCGACGGATTCGCTACGAGATCACTTTTATCGTTGTCGGAAGAGGGCCCCCCTTCTCGCCGCGATCCGGTGCCCTCCGCCACTTACCGGAGCCGTCGGTAGCAGCGGAGGCGATCGCGTCCTTCTCAGTCCTGTGCCTGGAGACGAGTGAGGCTAAGATGGCGCCCACTCGTCTCCATGACACTGCTGGGCAGAAGCGACACCCATACATCTTAAAGGCACATTTTTTTCAATGTCATTTTTTTCAATTACTTTTTTTTTTATTGCATTTTAATATAATTATGAGATCTGAGGTCTTTTTGACCCCAGATCTCATATTTAAGAGGTCCTGTCATGCTTTTTTTCTATTACAAGGGATGTTTACATTCCTTGTAATAGGAATAAAAGTGACACAATTTTTTTTTTTTTTAAACCGGGTAAAAATAAATAAAATAATGTAAAATAAATAATAGAAATACATTTTTTTTTTTTAAAAACCCCCTGTCCCGACAAGCTCGCGCGCAGAAGCGAACGCATATGTAAGTAGAACCCGCATATGAAAACGGTGGTCAAAGCACACATGTGAGGTATTGCCACAATCGTTAGAGTGAGAGCAATAATTCTAGCCCTAGACCTCCTCTGTAACACAAAACATGCAACCTGTAGAATTTTTTAAACGTCACCTATGGAGATTTTTGAGGGTAAAAGTTTAACGCCATTCCACGAGCGGGCGCAATTTTGAAGAGTGATATGTTGGGTATCAATTTACTCGGAGTAACATTATCTTTCACAATATAAAAAAAAATTGGGCTAGCTTTACTGTTGTTTTTTTTTTTATTCAAAAAAGTGAATTTTTTCCAAAAAAAGCACGCTTGTAAGACCGCTGCGCAAATACGGTGTGAAAAAAGTATTGCAATGACTGCCATTTTATTCTCTAGGGTGTTCGAAAAAACAATATATAATGTTTGGGGGTTCCAAGTAATTTTCTAGCAAAAAAACCTGTTTTAAACATGTAAACACCTAAATTCTGGTGAGTGGTGGAGTGTATGCTCCCTGCCGGTCCCAGCCCTAATGCTGCATCAACGCTGTTACCCTTAACAGGCTTACCTAGCTTCGAGAACCCTCGTGGCTCCACCGCACCTCCGTGCTTTGTCTGCTGGCTACCCACTGTTTGTTTCCGACGGAGGTACCAGGGGGGGTGTGTTCGCCCGGTGGTTGTGGTGAGTGAGAGCGACCAGCCGTACAGGAGGATTCGCCGTGTTGAGGAGCGTAGCCCGGACGACTCACTACTGCAGCGTCTGGTTGCTCGGCGATGCTTTGCAGTATCGCGAGAGGGCGAGTGGAGCCCGCGAGTCCGTGAGAGACGGAGGGGAGATGGGCATCGGCTACGCTGTGCACGCCTCACAGCGAACATCGAGTGGAGGGATCCTGGACGGAGGCCCTCTGGCACGGGCACATCATCTGCACAGTTCCCGGGAGGGAATAGGAGTGAGGTAACAAAAGCGGAACTGAACCATATCTGATATATATAACAATTGTGGTCACTCGCTACAGAGTGCTTGGGGGTCCATTATTATTCCTGAAGGATTGGATATTTCAACTAATTGAGGTGGGGACTTTCTGATACCCTTTTAAATAGCCCAATTTAGCTTGCTATATTGCTGCCTATTTTACCATGACTAGGAAGAAGGGGGATGATCAGCAGCAACAGCCCCAGGAGAACTCATCCTCACAAACTACCCGTTCATCCAAAGAGAAGGGGAATCATAATGTATCTGCAGTGGCAGCCGCAGCAAAATTAGAAAAATTTGCACATACATCCTCGCAATGCCCAGTTAAGGGTAATCAGTTTCCTCCAGCGAAAACATTGTCGGGGGGTCTTGGCGACAGAAAGAGCCTGGAGAAAGTGACAGGTATTCCGTCCGTCAGTACGAGAGTAGCGAATAAAAAAAGTCCTGAGAGGGATCACCTGGGAAAAGCTACGGATATTACTCCTAATTCAAATACATCTAGTGAACAGGAGCCTACTTTAAAAGAGGTATTGTGTGCTGTAAATGCTTGCAGGAGGTCGCTGAGTGAGTTGTGTGATGAGTTAAGAGACCTTAAGGAAGAACTCTGTAGTATGAGACAAGAGCTTCAGAAAACAGTGGAGAGAACCGATGGCTTGGAGGAGAGGTTAAATCAAATAGAAGATATTGTACACCCAATGCGTCAAGACTTTAAAAAAATGCAAGCCCAGTTAGATGCTAATAAATTCAAAATGGATGAATGGGAGAACAGGTTGCACAGACAGAATGTGAGAGTAATGGGTCTCCCTGAGAGAAGCGAGGGCTCCCGTCCTGAAGAGTTTATGGAAAAGTGGCTCAGGGAGGTTTTTGGGGCTGAGACTTTTTCGCATCTCTTTGCCATCGAGAGAGCACATTGAGTGCCTTCCAGGTCTACATATTCGGGGGGTCACCCTAGACCAATGATAATGAGGTTTTTCAGCTACAAAGACAAGATGATATTGATGCAAAAGTCTAGAGAAAAGGGGGACATTTTCTATAATGGTGTTAGAATATCTATTTATCCAGACTACTCCCCGGACCTGCAAAAGAGAAGGGCAGGCTTCTTGGACATTAAGCGAACCCTACGGAACTATAATATACCATATGCTCTACTATACCCAGCGCGGGATGTGGGTGCGGGGGGGGGGGTAGTGAGGGGTGGGAAGGGGTCGACAGTTAGTGTAAATGACACACAATTAGAGTGTGGGGTAGGGGTGTGGATGGATCAGGTTGAGGGGGTTAGAAAGGTCACAAGGAATGCCCCTAGGGTAGGCCAAGATAGGCAAAGGGGAAAGAACAAGAGGTCACTTAAGGGAATTGGAGTTAAAGTGGTAATAGTAATAGTAAAAAGTTATAGAGCACTGATATTAAGGTTTGGGAGGGTGAAGAAGATTTAGTACAAGCACTTAAGCCACACAAAAATAAGAAAGAATAGAAAGGAAAGTTTAGGTGGTGGTGGTGGTGGGGGGGGGACGGAGGTATTCTCCACCCGCTCCCTGTTCCCTCCTCACAGTATTAGCACTGATTGCAGTTTTTGGGGTTATAGTTGATCTAAAGCAAATTGCCAATTGGCTGTTAGGAAGAAGGGCACATTTGTTAGATTGGTGTTGTCAAAATGGAGGTTGGAGATTTTTGTTATATATAAGAGTTGTTCTAGAGCAGCCTTTTCCTTCAGCTCTGATTTTTTTCTCATTGAGCTGGGAGTCAATTTTTCCCCTGCTCTTGGTATTTATTTTTTTGGTATTTTTTTTTCTTATTTATCCAATGCAGTTCAGAACATTTGGAATAAGCTCCTGGAACATTAGAGGTATGAGTGACCCCATTAAAAAAGCTACTGTATTTTCGGAGTTGGAATCTTATGGTACCGAACTGATATGCCTGCAGGAAACACATTTGACTAACGAGACTAAATTACAAATTAGAATTAAAAAATTCCAGACACAATTCCACTCAGTGTACTCCTCTTATTCAAGGAAAGTGAGCATTCTGGTTAAGAAAGGGCTGGTGTTTTCCTGCAGGGATGTCAGTATCGATAGGCTGGGTTGCTTCATTTTTTTGTACTGTTCGATTGAGGGTAGGCTATTGGTCATAGCAAATCTGTATATTTCTCCCCCATTTAGGATGAAGATTTTGTATCAACTATTGGTGTACTTGGAGGACAAAAAAGATGTCCCGGTTATAGTGGTAGGGGACTTTAACGCAGTGCTTGATAATAAATTGGATAGGTTTCCACCTGGGTCTAGCGGGGGAAGAGTGTCGGAAGGCCCTCTGGCACAGTTCTTTGAGGAGATTGGATGGTGTGACTTATGGAGAGCTCGCAATCCTAATGACCAGCAATACTCCTGCTTTTCAGGGTCTCACCGCACTCTTTCCCGCATTGAATTGGCCATAGGTAACCGAGAAGTTCAACCTTTAATAGGCAAAATTGAATACCGACCAAGGGGGGTATCAGATCATTCATCACTGACAGCAACGGTAATTGCGCGTGATAGTAATATTTAGAGAACGTGGTCATTAAATTCAGTATGGTTGGAGATAATAGGGAATAGGGATGAAATAACTGCAAGATTAAGAGAGTTTATAGAGTATAACACAGGATCTGCATCGGAGGGTGTGATCTGGGACTCCTTAAAAGCATATCTTAGGGGGCTCCTAATCCAACAGATATCAAAGGTAAAGAACCAAACAAGGGCAAGGGGAGAGTATATTAGAGATGAGGTTTTGGAGACAGAGAGAAATTATGTGACGGATCCAAACCAGGAAAACCGGGAAATTTGGGTAAAGAAGTAACAGGAATATAAAATGGAAAAAATTAGAATTGCTGAAAATAGGAAACTCTTCCAGAGGCAAAAGTATTTTGAGGAAGGGGAAAGAGTGTATGCTCCCTGCCGGTCCCAGCCCTAATGCTGCATCAAGGCTGTTACCCTTAACAGGCTTACCTAGCTTCGAGAACCCTCGTGGCTCCACCGCACCTCCGTGCTTTGTCTGCTGGCTACCCACTGTTTGTTTCCGACGGAGGTACCAGGGGGGGTGTGTTCGCCCGGTGGTTGTGGTGAGTGGGAGCGACCAGCCGTACAGGAGGATTCGCCGTGTTGAGGAGCGTAGCCCGGACGACTCACTACTGCAGCGTCTGGTTGCTCGGCGATGCTTTGCAGTATCGCGAGAGGGCGAGTGGAGCCCGCGAGTCCGTGAGAGACGGAGGGGAGATGGGCATCGGCTACGCTGTGCACGCCTCACAGCGAACATCGAGTGGAGGGATCTTGGACGGAGGCCCTCTGGCACGGGCACATCATCTGCACAGTTCCCGGGAGGGAATAGGAGTGAGGTAACAAAAGCGGAACTGAACCATATCTGATATATATAACAATTGTGGTCACTCGCTACAGAGTGCTTGGGGGTCCATTATTATTCCTGAAGGATTGGATATTTCAACTAATTGAGGTGGGGACTTTCTGATACCCTTTTAAATAGCCCAATTTAGCTTGCTATATTGCTGCCTATTTTACCATGACTAGGAAGAAGGGGGATGATCAGCAGCAACAGCCCCAGGAGAACTCATCCTCACAAACTACCCGTTCATCCAAAGAGAAGGGGAATCATAATGTATCTGCAGTGGCAGCCGCAGCAAAATTAGAAAAATTTGCACATACATCCTCGCAATGCCCAGTTAAGGGTAATCAGTTTCCTCCAGAGAAAACATTGTCGGGGGGTCTTGGCGACAGAAAGAGCCTGGAGAAAGTGACAGGTATTCCGTCCGTCAGTACGAGAGTAGCGAATAAAAAAAGTCCTGAGAGGGATCACCTGGGAAAAGCTACGGATATTACTCCTAATTCAAATACATCTAGTGAACAGGAGCCTACTTTAAAAGAGGTATTGTGTGCTGTAAATGCTTGCAGGAGGTCGCTGAGTGAGTTGTGTGATGAGTTAAGAGACCTTAAGGAAGAACTCTGTAGTATGAGACAAGAGCTTCAGAAAACAGTGGAGAGAACCGATGGCTTGGGGGAGAGGTTAAATCAAATAGAAGATATTGTACACCCAATGCGTCAAGACTTTAAAAAAATGCAAGCCCAGTTAGATGCTAATAACTTCAAAATGGATGAATGGGAGAACAGGTTGCACAGACAGAATGTGAGAGTAATGGGTCTCCCTGAGAGAAGCGAGGGCTCCCGTCCTGAAGAGTTTATGGAAAAGTGGCTCAGGGAGATTTTTGGGGCTGAGACTTTTTCGCATCTCTTTGCCATCGAGAGAGCACATTGAGTGCCTTCCAGTTCTACATATTCGGGGGGTCACCCTAGACCAATGATAATGAGGTTTTTCAGCTACAAAGACAAGATGATATTGATGCAAAAGTCTAGAGAAAAGGGGGACATTTTCTATAATGGTGTTAGAATATCTATTTATCCAGACTACTCCCCGGACCTGCAAAAGAGAAGGGCAGGCTTCTTGGACATTAAGCGAACCCTACGGAACTATAATATACCATATGCTCTACTATACCCAGCGCGGGATGTGGGTGCGGGGGGGGGACAAGGGCAAGGGGAGAGTATATTAGAGATGAGGTTTTGGAGACAGAGAGAAATTATGTGACGGATCCAAACCAGGAAAACCGGGAAATTTGGGTAAAGAAGTAACAGGAATATAAAATGGAAAAAATTAGAATTGCTGAAAATAGGAAACTCTTCCAGAGGCAAAAGTATTTTGAGGAAGGGGAAAGAGTGGGCCGGATGTTGGCTTTACTGGCCAGAACTAATTCTCCCTCTTCAACAATCCCTATGATTAAGACAAAAGGTGGGAAAATCTCGTCCGATCCTTTGGTAATCAGGGAAATGTTTTTTGAATTTTATAGTGAGCTATATAAGTCACGACAGTGTCCAGAATGGTGAGAGATGGAGGAATTTTTGGAGGGAGTCAAGCTGCCGGTTCTTTCAGCAATAGATATGAATAGTCTGGAAGTTCCCATAACTCTGGAGGAATTGAGGCAAGCTATAGCGGAGATGCCCAATCAGAAGTCCCCGGGTCCAGTGACAGGTATTCCGTCCGTCAGTACGAGAGTAGCGAATAATAAAAGTCCTGAGAGGGATCACCTGGGAAAAGCTACGGATATTACTCCTAATTCAAATACATCTAGTGAACAGGAGCCTACTTTAAAAGAGGTATTGTGTGCTGTAAATGCTTGCAGGACGTCACTGAGTGAGTTGTGTGATGAGTTAAGAGACCTTAAGGAAGAACTCTGTAGTATGAGACAAGAGCTTCAGAAAACAGTGGAGAGAACCGATGGCTTGGAGGAGAGGTTAAATCAAATAGAAGATATTGTACACCTAATGCGTCAAGACTTTAAAAAAATGCAAGCCCAGTTAGATGCTAATAAATTCAAAATGGATGAATGGGAGAACAGGTTGCACAGACAGAATGTGAGAGTAATGGGTCTCCCTGAGAGAAGCGAGGGCTCCCGTCCGGAAGAGTTTATGGAAAAGTGGCTCAGGGAGGTTTTTGGGGCTGAGACTTTTTCGCATCTCTTTGCCATCGAGAGAGCACATTGAGTGCCTTCCAGGTCTACATATTCGGGGGGTCACCCTAGACCAATGATAATGAGGTTTTTCAGCTACAAAGACAAGATGATATTGATGCAAAAGTCTAGAGCAAAGGGGGACATTTTCTATAATGGTGTTAGAATATCTATTTATCCAGACTACTCCCCGGACCTGCAAAAGAGAAGGACAGGCTTCTTGGACATTAAGCGAACCCTACGGAACTATAATATACCATATGCTCTACTATACCCAGCGCGGGATGTGGGTGCGGGGGGGGGAGTGAGGGGTGGGAAGGGGTCGACAGTTAGTGTAAATGATACACAATTAGAGTGTGGGGTAGGGGTGTGGATGGATCAGGTTGAGGGGGTTAGAAAGGTCACAAGGAATGCCCCTAGGGTAGGCCAAGATAGGCAAAGGGGAAAGAACAAGAGGTCACTTAAGGGAATTGGAGTTAAAGTGGTAATAGTAATAGTAAAAAGTTATAGAGCACTGATATTAAGGTTTGGGAGGGTGAAGAAAATTGAGTACAAGCACTTAAGGACTGCCTTCTGAAATCTACAAACAATATGGGGAGGTGTTGGTTCCAGAGCTTTTGAAGACACTGAACTGGACGGCTACAGTCGATAGGCTGCCCTCTTCAATGTCTGAAGCTAATATAGTATTAATCCAGAAGGAGGTGAAGGACCAACTTGACACATCTTCATATAGACCAATATCATTGTTGTGCTCTGATGTCAAGATTTTGGCAAAGGTCTTGACAACTAGGCTAAACAAATGCATCTCTAGTCTTTTACACTTGGACCAATCTGGGTTTATACATAACAGGTCTACCAGCATAAATATTAGAAGGACATATCTGAATCTTCAGACCCCGGTAGAGAATAAGGGCTCCAGAGTTGTCTTGTCCTTGGATATTGCCAAGGCATTTGACACTCTGGAATGGGGGTATCTATGGTGGGTACTGGAGAAATATGGTTTTGGTCCCCTATTTATTAGATGGCTTAAAATATTATATCAACACCTAGCGCCAGATTAAAAATCAACAACGAATATTCGGAAAAGTTATCCCTTGAGAGGGGTACGAGACAGGGGTGTCTGTTGTCACCCCTGTTGTTCGCCCTAGCAATGGGGCCTTTTGCTGAGGTAGTGAGAAACTCACCTGGTTTACATGGGGTATAAAAGGAAATCAGGCGAAGAAAGAATAGCGTTATATACTGATGACATTTTACTCTTTCTGGGTGATATGGGGCCATCATTAGTAAAAGCGATGCAGTTGTTGGAAGGATTTGGGGCATTCTCGGGGTTGATAGTCAATTGGGAGAAGTCTATGCTTCTCCCGGTTGACTCGACCACTGGCTCTCTCCCTCAGGGTATACCCCGTGTTAAAATAATGAAGATTAAATATCTGGGCATAGTTTTGCCTAACAACCCAAATCACTATATTAGGGATAACTTAGCTCCACTCCTAGAGAAATTCAAAAGGAAGAGGGACATTTGGTGTCGACTCCCTTTATCTGTGGCAGGCCGAGCTAATCTGGTCAAAATGATTTGGATGCCACAACTAATGTATATACTCCACAACTCCCCAGTTTGGATCGGAAGAGATTGGTTTGTAAAAATAAGCTCTCTCTTCCGAGAGTTAATATGCAGGAAGGGTCAGGCCAGGATTAGCCTACAAACCTTGCAGCGCCCTGCTAGGGAGGGGGGATTGGCGGTTCCCCATCCATATAGGTACTTTCTGGCTGCTCAGTTGCAGCACTTGGGGGGTTGCAAGTCCCTGGGAGAGGTGAATACTAGCGGGAAATTTATGTTAGCAGACAACCCACATAAATCTTTAGCAGGGGCACTGGAGGCCGGGTCACTTCGATGCGAGTTTCCAATATATAAGATGGTTACCAAAGTTTGGCAGTCAGTTAAGAAAGATATGGGGTACAAGGGCCTTTTAGAGATTTCCCCCCTATATGGCATAATAAGCAGTTGCAGGAGTTACAATCTATAGAGAAAAATAGGTTGTGGGAAGGACACGGTATATATAGGTTGGCCCAATTGTTCGATGGTAATATATTAAAGTCTTTCACTGACGTAGGACGGGAGTTTGGAATTCCAAAGGAAACATTTTACTGTTACCTTCAGATCAGGCATGCTTTGGATAAACAATTTAGGACTAAGGCATTGGAATGGTGTAAAGCACAGCTTCTTAACAAAATAGCTCAGACAACCAGCTCCAAGGGCTTAATATCAGTGATTTATGGACAATTGACGGCCAGAATGACAAGGTTACAAACACTCTCACGCACCAGGGAGAGGTGGGAGGCTGATGTGGGGGAGTTGGCAGATGATCAGTGGGGTAGGATTATGGAGCTTGGCCCGCTGGTGTCTGTCTCTCCGTCGCAGCGGGCTTCACACCTCTTGCTGGTGCACAGAGCTTACTACACTCCAAAGAAGATGCATAGGTTTGCTCAAAGAACGGATGATAAGTGCCCCAGATGTCTAGAGACGGGGGATCTTATCCATATGATGTGGAGATGCCCGAAATTAGTTAGATACTGGTCCGAGATCCTAAACATAATTGAAACCAGGTTTGGGATTAGATTGGAATTTGAGGCCAAGATATGTGTGCTGGGTTTAGTTAGACAGAATATCGGGAATGGTAACACAGTTACAGCAGTGGTAAGATGTCTATACCAAGCGAGGAAGTGGTGCCCCCTACCCCGGAAGAATGGGTTAGAACAATAGATGCCTTGGTGAGAACAGAAAAGACAATTCACACTAGAAGGGGAAGCTATAGAAAATACGTAAAGATTTGGAAGCTATGGCTCCAAGGAATGAATAAAACTTCATGAAATTCTAAAGAAGGCTTGTAGGAACTCCGTGGCTTCGAGGGTAATGCAGTGAGAATAGATGAAATGAGAGATAAATAATAAACTCCTAACCGGTTAATATGGTATGATAGGCTCTTGGTTAGGGTCTATTAAGAGTGACAAATGGGTTAGGGCGGGGGGAGGGTTATAGGGTTATACGGGAGCGGGGAGGGGTGGGTATGCTTTAGGACTAGGTTAAAGGAAAATATGGCTATTGTAATGATAACCGTTTGAGACATTGTATGGATGGTTAATGGTTTTTAAACGTATTATGTGATACTTTTTTTGTAAATTGTATAGTCTGAAGTTTAATAAAAAGGATATAATTAAAAAAAAAAACAAAAAAAAAAAAACCTAAATTCCAAAATGAGGCTGGTCCTTAAGTGGTTAAGCTATGCCTCTGTAGGTGACTGCCCAATCCAAGAAGAAGTTGGGGACTTTTACAGTTTGGCGTCAATACCTGCCCAATCACAACTCTGAACTGGATCGATTTTTATTCATTCATTTGTATTTGTAATTAAATCTGTGTGCACTGCCAGAAACTTGTATGAATTTACAATAAGTGAATTTACAATAAATAATTCTGCCATGACTGTCAATGGAAACACAAAGCCATCTAAAGCAGTTCAAATGAAGATCAACTGCACCTGCAATAAATTCTGAATGATCTCAAAAGCATATCAAACTGATGTCAAAAGTACGCTTACTTTGCAATTAAAGCCCATTGACAAGAGCCCTATGGGGAACAGATCTGATCTAAAATCTGAATAGTGGTTGAACAAATAGTCCCTTGGTATGAGGGTCTAACATAAATATTAAAATATAAGGGATTTGGTGCTTTCATATTATTTAAAAACATCATGGTATAGGTTGAAATTCTTCCTTATGTACTTCCTATTCCTTTTTATTGAACTGATCACCATATTTTATATCTGCCATCGATCTAAGATTGGGGAGATTAGTGGGACATATACTGCCAAAAATAATATTCTTGCTTATATGCTTGCTTTACATATCTGTAAACATTTTGTAACTTCCTCAACACTGATACAATCAATTCTCCATCTACAGTCGACATCACAGTTAAAGTGTAAGCCCAATTTATGTAAAAACCACACACAGACACTAGGCACAATTCATGAGAAATATAAAAACAAAAATAATTCTGCTGGGGAAGATTTTAACACATTTGGTGTAGGCCACAATTAATGAGAAACTTAACTGCATTTGAGCTCCATAAACTGAAAATGCTACTTAATTAATTTTTTAATATTTAAAGAAAACCCACGTATCCATCCACCTAACCTAACTTATAAACACCCCAAAGCCATGTCCATCTTGAGTAACTGCAGATAGTTAATGTAGCATTGTACTTCCTGGACCCCATCCACCCTTAGGTCAGACATGCAGGCAGAAGGGTATGCTTAGCTAAGAAACCCCTGCTCCTCCCCTCCAGAATAAAGTGAAAAAATGGCCATGAAGACTCCTGGGATGTACAGTATGGATATCATTTTAGCCTAGGCCAGACAAAGGAAGCAACTAAATCACCTTTTTTCGATAATCAATTTTTTTACTGGTTTTAAACACCAAAAACATATAAGCATATACAGGAAAGAAAAAAAACACATAAATAGGACATATCTTTTAAACATCAGACACCAAAAAGGCACATTGTGTACTAATACATAAATCTTATAAAGTATAATACAGACACAATACTGCAATGAAGATGTTCAATATTGTAATCTTAAAATAAGCCATCTACATGGAGTGAATCACTTACTGTACATTGGTCCTACAGATACAGTGTAATTTATGTCTGTTTCACAATATTGCATTTCACACACGCTTTAAAGCTTAAGTGTAGTCATAATAATAAAAAAAAAAAAAATATATATATATATATATATATATATATATATATATATATATATATATATATATATATACAGAGGGGACGGAAAGTATTCAGACCCCCTTACATTTTTCACTCTTTGTTATATTGCAGCCATTTGCTAAAATCATCATATCACAGAATTTTGAAACTTTGGGCCCAATTTGGACATTTTTACTTAGATGTTTACTCACTTTTTTGGCAGTGGTTTAGACATTAATGGCTGTGTGTTGAGTTATTTTGAGGGACAGCAAGTTAACACTGTTATACAAGCTGTACACTCACTACTTTACATTGTAGCAAAGTGCCCTTTCTTCAGTGTTGTCACAACATGAAATGATATAATAAAATATTTACAAAAATGTGAGGGGTGTACTCATTTTTGTGAGATACTATATATATATATACAGTGGGGACGGAAAGTATTCAGACCCCCTTAAATTTTTCACTCTTTGTTATATTGCAGCCATTTGCTAAAATAATTTAAGTTCATTTTTTTCCTCATTAATGTACACACAGCACCCCATATTGACAGAAAAACACAGAATTGTTGACAATTTTGCAGATTTATTGAAAAAGAAAAACTGAAATATCACATGGTGTTAAGTATTCAGACCGTTTGCTGTGACACTTATATATTTAACTCAGGTGCTGTCCATTTCTTCTGATCATCCTTGAGATGGTTCTACACCTTCATTTGAGTCCAGCTGTGTTTGATTATACTGATTGGAATTGATTAGGAAAGCCATACACCTGTCTATATAAGACATTACAGCTCACAGTGCATGTCAGAGCAAATGAGAATCATGAGGTCGAAGGAACTGCCTGAAGAGCTCAGAGACAGAATTGTGGCAAGGCACAGATCTGGCCAAGGTTACAAAAAAATGTATGCTGCACTTAAGGTTCCTAAGAGCACAGTGGCCTCCATAATCCTGAAATGGAAGATGTTTGGGACGACCAGAACCCTTCCTAGAGCTGACCATCCGGCCAAACTAAGCTATCAGGGGAGAAGAGCCTTGGTGAGAGAGGTAAAGAAGAACCCAAAGATCACTGTGGCTGAGCTCCAGAGATGCAGTCAGGAGATGGGAGAAAGTTGTAGAAAGTCAACCATCACTGCAGCCCTCCACCAATTGGGGCTTTATGGCAGAGTGACCCGACAGAAGCCTCTCCTCAGTGCAAGACACATGAAAGCCCGCATGGAGTTTGCTAAAAAACACCTGAAGGACTCAAAGACCTAAAAATGGCCGTCCACCAACATTTACCATCCAACCTGACAGAACTGGAGAGGATCTGCAAAGAGGAATGGCAGAGGATCCCCAAATCCAGGTGTGAAAAACTTGTTGCATCTTTCCCAAAAAGACTCATGGCTGTATAAGATCAAAAGGGTTCTTCTACTAAATACTGAGCAAAGGGTCTGAATACTTAGGACCATGTGATATTTCAGTTTTTCTTTTTTAATAAATCTGCAAAAATGTCAACAATTCTGTGTTTTTCTGTCAATATGGGGTGCTGTGTGTACATTAATGAGGAAAAAAATGAACTTAAAGTGGCGTTCCACCCACTTTTACAACTCTTCAGCATCCTCACTAAACTGTGCACTGTAAACAAATTGCAAGTGCAAGATCTGCAAGGATGAGATCCAGGAAGAAATACAGTCTGGCTTCAGATGCCCAGACTTAAGATGGCCCACGGCCTACTGTAAGTTTATAAAATAACAAACTACTGCTATAAACTAACAAAATAGACCTTAGTTTACAGACTAACTTTACTAGAATACATTAAGCTTGTGTATTATAGGGGTATTTTTATTTACAAAGTATAATTTCGGCCGGAACACCACTTTATTTTGATTTTAGCAAATGGCTGCAATATAACAAAGAGTGAAAAATGTAAGGGGTTCTGAATACTTTCCGTCCCCACTGTATATATATATATATATATATATATATATATATATATATATATATATATATATATAGTATCTCACAAAAATGAGTACACCCCTCACATTTTTGTAAATATTTTATTATATCATTTCATGTTGTGACAACACTGAAGAAAGGGCACTTTGCTACAATGTAAAGTAGTGAGTGTACAACTTGTATAACAGTGTAAACTTGCTGTCCCTCAAAATAACTCAACACACAGCCATTAATGTCTAAACCACTGGCAACAAAAGTGAGTACACCCCTAAGTGAAAATGTCTAAATTGGGCCCAAAGTGTCAATATCTTGTGTGGCCACCATTATTTTCCAGCACTGCCTTAACCCTCTTGGCCATGGAGTTCACCAGAGCTTGACAGGTTTCCACTGGAGTTCTTTTCCACTCCTCCATGACAACATCACAGAGCTGGGGGATGTGAGAGACCATACGCTCCTCCACATTCCATTTGAGGATGCTTGGGCAGTCCATCACCCTTACCCTCAGCTTCTTTAGCAAGGCAGTGGTCATCTTGGAGGTGTGTTTGGGGTCGTTAGCATGTTGGAATACTGCCCTACGGCCCAGTCTCTAAAAGGAGGGGATCATCCTCTTTTCAGTATGTCACAGTACATGTTGGCATTCATGGTTCCCTCAATGAACTGTAACTCCCCAGTGTCGGCAGCACTCATGCAACCCCAGATCATGAAACTCTTACCACCATACTTGACTGTTGGCAAAACAGACTTGTCTTTGTACTCCTCACCTGGTTGCCGTCACACATGCTTGACACCATCTAAACCAGCACTGCCTTAACCCTCTTGGCCATGGAGTTCACCAGAGCTTCACAGGTTGCCACTGGAGTTCTCTTCTACTCCTCCATGACAACATCACGGAGCAGGACATGCTTAACACCATCTAAACCAAATAAGTTTATCTGGGTCTCATCAGACCACAGGACATGGTTTTAGAAATCCATGTCCTTAGTCTGCTTGTCTTCAGCAAACTGCTTGCGGGCTTCCTTGTGCATAATCAATTCTGCAGCAATGCTGGCAGCACTCATATGTCTATTTCCCAAAGACAACCTCTGGATATGAAGCTGAGCACGTACGTTCAACCTCTTTGGTCAACCATGGCGAGGTCTGTTCTGAGTGGAACCTGTCCTGTTAAACCACTGTATGGTCTTGGCCACCATGCTGCAGCTCACTTTCAGGGTCTTGGCAATCTTCTTATAGCCTAGGCCATCTTTATGTAGAGCAACAATTCTTTTTTTCAAATCCTCAGAGAGTTCTTTACCATGAGGTACCATGTTGAACTCCCAGTGACCAGTATGAGAGAGTGAGAGCGATAACACCAAATGTGTTTTTCTGTAAATATGGGGTGCTGTGTGTACATTAATGAGGAAAAAAATGAACTTAAATGATTTTAGCAAATGGCTGCAATATAACAAAGAGTGAAAAATTTAAGGGGGTCTGAATACTTTCCATCCCCACTGTGTATATATATATATATATATATATATATATATATATATATATATATATATATTTATAGTATCTCACAAAAATGAGTACACCCCTCACATTTTTGTAAATATTTTATTATATCATTTCATGATGTGACAACTCTGAAGAAAGGGCACTTTGCTACAATGTAAAGTAGTGAGTGTACAGCTTGTATAACCACTTGACGACCGCCTCACGCCGATGTACGTCGGCAAAGTGGCACGGACAGGCAAAATCACGTACAGGGTACGTGATTTGCCTTCCGCGGGTGGGGGGTCCGATCGGACCCCCCCCCGGTGCCCGAGGCGGTCGTCTTTTGTCCAGCGGCGATCGGTGATGAGGGGGAGACCATCCGTTCGTGGCCCCCCCCTCGCGATCGCCGCCGGCCAATCGAATCATTCCTTTGCTGCTGTATGCTAAACAGCAGCAAAGGAAATGATGTCATCTCTCCTCGGCTCGGTAATTTCCGTTCCGGCCCGAGGAGAGAAGACTTCACTGTGAGTGCACCAAACACTACACACACAGTAGAACATGCCAGGCACACAAATCACCCCGATCCCCCCCCCGATCGCCCCCCGATCCCCCCCCAATCACCCCCCCCCCCCCCGTCACAAACTGACACCAGCAGTTTTTTTTTTTTTTTTTTTTTTTTTTTTCTGATTACTGCATAGTGTCAGTTTGTGACAGTGACAGTGTTGGGACAGTTAGTATTAGCCCCCTTTAGGTCTAGGATACCCCCCTAACCCCCCCTAATAAAGTTTTAACCCCTTGATCACGCCCCGTCACCAGTGTCGCTAAGCGATCATTTTTCTGATCGCTGTATTAGTGTCACTGGGTACGCTAGTTAGTGAGGTAAATATTTAGGTTCGCCGTCAGCGTTTTATAGCGTCAGGGACCCCCCTATACTATCTGATAAATGTTTTAACCCCTTGATTGCCCCCTAGTTAACCCTTTCACCACTGATCACCGTATAACCGTTACGGTTGACGCTGGTTAGTTTGTTTATTTTTTATAGTGTCAGGGCACCCGCCGTTTATTACCGAATAAAGGTTTAGCCCCCTGATCGCCCGGCGGTGATATGCGTCGCCCCAGGAAGCGTCAGATTAGCTCCAGTACCGCTAACACCCACGCACGCAGCATGCGCCTCCCTTAGTGGTATAGTATCTGTACGGATCAATATCTGATCCAATCAGATCTATACTAGCGTCCCCAGCAGTTTAGGGTTCCCGAAAACGCAGTGTTAGCGGGATCAGCCCAGATACCCGCTAGCACCTGCGTTTTGTGCCTCCGCCCGGCCCAGCCCAGCCCACCCAAGTGCAGTATCGATCGATCACTGTCACTTACAAAACACTAAACGCATAACTGCAGCGTTCGCAGAGTCAGGCCTGATCCCTGCGATCGCTAACAGTTTTTTTGGTAGCATTTTGGTGAACTGGCAAGCACCAGCCCCAGGCGTCAGGTTAGTGCCAGTACCGCTAACACCCACGCACGCACCGTACACCTCCCTTAGTGGTATAGTATCTGAACGGATCAATATCTGATCCGATCAGATCTATACTAGCGTCCCCAGCAGTTTAGGGTTCCCAAAAACGCAGTGTTAGCGGGATCAGCCCAGATACCTGCTAGCACCTGCGTTTTGCCCCTCCGCCCAGGCGAGCCCAGCCCACCCAAGTGCAGTATCGATCGATCACTGACACTTACAAAACACTAAACGCATAACTGCAGCGTTCGCAGAGTCAGGCCTGATCCCTGCGATCGCTAACAGTTTTTTTGGTAGTATTTTGGTGAACTGGCAAGCACCAGCCCCAGGCAGCGTCAGATTAGCGCCAGTACCGCTAACACCCACGCACGCAGCATACGCCTCCCTTAGTGGTATAGTATCTGATCGCATCAATATCTGATCCGATCAGATCTATACTAGCGTCACCAGCAGTTTAGGGTTCCCAAAAACGCAGTGTTAGCGGGATCAGCCCAGATACCTGCTAGCACCTGCGTTTTGCCCCTCCGCCTGGCCCAGCCCACCCAAGTGCAGTATCGATCGATCACTGTCACTTACAAAACACTAAACGCATAACTGCAGCGTTCGCAGAGTCAGGCCTGATCCCTGCGATCGCTAACAGTTTTTTGGTAGCGTTTTGGTGAACTGGCAAGCGCCAGCGGCCTAGTACACCCCGGTCGTAGTCAAACCAGCACTGCAGTAACACTTGGTGACGTGGCGAGTCCCATAAGTGCAGTTCAAGCTGGTGAGGTGGCAAGCACAAGTAGTGTCCCGCTGCCACCAAAAAGACAAACACAGGCCCGTCGTGCCCATAGTGCCCTTCCTGCTGCATTCGCCAATCCTAATTGGGAACCCACCGCTTCTGCAGCGCCCGTACTTCCCCCATTCACATCCCCAACCAAATGCAGTCGGCTGCATGAGAGGCATTTTTATGTCCTCCCGAGTACCCCTACCCAACGAACCCCCCAAAAAAGATGTCGTGTCTGCAGCAAGCGCGGATATAGGCGTGACACCCGCTATTATTGTCCCTCCTGTCCTGACAATCCTGGTCTTTGCATTGGTGAATGTTTTGAACGCTACCATTCACTAGTTGAGTATTAGCGTAGGGTACAGCATTGCACAGACTAGGCGCACTTTCACAGGGTCTCCCAAGATGCCATCGCATTTTGAGAGACCCGAACCTGGAACCGGTTACCGTTATAAAAGTTAGTTACAAAAAAAGTGTAAAAAAAAAAAAAAATATGAAATAAAAAAAAATAGTTGTTGTTTTATTGTTCTCTCTCTCTCTATTCCCTCTCTCTATTGTTCTGCTCTTTTTTACTGTATTCTATTCTGCAATGTTTTATTGTTATTGTTATTGTTATTGTTATTATGTTTTATCATGTTTGTTTTTCAGGTGTGTAATTATTTACACTTTACTGTGCTTTATTGTTAACCATTGTTAACCATTTTTTTGTCTTCAGGTACGCCATTCACGACTTTGAGTGGTTATACCAGAATGATGCCTGCAGGTTTAGGTATCATCTTGGTATCATTCTTTTCAGCCAGCGGTCGGCTTTCATGTAAAAGCAATCCTAGCGGCTAATTAGCCTCTAGACTGCTTTTACAAGCCGTGGGAGGGAATGCCCCCCCCCCCACCGTCTTCCGTGTTTTTCTCTGGCTCTCCTGTCTCAACAGGGAACCTGAGAATGCAGCCGGTGATTCAGCCAGCTGACCATAGAGCTGATCAGAGACCAGAGTGGCTCCAAACATCTCTATGGCCTAAGAAACCGGAAGCTACGAGTATTTCATGACTTAGATTTCGCCGGATGTAAATAGCGCCATTGGGAAATTGGGGAAGCATTTTATCACACCGATCTTGGTGTGGTCAGATGCTTTGAGGGCAGAGGAGAGATCTAGGGTCTAATAGACCACAATTTTTTCAAAAAAGAGTACCTGTCACTACCTATTGCTATCATAGGGGATATTTACATTCCCCGAGATAACAATAAAAATGATTAAAAAAAAAAATATGAAAGGAACAGTTTAAAAGTAAGATTAAAAAAGCAAAAAAATAATAAAGAAAAAAAAAACCAAAAAAAAAAACACCCCTGTCGCCCCCTGCTCTCGCGCTAAGGCGAACGCAAGCGGCGGTCTGTCGTCAAACGAAAACAGCAATTGCACCATGCATGTGAGGTATCACCGCGAAGGCCAGATCGAGTGCAGTAATTTTTCCAGTAGACCTCCTCTGTAAATCTAAAGTGGTAACCTGTAAAGGCTTTTGAAGGCTTTTAAACATGTATTTATTTTGTTGCCACTGCACGTTTGTGCGCAATTTTAAAGCATGTCATGTTTGGTATCCATGTACTCGGCCTAAGATCATCTTTTTTATTTCATCAAACATTTGGGCAATATAGCGTGTTTTAGTGCATTAAAATTAAAAAAAGTGTGTTTTTTCCCCAAAAAATGCGTTTGAAAAATCGCTGCGCAATTACTGTGTGAAAAAAAAAATGAAACACCCACCATTTTAATCTGTAGGGCATTTGCTTTAAAAAAATATATAATGTTTGGGGGTTCAAAGTAATTTTTTTGCAAAAAAAAAAAACTTTTTCATGTAAACAATAAGTGTCAGAAAGGGCTTTGTCTTCAAGTGGTTAGAAGAGTGGGTGATGTGTGACATAAGCTTCTAAATGTTGTGCATAAAATGCCAGGACAGTTCAAAACCCCCCCAAATGACCCCATTTTGGAAAGTAGACACCCCAAGCTATTTGCTGAGAGGCATGTCGAGTCCATGGAATATTTTATATTGCGACACAAGTTGCGGGAAAGAGACAAATTTTTTTTTTTTTTTGCACAAAGTTGTCACTAAATGATATATTGCTCAAACATGCCATGGAAATATGTGAAATTACACCCCAAAATACATTCTGCTGCTTCTCCTGAGTACGGGGATACCACATGTGTGAGACTTTTTGGGAGCCTAGCCGCGTACGGGACCCCGAAAACCAAGCACCGCCTTCAGGCTTTCTAAGGGCGTGAATTTTTTATTTCACTCTTCACTGCCTATCACAGTTTCGGAGGCCATGGAATGCCCAGGTGGCACAAAACCCCCCCAAATGACCCCATTTTGGAAAGTAGACACCCCAAGCTATTTGCTGAGAGGTATAGTGAGTATTTTGCAGACCTCACTTTTTGTCACAAAGTTTTGAAAATTGAAAAAAGAAAAAAAAAAATGTTTTTTCTCGTCTTTCTTCATTTTCAAAAACAAATGAGAGCTGCAAAATACTCACCATGCCTTTCAGCAAATAGCTTGGGGTGTCTACTTTCCAAAATGGGGTCATTTGGGGGGGTTTTGTGCCACCTGGGCATTCCATGGCCTCCGAAACTGTGATAGGCAGTAAAGAGTAAAATCAAAAATTTTCACCCTTAGAAATCCTGAAGGCAGTGATTGGTTTTCGGGGTCCAGTACGCGGCTAGGCTCCCAAAAAGTCCCACACATGTGGTATCCCCATACTCAGGAGAAGCAGCTAAATGTATTTTGGGGTGCAATTCCACATATGCCCATGGCCTGTGTGAGCAATATATCATTTAGTGACAACTTTATGGAAAAAAAAAAAAAAAAAAAAGTGTCACTTTCCCGCAACTTGTGTCAAAATATAAAATATTCCATGGACTCAATATGCCTCTCAGCAAATAGCTTGGGGTGTCTACTTTCCAAAATGGGGTCATTTTGGGGGGTTTTGTGCCACCTGGGCATTCCATGGCCTCCGAAACTGTGATAGGCAGTGAAGAGTGAAAGCAAAAATTTACACCCTTAGAAATCCTGAAGGCGGTGATTGGTTTTCGGGGCCCCGTACGCGGCTAGGCTCCCAAAAAGTCCCACACATGTGGTATCCCCATACTCAGGAGAAGCAGCTAAATGTATTTTGGGGTGCAATTCCACATAGGCCCATGGCCTGTGTGAGCAATATATCATTTAGTGACGACTTTTTGTAAATATTTTTTTTTTTTTTTTTTTTTGTCATTTTTCAATCACTTGGGACAAAAAAAATAAATATTCAATGGGTTCAACATGCCTCTCAGCAATTTCCTTGGGGTGTCTACTTTCCAAAATGGGGTCATTTGGGGGGGTTTTGTACTGCCCTGCCATTTTAGCACCTCAAGAAATGACATAGGCAGTCATAAACTAAAAGCTGTGTAAATTCCAGAAAATGTACCCTAGTTTGTAGACGCTATAACTTTTGCGCAAACCAATAAATATACGCTTATTGACATTTTTTTTACCAAAGACATGTGGCCGAATACATTTTGGCCTAAATGTATGACTAAAATTTAGTTTATTGGATTTTTTTTATAACAAAAAGTAGAAAATATCATTTTTTTTCAAAATTTTCGGTCTTTTTCCGTTTATAGCGCAAAAAATAAAAACCGCAGAGGTGATCAAATACCATCAAAAGAAAGCTCTATTTGTGGGAAGAAAAGGACGCAAATTTCGTTTGGGTACAGCATTGCATGACCGCGCAATTAGCAGTTAAAGCGACGCAGTGCCAAATTGGAAAAAGACCTCTGGTCCTTAGGCAGCATAATGGTCCGGGGCTCAAGTGGATAACAGTGTAAACTTGCTGTCCCTCAAAATAACTCAACACACAGCCATTAATGTCTAAACCACTGGCAACAAAAGTGAGTGCACCCCTAAGTGAAAATGTCTAAATTGGGCCCAAAGTGTCAATATCTTGTGTGGCCACCATTATTTTCCAGCACTGCCTTACCCCTCTTGGCCATGGAGTTCACCAGATCTTCACAGGTTGCCACTGGAGTTCTCTTCCACTCCTCCATGACAACATCACAGAGCTGGGGGATGTGAGAGACCGACTGTTAAACCACTGTATGGTCTTGGCCGCCATGCTGCAGCTCAGTTTCAGGGTCTTGGCAATCTTCTTATAGCCTAGGCCATCTTTATGTAGAGCAACAATTCCAGTGACCAGTATGAGAGAGTGAGAGCGATAACACCAAATTTAACACACCTGCTCCCCATTCACACCTGAGACCTTGTAACGCTAACAAGTCACATGACACAGAGGAGGGAAAATGGCTAATTGGGCTGTCAGGTCACCTGAGTCCAGGTGACAGATGCACTGGGGTCTGGAGTGCACCGCAAGGGGTCTGGAGTGCACCGCAAGGTAGTGGACCCTACGGCTGACTGCTGTGGATGTAGCCCGGGGTGGTTCAGGAAAGCAGGTACTCTGGAGAACCAACACGGTTCACCCTGGGAGCTAGAGCATGAGATTACCCAGTGCGCAGAATCTAAGAACCAGCATATCCCTGATGATGGGGATGGACTTTGCTGCAGTCTGGCTTCAGGTCACGGCCCCCAGGGTCTCCCAACTCACGCTCACAGTAGACTACTGGAGGATAGAAAGGAAGCAGCAGCCTGGAACAACAAGGATAGTTGGGAGATAAGCCAAAAGGTCAGGGCAACAAGAAGATAGGGATAGTCAAGAACACGCCAAAGGTCGGGATATAAAGCAGACAAGGACAGTCAAGAACAAGCCAAGGTCTGTAAACAGGATCAGACATAGGACACAGAGCAATGAGCACATGGAAGCCAAAACACACAAAATTGATCAGCAGGACTGGCTTGCAGCGCACAGGTTAATATAGAGTTCCCTGATAGGGGCTGGGGTGGAGCCATGCTTTGAGAAGAGATTACTTAAGCAGCCAGGTGAGAGTGGCTGGCCTCTAAAGCTGAACACATGGAGAGGTAAGCTGACAGACAAACATTACTGCATAACCATGACAGTACCCCCCCTCTTACGAGGCCTCCCCCTCCCCTGCCTGGACCAGGCTTACAGTGAGACTTCAGATAAAACCTCCTCAACAGACGAGGCACAAATACCTCAGATGCAGTGATCCAATACCTCTCCTCAGGGCCAAACCCTTTCCAAAGCACGAGGTACTGAAGAATGCCTCTACAGAGCCGGGAATCCAGAATTTGACTAACCTCGTACTACTGATTATCCTCAGAGACCGGGGCCACAGTAGGGAGAGGAAGAGAGAACTTATTGAGGACTAGGGATGAGCTTCGAGTTCGACTCGAACTCATGTTCGACTCGAACATTGGCTGTTCGCAAGTTCGCCGAACAGCGAACAATTTGGGGTGTTCGCGGCAAATTTGAATGCCACGGAACACCCTTTAAAAGTCTATGGGAGAAATCAAAAGTGCTAATTTTAAAGGCTTATATGCAAGTTATTGTCATAAAAAGTGTTTGGGGACCCGGATCCTGCCCAAGGGGACATGGATCAATGCAAAAAAAAGTTTTAAAAACGGTCGTTTTTTCAGGAGCAGTGATTTTAATAATGCTTAAAGTCAAACAATAAAAGTGTAATATCCCTTTAAATTTCGTAGCTGGGGGGTGTCTATAGTATGCCTGTAAAGGGGCGCATGTTTCCCGTGTTTAGAACAGTCTGACAGCAAAATGACATTTCGAAGGAAAAAACCCATTTAAAACTACTCGCGGCTATTGCATTGCCGGCAATACACATAGCAGTTCATTGATAAAAACGGCATGGGAATTCCCCACAGGGGAACCCCGAACCAATATTTAAAAAAAAAAAAGACGTGGGAGTCCCCCTAAATTCCATACCAGGCCCTTCAGGTATGGTATGGATATTAAGGGGAACCCCGGCCAAAATTTAAAAAAAAAAATGACGTGGGGTTCCCCCTAAATTCCATACCAGACCTGAGGGGTCTGGTATGGATTTTAAGGGGAACCCTGCGCTAAAAAAAAAAAAAATACGGCGTGGGGTCCCCCCAAAAATCCATACCAGACTCTTATCCGAGCACACAACCTGGCAGGCCGCAGGAAAAGAGGGGGGACGAGAGTGCGCCCCCCTCCTGAACCGTACCAGGCCACATGCCCTCAACATTGGGAGGGTGCTTTGGGGTAGCCCCTCAAAACACCTTTTCCCATGTTGATGAGGACAAGGGCCTCATCCCCACAACCCTGGCCGGTGGTTGTGGGGGTCTGCGGGCGGGGGGCTTATCGGAATCTGGAAGCCCCCTTTAACAAGGGGACCCCCAGATCCCGGCTCCTGCTGTGTGAAATGGTAAGGGGGTACTTACCACTACCATTTCACTAAAAAACTGTCAAAAATGTTAAAAATGACAAGAGACAGTTTTTGACAATTCCTTTATTTAAATGCTTCTTCTTTCTTCTATCTTCCTTCATCTTCTGGTTCTTCTGGCTCTTCTGGTTCTTCCTCCGGCGTTCTCGTCCAGCATCTCCTCCGCGGCGTCTTCTATCTTCTTCTCCTCGGGCCGCTCCGCACCCATGGCATGGGGGGAGGCTCCCGCTCTTCTCTTCTTCTCTTCTTCTCTTCTTCTCTTCTTCATTTTCTTCTCTGGGCCGCTCCACATCCATGCTGGCATGGAGGGAGGCTCCCGCTGTGTGACGGCGTCTCCTCGTCTGACGGTTCTTAAATTACGGGGAATGGCACAGGGAAGTCCCGTCATGTCCCGTGCGTCAGTGGGGGCGGGGTCACCGGGTGGCCCCGCCCCCCGTTATTTAAGAACCGTCAGACAAGGAGACGCCGTCACACAGCGGGAGCCTCCCTCCATGCCAGCATGGATGCGGAGCGGCCCGGAGAAGAAAATGAAGAAGAGAAGAAGAGAAGAAGGAAGAAGAGAAGAAGATGAAGAAGAAGATGAAGAGAAGAGCGGGAGCCTCCCCCCATGCCATGGGTGCGGAGCGGCCCGAGGAGAAGAAGATAGAAGACGCCGTGGAGGAGATGCTGGACAAGAACGCCGGAGGAAGAACCAGAAGAACCAGAAGATGAAGGAAGATAGAAGAAAGAAGAAGCATTTAAATAAAGGAATTGTCAAAAACTGTCTCTTGTCATTTTTAACATTTTTGACAGTTTTTTGGTGAAATGGTAGGGGTAAGTACCCCCTTACCATTTCACAAAGGAGGGGGCCGGGATCTGGGGGTCCCCTTGTTAAAGGGGGCTTCCAGATTCCGATAAGCCCCCCGCCCGCAGACCCCCACAACCACCGGCCATGGTTGTGGGGATGAGGCCCTTGTCCTTATCAACATGGGGACAAGGTGTTTTGGGGGGCTACCCCAAAGCACCCTCCCAATGTTGAGGGCATGT
This sequence comes from Lithobates clamitans, assembly GCA_037952925.1. Taxonomy (NCBI): domain Eukaryota; kingdom Metazoa; phylum Chordata; class Amphibia; order Anura; family Ranidae; genus Lithobates; species Lithobates clamitans. The sequence continues at coordinate 990,582 of JBBGZY010000731.1, forward strand.
GGCCTGGTACGGTTCAGGAGGGGGGGCACTCTCTCGTCCCCCCCTCTTTTCCTGCGGCCTGCCAGGTTGCGTGCTCAGATAAGGGTCTGGTATGGAATTTAGGGGCATCCCCACATCATTTTTTTTTTACATTTTGGCCGGGGTTCCCCTTAATATCCATACCAGACCTGAAGGGCCTGGTATGGAATTTAGGGGGGCTCCCACATCATTTTTTTTTTATTTTGGTTCGGGGTTCCCCTGTGGGGAATTCCAATGCCGTTTTTATCAATGAACTTCTATGTGTATTGTCAGCAATGCAATAGCCGCGAGTAGTTTTAAATGGGTATTTTCCTTAGAAATGTCATTTTGCTGTCAGACTGTTCTAAACACGGGAAACATGCGCCCCTTTACAGGCATACTATAGACACCCCCCAGCTACGAAATTTAAAGGGATATTACACGTTTATTGTTTGACTTTAAGCATTATTAAAATCACTGCTTCTGAAAAAACGGCCGCTTTTAAAACTTTTTTTTGCATTGATCCATGTCCCCTGGGGCAGGACCCAGGTCCCCAAACACTTTTTATGACAATAACTTGCCTATAAGCCTTTACAATTAGCACTTTTGATTATTCATGTTCGTGTCCCATAGACTTTAACGGTGTTCGCGTGTTCGAACGAACTTTTTTCCTGCTCCCATGTTCTGGTGCAAACCGAACAGGGGGCTGTTCGGCTCATCCCTATTGAGGACTAAAGACTTCAGAAGAACAACAGGGAAGGAGTTAGAGATTTTAAGCCTTTTAGGAATCTGGAGTTTGAAACAAACCAAATTCAGTTTAGAGGTTATAGTGTACAGACCAATGAATCTTGGGGCAAACTTCAGAGAAGCAACTCGGAGCTTGATGTTCCTGGTGGAGAGCCAGACTTTTTTTTCCTCTGGCTGAAGAGAAGGCGGTTTACGCCTGTGGCGGTCGGCAAAGCCTTTGAATTTGTCAGCAGCTGCCTGGAGGGAATAATGAACTTCACCCCAAATAGAATTGAAAGACTCCTGAGCTGTAGCCAAAGCTGGAATATCTGGAGAACAAGTCATGGGAGGAAGGAGTTGAGGGTGTTTTCCATAAACTGTGAAAAGGGGTGTCTTCCGCAAACTGGTATTTACATGATCGTTGTGAGAGAATTCTGCCCATGGGAGTAGAGAGGACCAATCGTCATGATGAGCAGAGAAGGTGTGAAGAAAGACCTCTAACTCCTGATTAACCCTCTCAGTCTGTCCATTGGATTGAGGGTGGTAAGAAGAGGAAAAATTCAAGACAATATTGAGGGATTTGCACAAGACTCTCCAAAAACGAGACGTAAGTTGAACGCCCCTGTCAGAAACAATATGAGAAGGAACCCCATGGAGGCAGAAAATTTCTCAAACAAAAATGGGAACCAAGGCAGGAGCATAAGGAAGACCAAGAAGAGGAACAAAATGAGCCATCTTGGAGAATCGATCGATTACCACCCAAATGACCGTATTCTTTTCTGACAGTGGGAGATCAGTGATAAAATCCATGGTAATGTGAGACTAGGGCTTCTTAGGAATGGGCAAGGGCATGAGAAGACCAGCAGGGGCTTGTGTGGAGGATTTAGACTGAGCAGAGACATGACAAGCCTTAACATAGTCTTTGACATCCGAGCAGAGATTAGGCCACTAGTAGTGATTAGTGATGAGCCGAACACCCCCTGGTTCGGTTCGCACCAGAACCTGCGAACGGACCGAAAATTTGCACGAACATTAGAACCCCATTGACGTCTATGGGACTCGAACGTTTGAAATCAAAAGTGCTCATTTTAAAGGCTAATTTGCATGGTATTGTCCTAAAAAGGGTTTGGGGACCCGGGTCCTGCCCCAGGAGACATGTATCAATGCAAAAAAAACTTTTAAAAACGGCCGTTTTTTCGGGAGCAGTGATTTTAATGATGCTTAAAGTTAAAAAAAAAAAGTGAAATATCACTTTAAATATCGTACCTGGGGGGTGTCTATAGTATGCCTGTAAAGTGGCGCGTGTTTCCCGTGCTTAGAACAGTCCCTGCACAAAATGTCATTTTTAAAGGAAAAAAAGTCATTTAAAACTGCTTGCGGCTTTAATGTAATGTCGGCTCCTGGCAATATGGTTGAAAATCAGTGAGACAAACAGCATGGGTACCCCCAGTCCATTACCAGGCCCTTTGGGTCTTCTATGGATATTAAGGGGAACCCCGCACCTAAATTAAAAAAAGTAAAGGCGTGGGGTCACCAGGCCCTATATACTCTGAACAGTATTATACAGGCAGTGCAAACAAGACAGGGACTGTAGGTTTGTTGTTGAGTAGAATCTGTTTGTAATTTTGAACTGGTACATTTTTAATGTGTTTAGCTCCAGCCAAAAATATCTATTTTAAACTTTTTGGAAAACATAGGGAAGGGTTATCACCCCTGTGACATTTGTTTTGCTGTCTGTGCTCCTCTTCAGAAGATTTCACCTCATTTTTTGTCCCAAAGACAAATGTTTTTTGAAAATTTGTTTTTTTTTGTGAAACAAGGATTGGTGATAAAGCATCAGTGGAAAGGAGAAACGTTTTTCCCATATTAACTCTTATACCCCGTACACACGGTCGGATTTTCCGATGGAAAATGTCCGATCGGAGCGTGTTATCGGAAATTCCGACCGTGTGTGGGCTCCATCGGACATTTTCCATCGGATTTTCCGACACACAAAGTTGGAGAGCAGGAGATAAAATTTTCCGACAACAAAATCCGATTGCGTCAATTCCGACCGTGTGTGGCCTGTTCCGACGCACAAAGTGCCACGCATGCTCAGAAGAAATTCCAAGACGAAACAGCTCGTTCTGGTAAACTTAGCGTTCGCAATGGATACAGCACTTTCGTCACGCTGCAATGTTAAAAGTGGTTTAATACAGCGCACTCTCTTCTTCTTTATAATGTGACAAGAATATAGTAGTTTTGCTGCTCATATTCACACAGACTTCTCACAAACTTATTTAGTTACTATTTATCTGGATTCCCTCAATATATTTTGATTTCTCACATCTGACAACATATTTTTGTTTATTTTTTATATTTTTTTTGGCTTTAACCACTTCGCGCCCGCGCTATAGCCGAAAGACGGCTGCAGCGCGGACGCTATCTGCCGGGAGGGCGTCCCTGGACGTCCTCCTGTTTACTTCCGCGTTGCGCGCTCCCGCGGACGCGCATCGGGGAAGTTTTGTGCTGGCCGTGTCCCTTGGACACAGCCAGTCACAGATCGCTGAAAACGGCCAATCATAGTGAAGTATGGTAAACATAACACTCACTTCCTGCCTTCACACCCCTTATGCCTCTGCTTGCTCTGTAACTGACCCTGGCTTGTTATTCGACCATGCTTCTGCCTACCGATTCTGTTTATATCTCTGCCTGATCTGGAACTGACCCTGGACTGTTATTCGACCATGCTTCTGCCTACCGATTCTGTACATACCTCTGCCTGATCTGGAACCGACCCTGGACTGTTTGACCATGCCTCTTGCCTGCCTCTTGGACTGATCTTGTACCCTGCCAGTGGACTAGTGGGATTCAGAACACAGGGGTCTCACATATGTGAGGGGCTCCAGAATTGTTTTTCTGGATGAAGAAAACAATTTCATTTGTTTTCTCATTCCTAGATTGGGGTCTGGAGACTCGGAGGCTTCAAAGAGATTTGGGTGGGAGAAGCCTCTACCCCTGTCCCCATTCTGTCCTGAATGAGGCCCTACGTCTCCCTGCTGCCTGTAGGACCTATGCCATCATGCCTCTGCCTGTCGCATGAACTGACCACACCACATGGACCTGCCTACTACCAGGACCAATATATTGGCACTGCTGACAATCTCTGCCTGCACTGACCCTGGACTATATATGGACAGTATCCCTGCCTGCTGCCTGTACTGACTATGGACAGTATTCCTGCCTGTTGCCTGGAAGATTGCGTTTGCTTTTGCTGACCAAGTCCCTGTCTGCTGCCTGGACCAGTGCTATCCTCCTGGGTACAACTGCGCTACTACAACCACAGGTAATCTTTTGTTTACTCTTTGCTCAGCATAATGTATTTTGGGGTGTAATTCTTGGTATGTGAATGCTATGTGTCCCTAGAACACCTGATGGTGTTCCTTGCATGTTGGGCCTCTGTATGTGGCCAGGCTGTGTAAAAGTCTCACACATGTGGTATCGCCGTACTCAGGAGGAGTAGCAGAATGTATTTTGGGGTGTCATCTTTGCTACATACATGCTATGTGTTGGAAATATCTTATAAATGCACAACTTTGCGTAAAAAAAATGCGTTTTCATTTTTTTTCCACATTTTCCAAAAACTTTTGGAAAAAAATGAACTGTTCAAAAGACTCATTATGCCTCATAGATTATACGTTGGGGTGTTAGCTTTCCAAAATGGGGTCACTTTGTGGGCGTTTCCATTGTCCTGGTGCTCCAGGGCCTTCAAAAGTGTAATAGGTGGTTGAGAAATGAGATGTGTAATTTATGCTCCTAGAACGCCTGATGGTGCTATTTCAATATTGGGCCTCTGTATGTGGCCAGGCTGTGTAAAAGTCTCACACATTTGGTATCGAAATACTCAGGAGGAGTAGCAGAATGTATTTTGGGGTGCCATTTTTGCTATGAACATGCTATGTGTTGGAAATATCTTATAAATGCACAACTTTGCGTACAAAAAATGCGTTTTCATTTTTTTTCCACATTTTCCAAAAACTTTTGGAAAAAAATGAACCGTTCAAAAGACTCATTATGCCTCATAGATTATACGTTGGGGTGTTAGCTTTCCAAAATGGGGTCACTTTGTGGGCGTTTCCATTGTCCTGGTGCTCCAGGGCCTTCAAAAGTGTAATAGGTGGTTGAGAAATGAGATGTGTAATTTATGCTCCTAGAACGCCTGATGGTGCTATTTCAATATTGGGCCTCTGTATGTGGCCAGGCTGTGTAAAAGTCTCACACATTTGGTATCGAAATACTCAGGAGGAGTAGCAGAATGTATTTGGGGTGTCATTTTTGCTATGTACATGCTATGTGTTGGAAATATCTTATAAATGCACAACTTTGCGTAAAAAAAATGCGTTTTCATTTTTTTTCCTCATTTTCCAAAAACTTTTGGAAAAAAATGAACCGTTCAAAAGACTCATTATGCCTCATAGATTATACGTTGGGGTGTTAGCTTTCCAAAATGGGGTCACTTTGTGGGCGTTTCCATTGTCCTGGTGCTCCAGGGCCTTCAAAAGTGTAATAGGTGGTTGAGAAATTAGATGTGTAATTTATGCTTCTAGAACGCCTGATGGTGCTATTTCAATATTGGGCCTATGTATGTGGCCAGGCTGTGTAAAATCTCACACATTTAGTATCGAAATACTCAGGAGGAGTAGCAGAATGTATTTTGGGGAGTCATTTGTGGTATACACATGCCATGTGAGAGAAATAACCTATTACAATGACAATTTTGTGGAAAAAAAAAAATCTTCATTTTGCAAAGAATTGTGGGAAAAAAATGACAACATCAAAAACCTCACAATGCATCTTACTAAATACCTGGGAATGTCTACTTTCAAAAAAGGGGTTATTTGGGGGTTGTTTGTACTTTCCTGGCTTGTTCGGATCGCAAGAAATGAGATAGGCCACCAGTACATCAGGTATGATAAATTTTTTATGATTTGCACCACAGCTTGTAGACTCTCTAACTTTCACACAGACCAAATAATATCCACTAATTTGGGTTATTTTTACCAAAGATATGTAGTAGTATAAATTGTGGCCAAAATTTCTGAAGAAAAATTAATAATTTGCAAAATTTTATCACATAAACTAAGAAAAATGCGTTTTTTTTTCAAAATTTTTGGTCTTTTTTCATTTATAGCGCAAAAAATAAAAAACCCAGAGGTGATCAAATACCACCAAAAGAAAGCTCTATTTGTGGGAAAAAAATGATAAAAATTTCATTTGGGTACAGTGTTGTATGACCGCTCAATTGTCAGTCAAAGTGCGACAGCGCTGAAAGCTGAAAATTGGTCTGGGCAGGAGGGGGGTTTAAGTGGCCAGTAAACAAGTGGTTAATGTAGATTCTTTTTTTGTGTTTGTATTTTTTTGAAGGGTTTTTTTGGGATTTTGATTTGTACTCCCGAAAATGTTTGTGTGTGTTTTTTGTGACAAGTTCCCACAACACCATTGATATGTTGTTCGATTTAATCTGTAGGAGATTGTTTGGTGTTGTTGTCCCTTGTTAATTTCACATTTTATGTTAGAAATGTACCTAAATCGTCACCAACAAACTGTCCTTTTTGAATGAAAACACACACAGGAGAGTATAATTTCCCAAAAAAATTTTTATTAAGGGGTCACAACTAAACAAAGAGGGAGGCAACGCTGGAGAAACTGCAGAAGTGGGTGAAGCCTTGTACCCCCAGGGCACACATCAACTATTTTGAAGCAAAATTGGTGGCCTGAGGAGTCCATATCTAAGGGAGGGCAGTCTGGTCCAGAAGTCCCAGAGATCCGGAAAGCAGCAGATGACATCTGTGTCCCCAGGCTGTGGTCATACGAGAGACTGCATCTTCTGTCAGACCAGACTGAACCCAGGGCAATCACTCTCTGGTCTTCTTTCCACGCCTCCTTCCACGCGGTGGCTGTGGTGATGGAGTTGTGGCAGCAGGAGGAGGAGGAGGAGGAGGATGGTCCAACTCAACCACGTCGGTCTTGGGTGTTAGTTCCCCACTCACCCCCTTACGTAGCACTTTATAAAGCAGGTCCTCACAGAGCCTGCGTTGACCCTCCTGCATGCCCTGCAATTTGGTGGCAGCCATGCAGGCAAAGGCCTCTTCAGGAGTGGGTAAGGCTCGTAGGGACGCCGAAGCTTCCTGGATCAGCCTGAATGCTGAATCCTGCACGGGACTCGGAGTTGTCTTCCTGGCTCTTTTATATGGAAGGCGGAGGGGAGGAACCTGAGACTCAGTCTGGCTGCGACTGGACCCAGGCTTCTCTTGGCTGCCACTTAGCCCCGCCTCCTCCTGGCTGCCACTAATGCCCGCCTCCTCCTGACTGCCACATTCCACAACCTCCTCCTGGCTGAGGTCTTCCTGTGTATGAAAAAGGGACATAGTTTTAAAATTTTTTTCATCAATCACACACAATTTTCACCTCCTGACTGTTGCAAATTGAATGTTAACAAATATAACAGACTATCCTTCTGAGCCCAGCATTTTTCATTCTTGTCCCAATTTTGGGTGCCCACTACTGTCTATTGATATGTAAAAGACTTTCAAGCAGCAATTAGTGATCAATACTAACATCTAGTAAACATAATTTCTTTATTGACCAAAAATCAGTAGAAGAATGCTATACCTGACTCCAGCTGGGCTCCTCCACTTCTTCCTGGCTGGAAGGCCCAGGTTGGACATCGGAAGCCTCAGTTGGGGTGGAAGGAAGCATGGAAGGAAGGGTTGAGAGGGATTCCCTGACTTCAGTGTGGTCTGACAGAAATCGCAGTCTCTCATAGTACCAGAGCCTGGGGGCATAAACGTCATCTGCTGCAGCTCCGGACCTCTGGGAATCTGTGACCTTCTTGAGCTCCCTAAGATATGTGCTCCTCAGGCCACCAATTTTGGCTTTTAAATAGGGGATGGTTGCTGTGGAGACCACCGGCTTCACCAACTCCAGCAGTTTCTCCAGCGCTGCCTGCCTCTTCTGTTTATGGTTATAGTGGGGGTGTCTGACCTGCCACAGACAGGGCAGCTCCCTGTATTTGTCAATGAACAGGGGGAGGAAATTGTGGTCGTTGAACCCATCCATTTTCTCTGCAAGACACAACACAAGACAAACCCTAATGTCAGGCCAAAGTCCCCTAATCTTGTTACAATATAGGCTTCCATTTCGAAGCAGTATAGGCCCAAGTTTAGATCCTACCTTCGTTATCACGATTGGCGCCTCCGATGCTCCTTCCTCCGCTCACAGATCGTACGTAAGACGCACACGTGTTACGCTTTATACACACTGCGCATGCGTGTAACTCCGCCCGCCCCTGACGTTTTTTCTAGTCTATTCCCCACCCCTTCTTGTTCGGCGCAGTAGGGGAAGAGCACATGGCGGAGACACAGCAGGATTGTACTAATTGTAGCAATGACGAGGAGGAGGAGGAAAGGCCGGATCCGGACACGTCCAGATCCAGAAGGAGATTTAAGGACTCAAATATGTCCTTTGGAGATGGTCGACATCATGAAGAAGGCCAACTATGATGTAAAGTATGGGCCTTACCCCAATCCCAATATCAGAAAGGCCAAGATCATGGCGAAAGTGGTCAGGAGTCTGCACCGGAATTTCGGGGTACGACGATCGAAAGATCAGCTCAGGAACCGGTGGTCGGACCTCAAATTACGAGAACATGAGCAGTACAGAAAGATCCGGAGAGTGCTGCAAAAAAGTAAGTAGTTGTGCTGTGTTCCTATTCTTTATGCTTATTACGTTCGTGCTGCTCCATGTGCTTTTAGGAACTGTTGTACAGTTTAAAATGGCAACTTTCATGTTCATGGGCACATTATTAGTTCGGATCAAACATTTTGCTTTCAGACTCTAAAATACCATTGTTTAGGCCATATGCATTTGGCCACCATTTTGACGCCCTATACTTGTCTTAAAAGAATTGGGTTGTGTAGATGGCTTTGTTACTAGAATGAAATGCAAACTAGATTCTGTGTAAGGAGAGGACACTGAGCAGCAGTTTTCACATCTGGACACTGGAGCACTAGTGTGGGACACAAGAACACCATTTTTATTAGGGGGGCCACACAGGTGCTCCAGTGTATACTATAGGGGGTCTCCATCTGTGAAGCTTGTACTAAACAGGTAAAGTATTGCAGCTTGACAAAGGACACTGAAAATGCTACATCTTGGAACTCTGCTAAAATTGCCAATTGTACCACACTTCCAAGCAATGTTTCCTATTTCTAGTTCTGCCATCAAATATCTGTGTGCTAATTATACCATTTTTGGTTTACACAGGGGATAAAAGACTCAGAGGACACCCCTCATCCAAGGAGACCAGAGCCCCCCCCCCCTCTGGAAGAAGGGGAAATCCCACCAACACAATCTGAGCAGGAGGAAGAAGACGTGGTGGAACTAGTCACCACAACAGGTGAGTGTCTGCGACCACAGGCTCAGATAAGAGATGGATGGCGGCATTTTTTTTAGACCTAATTTATTTTGGGGTTCCTCTCTTTTTAGGTGATCATGAGGTTGTGGATCCAGATACTTTCACATCCGAAAGTGCCCAGATCCTGATCGGGGAGATCATGGGGTGTAATTTACAATTGGAAATCATCAAGAAAAACATCAATGATGTTATTCCAAAAAATAAAAACATCATTGATGTTTTGGGGCGAGTTTAAAGCCCCTCCAAATCACTTTCTTCTTTTGTGTGCTACAATGTGCTAAATGTTTTTGTGATTTTTCCCAAAGCCAAATTTGGAGGATGCACACAGTGTGTCAACATGTGCTATCTGCCATCACGGGAGATCAATGGACGCGTTTTGGGGGTGCAACCCCTTCCTCAATAATAAAGTAGCGGTGAGGAAAGGCTTGCTCCCCCAAAACACATCCCTTGATCCCCCGTAGGGATGAGCTTCGAGTTCGAGTCGAACTCATGTTCTACTCGAACATTGGCTGTTCGCAAGTTCGCCGAACAGCGAACAATTTGGGGTGTTCGCGGCAAATTCGAATGCCGCGGAACACCCTTTAAAAGTCTATGGGAGAAATCAAAAGTGCTAATTTTAAAGGCTTATATGCAAGTTATTGTCATAAAAAGTGTTTGGGGACCCGGGTCCTGCCCCAGGGGACATGGATCAATGCAAAAAAAAGTTTTAAAAACGGACGTTTTTTCAGGAACAGTGATTTTATTAATGCTTAAAGTCAAACAATAAAAGTGTAATATCCCTTTAAATTTCGTACCTGGGGGGTGTCTATAGTATGCCTGTAAAGGGGCGCATGTTTCCTGTGTTTAGAACAGTCTGACAGCAAAATGACATTTGGAAGGAAAAAACTCATTTAAAACTACCGCGGCTATTGCATTGCCGACAATACACATAGAAGTTCATTGATAAAAACGGCATGGGAATTCCCCACAGGGCAACCCCGAACCAAAATATTAAAAAAAAAAAAATGATGTGGGGGTCCCCCTAAATTCCATACAAGGCCCTTCAGGTCTGGTATGGATATTAAGGGGAACCCCAGCCAAAATTTTAAAAAAAAATTGACGTGGGGTTCCCCCTAAATTCCATACCAGACCCTTCAGGTCTGGTATGGATTTTAAGGGGAACCCCGCGCCAAAAAAAAAAAAAAAAAGGCGTGGGGTCCCCCCAAGTATCCATACCAGACCCTTATCCGAGCACGCAACCTGGCAGGCCGCAGGAAAAGAGGGGGGGACGAGAGTGCGGCCCCCCCCTCCTGAACCGTACCAGGCCACATGCCCTCAACATTGGGAGGGTGCTTTGGGGTAGCCCCCCAAAACACCTTGTCCCCATGTTGATGAAGACAAGGGCCTCATCCCCACAACCCTGGCCGGTGGTTGTGGGGGTCTGCGGGCGGGGGGCTTATCGGAATCTGGAAGCCCCCTTTAACAAGGGGACCCCCAGATCCCGGCCCCCCCCCCTGTGTGAAATGGTAAGGGGGTACTTACCCCTACCATTTCACTAAAAAACTGTCAAAAATGTTAAAAATGACAAGAGACAGTTTTTGACAATTCCTTTATTTAAATGCTTCTTCTTTCTTCCTTCATCTTCTTCTTCTTCTGGTTCTTCTGGCACTTCTGGTTCTTCCTCCGGCGTTCTCGTCCAGCATCTTCTCCGCGGCGTCTTCTATCTTCTTCTCCTCGGGCCGCTCCGCACCCATGGCATGGGGGGGGAGGCTCCCGCTCTTCTCTTCATCTTCTTCATCTTCTTCTTCATCTTCTTCTTCTTCTTCTCTTCTTCCTTCTTCTCTTCTTCATGTCTTCTCCGGGCCGCTCCGCAGCCATGCTGTGGCATGGAGGGAGGCTCCCGCTGTGTGACGGCGTCTCTTCGTCTGACGGTTCTTAAATAACGGGGGGCGGGGCCATCCGGTGACCCTGCCCCCCTCTGACGCACGGTGACTTGAGGGACTTCCCTGTGACGTCACGGGGAATGCCACAGGGAAGTCCCGTCATGTCACCGTGCGTCAGAGGGGGGCGGGGTCACCGGGTGGCCCCGCCCCCCGTTATTTAAGAACCGTCAGACGAAGAGACGCCGTCACACAGCGGGAGCCTCCCTCCATGCCACAGCATGGCTGCGGAGCGGCCCGGAGAAGACATGAAGAAGAGAAGAAGGAAGAAGAGAAGAAGAAGAAGAAGATGAAGAAGAAGATGAAGAAGAGAAGAAGATGAAGAGAAGAGCGGGAGCCTCCCCCCCCATGCCATGGGTGCGGAGCGGCCCGAGGAGAAGAAGATAGAAGACGCCGCGGAGAAGATGCTGGACGAGAACGCCGGAGGAAGAGCCAGAAGAACCAGAAGAAGAAGAAGATGAAGGAAGAAAGAAGAAGCATTTAAATAAAGGAATTGTCAAAAACTGTCTCTTGTCATTTTTAACATTTTTGACAGTTTTTTAGTGAAATGGTAGGGGTAAGTACCCCCTTACCATTTCACACAGGGGGGGGCCGGGATCTGGGGGTCCCCTTGTTAAAGGGGGCTTCCAGATTCCGATAAGCCCCCCGCCCGCAGACCCCCACAACCACTGGCCAGGGTTGTGGGGATGAGGCCCTTGTCTTCATCAACATGGGGACAAGGTGTTTTGGGGGGCTACCCCAAAGCACCCTCCCAATGTTGAGGGCATGTGGCCTGGTACGGTTCAGGAGGGGGGGGGCGCACTCTCGTCCCCCCCTCTTTTCCTGCGGCCTGCCAGGTTGCGTGCTCGGATAAGGGTCTGGTATGGATTTATAGGGGGACCCCACGCCGTTTTTTTTTTTTTTTGGCGCGGGGTTCCCCTTAAAATCCATACCAGACCTGAAGGGTCTGGTATGGAATTTAGGGGAAACCCCACGTCAATTTTTTTTTTAAATTTTGGCTGGGGTTCCCCTTAATATCCATACCAGACCTGAAGGGCCTGGTATGGAATTTAGGGGGACTCCCACATCATTTTTTTTTTTTAATTTTGGTTCGGGGTTGCCCTGTGGGGAATTCCCATGTCGTTTTTATCAATGAACTTCTATGTGTATTGTCGGCAATGCAATAGCCGCGGTAGTTTTAAATGTGTTTTTTCCTTCAAAATGTCATTTTGCTGTCAGACTGTTCTAAACACGGGAAACATGCGCCCCTTTACAGGCATACTATAGACACCCCCCAGGTATGAAATTTAAAGGGATATTACACTTTTATTGTTTGACTTTAAGCATTATTAAAATCACTGCTCCTGAAAAAAACGGCCGTTTTTAAAACTTTTTTTTGTATTGATTCATGTCCCCTGGGGCAGGACCCAGGTCCCCAAACACTTTTATTGACAATAACTTGCATATTAGCCTTTAAAATTAGCAATTTTGATTATTCATGTTCGTGTCCCATAGACTTTAACGGTGTTCGCGTGTTCGAGCGAACTTTTTTCCTGTTCGCATGTTCTGGTGCGAACCGAACAGGGGGGTGTTCGGCTCATCCCTAATCCCCCGTGATGGCAGGTCGCACATGTTGACATTGTTAAATTGGTGTGCATCTTCCAAATTTGGCTTTTCCTGGGGTGATTTCATCCCCATCTGAACGCAATATCAAACAGTTCCTAAATACTCATGTCTGATATTGCCTTCAAGTTCTACAAAATGTGACGTTTGTAAGTTCAAGATTTGTGTCTTTCTTGTTGGTTTTACACAGGCCTGTTTTATCTAAAATGGAAATTTTGAGTTTTGATAATGCCACCCCAAAAATTGGTATACAACAAACAGGTTGGTTTGTTTGAAAAACCTTTGGTAAATGCACATGTGATTATGCAGGTATTAAAAAGATTGTTAATCAAGAATGTGTGGATTATTGTCTCAACACTACAACACTTTTGTGGTGATGTCATTGTTGTTTTGTGAGAAAATGGGGGTTATTTACTAAGGGCAAATCCTCTTGGCACTACAAGTGCAGTTTCAGTGCAGTTGCAACTGCACTTGTAGTGAAATGTGTTTTTGCATTTTAGTAAATAACAGCCAACAGTGCTTTGTATAATAAGGTTATACAATCACGACATTTTCTGGACTCAACACATTTCTGTCAGGGTCAGCTAAAACAAACACAAGCAGTAAATGTCCACAAAGAATTTCTTTTTTTGTTTTATTATAAAAAGGCTTCACAGATTTGCTGGCATATTGATAGCCCCCCTACCCGCAAAGAACTCCAGGTAGCGTAACCGGACATCACGGGCACTCAGGGAGGGCAAGCCAGGACGGCCGCTTTCAAGCGCCGTCAGTGTGGTTTGATGTATCATTCCGGCCTCAGGCCCAACTGAGCCAGTATAGTTGGCCGAATGTTTCCTTAAAAAGTTATGGAGAACACAGCACGCAAGTATAATATGGTTCAGTTTATACTCCGCCATATGGATGGGTGTCAGAAATAGGAGGAACCGGCTGGCCAGGATTCCAAATGTGTTCTCCACCACTCTTCAGGCTCTGGCCAGCCGGTAATTAAAAACCCTCTGTTCCGGGGTGAGGGTCCTCATTGGGAATGGCCGCATCAGGTGGTCCCCCAGCGCAAACGCTTCATCAGCAACGAACACAAATGGGAGTCCTTCAACATTGTCCTCTGGAGCTGGCAAGTCCAAGCTGCCATTCTGGAGACGCCTGTAAAACTCAGTCTGGAGCGATGACTCCATCATCGGACATCTGGCCATTCTTCCCCACGTCCACATACAGGAAGTCGTAATTAGCCGACACCACCGCCAACATCACTATACTATTGAACCCCTTATAGTTGAAATAGTATGACCCAGAGTTGGGTGGTGGGACGATGTGGACGTGTTTCCCATCAATTGCCCCTCCGCAGTTAGGAAAGTCCCACCGCTCGGCAAAGTGGGAGGCCACAGTCTGCCATTCCTGTGGCATGGAAGGAAACTGTTGAGGAAAAAACAATAAACGTTACTATTTTTACTCAGAAACATGGCAAGCAGATTAGACACAAACATTATGGGGCAACCTCCAGATAGCATTTATCAAGGGTAATTTAACAATGCCAATGTATAAGGTACACCTATCATATTCCCCCCCCCTCCCCCCCTCTCATGGGCCATTTCTAACATTATAGGGGGTGTGTGGAAATCTTGGACAGGTAACCCTCTTCACTTCATTGAGAGATGAATGCCTAAATAATGGGTATTACTTGGAACAGTCCCTCCTTAGTTACACTATTGGCAGCCCACTGGACAGGTAAGAAGTGTCATAATACAAAGATATAAATACACACTGTACACATTTGAGGACATTTGGACATTCTGCTATTACCTATCAAGATAATAATAGGATCCCAAAACTTTAAACAGTACCATTTGAAAGTATACAGGCAGGCCCTTGCACTACATGCTTTGGGGAATTCATCCATAAATCTGACCAGTAAAGAGATGGGTATAGTGTGTATGGGTTTGGCAAAGTCAGCAGATAGATGATTGAGGATAGATAGAGAATTGGGATCAGCTGACTTAGCAGTTGGGGGAGGGAGGGTTACTAAAAATTATTTGGGGACACCACAAAAAAAAAGCCTAAGGCACTCTGCCAGAATTTAAAGCAAAAATAACATTTCCAAACATTTTAGGTAGTGTTTGGGGTAAAGCACTACTATGGAGCTGAAAAAATACATTGTTACGTGACTACATGAGGTGAATATAGGCCAGGAGACACCATGCTGGGGAGGTTATTGAAGGGCAAATATGTATGAAGGACCTAAAGAAATAATTACATAAAAATCCAGCATGCATGAGAACAAAGGGGACATTCACAGCATATTCCAATCATGGTAATTAGGGAATGAGGAAAGAAATACAAGATATTACCAAACATTCAATACAATAAAATGTGATATTAAAGGATAAAAATCTTACCTTCATATACTCCTTCTGCAGGACCTGGATGATGGCAGAACAGGTCTCTGGGATAATGATCCCCAGAGCCTGGGGGGAGATGCCTGTCGAGAACTTTAAGTCCTGCCGACTTCTCCCTGTCGCCAAATACCGCAGGGTAGCGACCAGTCTCTGCTCCGGAGTGATGGCTTGCCTCATGCAGGTATCCTGCCTGCTAATATAAGGGGTCAGCGAAGCCAACAGACGGTGAAACACGGGGTCCGTCATCCTGAGAAAGTCCCTGAAATCATCAGGATTATTCTCACGGATCTCACGGAGCAAAGGCATATGAGAGAACTGGTCACGCTGAAGCAACCAATTCTTGGTCCATGAACTCCTCCCCACCCTGTTCATGGACTGGACTTGTGTCAAGGTCAGGACCCCAACACCAAGCCCCCGCACAGCACGAACTCTACGAGGAGTACGCATACGCAACATGGCTACAAAACGGTCGGCTGCTCAGAACGAAGTAACAGAACGCACTGAAGAACAGCAAGGCCTGTGAAGAGCGACCTGAAAAACAGCAACGAGCGGACAAGATCGCACAGAAAACTCCAATACGAACTGACTGCACGCACTGAAGAGCAGATACAAACCCACAAGCACAAACTGAACAGCAGAAAACGATCTGAAAACCACGAGTCTGAAAAAGCGCGAATCGTCTCTCACCAAACTTTTACTAACATGAGATTAGCAAAAGGAGCCCAAAGGGTGCCGCGCTTGGTTCTGAACCGGCCTTTTCTAGTCTCGTCGTACGTGGTGTACATAAGCGCGTGGTTGGCGATCGGAAATTCCGACAACTTTGTGCGACCGTGTGTAGACAAAACAAGTTTGAGCCAACATCCGTCGGAAAAAATCCTAGGATTTTGTTGTCGGAATGTCCGAACAAAGTCCGACCGTGTGTACGCCCTATTACAGGAGAGAATTTCCTTTCCTAGGGGTAGATTTCATCTCACTTCCTGTTGTCTCCCTCCGTTTGCAAGTAGGAGTCGTTTGTAAGTTGGATGTTTGAAAGAAGGGGCCTGCCCTATATACTCAGCAGAAATTTGGGCCTTAGGTGTTGTTGTGGCTACAACACTGTAAGCCCTCACAGGGCCCTGCTGTGAAATATTAGATCAAGAATTGTAATTACATGCCCCTGTTGAACAGGGGCAGAAAAATTGTGCCTTTGGTGGTGGTGGTGGTAGTGCCACAACACTGTAAGTCCTCACTCGCTCTTGGTGGGTGCAGAAACGGGCCCTGCTGTGAAATATTAGATCAAGAATTGTAATTACATGGCCCTGTTGAGCAGGGGCTGAAAAATTAGGCCTTAGGCACTGATGCTGGTGCCACAACACTGCAACCCCTCACAGACACTCTAGTTGGAACGCAGAAATGAGCCCTGCTGCAAAGTATTGCATCAAAAATTGTAATTACACGCTCCTGTTAAACAGGGGCTGAAAAATTGGGCCTTAGGCACTGGTGCCACAACACTTCAACCCCTCACAGACACTCTAGTTGGAACGCAGGAACGAGCCCTGCTGCAAAGTTTTGCAACAAAAATTGTAATTACACGCCCCTGTCAAACAGGGGCTGAAAAATTGGGCCTTAGGCACTGGTGGTGGCGCCCAGAACCAAAAATGTTCTTACAAGCTATCAGCGTGATCATTGAGGAGGAAGAGGATAATTACTCAGGCATAGTCACTCAGCATCAGCATAGGCAGTCTTTGAAGGGATCTGAGATTTCAAAAAAAAATCATTCGGTTACATCAGCATCAGGTGCTTTGTAGCTGGTGGTGATCCAAGACTGATTCATTTTTATGAAGGTCAGTCGATTGACCGAGTCGGTGGACAGACGCACCCTGTGATGGGTTACAAAGCCTCCAGCAGCACTGAATGTGCGTTCCGAAAGAACGCTGGATGCAGGACAGGCCAGTAGCTCAATTGCATACTGTGCAAGCTCTGGCCAGTGATCCATCCTCAAGACCCAGTAAGTCAGAGGATTTTCGGTGGGAAAGGTGTCCAAGTCAGATCTTGACCCTAGGTATTCCTGCACCATGTAAAACAGAGGCTGGCGATGGTTGCTGGAACCGATCATACCTTGGGGCTGTGGACCAAAAAATTGTCTGAACGCATCGGTCAGATGGCCACCTTCTCCACCGCTCCTTCTTTGACTGAAGCCTCAGCAACATGTTGTCCAGAAACAGGAGTTTGTAACCTCCCAGTCTCTGGGAACGCGTTGCACAGACCTTTCTGCAAGGCCACCGAAGATGTTTCATCCTCTGCTCCCTCTGCGATGGCAAGATAAGGTCTGCAACCTTACCCTTGTAACGTGGATCAAGGAGGGTTGCCAGCCAGTATTGGTCCTTCTCCTTGATACCACGAATACGAGGATCCTTACGCAGGCTTTGCAGGATCAGGGAGGCCATGCAGCATAGGTTTGCTGAGGCATTCGGTCCAGAGTCCTCTGGGTCACTAAGGACGACATGGTCCGCAGCCACCTCCTCCCAGCCACGTACAAGTCCATGTATTTCTTGGGACTGATCCCTTAAAGACTGCTGCTGATGCTGAGTGCCAGGCTCCACCTCCATACTGACACAATCCTCCTCCTCTTCCTCCTCTTCCTCCTCGTCCTCTTCCTGTGTGATCGGTGGGCACGCAGGAACACTGTCTGGATAAAGGGGGCCTTGAGAGCTAAGGAAGTCCTCCTTTTCCTGCCTCTGTTCTGCCTCAAGTGCCCTGTCCATTATTCCATGCAGCGTGTGCTCCAACAGGTGGACAAGGGGGACAGTGTCACTGATGCATGCACTGTCACTGCTCACCATCCTCGTGGCCTCCTCAAATGGTGACAGGACAGTGCATGCATCCCTGATCATGGCCCACTGGCATGGGTAAAAAAAAACAAGCTCCCCTGACCCTGTCCTGGTGCCATAGTCGCACAGGTACTCATTGATGGCCCTCTGCTGCTTGTGCAGCTGCTGCAGCATGGCCAACATTGAATTCCATCTTGTGGGCATGTCACAGATTAGGAGGTTCTTGGGCAGGTTAAACTCCTTTTGGAGGTCTGCCAGCTGAGCACTGGCATTATATGACCAGTGGAAATGCACACAGACTTTCCTGGCCTGCCTCAGGACATCCTGTAAGCCCAGGTACCTGCCCAAGAACCGCTGCACCACCAAGTAAAGGACGTGAGCCAAACAGGGCACATGGGTCATTTGTCCCTGTCGGAGGGCAGAGAGGAGGTTGGTGCCATTGTCGCAAACCACCATTCCTGCCTTAAGTTGGCGTGGCGTCAACCACCTCTGAACCTGCCCCTGCAGAGCTGACAGAACCTCTGCCCCAGTGTGGCTCCTGTCCCCCAAGCACACCAGCTCAAGCACGGCATGGTATCTTTTGGCCTGCGTACATGCGTAGCCCCTTGAATGGCTACGGAGCACCGCTGGTTCCGAGGACAAAGCACAGGAAGATACCATGGAGGAGGAAGAAGAAGAGGAGGGGGTGGAGGAGAGAGGTGTGTCACAATCATTAGTAGTGGCATTTTGGAGGCGTGGTGGTAGAACAACCTCCAACGCTAGTGCACCTTGTCCTGCATCCTTCCCAGCTGCCAGCAGAGTCACCCAATGCGCCGTGAAACTTAGGTAACGTCCCTGTCCATGCCTGCTGGACCATGAGTCAGCGGTAATATGCACCTTACCGCTGACCGCCCTGTCCAGCGAGGCATGGACATTGCCTTCCACATGCCGGTAGAGAGCCGGAATCGCCTTCCGTGAGAAAAAGTGGCGTTTGGGTACCTGCCACTGAGGAACCGCACATTCCACAAACTCACGGAAGGGGGCAGAGTCTACAAACTGAAAAGGCAGCAGTTGAAGTGCTAGCAATTTTGCCAAGCTAGCATTCAGCCGCTGGGCATGTGGATGGCTGGGAGCGAACTTCTTTCAGCGGTGCAGCAGCTGGGGCAGGGAAATTTGCCTGGTACAATCTGACGTCGGTGTACCGAAAGCAGATTGCCCACAAGTACTTGGCTGTGACACACCTAATTCTACACCTTCATTCCTCTCAGTGCAGGTCTCAGAGAGGACTGAAGGTATAGTGGGGTTGGAGATCTCAGCTGATGAAGAGCAAGGAGAGGTCCTCTTTGTTCTTTGGTGTGGGTCTTTTAGATGCGCTTGCTAACGAACTGCATGGCAGGTCAACATATGTCTGGTCAAGCATGTGGTACCCAAGCGGGAGATGTTTTGGCCGCGCGAGATACGCTTGAGATATATGTTGCAAATAGCAGCGGTGCAAACTGATGCACTCTTTTAAAAAAAGGCCCACACCAAAGAACTTTTTGAATAATGCGCAGAGACTGCAGCGCCCTGCACATGTGGAGCTTTGGGGTGTGATGCAGTCAATGTGCTGCCCTTAGGCTGGCCCCTGAAGGGCATCCTGCCTCGTTGGTGATGTGCCGCCCCCTCCTCCTCCCCTCTCCTATCAGGCACCCACGTTGAGTCAGTGACCTCATTATCCCCTCCCTCCTCATCACTGGAGCAAACCTGGCAGTATGCTGCAGCAGGGGGAACATGACTGCCAGATTGCTGTCCTTCTTGGGCACCCCCTCTGTCTGTGCTCACGTTACTGCCTTCATCTAGCTCAGTATCATCATCAGAGCCTTCCAAACGCTGGGCATTCTCCTGGAGCATGTACCCAACACTGTGGTCAAACAGTTCGAGGGACTCTTCAGGAGGACATGGTGGGGCTAGGGAAGGAGTCACTGATGACATTGAGCCGAGGGAAGAGGCCGCTGCTTTGCCAGACAAAGTACCCTGAGCATGGGTGAGAGAGGATGAGGAGGATGAGGACGGCTTGGTCATTCACTAGACCAAGTCTTCCGCATGTTGCGGCTCCACACGGCCAGCTGCCGAAAAAAAGGCCAAGTGTGTCCCACGGCCACGTGCTGATGAAATTACACTGTCTCCACGACCAGCACTAGACACAGAACCTGCTTGCCCTCTTTTATTCGCTTGTGACTGTCTGCCTCTCCTTGTTGGCCTTCCAGACATACTAATGGCCTGTAGCTGCACTAAGCTGGGATATATATATATATATATATATATATATATATGTACTGATACTGCAGCTAGCAAAATCAACTGCCTGCCTGTAGTATGAGAACACCACCAACCTTCTACAGGTAGCTTTAGCTGAACACTGTGCAGAGCTCGCAAAAAACTAACTTGTAGCTTATTTAGCTGCCTGCGGTAGTGATAGGATCAGGAAAACATCACCAACCTTCTACAGGTAGCTTTAGCTGAACACTGCAGAGCTCGCAAAAAAATAACTTGTAGGTTTAGCTGAACACTGTGAGGAGGACGCACTACACTAACTTGTAGTTTTAGCTGAACACTGTGAGCAGGACGCACTAAACTAACTTGTAGCTTTAGCTGAACACTGTGCAGAGGTCTCACTACACTAACTTGTAGTTTCAGCTGAACACTGTGAGCAGGACGCACTACACTAACTTGTAGTTTTAGCTGAACACTGTGAGCAGGACGCACTACACTAACTTGTAGCTTTAGATGAACACTGTGCAGAGGTCTCACTACACTAACTTGTAGTTTTAGCTGAACA
This sequence comes from Lithobates clamitans, assembly GCA_037952925.1. NCBI lineage: Eukaryota > Metazoa > Chordata > Amphibia > Anura > Ranidae > Lithobates > Lithobates clamitans. Next base: position 1,011,278 of record JBBGZY010000731.1, read on the forward strand.
CTGTGAGCAGGACGCACTACACTAACTGTAAATAGCCTAGCTGCCTGACTGTGGTACTAATAGGATCAAAAGAACACCAGCAATTTTCTTCAGGTAGCTGTAAATACTGTAACAAGACAAGCCTGCCTGTCAGTAGGAAGATAACAGGAACGGATCTAGCTAAACTGAATACAGTGTATATATATATATATATATATATATATATATATATATATATATATATATATGCAACACCTGGGATGCATATATATACACAATACATTGTAAGTGCAGCTAACTCACTGACTGTCCTGCCTAATCTAGCTAACTCAAATGAAATGATACTGTCTCTCTCTCTATCTCTCAGCACGCCGGAACACACTACACAGGGCCGCTGTTCAGGCGGCCTTATATAGTGTGGGGCGTGTTCTAAACCCCCTGAGCCATAATTGGCCAAAGCCACCCTGGCTTTGGCCAATTACAGCTCTCTCTACCGACGGTGCTGTGATTGGCCAAGCATGCAGGTCATAGTGCATGCTTGGCCAATCATCAGCCAGCAATGCACTGCGATGCCGCAGTGAATTATGGGCCGTGACGCGCCACACGAATTTGACGCGAACGGCCCATAACGTTCGGAATTCGGCGAACGACCGAACAGCCAATGTTCGAGTCGAACATGGGTTCGACTCAAACACAAAGCTCATCCCTAGTAGTGATGACTGATGAGCAGGAAGGAACCCAGCATGACCTGCCACCTTGCAATCATGTCCCCAACAAAGGATCTTAGCTTTTAGATCAGTGGGGACGAAGGTCTTGCCAGGAGGAATTTTTGACTCCAGGGTGGTAGAATGGGCAACAATGCATGAAGTCGGAATGATCAGCTAAGGTTCAGGGGTGGACTCATCGACCTAGAGAGTGCATCAGCCGACCGTTTCAGGGACCAGGTTTGTATATAATCGTGAAATTTAAACGGGAAGATAAAAGACTCCATCTGGCCTGTCTGGGATTCAGACATTTAGCATTCTGTAGGTACTGTAGATTCATGTGATCAGTAAAAATCGTTATGGAGTGAGGGGAACCCTCCAAGAGATAACGCCACTCCACTAACGCTAATTTAATTGCGAGAAGTTCCCGATCACCGATAGCATCATTTTTCTCTACCTGAGAATTTTTTCTGGAGAAGAACGCACATGGTTGACGTCTCTTCTCAAAGGATTGAAGAAGCACAGCTCCCCCCCCATTGAAGAAGTGTCCACTGCAATAAAAAATGGGTCCCCGGGATTAGGTCTCCTCAAGAGAGGTCCAGAAACAAAGGCCTGTTTCAGGTCGTGAAATGCAGAGACAGCTTCAGGAGGCCAGTCCTTGGCATTCGCACCCTTCTTGGTCAAAGCAATAATAGGTGCAGCAATGGAAGAGTAATTCCCTATGAACTGCCTATAATAATTTGTGAAGCCAAGAAAGTGCTGTGTGGCCTTGAGGCTAGCAGGAAGAGGCCAGTGGGTAATGGCCAAGACCTTTTCAGGATCCATACGAAGACCCAAACTTGAGACAAAACATCCCAGAAACAGGACCTCAGAACATTCAAAGGAACATTTCTCCAGCTTGGCATACAGATTATTCCGTAAGGCACTGAAGTACGGTGCGGACATGGTTTCTGTGGACAAGCGGATTTTCCAAAAAGATGAGAATGTCATTCAGATAGATGACAAAAAACTGGTACAGCAGATCCCTGAGGATTTCATTGACAAAGTTTTGGAACACAGCTGGGGCATTACACAAACCAAAAGACTTAACCAGGTATTCATAATGCCCGTCTCTAGTGTTAAACATGGTTTTCCATTCGTCACCCTCCCGTATCCGAATCAGATTGTATGCACCTCTGAGATCCAACTTTGTGAAAATGAAGGCACCTTCAACCTGTCAAATAGCTCAGAAATTAAGGGTAAGCAGTATCGATTCCTGGTAGTCACCACATTTAAACCTTGATAGTCGATGCAGGGTCTCAAGGTACCATCATTTTTGGCAACGAAAAAGAACCCTGCGCCTGCAGGCGATGAGGATTTCCGAATGAAATCTCTCTCTAGATTCTCGGTGACATACTCTGATATGGCCCGGGTCTCTGGGATGGACAGAGGGTAGGTACGACCCCTGGGCAGAGTTGCTCCAGGGACAAGGTCAATAGCACAGTCAAAAGACCTGTGGGGAGGAAGCACAGCAGCTGATTTCTTACAGAACACATCCCGGTAATCGCTGTATGCAGCGGGAAGATCAGACGATACAGGTGTGGTAGCAACCGCAAGTCTCTCCTTGGGGGCCACCTTGAGAAGGCAGGATGAGAAACATGAGGGACCCCAAGCCAGGATCTGCCCAGAGACCCAGTCCACATGTGGAGAGTGGAGCTGTAGCCAAGGAAGTCCCAATACAATGGGGGTAGAGGCCTTGGGTAGAATGAGTAAGGATATCCACTCCTGGTGGAGTATCCCTACAGACATCTTAATAGGTAGAGTCGGGAAGCGGATAGGGCCCCCTGGGAGAACAGAGCCATCAATTGCCGAGACTACCAGTGGCATAGTGAGGGGTGAAAGGGTAAGCTTCATGGAGGAAGCAGTTCTCCGATCCATAAAATTGCCAGCAGCCCCAGAATCCAGATATGCAAAGATTGATTGGGAAGCGCCTACATGAAGGAACACCGGAAGAAGACGAGAAGGTGATGTTTCTGGGCCCAATACTCCACCTTCCAGATGTATTAGACCCAAACATTTCCGAAGCGATCAGGAGTCACGAAAATGACCCTTGCCCCCACAATAGAGACACAAGCCCAGAGTTCTGCACCTAACACGTTCTTTGGGGGTTAGCCTGGTCTGGCCCAGCTGCATAGCATTCTCAGCAGGCAGAAGATGCTCCATGGGATGAAGGGAGTGGAGCTCAGACTGGCTAGGGCCCAGTGAGTGCTGGCATCTTTTTTTTCTAGGGACCTCTCCTGAAAATGAATATCGATCTGGTTACACAAGGAAATTACATCGTGCAGACTGGCGGGAATGTCTCTTCCCACTTATTCGTCTTTCACTCGGTCAGAGAGGCCATGTAAAAAGGTTGCAACAGCGCCCAATTGTTCCAGCTCAACTCAGCTGTGAGGATACAAAACTGAAGAGCATATTGTCCCGCTGAAGAAGATTCTTGGCAAAGATGTAAAAGGGCACAAAGATGTTTTTGAAAGAGCTTCAAGAAGACAGACAGGCTGGTAACCACAGGATCATTCCTCCCCACAGGGAGACAGCCCAGGCTAAAGCTTCACTGGAGAGGAGGGAATAATATAGGTTACCTTTGCCCAATCAGACAGGAAGTTTTGAGGCTGGAGCTCAAAATGAACTATGCATTGGCTGAGGAACAGGTCTCTGCAGGCCTTGGAGTCCCCGAAGATACGGGACGGAGCTGGCAGTTGTAGTGAATGTGTGGTGTGAAGATATATAAAATATAGGAACCCATATCTTTATGTATATTCTTTATGTATATTCAGAGTTCTCCTTTTTTGTTAAAATATATCTTCTGTATTTTTGAGAATCTGTGTTCCAGTAAAATGTTGTTGTTTCTGAATTCTTTTCTTATTGCAACACGGTATTACAACACATGTGGCTGACCAGTAGATGTTAAAATGTTCTGCCAATGATTCTCGGAAAAGATGAGATAGGGACAGATGTTGACGTAGAAAGTCCCTGTTTAAAAGCCAAATTAACTTCTTCCAAATAATTATTCTTCCTTTCTGTCAAAACAACTTGTCAGTTTGAAATATTTTGGGTTATGATGACCCCTAAAAGTTAATCTTTCTGGCCAAACCGTTAGCCAAGCCTGTGTTGAAATATTTAATGAAATACGTACTTGTGATGTGTAACTTTGGGCTTGTGCCCGCCATAAGATTACTGTATAACCATTCTCTATAAAGCCTGTCTTGCCTTGTACACTGCATCGCATTTGTCACAAAGCTGTGCGATCCATTCTTGAGTAAACCTACATGAGACTTGCAGCTGGCGTTGATGTCCTTTATTTCAAGGTTCAACTTTACAGTGGCTGTGACTGCGACTGCAATAGGTGCAGCCGCAGATTGTACTTGAGGTTGCTGACTCGGGGTTCCCAAGGAGGCCTGAAGCTGCTCGAAGCAGCAAGCCAGATCCGGGGGGAATTGCATCAACTGAGTTTGATTCAATTTCTGGGTCTCAGGTCTGCGGACTATGCCCTGCAATGGATCACGTCAGCCGGGTCTATGGCTGATCAAACTGTCAGGTCACCTGAGTCCAGGTGATCTGACAGTGACAGATGCAGCCCGCAAGGTAGTGGACCCTATGGCTAACTGCTGCGGATGGAGCCCTGCGTGGTTCAGGAAAGCAGGTACTCTGGAGCACCAACACAGATCACACTGGGAGCTAGAGCATGACATTTCCCAGGGTGCAGTATCTAAGAGCCAGCTGGTGTTCACCAGGGCCCCTGATGGTGGGGATGGACTTCGCTGCAGTCTGGCTCCAGGTCACGGGCCCCCAGGGTCAGCAGTCTGGAACAACAAGGATAGTTGGGAGATAAGCCAAAAGGTCAGGGCAACAAGCAGATAGGGATAGTCAAGAACACGCCAAAGGTCAGGATATAAAGCAGACGAGGACAGTCAAGAACAAGCCAAGGTCGGTAAACAGGATCAGACGTAGGACACAGAGCAATGAGCACATGGAAGCCAAAACACACAATATTGATCAGCAGGACTGGCTTGCAGTGCCCAGGTTAATATAGAGTACCCTGATTGGGGCTGGGGTGGAGCCATGCTTTTGAGGAGAGATTACTTAAGCAGCCAGGTGAGAGTGGCTGGTCTCTAAAGCTGAACACATGGAGAGGTAAGCTGACAGACAAACATTACTGCATAACAATGACATGGGCCCAATTTGGACATTTTCACTTAGGGGTGTACTCACTTTTGTTGCCAGCGGTGTAGACATTAATTGCTGTGTGTGGAGTTATTTTGAGGGGATAGAAAATTGACACTGTTATACAAGCTGTACACTCACTACTTTACATTATAGCAAAGTGTAATTTCTTCAGTGTTGTCACATGAAAAGATATAATAAAATACTTACAAAAATGGGAGGGGTGTATCTATCCTATCTATCTATCTATCTATCTATCTATCTATCTATCTATCTATCTATCTATCTATCTATCTATCTATCTATCTATCTATCTATCTATCTATCTATCTATCTATCTATCTATCTATCTATCTATCTATCTATCTATCTATCTATCTATCCATCTATCTATCTATCTATCTATCTATCTATCTATCTATCTATCCCAGTATGGTGGCCTGAATTTATGGGAGGTGTCCGGGGGGTATTTAAGCAGCCCACTCACCTGTGGTCTTTGTCGGTTTCAGTGCGCGATTGGTTACATCATTAGGCCGACACTTCATGTTTGTGAGTGTGTTCCTGAATTTTAGTGTGTTGCAGTTGCTCTGGTTTGTGTTTTTTTCGATCGAGTCTCGCTCATTGTTGCAGGTAGGATTCGTAACCATCTTGCGCATCATGTGTAGTCATTTTGGTTCATTGTGTTCCCCATTTCGTATTTACGGACCCCATTGCGGGACTTGCAAATCGTTCGTATGTCTCAGAATGCAGTCTTTTATTTAACGTTGGTACCAACCACAAATTAATTTCTCAGTGCGTTATGCACGCCGTTATACCACACATGGCCAGTCACAGGCCTTTTCAATTTCGTTAAATTATTTTTATATAGCCCGATTCGAAACTAGTCACATCAAGAGCACATCGATTCGTATAGGATCCATGTTTATACTCTTCGGAGCCTGATTTGTATCGGATCCATTTCATATTCTCTACAACCGATTAGTATCGGATCCATTTCAAACATGCTACAGTCCGATACAAATCTAGTCGCATTTGCGGCACAACGATTCGTATCGGATTAATTTCATACACTCTACACCTGAATCGTATCAGTTTCATCTCATACACGCTATAGCCAATTCGTATTGGATCCATTTCATACATGCTACAGTCCAATTCGAATCTAGTCATGTTGGCGGCACAACGATTCATATCGGTTTCATTTCATACACTCTACAGCCGATTCGTATCGGATTCATTTCATACACGTTACAGTCCGATTTGAATCTAGTCGCACAGCGATTCATATCGGATTAATTTCATACACTCCACAACCGATTCGTATCGGATTAATTTCATACACTATACAGCCGATTCGTATCGGTTTCATTTCACAGTTGATTCGTATCAGTTTCATTTCATACACTCTACAGCCGATTCGTATCGGATTCGTTTCATACACTCTACAGCCGATTCGTATCGGATTCATTTCATACACTCTACAGCCGATTCGTATCTGTTTCAAGTAGTAACTTACATATGGAGAACTTGACCCTTTGAGAAAGTCACGTGTGTTGTGACGCAATGCGTCAGGGTGGAGCCAGGTGCCGTAGCTTCCGGGTACGGCCGAACCCAGAAGTATTCGTCTATACCGATGTTTTTATCGTTGTCCATATGTAAGTTACTACTTTTTTTGTGGAAAATAAATTTTTAACTACTACACTATGGAGCCACCTTTTTCTTTCATCATTTATCCTAACTGCGTTTGCTGAGTGTGGGAGATCGCAACCTTGTGCTGGATATTGTGTGTCCCTGTGTGCCCCATTGTGACGATTACCGGAGGTTGTTTGCCTGTGGATTACTGTACCTATTGCTGGTTATTGCTTGATTCGGGCCAATGGGGGCCACTGCTAAAGATGAGAGGCTGGGGGAAACAGGTGGTGCACTCTGGATTGTAGTTGGATGGAACATACATCATAGACATTTCCGCCACATCGATTGCATATTGCTCTTGCACTTTTCTTTTATTCTTATTTTTATTTTTTTGAACGGCTATCAGAAGATCTGACCCCTTTGTTACTGGGAGTCACAGCATACGGTTCAGTGGATCGTATCCATCACTTACATTTTTCTTGCTGTTTTTGGACATTAATCACACGCATAGGTGTGTCATGATATTATCTTATTGCAGTTATTTATATACACATTGCTTGATCTGTTTGTTACACTCACCATTGCACTTGGTTATTATATATTGCACTTATCCGGATTATTTGGATTCACTCACCTTTGCACTTTATTATCGATTTATTTTGCACTTATTTTATTTTATTTATGCAATTTGAATTGTATTTGATGCATTGATTGAATTTGATATTTATATTTACCGTATTTATCGGCGTATAGCACGCACTTTTTTCCCCTTAAAATCAGGGGAGAATCGTGGGTGCGTGTTATACGCCGATCCCCGCTATTCCCCCCCGCTGATTGTGCGGAGCGAGCGTCGGCCGCTGATATACATACATAGCCGAGTGTACTCGGCTAGGCTTGGCTAGCTCCGCTCACAGTCATGCCCAGTCCCGCCCTATGATGGACATAACACAGGGACTGGGCGTGACTGTGAGTGGAGCTTGCCGAACCTAGCCGAGTACACTCGGCTATGTATGTATATGGGAGGCGCTCGGCTCCGCTCACAGTCACGCCCAGTCCCGCCATTGGACCTGTGTTATGTTCATCATAGGGCGGGACTGGGCGGGACTATGAGATGAGCCGAGAAGAGCCGAGAAGAGCCGAGGACTGGCTCTGTGTATCTCAGCGCCGGCGCCGACATTTTCAAACTGCAGTAACACTGACAAGTCACTGCAGTTTAACTGCAGCCTGGACAAGGCCGCAAGTGTCACTGACAAGGCTGCAGATGGACACTTGCAAGGCTGCAGATGGACACTGATAAGGCTGCAAATGACACTGGCAAGGCTGCAAAGGCTGCAAATGACACTTGCAAGGCTGCAAATGACACTGGACAAGTATGCAGATGGACTCTGTGCAAGGCTGCAGATGGACACTGATAAGGCTGTATTGATGGGCATTTAAATGTTTTTTTCCTTAAAAAGTTTTTTTCCCTAAAATTCCCTCCTAAACTTGGGGTGCGTGTTATACGCCGATAAATACGGTAGTTTTATTTTATTTTATGCAATATTTTTTATTTATATTGTTTGGTTCACAAGATGTTTCACTCAGGTTAGGTAGCGCCACATACCTTTGTTTATGATACGGATTCATATCGGTTTCATTTCATACACTCTACAGCCGATTCATATCGGTTTCATTTCATACAGCCGATTCGTATCGGATTCATTTTATACACTCTACAGCCAATTCGTATTGGATCCATTTCATAAACGTTACAGTCCGATTCTAATCTAGTCGCGTCGGCGGCACAACAATTCGTATCGGATTCATTTTATACACTCTACAGCCGATTCGTATCGGATTCATTTCACACACTCTACAGCCGATTCATATCGGATCTATTTCATACACGTTACAGTCCAATTTGAATATAGTCACGTCGGCGGCATAGCGGTTCATATCAAATTAATTTAATACAATCTACAGCCGATTCATTTCGGATTCATTTTATACACTCTACAGCCGTTTCGTATCGGTTTCATTTCACAGCCGATTCATATTGGATTAATTTCATACACTCTACAGCCGTTTCGTATCGGTTTCATTTCACAGCTGATTCATATTGAATTAATTTCATACACTCTACAGCCGATTCGTATCGATTTAATTTCATACACTCTACAGCCAATTCGTATCGGATTCATTTTATACACTGTACAGACACAATCCAGCCACACATAATTTCTAGTTGCACACAATCTGGCCACTCATCATCTCCAATGGCATACAATCAAGCCACTCGCTATTTCTGTCTGTCGTTTCTCCTTTAGATCAGTCGAGTTCAGGTTCCACCCTGCACCGGGTTGGACGTTATTTCATCAGGTAAAAAAAAAACCCACAGGGATCTCATCTTCACCAGGGCCAGTCGCATAGCAGGGGTGGGACAGATCCTTTTAACAGGTTAAATAAAAACTGGGCTTTTTTGACACCTCACTACAGGTTCCCGGTCGACTGAGTTCTCGACCTCAACTAGGACTTCGCTACTAGGGTGCCAGTCAAGTGTGTAGTACACGGGTCCTCTCTCACATTATTCTGCAACACCCTTTCACTAAACGTTTACTGTACATTGGGCATTAGTTACTGTCACATGTTTCTTTGCATTACACTCTGTTTTTGAAGGGAGACCCTTCACCCACGCAGACAAGGTCACCAAAAGATTGAGCTTGCTGACAATGCAAGCACTGGCAGACTGAGCACACGTCACGAACTACAGATCGCAATATTCCTACTTAGGCCGCAACAGACTTCAGCTTCTCGCCCCAGTTCGCCCTGGGGGTTTGGTCCACAGGTTTGTTCTCAGCACAGACAGACACCCAAGCTATCGGTGACCTGGCCAGTCACCTCCTGGCTCACCTCGGTTGCCGCGCACTCTTTTGAGTTTTCTAAATTTCCACTTAACAGCGTTCAATGCTTCAGAACACAAACTGGCTTTAACTGTGCCTGTCATTCCTTTTCCTGTCCCTCTCGTTTTTTCCTTCTTATATAAACTTTCTGTATACAACTACGCTCACTATCCTACTTCTACGACTCCTCTTAACACATGCACCCCCTTTGTCTTGTCTTATAGCTGGAGCCACGTTGCAGGCTGGCAGTGAAGACTAGGGATGAGCTGAGCACCCCCCGGTTCGGTTAGCAGCAGAACATACAGAACAGGCAAAACATTCGGCAGAGCACACGAACACCGTTAAAGTCTATGGGACACGAATATGAATAAACAAAAGTGCTCATTTTAAAGGCTTATATGCAAGTTATTGTCATAAAAAGTGTTTGGGGAAATGAGTTCTGCCCCAGGGGACATGTATCAATGCAAATTTTTTTTTTTTTAACCACTTGCCGACCGCCTCACGCCTATATACGTGAGCAGAGCGGCACGGGCAGGCAAAATCACGTACCTGAAACGTGATTGCCTTCCCGCGGGTGGGGGGTCCGATCGGACCCCCCCCGGTGCCAGCTGCAGTCGGCATTTGGTTAGGAGCGATGACAGACGAGGGGGAGGCCATCCGATCGTGGCCCCCCCCTCGCGATCGCTCCCAGCCAATGAGAGACATCCCCTGCCTCTGTATAGTACACAGAGGCAGAGGATGTGATGTCATCTCTCCTCGGTCTGGCAGTTTCCGTTCCAGCGCCGAGGAGAGATGACATGTAAGTGCACAAACACTCACACACACACAGTAGAACATGCCAGGCATATATTACACCCCCGATCGCCCCCCGATCCCCCCCTAATCACCCCCCAATCACCCCCCCCCCTGTCACAAACTGACACCAAGCAGTTTTTTTTTGTTTTTTTTGTTTTTTCCCTGATTACTGCATAGTGTCAGTTTGTGACAGTTAGCAGTGGTGGGACAGTTTGTATTACCCCCCTGTAGGTCTAGGGTACCCCCCTTACCCCCCCTAATAAAGTTTTAACCCCTTGATCACCCCCCCTCACCAGTGTCGCTAAGCGATCATTTTTCTGATCGCTGTATTAGTGTCGCTGGTGACGGTAGTTAGGGACGTAAATATTGAGGTTCGCCGTCAGTGTTTTATAGCGACAGGGACCCCCATATACTACCTAATAAATGTTTTAACCCCTTGATTGCCCCCTAGTTAACCCTTTCACCACTGATCACCGTATAACCGTTACGGGTGACGCTGGTTAGTTCATTTATTTTTTATAGTGTCAGGGCACCCGCCGTTTATTACCGAATAAAGGTTTAGCCCCCTGTAGGTCTAGGGTACCCCCCTTACCCCCCTAATAAAGTTTTAACCCCTTGATCACCCCCTGTCGCCAGTGTCGCTAAGCGATCATTTTTCTGATCGCTGTATTAGTGTCGCTGGTGACGCTAGTTAGGGACGTAAATATTTAGGTTCGCCGTCAGTGTTTTATAGCGACAGGGACCCCCATATACTATCTGATAAATGTTTTAACCCCTTGATGGCCCCCTAGTTAACCCTTTCACCACTGATCACCGTATAACCGTTACGGGTGACGCTGGTTAGTTCGTTTATTTTTTATAGTGTCAGGGCACCCGCCGTTTATTACCGAATAAAGGTTTAGCCCCCTGATCGCCCGGCGGTGATATGCGTCGCCCTAGGCAGCGTCAGATTAGCGCCAGTACCGCGAACACCCACGCACGCACCGTACACGCACCGTACACCTCCCTTAGTGGTATAGTATCTGAACGCATCAATATCTGATCCGATCAGATCTATACTAGCGTCCCCAGCAGTTTAGGGTTCCCAAAAACGCAGTGTTAGCGGGATCAGCCCAGATACCTGCTAGCACCTGCGTTTTGCCCCTCCGCCCAGCCCAGTCCAGCCCACCCAAGTGCAGTATCGATCGATCACTGACACTTTTCTTTGTAGCGTTTTAGTGAACTGGCAAGCACCAGCGGCGTAGTACACCCCGGTCGTAGTCAAACCAGCACTGCAGTAACACTTGGTGAATGTTTTGAACGCTACCATGCACTAGTTGAGTATTAGCGTAGCGTACAGCATTGCACAGACTAGGCACACTTTCACAGGGTCTCCCAAGATGCCATCGCATTTTGAGAGACTCGAACCTGGAACCGGTTACAGTTATAAAAGTTACAGTTACAAAAAAAAAGTGTAAAAAAAAAAAAAAACACAAACAAAAATTAAAAAAAATAGTTGTCGTTTTATTGTTCTCTCTCTCTCTATTCTCTCTCTATTGTTCTGCTCTTTTTTACTGTATTCTATTCTGAAATGTTTTATTGTTATTGTTATTGTTATTATGTTTTATCATGTTTGTTTTTCAGGTATGTAATTATTTATACTTTACCGTTTACTGTGCTTTATTGTTAACCATTTTTTTGTCTTCAGGTACGCCATTCACGACTTTGAGTGGTTATACCAGAATGATGCCTGCAGGTTTAGGTATCATCTTGGTATCATTCTTTTTAGCCAGCGGTCGGCTTTCATGTAAAAGCAATCCTAGCGGCTAATTAGCCTCTAGACTGCTTTTACAAGCAGTGGTAGGGAATGCCCCCCCCCCACCGTCTTCCGTGTTTTTCTCTGGCTCTCCTGTCTCAACAGGGAACCTGAGAATGCAGCCGGTGATTCAGCCAGCTGACCATAGAGCTGATCAGAGACCAGAGTGGCTCCAAACATCTCTATGGCCTAAGAAACCGGAAGCTACGAGCATTTTATGACTTAGATTTCGCCGGATGTAAATAGCGCCATTGGGAAATTGGGGAAGCATTTTATCACACCGATCTTGGTGTGGTCAGATGCTTTGAGGGCAGAGGAGAGATCTAGGGTCTAATAGACCACAATTTTTTCAAAAAAGAGTACCTGTCACTACCTATTGCTATCATAGGGGATATTTACATTCCCTGAGATAACAATAAAAATGATTAAAAAAAAAAAAAAAATGAAAGGAACAGTTTAAAAATAAGATAAAAAAGCAAAAAAAAATAAATAAAAAAAAGCACCCCTGTCGCCCCCTGCTCTCGCGCTAAGGCGAACGCAAGCGGCGGTCTGGCGTCAAACGTAAACAGCAATTGCACCATGCATGTGAGGTATCACCGCGAAGGTCAGATCGAGGGCAGTAATTTTAGCAGTAGACCTCCTCTGTAAATCTAAAGTGGTAACCTGTAAAGGCTTTTAAAGGCTTTTAAAAATGTAGTAATTTTGTTGCCACTGCACGTTTGTGCGCAATTTTAAAGCATGTCATGTTTGGTATCCATGTACTCGGCCTAAGATCATCTTTTTTATTTCATCAAACATTTGGGCAATATAGTGTGTTTTAGTGCATTAAAATTTAAAAAAGTGTGTTTTTTCCCCAAAAAATGCGTTTGAAAATCGCTGCGCAAATACTGTGTGAAAAAAAAAAATGAAACACCCACCATTTTAATCTGTAGGGCAATTGCTTTAAAATAATATATAATGTTTGGGGGTTCAAAGTAATTTTCTTGCAAAAAAAAATAATTTTTTCATGTAAACAATAAGTGTCAGAAAGGGCTTTGTCTTCAAGTGGTTAGAAGAGTGGGTGATGTGTGACATAAGCTTCTAAATGTTGTGCATAAAATGCCAGGACAGTTCAAACCCCCCCCAAATGACCCCATTTTGGAAAGTAGACACCCCAAGCTATTTGCTGAGAGGCATGTCGAGTCCATGGAATATTTTATATTGTGACACAAGTTGCGGGAAAGAGACAATTTTTTTTTTTTTTTTTTTGCACAAAGTTGTCACTAAATGATATATTGCTCAAACATGCCATGGGAATATGTGAAATTACACCCCAAAATAAATTCTGTTGCTTCTCCTGAGTACGGGGATACCACATGTGTGGGACTTTTTGGGAGCCTAGCCGCGCACGGGACCCCGAAATCCAAGCACCGCCCTCAGGCTTTCTAAGGCCGTAAATTTTTGATTTCACTCCTCACTACCTATCACAGTTTCGGAGGCCATGGAATGCCCAGGTGGCACAAACCCCCCCCCAAATTACCCCATTTTGGAAAGTAGACACCCCAAGCTATTTGCTGAGAGGTATAGTGAGTATTTTGCAGACCTCACTTTTTGTCACAAAGTTTTGAAAATTGAAAAAAGAAAAAAAAAATTTTTTTTTCTGGTCTTTCTTCATTTTCAAAAACAAATGACAGCTGCAAAATACTCACCATGCCTCTCAGCAAATAGCTTGGGGTGTCTACTTTCCAAAATGGGGTCATTTGGGGGGGTTTTGTGCCATCTTGGCATTTTATGGCCTTCAAAACTGTGATAGGTAGTGAGGAGTAAAATCAAAAATGTATGCCCTTAGAAATCCTGAAGGTGGTGCTGGGTTTTCGGGGCCCCGTACGCGGCTAGGCTCCCAAAAAGTGCCACACATGTGGTATCCCCGTACTCAGGAGAAGCAGCTGAATGTATTTTGGGGTGCAATTCCACATATGCCCATGGCCTGTGTGAGCAATATATCATTTAGTGACAACTTTTTGTAATTTTTTTTTTTTTCTTTTTTTTGTCATTATTCAATCACTTGGGACAAAAAAAATAAATATTCAATGGGCTCAACATGCCTCTCAGCAATTTCCTTGGGGTGTCTACTTTCCAAAATGGGGTCATTTGGGGGGGTTTTGTACTGCCCTGCCATTTTAGCACCTCAAGAAATGACATAGGCAGTCAGAAACTAAAAGCTGTGTAAATTCCAGAAAATGTACCCTAGTTTGTAGACGCTATAACTTTTGCGCAAACCAATAAATATACGCTTATTGACATTTTTTTTACCAAAGACATGTGGCCGAATACATTTTGGCCTAAATGTATGACTAAAATTTAGTTTATTGGATTTTTTTTATAACAAAAAGTAGAAAATATCATTTTTTTTCAAAATTTTCAGTCTTTTTCCGTTTATAGCGCAAAAAATAAAAACGGCAGAGGTGATCAAATATCATCAAAAGAAAGCTCTATTTGTGGGAAGAAAAGGACGCAAATTTCGTTTGGGTAGAGCATTGCATAACCGCGCAATTAGCAGTTAAAGCGACGTAGTGCCGAATTGTAAAAAGTGCTCAGGTCAGGAAGGGGGTAAATCCTTCCGGGGCTGAAGTGGTTAAACGGCCGTTTTTTTGGGAGCAGTGATTTTTTTAATGCTTAAAGGGAAACAATAAAAATAAAATATTCCTTTAGATATTGTGCCTGGGGGGTGTCTATAGTATGCCTGTAAAGTGGCGCATTTTTCCCGTGTTTAGAACAGTACCACAGCAAAATGACATTTCTAAAGGAAAAATTGTCATTTAAAAATGATCGCGGCTGTAATCAATTGTCGGGTCTCGGCAATATAGATAAAACTCATTGAAAAAAAGAGCATGGGATCCCCCCCCCCCCAGTCCATTAACCAGGGCCTTTGGGTCTGGTATGAATATTAAGGGGAACCCCTAACCAAAATTTTTTCAAAAAATTGCGTGGGGGTCCTCCTAAAATCCATACCAAGCACTTTGGGTCTGATATGGAAATTAAGAGGAACCCTGCGCCAAATTTTTTTTTAAAAATGGCAAAGGGGTCCCCCAAAAATCCATACCAGACCCTTGAGGTCTGGTATGAATTTTAAGGGGAACCCTGTTCCAAAATGTAAAAAAAATGGCTTCTGGGTCCCCCCAAAAATCCATACCAGACCCTTATCCGAGCATGCAACCTGTCAGGCCGCAGGAAAAGAAGGGGGGAAGAGAGAGTGCTCCCCTCCTGAACCGTACCAGGCCACATACCCTCAACATGGGGAGGGTGCTTTGGGGTAGCCCCCCAAAGCACCTTGTCCCCATGTTGATGGGGACAAGGGCCTCATCCCCACAACCCTTGTTCGGTGGTTGTGGAGGTCTGCGGGCAGGGGGCTTATCGGAATCTGGAAGCCCCCTTTAACAAGGGGACCCCCAGATCCCGGCCTTCCCCCTGTGTGAAATGATAACAGGGTACAAAATTACCCCTACCGTTTCACAAAAAAGTGTCAAAATGTTAAAAACGACAAGACACAGCTTGGGGACAAGTTCTTTATTAAAAAAAAAAATGTACCACAATGTCCAAAAAAAAAAGTCTGGTATGGATTTTGGTGGGGACCCCTACGCCATTTTTTTTTAATTTGGGGGGACCCCTACGCCATTTTTAAAAAAAATTGGCACAGGGTTCCCCTTAATTTCCATATCAAACCCGATTTTTTTTTTTTAATTTTGGTTCGGGGTTCCCCTTAATATTCATCCTAGACCCAAAGGGCCTGGTAATGGACAGGGGAGAGGGATCCCATGCTCTTTTTTTCAATGAGTTTTATCTATATTGCCGAGACCCGACAATTCATTACAGCCGCGAATAGTTTTAAATGACAATTTTTCCTATAGAAATGACATTTTGCTGTGGTACTGTTCTAAACATGGGAAAAAATGCGCCACTTTACAGGCATACTATAGACACCCCCCCATACCTAAAGGAATATTTCATATTTTTGTTTCACTTTAAGCATTAAAAAAATCACTGCTTCCAAAAAACAGCCGTTTTTTTAAAAAAAATTTCAGTGATTTATGTCCCCTGGGGCAGGATCCAGGTCCCCAAACACTTTTTATGACAATAACTTGCATATAAGCCTTTAAAATGAACACTTTTGATTTTTCATGTTAATGTCCCATAGACTTTAACGGTGTTCTGGCGGCTTTCGAATTTGCCCCTGTCGCAGAACATCCGAACAACCAAAGTTTGGCCGATTCCCTAATGAAGACTTTACACCCGCCCCTCTGTCACCCAGAGCGGCAGCATGCAGTCCTCAGGGGATGGACCATCCCCAAGTTTACAGCAAAGCTGAGGCGGAGGAGCATTTCCTACTCCGCTACAGCGAGGAAAGCCAAGCTCTTCAGGCTGCTCTTCCCACCGCCAGCGGAAGCGGGGCTCAGCACCCAGCAGGCGCCCCTGCAGTCAATCTCCATGGCCATTTCCCAGCCCCACTCCATGGTGATCTCATTGTCTACAGCAGTCTTGGACGTCCAAACCAGAGTGGCAGTCCTGGAAGTGCGCCCAGCTGTGGCCCTCCCAGACTCGGTCGCTGTTCTGGTCTTGGCACCTCCTTCCGCAGGTATGCCAGAGATGAGTCCTACCATCTTCCCCACCTATCTTGTCCCAGCCAGAATCAGGAAGGACATCTTGGGTGGCAAGGACATCAATCTGGCTTCCCTCCTTATATCAATCCATGACCTGGACAAGAATAAGTCATACACCTGGGGGGACGTCTCAGTGGTCCTCAAGTCCAAAGACCCCAGGCTCAACCGCAAGCTGACAGTCACTAAATTTGTTTTGGCTTTCAGGATGTGGAGAGACGTCCTTTGCTCGGCCAACCCCGGCAGGAGGAAAGAGCTGGACTTGTACCTCCATGCAGTGGTTGACCTAGGCTATAAGTACGGGGGATATTATTTCTATGACTACCACAGATCATTTTTGGAAAAAAGGAGCAGCCAGGTTCACGCAGTTTTAGGCCAGTACAAACTGGAGGGTCATTGACACAGAGCTTTTCTGCTGCCACTTTGCCGGTCTACGCTCCCTGCTCTGTCAGCCCTCCACCCATACGGCTAACTGGTGCTCCAACGCAGCCACTAGATGCCCCTCTACCTCCAGTACCAGTCAGGGCATGCCGGCCCCCACACAATTGCGGCCCCCACACAGGTGGACAAGTTGGGACGGCCAACTATGGATCATGCAACTATAGTCAATGCCAGCTGCTCCATATTTGTGTGACGTGCCACAAGGCTCATCCTAAGGTTACGTGCCATCTTAAACAGCTCAACACATCCTGACTGGGCCGAATAGATGTCCGATGGTTGGGGTTTTACACACCCCACTCCCTCACTGGCCATTTACCTGATACACGGGTTCACATCAGGATTTCACACTGGCCTTATCACCTTACCCCACTCGAATCACGAGTGCAAGGATCTCCTGATAGCCGCCATAGAACAATAGGCTATAGACACTCTATTGCAGGCTGAACTGGACTGAGGGTTCATCATCAGCCCCTTCACACAGTCTCCTTTCACTACCTGGAGAGTCAGCCCTATTGGGCTTGTCGAGGGCAAGTTCTCAAATAAACTTTGGTTGGTGTACGACTTGTCTGTGCCTCATTCTTCCCACATCCCAAATCTAAATTCCCTAATTCCTTCCAAGGAATTCTCCTTGAAGTGTGCATCGGTTAACTTAGCTATTCAGGCCTTTATTAACATAGGTACAGGCGCCTGGCTGTCTAAAGTAGACATTTCAGACATGTTTAAACTCCTGCCCATCGAGCTGTCCCTCTAGCGATGGCATGATATCAAATGGAAAGATTCATATTACTTTGCCACTAAAGTTGACCTTCGGCTCTAAAAGCAGTCTGTGGCTCTTTGACATCTTCGTCCAGTCCCTTACCTGGATCCTATTACACCAGGCCCAGTGCCAGATGGTCATTCTTTATCTTGATGACTTTCTGCTCCTCGAACGGCCCTGGACCGGTAGACCTGGACAGACTAATGCCCCGTACACACGATCGGACATTGATCGGCATTCCGACAACAAACTCCTTGGATTTTTTCAAACTTGTTTTGCGTACACACGGTCGCACAAAGTTGTCGGAATTTCCAATCGCCAACACCGCGGTGACGTCAAGCATGTACAACGAGACTAGAAAAGGCCAGTTCAGAACCAAGAGCAGCACCCTTTAGGCTCCTTTTGCTAATCTCGTGTTAGTAAAAGTTTGGTGAGAGACGATTCGCGCTTTTTCAGACTCGTGGCTTTCAGATCGTTTTCTGCGGTTCAGTTTGTGCTTGTGGGTTTGTATCTGCTCTTCAGTGCGTGCAAGCAAGTTCCGTGTGACTTTAATTAGTTATTGTGTTCTTGTTCGTTCGTTACTGCTTTTCAGGTCGCTCTTCACAGGCCTTGCTGTTCTTCAGTGCGTTCTGTTACTTCGTTCTGAGCAGCCGACCGTTTTCTAGCCATGTTTTGTATACGTACTCCTCGTAGAGTTCGTGCTGTGCGGGGGCTTGGTGTTGGGGTCCTGACCTTGACACAAGTCCAGTCCATGAACAGGGTGGGGAGGAGTTCATGGACCAAGAATTGGTTGCTTCAGCGTGACCAGTTCTCTCATATGCCTTTGCTCCATGAGATCCGTGAGAATAATCCTGATGATTTCAGGAACTTTTTCAGGATGACGGAACCCGTGTTTCACCGTTTGTTGGCTTCGCTGACCCCCTATATCAGCAGGCAGGATACCTGCATGAGGCAAGCCATCACTCCGGAGCAGAGGCTCGTCGCTACCCTGCGTACTTGGCGACAGGGAGAAGCCTGCAGGACTTGAAGTTCTCGACAGGCATCTCCCCCCAGGCTCTGGAGATCATTATCCCGGAGACCTGTTCTGCCATCATCCAGGTCCTGCAGAAGGAGTATATAAAGGTAAGATTTTTATCCTTTAATCTCACATTTTATTGTATGTAATGTTTGCTAATATATTGTATTTCTTTCCTCATTCCCTAATTACCATTATTGGAATATGCTGTGAATGTCCCCTTTCTCCTCATGCATGCTGGATTTTTATGTAATCTTTTTTTTGTCCTTCATACATATTTGCCTTCACTAACCTCCCCAGCATGCTCTCCTGCCCTATATTCACCTCATGTAGTCACTTAACAATGTATTTTATCAGCTCCATAGTAGTGCTTTACCCCAAACACCCCCTAAAATTTTTAGAAATGTGATTTGTGGTTTAAATTCAGGCAGAGTGCCAAAGGCTTTGTTTTTTGGTGTCCCCAAATCATTTTTATTAATCCTCCCTCCCCCAAACTGCTAAGTCAGCTGATCCCAATTCTCTATCTATCCTCAATCATCTATCTGCTGACTTTGCCAAACCCATACACACTATACCCATCTCTTTAGATTTATGGATGAATTCCCCAAAGCATGTAGTAGGGCCTGCCTGTATACTTTCAAATGGTACTGTTTGAAGTTTTTCTATCCTATTATTATCTTGATAGGTAATAGAAGAATGTCAAAATGTGCTCTAATGTGTACAATGTGTATTTATATCTTTGTATTATGACACTTCTTTTACCTGTCCAGTGGGCTGCCAATAGTGTAACTAAGGCTGTTTGAAGTAATACCCTTTATTTAGGCATTCATCACTCGATGAAGTGAAGAGGGTTACCTGTCCAACATCCCCCCCCATAATGTTAGAAATGGCCCATGAGAGGGGGTGGGAGGGGGAATATGATAGGTGTACCTTATACTTTGGTGTTGTAAAATTCCCCTTAATAAATGTGATCTGGATGTTGGCCAAGAATGTTTGTGTCTATAATCTGCTTTCCATGGTTATGTGCAAAAATAATGTTTTTTTTTTTTTCCTCAACAGTTTCCTTCCACGCCACAGGAATGGCAGACTGTGGCCTCCCACTTTGCCCAGCGATGGGACTTTCCTAACTGCAGAGGGGAAATTGATGGGAAACACGTCCACATCGTCCCACCACCCAACTCGGGGTCGTACTATTACAACTACAAAGGGTTTAATAGTATTGTGATGTTGGCGGTGGTGTCAGCTACTTATGAGTTCCTGTATGTGGACGTGGGGAAGAATGGCCGGATGTCCGATGGTGGAGTCATCGCCCAGACGGAGTTTTACAGGCAGCTCCAGAATGGCAGCTTGGACTTGCCACCTCCAGAAGACAATGTGGAAGGACTCCCATTCGTCTTCGTTGCAGATGAAGCCTTTGCGCTGGGGGACCATCTTATACAGCCATTCCCGATGTGTACCCTCATCCTGGAACAGAGGGTTTTTAATTACCGGCTGGCCAGAGCCAGAAGAGTGGTGGAGAACACATTTGGAATCATGGCCAGCCGGTTCCGCCTATTTCTGACACCCATCCATATGGCAGAGTATAAACTTAATCATCTAATCCTGGCGTGCTGTGTTCTACATAACTTTTTACACAAACATTCTGCCAACTATGCTGGCTCAGTTGGGCTTGAGGCCGGAATGATCAATGAACCAACCCTGACGGCGCTTGAAAGTGGCCGTCCTGGCTTGCCCTCCCTGAGTGCCCGTGATGTCCGGTTAAGATACCTTGAGTTCTTTGCGGGTAGGGGGGCCATCAATATGCCAGACAATTTGTGAAGCCTTTATCAAATAAAAAAAAAAAAAAAATCTTTGGTGACATTTCCTGCTTGTGTTTGTTTTAGCTGACCCTGAAAGAAATGTGAGGAGTCCTGAAAATGGCGTGGTTGAGTAACCTTACAAAGCACTGTTGGATGTTATTTACTAAAGGCAAAGACACTTTGCACTACAAGTGCACTTGCAACTGCACTGAAACTGCACTTGTAGTGCAAAGAGGATTTGCCCTTAGGAAATAACGCCCATTTTCACAGAAAACACCAATTACATCACCACCAAAGTGTTGTAGCGTTGAGACAATAATCCACACATTCTTCATTAACTCATCATTTTAATACCTGCACAATCACAGGTGCATTTAGAAAAGGTTTTTAAAACAAACCAACATGTTTGTTGTATAACAATTTTTGGGGTGGCATTATCACAAATAGAAATGTCCATTTAAGATAAAACAGGCATGTGTAAAACCAAAAAGAAAGACACAAATCTTGAACTTACAGTTCACATTTGGTAGAACTTGAAGGCAATATCAGACATGAGTATTTAGGAACTGTGTTTGATATTACGTTCAGATGGGGTGAAGTCACCCCAGGAAAAGCCACATTTGGAAGATGCACACAAATTTCCCAATGTCAACATGTGCGACCTGCCATCACGGGGGATCAAGGGATGTGTTTTGGGGGAGAAACCCCTTCCTCTCAGCTACTTTATTATTGAGGAAGCGGTTGCACCCCCAAAACGCGTCCATTGATCTCCCGTGATGGCAGATAGCACATGTTGGCACACTGTGTGCATCCTCCAAATTTAGCTTTGAGAAAAATTTGCTAAAACATTTAAAAATTTGTAGAACACAAAAGAAGAAAGTGATTTTGAGGGGTTTTAAACTCGCCCCAAAACATCAATGATGTTCTTATTTTTTTGGATAACATCATTGATGTTTTTATTGAGCTAAATTACAGCCCATGATCTCCCCGACCAGGATCTGGGCACTTTCGGATGTGAAAGGATCTGGATCCACAACATCACGATCACCTAAAAAGAGAGCAAAACAAAACAGGTATGAAAAATATGCCGGCATCCATCTCTTACCTGAGCCTGTGGTCGCAGACACTCACCTGTTGTGGTGACTAGTTCCACCACGTCTTCCTCCTCCTGCTCTTCTTGGGTTGGGGGTATTTCCCATTCTTCCAGAGGGGGGGGCTCTGGTCTCCTTGGAGTCTTTTCTCCCCTATGTAAAACAAAAATGCTATACTTAGCACACAGATATTTGATGGCAGAACTATAAAGATGAAACATTGCTTGGACGTGGGGTACAATTGTCAATTTTAGCAGAGTTCCAAAATGGAGCATTTTTAGTGTCCTTTGTCAAGCTGCAATACTTAATGTCTTGTACAAGCTTCACAGGTGGAGACCCCCCCTATAGTATACACTGGAGCACCTGTGTGGCCCCCTAATAAAAATGGAGTTCTGGGGTCCCACACTAGTGCTCCAGCGTCCAGATGTGAAAACAGCTGCTCAGTGTCCTCTCCTTACACAGAATCTAGTTTGCATTTCATTCTAGTAACAAAGCCATCTACACCACCAAATTAGTTTCATACAAGTAGGGCGTAAAAAATGTGGCCAAATGCATATGGCCAAAACAATGGTGTTTTCTAGGCCAAAAGAAAAATGTTTGATACGAACGAATAATGTGCCCATGAACATGAAAGTTGTACACTTTTAAGAAAAGCACATGGAGCAGCACGAACGTAATAAACATAAAAAGAATAGGAACACAGCACAACTACTTACTTTTTTGCAGCACTCTCCGGATCTTTCTGTACTGCTCATGATCTCGTAATTTGAGGTCCAACCACCGCTTCCTGAGCTGATCTTTCGATCGACATACCCCGAAATTCCGGTGCAGACTCCTGACCACTTTCGCCATGATCTTGGCCTTTCTGACATTAGGGTTGGGGTAAGGTCCATACTTTCCATCATAATCGGCCTTCTTCAGGATGTCCACCATCTCCAACATCTCCCCAAAGGACATATTTGAGGCCTTAAATCTCCTTCTGGATCGGGACGTGTACAGATCCGGGCTTTCCTCCTCCTCGTTCCTGTAATTAGCACGCACCTGCTGTGTTCTTCCCCCACTACGCCGAACGAAAAGGGTCCGGGAATAGACTAGAAAGAATGTCAGGGGCGGGCGGAGTTACACGCATGCGCAGTGTGTATAAAGCGTAACACGCGTGCGTATTACGTATAATCTGTGAGCGGAGGAAGGAGCATTGGAGGCACCGATCGTAAGAACGAAGGTAGGAGACATACTTGTGCCTATATTGCTTGTACATTGAGGCCTATATTGTAACAAGATTTGGAGAGTTTGGGCTGACATTAGGGTTTGTCTTGTGTTGTGTCTTGCAGTGAAAATGGATATCTTTAAAGATACTGACTTCATGGCAATATTCATTGACATGTTCAGGGAGCTGCCTTGTCTGTGGGAGATAACCCACCAACATTATAAGAACCAAGCAAAGAAGAAGGCAGCGCTGGATCAATTGTTGGAAATTGTGAAGCAGGTGATCCTCACGGCAGACATCACATATTTGAAGATCCTAATTGGTGGCCTGAGGAGCACATATGTACGGGAGCGCCAGAAAGTCCAGGATTCACAGAGATCCGGAGCAGCAGATGACATCTATGTCCCCGGGATGTGGTACTATGACAGGCTGCATTTTCTGGCAGGCCAGACTGAACCAGGGTCATCACTCTCCAGTCTTCCTTCCACGCTTCCTTCCCCCCCGGCTGAGGCTTCTGAAGCCCAACCTGGGCTTTCCAGGCAACAACATGTGGAGGAGCCCAGCTTGAGCCAGGTATAGCATTCTTCTAAATATTTCAGGTTGTCCAATCAATGATGTTAACTAGATGTTCATTTGGAGTACTAATTTATGATTGTGATTGATGATGCAAAACATTACAACCATGTCCCTTTTTCATACACAGGGAAGTCTCAGCCAGGAGGTGGCCGGGCCGAGCAGGCTGCCTGATATGCAGGTCCCTCCCCTACACCTGCAAAGAGAAAGTGGCAGGAGGAAGAGTACCCTAGAGGAGCCTGCCATAGGTCTCTTTTGGAAGGCTACAGAGGCCCTGGGAGCACCACACACCGTGGAGGAGGACTTTGCTGCCATCATTGCCTGTAAAATGCAGCGGATGGAGAAGGGCCAACAACTCATGTGTGAGCCCTTAATTTTGGAGGCTCTCAATAAGGGGTTGAGGGCCCAAATAACATCTGATACCCACCTTTGTGACCTCACACATGGCCCTCCTTCTCCTCCTTCTCCTCCAGGTCCTACTAGTCCTCCACCTCCTCCAGGTCCTACTCCTCCTCCTGCCACATCTCCAACAGCAGAGCCACAGCGTGGAAGGAAGTGTGGAAGGAAGACCAGAAAGTGAGGACCCTGGATCCAGTCTGGTCTGGCAAAAGATGCAGCCTCTTGTGGTACCACAACCTGAGGACACAGATGTCATCTGCTGCTTTCTGGATCTCTGGGACTTCTCAACCAGACTGTACTCCCTTACATATGGACTCCTCAGGCCACCAATTTTGATGTTCAAGAATTGATGTCTGCCCTGGGGGTCAAAGGCTTCACCAATTTCAACAGCGTTGCCTCCCTCTTTGTTTGGTTCTAAACCCTTAATAAAGCATTTTTGGTTTCAATTATACTTGCCTATGTGCGTTTTCCTTCTAAAAGGACAGTTTGTTTGTGAGGATTCAGGTACATTTCAAATATACAATGTGAAATTAACAAGGGACACCAACACCAAACAATCTCCTTGAGATTAAATAATAAAAGTTATCAATGGTGTTGTGGTAACTTGATACACAAAACACACACAAAAGTATTCTGGAGTAAAACTAAAAATAAAATTAAACAAAGATCAGCCTTTAAAAAAATACAAACATAAAATCTCAAAAAAAAATGGCTTAAAAAAAAAAAAAAAACACAAAAATATTTTTGTCAGATGTGACAAATCAAAATATATTAAGGGAATCCCGATAAATAATAAACAAAGAACTTTGCCTATGTGTGTTTTCCTTCTAAAAGGACAGTTTGTTTGTGAGGATTCAGGTACATTTCAAATATACAATGTGAAATTAACAGGGGACACAACACCAAACAATCTCCTTGAGATTAAATAATAAAAGTTATCAATAGTGTTGTGGTAACTTGACACACAAAACACACACAAAAGTATTCTGGAGTAAAACTAAAAATAAAATTAAACAAAGATCAGCCTTTAAAAAAATACAAACATAAAATCTCAAAAAAAAATGGCTTAAAAAAAAAAAAAAAGCACAAAAATATTTTTGTCAGATGTGACAAATCAAAATATATTAAGGGAATCCCGATAAATAATAAAGAAAGAACTTTGTGAGAAGTGTGTGTGAATATGAGCAGCAAAACTACTTCATTCTTCTCACATTATAAAGAAGAAGAGAGTGCGCTGTATTAAACCATTTTTAACATTGCAGCGTGACGAAAGTGCTGTATCCATTGCGAACGCTAAGTTTACCAGACCGAGCTGTTCCGTGACGGAATTTCTTCTGAGCATGCGTGGCACTTTGTGCATCGGAACAGGCCACACACGGTCGGAATTGACGCGATCGGATTTTGTTGTCGGAAAATTTTATAGCCTGCTCTCAAACTTTGTGTGTCGGAAAATCCGATGGAAAATGTCCGATGGAGCCTACACACGGTCAGAATTTCCGACAACACGCTCCGATCGGACATTTTCCATCGGAAAATCCGACCGTGTGTACAGGGCATAAGGGTGGTGTTCCAAGAATTTTCAGGTGTACAATAGCACCACCTCATGGGTCCCCACTCACTGGATCGGAACAACTCCCAGCTTTTAAGTCTAGGGGTCTTTTCAAGCTTGTAAATGATATCCTGGAATAGCGGATTTGGTCAGGTCATCAGATTGCAAATTTCCAAATGGAGGCTCTCATCCGGACAGACAGGTACCCAAAATAAAAAGAGGATGGACTAATAGTGAAGTACTGTTATAAAAAAAGATTTATTGTGCAAGGGGATCATAAACATAGAGCTGTAGATGCAGAAACCGCCGTCTCTAGCGTGCGTTCCATGAGACCGGAATTGGCGTCAATCGGAACCGGAAATTACGTCAACGCGTTTCGCCCTCCCACAGGGCATCATTAAGGACCTCATTTCCAGCTGATAGGGCCATCTTTAAATACTGGGAGAGAGAGAAACTCCGCTAAATAGAACCAATCAGAATGGCATTGCGGCCATCTTGTTGGTTAGGTAAGACTGTCGCTCCTAGGGATAGGACACAACCCACAGGAGAGATAAGACCGCCATAGAACTGGTTGGATAAAATCCAATGAACTTAGAAAAATGATTGACGTCAATTCCGATAACATGATGGAACTAATGGCATATACAAACATAAAAAACATAAAAAACTCTACCTTCTATAATGCTGATATACACAAAATACAGGCAAAATATATAAAAAATAAATATATAAATATACAAAAAATGTATTAAAAAATTAATAAAAATAAAATAAAAATAAATAAAAATGAAAAAGAAAGAAAGAAAAATAAGTACATTGAAAATGAATATATATGAAAATAAAAATAAAAATAATTAGAAAATAGAAAACAATCTAGAAAGGACATTAAAACTCCCATACTAAAAATTGTACAAGAAAAAATTCAGATCTAGCTCGATGTTTAACCCCTGGGGGCTCATCGTTTTTAAACGATGGATCCACTGGGTCTCATTACGAGAAATAGCTCTTTTGAGGTCACCTCCTCTCCAGTGTCCTTCAATGTTATCAATGCCACAGAAGGTAAGACCACTCGGGTCCCTTCCGTGGACCAACCTGAAGTGATTGGATAAACTGTGATGTTTAAAACCCTTTTTTTAATCCTGTTGACATGTTCACGTAGTCTAACTCCCAATGCTCTGGTGGTCCTGCCCACGTACTGTATTCCACAGGGACAGGACAACAGATACGTGATGTGGGTGGTACCACACGTGATGAGCTTGTTGATTTTAAAGGACTCACCAGAGGAAAGTGCTGTAAATTCCGTTGTTTTCCTTACCCTATGTTTAGATGCTATACACATTACACACTTCCCGCAGCTAAAAAAAACAACTTGATCTAAAAAGGTGCATGTTTTCTGGGCGGATCAACAACATTGGGTGCCAGTTTAAGTAGTAAAGTGGGGGGTTTTGTTTATATGAACTGTGGTTTACTCGGTAACAACTTAGCAAAATCATCATCCTTTAACAGAAGATGCCAATGTTTGCAAATTATTTTTTCTACTTCTTTATGCTGATGAGTAAAACCTGTCATAAAAGAAACACCAAAATATCTATCGCCCACCTCTTTTTTCTTAAACAGATCGTCTCTATTAATGCTAGACATGTGCGCCGTCAATAAATTTGTTTCGTTCTGTTCCATTTCGTATTAGAATTAATTTGTATTTCATAATTCGTGTCCGAAATTCAATTTGGATTCGTACGAAATATGAATTTTCACTAGGTTCGTTAACTTTTCAGAACAATTACGAATGTTCGGTATGATAAATTTATCATTATGAGGGGCTCCCACCATCCCTTTGCTGTGCTGACTTCCTGGGTTTCTAACTTTTAGGTTCAATAACTTTTCATAACAATTACGAATGTTCGTTATGATGCATTTATCATTATGAGGGGCTCCCACCATCCCTGTGCTGACTTCTTGGGGTTTTAACTTTTAGGTTTGTTAACTTTTCGTAACAATTACGAATGTTCATTATGATGATTTTATTATGAGGGGCTCCCACCATCCCTGTGCTGTGCTGACTTCCTGGGTTATTTAACTTCATCATAACGAATAATCGTAGTTAACGAACATTCTCGTTTCCGTTGTAACGGAGTTCGGATCCGAAATTTGTAAACTAAATTTCGTATTTTGTACAAAATTCAGAAGCATAGTAATTTGTATTTCGGATCCTCCTGAATGTACGAATTTACGGAAATTCGTACGGATTTTCGATTCGAAGAAAACTAATCGCACATGTCTAATTAATGCCTCTTATCGCTATTAAAGTTTTATTCAACTCACAATGGGAGTAACCCTTTTCAACAAATCTGTCAAACAAACCTTTCACCTGTAAATCAAAATCTTCAATTCTAGCACAATTCCGCCTCACTCTCATGAATTGGCTTTTGGGGATTGTACTAAGCCATCAGGGGTGATGGCAACTTCCCAGCGGAATATAGCCATTTCTGTCCACTTCCTTGAAATAGGTTTTAGTGGACAGTTGATGATTTTCCTTAAAAATTACTAAGTCTAAGAAATTGATACTTTGATTGTCAGAAATTGCAGAGAAGGAAATACCAAAACTATTCTTACCAATTTTTTGACAAAAAATGTGAAAATGACTCTTTTGATCCTGCCTAAATAATAATGAAGTCATCAATATAACGCTTATAAAACTTAAGCTGAGGTAGATTACTACTGAAGATGGCATCTTTTTCCCAGTAGCTCATGAACAAGTTGGCAACTGAGGGGGTGTACTTAGCCCACATTGCCACCCCTCTTTTTTGGCAATGGGGCAATGGGGAACAGGTAAGTCAAATCTTAAAGGGGCAATAGCCCCAAAAACCTGAGGTAACCTCATCTGTGCATTTAAAGGTCAAGCAGATGGGCAGTGGCAGAAAACACATGATGGTGGACATACAATCTGTGGCCCCCTTTAAGGCCATTCTGCCAATTTCTAATGTCTGTTTTTGTGCTGAGGAGATTAACCCTCTCTATTCCTGCTGGTGACAACTTTCTCCCCAATGCGCTACAGAGTAGCAGATACATAGGCATGTTCTTGCACTGGGATTGGTTTTCCCCTAATACAAGTCAACAGGAATGCAAAAGCAACTAAAGTGCCTTTTAGCCCAAAACAAAAAATGTGATATATTGCAGCTTACCAGTCCTTAGATGTTGTGGCTGCATTTGTTTTCTTTTTTGTTGCTTTATTTTCACCTGGTAATCCTGCAACTATTACAAAATCCATGCTAGTGATGGAGCGATCACTTGAAAACAAACCGGCATCACGTCCAGTTCCTCTCTCCCCTTTCTGTACAGATGTATACAGTGCGAGGGGAGAGGGGAGAGATCTGTGGCAGCAGCGCTGTGGGTTGGATGTGTAGTGCCCACAGCGCTGATATGTGTCCATTCCAGCCATCCATCCATCCATACCCAGCCATCTATGCTCAGCATACCCATCCATACTCAGCATGCTGACCCATCCATACTCAGCATACTTATCCATTCATCCATCCATGCTCACCCATCCATACTCAGCATACTCATCCATCCATCGATGCTCACCCATCCATACTCAGCATACTCATCCATCCATCCATGCTCACCCATCCATACTCAGCATACTCATCCATCCATCCATGCTCACCCATCCATACTCAGCATGCTCGGCCATCCGTGCTCAGCATACTCCTCCATACTCAGCATACTCATCCATCCATCCATGCTCAGCCATCCATACTCAGCATACTCAGCCATCCATACTCAGCATACCCATCCATACTCAGCATACTCATCCATTCATGCTCAGCCATCCATACTCAGCATACTCATCCATCAATCCATGCCTAGCCATCCATACTCAGCATACTCAGCCATTCATACTCAGCATACCCATTCATACTCAGCATACTCATCCATCCATCCATGCTCAGCCATCCATACTTAGCATACTCATCCATCCATCCTCAGCAATGCTCAGCCATCGTTCCATCCTCAGCAATACTCATCCATCCAACCATGCTCAGCCATCCCATTCACCCCCATCCATAATTAGCCATACCCATCCATACCATACCCAGTCGTACCCAGCCATACCCAGCAATACCCAGCAGTACCCAGCCGTACCCAGCTGTACTCAGCCATACCCAGCCGTACTCAGCCATACTCAGCCGTACCCAGCCATACTCAGCCGTACCCAGCCATACCCAGCCATACTCAGTCATACCCAACCATACTTAGCCGTACCCAGCCAT
This sequence comes from Lithobates clamitans, assembly GCA_037952925.1. Taxonomy (NCBI): domain Eukaryota; kingdom Metazoa; phylum Chordata; class Amphibia; order Anura; family Ranidae; genus Lithobates; species Lithobates clamitans. Next base: position 1,041,001 of record JBBGZY010000731.1, read on the forward strand.
CCCATCTATACCCAGCCATACTCAGCCGTGCCCATCCGTAATCAGCCGTACAAGGCCATACTCAGCAATACTCAGTCATCCCATCCATACTCAGCTATCCCCATCCACGGCTCATCCATGCCACATCAGTTCTCATCCATTCCACTACAGTGCCTCACAAAAGTGTAATAGGTAGTCAAATTAGATTTGAAACTTATGCCCCTAGAACAACTGACGGTGCTCCCTACATGTTGTGCCTCTTTTGTGGCCATGCTGTGGAAAAGTCTCACATATGTGTTGTCGCCGTACTCAGGAGGAGTAGGAGAATCTATTTTGGGATGTAACTTTTGGTATGTACATACTATGTGTTAGAAACATTGTGTAAATGGACAACATTGTTTAAAAAAATGCGTTTTCATTTTCTTTATGCATTTTCCAAAAACTTGTAGAAAAAAATGACATGTTCAAAAGACTCATTATGCCTCATAGATTATACATTGGGGTGTTTTCTTTCCAAAAAGGGGTCATTTTTGGGGCGTTTCCATTGTCCTGGTTCTCCAGGGCCTTCAAAAGTGCATGTTGGGCCTCTGTATGTGGCCATAATGTGTAAAAGTCTCACACATGTGGTATCGGCATACTCAGGAGTAGGGATGAACCTGCGAACGGACCGAAAATTTGCACAAACGTTAGAACCCCATTGACGTCTATGGGACTCGAACGTTCGAAATCAAAAGTGCTCATTTTAAAGGCTAATTTGCATGGTATTGTCCTAAAAAGGGTTTGGGGACCCGGGTCCTACCCCAGGGGACATGTATCAATGCAAAAAAAACTTTTAAAAACGGCCGTTTTTTCAGGAGCAGTGATTTTAATGATGCTTAAAGTAAAAAAAAAAAGTGAAATATTCCTTTAAATATCGTACCTGGGGGGTGTCTATAGCATGCCTGTAAAGTGGCGCGTGTTTCCCGTGTTTAGAACAGTCCCTGCACCAAATGTCATTTTTAAAGGAAAAAATCTCATTTAAAACTGCTTGCGGGTTTAATGTAATGTCGGGTCCTGGCAATATGGATGAAAATCAGTGAGACAAACAGCATGGGTACCCCCCAGTCCATTACCAGGCCTTTTGGGTCTTGTATGGATATTAAGGGGAACCCCGCACCCAAATTAAAATAAGGAAAGGTGTGGGGCCACCAGGCCCTATATACTCTGAACAGCAGTATACAGGCGGTGCAAACAAGACAGGGACTGTAGGTTTGTTGTTAAGTAGAATCTGTTTGTAATTTTGAACGGGTACATTTTTAACGTGTTTAGCTCCAGCCAAAAAATCTTTTTTAAGCTTTTTGGAAAACATAGGGAAGGGTTATCACCCCTGTGACATTTGTTTTGCTGTCTTTCCTCCTCTTCAGAAGATTTCACCTCACTTTTTGTCCCAATGACAAATGTTTTTTGAAAATTTGGAGTTTTTTGTGGAACAAGGATTGGAAAGCATCAGTGGAAAGGAGAAATGTTTTTTCCCATATTAACTCTTACAGGAGAGAATTTCCCTTCCTAGGGGTAGATTTCATCTCACTTCCTGTTGTCTCCTTCCGTTTGCAAGTAGGAGTCGTTTGTAAGTTAGATGTTTGAAAGTAGGGGCCTGCCCTATATAATCAGCAGAAATTTGGGCCTTAGGTGTTGTTGTGGCCACAACACTGTAAGCCCTCACTGGGCCCTGCTGTGAAATATTAGATCAAGAATTGTAATTACATGCCCCTGTTGAACAGGGGCAGAAAAACTGGGCCTTTGGTGGTGGTGGTGGTGGTGCTGGTGCCACAGCACTGTAAGTCCTCACTCACTCTTGGTGGGTGCAGAAATGGGCCCTGCTGTGAAATATTAGATCAAGAATTGTAATTACATGCCCCTGTTGAACAGGGGCAGAAAAATTGGGCCTTTGGTGGTGGTGCTGGTGCCACAACACTGTAAGTCCTCACTCGCTCTTGGTGGGTGCAGAAATGGGCCCTGCTGTGAAATATTAGATCAAGAATTGTAATTACATGCCCCTGTTGAACAGGGGCAGAAAAATTAGGCCTTAGGCACTGGTGCTGGTGCCACAACACTGCAACCCCTCACAGACACTCTAGTTGGAACGCAGGAACGAGCCCTGCTGCAAAGTATTGCATCAAAAATTGTAATTACATGCCCCTGTTAAACAGGGGCAGAAAAATTGGGCCTTAGGCACTGGTGCCACAACACTGCAACCCCTGACAGATACTCTAGTTGGAATGCTGAAATGAGCCCTGCTGCAAAGTATTGCATCAAAAATTGTAATTACACGCCCCTGTTAAACAGGGGCTGAAAAATTGTGCCTTAGGCACTGGTGGTGGCGCCCAGAACCAAAAATGTTCTTACAAGCTATCAGCATGATCATTGAGGAGGAAGAGGATAATTACTCAGGGATAGTCACTCAGCATCAGCATAGGCAGTCTTTGAAGGGATCTGAGATTTAAAAAAAAAATTATTCGGTTACATCAGCATCAGGTGCTTGGTAGCTGGTGGTGATCCAAGACTGATTCATTTTTATGAAGGTCAGTCGATCGACCGAGTCGGTGGACAGACGCACCCTGTGATCGGTTACCACGCCTCCAGGAGCACTGAATGTGCGTTCTGAAAGAACGCTGGATGCAGGACAGGCCAGTAGCTCAATTGCATACTGTGCAAGCTCTGGCCAGTGATCCATCCTCAAGACCCAGTAACCCAGAGGATTTTCGGTGGGAAAGGTGTCCAAGTCTGATCTTGCCCCTAGGTATTCCTGCACCATGTAAAACAGACGCTGGCGATGGTTGCTGGAACCGATCATACCTTGGGGCTGCGGACCAAAAAATTGTCTGAACGCATCGGTCAGACGGCCACCTTCTCCACCACTCCTTCTTTGACTGACCGAAGCCTCAGCAACACGTTGTCCAGAAACCTCCCAGTCTCTGGGAACGCGTTGCACAGACCTTTCTGCAAGGCCTCCCGAAGATGTTTCATCCTCTGCTCCCTCTGCGATGGCAAGATAAGGTCCGCAACCTTACCCTTGTAACGTGGATCAAGGAGGGTTGCCAGCCAGTATTGGTCCTTCTCCTTGATACCACGAATACGAGGATCCTTACGCAGGCTTTGCAGGATCAGGGAGGCCATGCAGCGTAGGTTTGCTGAGGCATTCGGTCCGGAGTCCTCTGGGTCACTAAGGACGACATGGTCCGCAGCCACCTCCTCCCAGCCATGTACAAGTCCATGTGTTTCTTGGGACTGATCCCTTAAAGACTGCTGCTGATGCTGAGTGCCAGGCTCCACCTCCATACTGACACAATCTTCCTCCTCCTCCTCCTCGTCCTCTTCCTGTGTGATCGGCGGGCACGCAAGAACACTGTCTGGATAAAGAGGGCCTTGAGAGCTAAGGAAGTCCTCCTCTTCCTGTCTCTGTTCTGCCTCAAGTGCCCTGTCCATTATTCCACGCAGCGTGTGCTCCAACAGGTGGACAAGGGGGACAGTGTCACTGATGCATGCACTGTCACTGCTCACCATCCTCGTGGCCTCCTCAAATGGTGACAGGACAGTGCATGCATCCCTGATCATGGCCCACTGGCGTGGGGAAAAAAAACCAAGCTCCCCTGACCCTGTCCTGGTGCCATAGTCGCACAGGTACTCATTGATGGCCCTCTGCTGCGTGTGCAGCCGCTGCAGCATGGCCAACGTTGAGTTCCACCTGGTGGGCATGTCACAGATTAGGCGGTTCTTGGGCAGGTTAAACTCCTTTTGGAGGTCCGTCAGCCGAGCACTGGCATTATATGACCGGCGGAAATGCACACAGACTTGCCTGGCCTGCCTCAGGACATCCTGTAAGCCCGGGTACCTGCCCAAGAACCGCTGCACCACCAAGTTAAGGACGTGAGCCAAACAGGGCACAAGGGTCATTTGTCCCGGTCGGAGGGCAGAGAGGAGGTTGGTGCCATTGTCGCAAACCACCATTCCTGCCTTAAGTTGGCATGGCGTCAACCACCTCTGAACCTGCCCCTGCAGAGCTGACAGAACCTCTGCCCCAGTGTGGCTCCTGTCCCCCAAGCACACCAGCTCAAGCACCGCATGGCATCTTTTGGCCTGCATACTTGCGTAGCCCCTTGAACGGCTACGGAGCACCGCTGGTTCCGAGGACAAAGCACAGGAAGAGGCCATGGAGGAAGAAGAAGAGGAGGGGGTGGAGGAGAGAGGTGTGTCACAATCATTAGCATTTTGGAGGCGTGGTGGCGGAACAACCTCCAACACTACTGCACCTTGTTCTGCATCCTTCCCAGCTGCCAGCAGAGTCACCCAATGCGCCGTGAAACTTAGGTAACGTCCCTGTCCATACCTGCTGGACCATGAGTCAGTGGTAATATGCACCTTACCGCTGACTGCCCTGTCCAGCGAGGCATGGACATTGCCTTCCATATGCCGGTAGAGAGCCGGAATCGCCTTCCGTGAGAAAAAGTGGCGTTTGGGTACCTGCCACTGAGGAACCGCACATTCCACAAACTCACGGAAGGGGGCAGAGTCTACCAACTTAAAAGGCAGCAGTTGAAGTGCAATTTTGCCAAGCTAGCATTCAACCGCTGGGCATGTGGATGGCTGGGAGCAAACTTCTTTCAGCGGTGCAGCAGCTGGGGCAGGGAAATTTGCCTGGTACAATCTGACGTCGGTGTACCAAAAGCAGATTGCCCACAAGTACTTGGCTGTGACACACCTAATTCTACACCTTCATTCCTCTCAGTGCAGGTCTCAGAGAGGACTGAAGGTATAGTGGGGTTGGAAATCTCAGCTGATGAGGAGCAAGGAGAGGTCCTCTTTGTTCTTTGGTGTGGGTCTTTTAGATACGCTTGCCAACGAACTGCATGGCAGGTCAACATATGTCTGGTCAAACATGTGGTGCCCAAGCTGGAGATGTTTTGGCCACGCGATCTGATGCACTCGTCTCAAAAAAGGCCCACACCAAAGAACTTTTTGAATAACGCGCAGAGACTGCAGCGCCCTGCACATGTGGAGCTTTGGGGTGTGATGCAGTCAATGTGCTGCCCTTAGGCTGGCCCCTGGAGGGCATCCTGCCTCGTTGGTGATGTGCCGCCTCCTCCTCCTCCTCCCTCCTATCAGGCACCCATGTTGAGTCAGTGACCTCATCATCCCCTCCCTCCTCATCACTGGAGCAAACCTGGCAGTATGCTGCAGCAGGGGGAGCATGACTGCCAGATTGCTGTCCTTCTTGGGCACCCCCTCTGTCCGTGCTCATGTTACTGCCTTCATCGAGCTCAGTATCATCATCAGAGCCTTCCAAACGCTGGGCATCCTCCTGGAGCATGTACCCAACACTGTGGTCAAACAGTTCGAGGGACTCCTCAGGAGGACATGGTGGGGCTAGGGAAGGAGTCACTGATGACATTGAGCCGAGGGAAGAGGCCGCTGTTTTGCCAGACAAAGTACCCTGGGCATGGGTGAGAGAGGATGAGGAGGATGAGGACGGCTTGGTCATCCACTCGACCAAGTCTTCCGCATGTTGCGGCTCAACACGGCCAGCTGCCGAAAAAAAGGCCAAGTGTGTCCCACGGCCACGTGCTGATGAGGATGCACTGTCTCCACGACCAGCACTAGACACAGAGCCTGCTTGCCCTCTCTTATTGGCTTGTGACTGTCTGCCTCTCCTTCTTGGCCTTCCAGAAATACTAATGGCCTGTAGCTGCACTAAGCTGGGATATATATATATATATATATATATATATATATATATATATATATATGTACTGATACTGCAGCTAGCAAAATCAACTGCCTGCCTGTAGTATGAGAACACCACCAACCTTCTACAGGTAGCTTTAGCTAAACACTGTGAGGTGGACGCACCCCACTAACTTGTAGGTTTAGCTGAACACTGTGAGCAGGACGCACCCTACTAACTTGTAGGTTTAGCTGAACACTGTGAGGTGGACGCACCACACTAACTTGTAGGTTTAGCTGAACACTGTGAGCAGGACGCACCCTACTAACTTGTAGGTTTAGCTGAACACTGTGAGCAGGACGCACCCCACTAACTTGTAGGTTTAGCTGAACACTGTGAGCAGGACGCACTGCACTAACTGTAAATAGTCTAGCTGCCTGACTGTGGTACTAATAGGATCAAAAGAACATCAGTAATTTTCTTCAGGTAGCTGTATATACTGTAACAAGACAAGCCTGCCTGTCAGTAAGAAGATAACAGGAACGATCTAGCTGAACACTGTGAGCAGGACGCACCCCACTAACTTGTAGGTTTAGCTGAACACTGTGAGGTGGACGCACCACACTAACTTGTAGGTTTAGCTGAACACTGTGAGCAGGACGCACCCTACTAACTTGTAGGTTTAGCTGAACACTGTGAGCAGGACGCACCCCACTAACTTGTAGGTTTAGCTGAACACTGTGAGCAGGACGCACTGCACTAACTGTAAATAGTCTAGCTGCCTGACTGTGGTACTAATAGGATCAAAAGAACACCAGTAATTTTCTTCAGGTAGCTGTATATACTGTAACAAGACAAGCCTGCCTGTCAGTAAGAAGATAACAGGAACGATCTAGCTGAACACTGTGAGCAGGACGCACCCCACTAACTTGTAGGTTTAGCTGAACACTGTGAGGTGGACGCACCACACTAACTTGTAGGTTTAGCTGAACACTGTGAGCAGGACGCACCCTACTAACTTGTAGGTTTAGCTGAACACTGTGAGCAGGACGCACCCCACTAACTTGTAGGTTTAGCTGAACACTGTGAGCAGGACGCACTGCACTAACTGTAAATAGTCTAGCTGCCTGACTGTGGTACTAATAGGATCAAAAGAACACCAGTAATTTTCTTCAGGTAGCTGTATATACTGTAACAAGACAAGCCTGCCTGTCAGTAAGAAGATAACAGGAATGGATCTAGCTGAACACTGTGAGCAGGATGCACCCCACTAACTTATAGGTTTAGCTGAACACTGTGAGGTGGATGCACCACACTAACTTGTAGGTTTAGCTGAACACTGTGAGCAGGACGCACCCCACTAACTTGTAGGTTTAGCTGAACACTGTAAGCAGGACGCACCCTACTAACTTGTAGGTTTAGCTGAACACTGTGAGCAGGACGCACCCCACTAACTTGTAGGTTTAGCTGAACACTGTGAGCAGGACGCACCGCACTAACTTGTAGGTTTAGCTGAACACTGTGAGCAGGACGCTCCCCACTAACTTGTAGGTTTAGCTGAACACTGTGAGCAGGACGCACTGCACTAACTGTAAATAGTCTAGCTGCCTGACTGTGGTACTAATAGGATCAAAAGAACACCAGTAATTTTCTTCAGGTAGCTGTAAATACTGTAACAAGACAAGCCTGCCTGTCAGTAAGAAGATAACAGGAACGGATCTAGCTGAACACTGTGAGCAGGACGCACCCCACTAACTTGTAGGTTTAGCTGAACACTGTGAGGTGGACGCACCACACTAACTTGTAGGTTTAGCTGAACACTGTGAGCAGGACGCACCCCACTAACTTGTAGGTTTAGCTGAACACTGTGAGCAGGACGCACTGCACTAACTGTAAATAGTCTAGCTGCCTGACTGTGGTACTAATAGGATCAAAAGAACACCAGTAATTTTCTTCAGGTAGTTGTAAATACTGTAACAAGACAAGCCTGCCTGTCAGTAAGAAGATAACAGGAACGGATCTAGCTGAACACTGTGAGCAGGACGCACCCCACTAACTTGTAGGTTTAGCTGAACACTGTGAGCAGGACGCACCGCACTAACTTGTAGGTTTAGCTGAACACTGTGAGCAGGACGCTCCCCACTAACTTGTAGGTTTAGCTGAACACTGTGAGCAGGACGCACTGCACTAACTGTAAATAGTCTAGCTGCCTGACTGTGGTACTAATAGGATCAAAAGAACACCAGTAATTTTCTTCAGGTAGCTGTAAATACTGTAACAAGACAAGCCTGCCTGTCAGAAAGAAGATAACAGGAACGGATCTAGCTGAACACTGTGAGCAGGACGCACCCCACTAACTTGTAGGTTTAGCTCAACACTGTGAGCAGGACGCACCGCACTAACTTGTAGGTTTAGCTGAACACTGTGAGCAGGACACACCCCACTAACTTGTAGGTTTAGCTGAACACTGTGAGCAGGACGCACTGCACTAACTGTAAATAGTCTAGCTGCCTGACTGTGGTACTAATAGGATCAAAAGAACAACAGTAATATTCTTCAGGTAGCTGTAAATACTGTAACAAGACAAGCCTGCCTGTCAGTAGGAAGATAACAGGAACGGATCTAGCTAAACTGAATACAGTGTATATATATATATGCAACACCTGGGATGCATATATATACACAATACACTGTAAGTGCAGCTAACTGACTGACTGTTCTGCCTAATCTATCTAACTCAAATCAAATGTCACTGTCTGTCTCTCTCTCTCTCTCTCAATGAATGCCGGAACACACACTACACAGGGCCGCCGTGCAGGCGGCCTTATATAGTGTGGGGCGTGTACTAAATCCCCTGAGCCATAATTGGCCAAAGCATCCTTGGCTTTGGCAAATTACGGCTTTCTGTTCAGACGGCGCTGTGATTGGCCAAGCATGCGGGTCATAGTGCATGCTTGGCCAATCATCAGCCAGCAATGCACTGCGATGCCGCAGTGAATTATGGGTCGTGACGCGCCACACGAATTTGGCGCGAACGGCCCATATCGTTCGCAATTCGGCGAACGGGCGAACAGAAGATGTTCGAGTCGAACATGGGTTCGACTCGAACACGAAGCTCATCCCTACTCAGGAGGAATAGTAGAATGTGTTTTGGGGTGTAATTTGTGCTATGTATGCAGTGTGTGAGAAATAACCTGCTAATATAACAATTTTGTGAAAAAAAATAGATTTTGCAAAGAAATGTGGGAAAAAATTACAACTTCAAAAAACTCACTATGCCTCTAACTAAATACCTTGGAATGTCTACTTTCCAAAAAGGGGTCATTTGGGGGGTATTGTACTTTCCTGGCATGTTAGGGTCTCAAGAAATGATATAGGCCGTCAGTGCATCAAGTGTGATCAATTTTCAGAGCTTGGCACCATAGCTTGTGGACTCTATAACTTTTACAAAGACCAAATAATATACACTGATTTGGATTTTTTTTACCAAAGATACCAGTATAAATTTTGGCCAAAATATATGAAGAAAAATTACTAATTTGCAAAATTTTATAACAGAAACAAAGAAAAATGCATTTTTTGTTCTTCTTGTTTCCAGAAATTTATCTATCTATCTATCTATCTATCTATCTATCTATCTATCTATCTATCTATCTATCTATCTATCTATCTATCTATCTATCTATCTATCTATCTATCTATCTATCTATCTATCTCCAAATGATATGATGATGATGATCATTATAAATCATTATACTAGCAGGCACACATGAAAGTCTTAAAACCAGGTCTTACCCACAATGTCCTAGGCGCTATCTGCCACCAAGGTTCCACTGGTGGTTCATCAGTGAGGGAGATAAAGAATCCTTTTCCAGGCCAGGTAAATAAATAAAATTATTTGTCAATCTTCTCCAGGCCCTCCAGGAAATTTGTAACCCTCCCAGCAGAGGAAAGAATACTCTGTCCACCAGGTCTCCTAAAAATGGATCACCTCTCCAGCCACCCTCTGGGCACTTCTTACCCAAGGATTGGCTGGCGTCTGATACATTTTCATAAATCAGGGGTTGATCCTCCTGCTCTATGTTCTGGAAAGTTTTTTCCAGAGGCAGACAAACGCAATCAGCCACTGACCTTAGGAAAACCTGACCAGATCCAAAAAAAAATAGATCACTCCACTGAGTACAGTAAAGCCAAAAACTAAATTTAGCCTTATTTTAAGGACAGGGCACTACATGTATCACAAGATTTATTTCAGCCTTACATATTGATGGTGTTTATTTTTTCTCAGGAAGATACTGGAGGTCCATTAATCTGCAATGGAGTGCTCAGAGGAATCACATCATTTGGAGTCTTTTCGTGGGGCTCGACTGGAGTCAAGTGTTTTTTCTCATCTTACCGAGGACTATCTCTGCTGGATTTATAAAGTTGTCAGCACATGGTCTTAGGGCTCTTTAAGATCGTGCCATTTTAAAATGTGTAGCAGATGCATTTAAAGCAGAACTTAACTGTATCTGAACACCACAAACTGAAAATGCTATTTAATTATTATTTAATATTCCAAGCAAATTCACCCATTCACTCATGGCTTCATGCTTTATTTTGTTGGAAAAACATCCCCCAGCATTTCTATGTACAGCCAGGCAGGAGGGTGTGCTTAGCTGAGAACACCCCCCCCCCCCGATGCAAAAATGCCCATAAAAAGACTCATGGGATGCATGACATAATTTTGGCCTAGGCCAGAATCTAGGAGGCAAATGAAGAAATGAAGAAATGTAAAAAAAAAGTTTAAAACAAGTAAATGTAGTATACCTTCCTATCTGTTTACAAATGCTAGCAGCATAAGGATTAAAAATAGTTGATTGAGAGTTTAGCTCCGCTTTAAGTAACTTTTCACACTTAGGCCCTTTCAGACCTATGCATTTTGGGCACTAAGAATGACCTGAACTTTGTACACATCCCTTCTGTTGGTGCACTTTATTTTAAAAAGAGTGTACAGGGCACGTTAAGAGCTAAATACCACACACTAACATGCATGCGGCTAACATGTAATGGACCACAAAGGTCTGAAGAGGGTCATATGCGCTTGCAGTAGCATTTAAACAGATTGTCAAATCTGTTTTTTTTTTTTAAATAACAAACATGTTATACTTACCTCCTCTGTGCAGTTGGATTTGCACAGAGCAGCCTGGATCCTCCTCTCCTTGGGTCCCTCTTTTGCTCTCCTGGCCCCTCCCTCTGGTGAATGCCCCCTCAGCCAGCAGCTTGCTACAGGGGGCACCCGAGCCGAGTCAGAGCTCCATGTATCCTCTCTCCCCTGATTGGATGACCGATTTTGATTGTTAGCCGTGGGAGCCAATGGCACCGCTGCTGTGTCTCAGCCAATCAGGAGGAGTGTCTGGGACAGCTAAGACACCCGTGGACATCGCTGCAGAGAGAAGGGGCTCAGGTAAATAATTAGGGGGTGCACAGGTGGGTTGCAAAAGTACGTTGGGGTACCATTCATAATGAATGGCACTGCAGCATACCACCACATTTAGCATACATTATCAAAGTGCATTAATGTATATGTGAATAAGATGTAACAAGCAGGTCCTTAACACCCTTTTACACTGTTTATGATGCTATAATGTATACATTTATTGTAAACCCTACTGTATAATGCTTTGCAGAAAAGATATAAAAATAAAGATAATATCAATAACCCAAATCCTATCATAGACATTCTGTTCCTCATTTTTTCTGATTAATTATTTTTAGTGTACACTTTCCAGTTAAAAATGATTCAACCATGATAATTGTGAAAGAGTTACTGTTCAGAGATGTGTATCAAAAAGACAGATTGCCGAGATAAGATTGGTAGTTGCAATGTACAGATCTGTGGGGTATTTATAAGTATCACTGGGTAAAGTCTCCATATTATGCACAGTTCAATCATATGCAAGATTGGAACCTCCTGCTTGAACCAGCCAATAACAGCTCACCTCTGCTATCTACTCACCACTGCATGCTTTTTGCTAATTACTCACAGACTATCACTTTTAAGTGTATAGCAATATACACACGTACATGTGTTTGGACTTTTTTATAATAATTTTTTATTTTTATTTTTGATATCAGCCATTGTCACTTTTTATTTATGTTTATATTCTTTTTATTTTTTGATCGTGGTATTTTTTGGCATTTATTTATTTGAATCATGTTTTTTGAATTCACATGGGGGCACTTTTGTTCCTCATTTTTCTTATTCATTAAGTCACCCCCCTGTTTTTAGCACTGCACATTATATCATTATTTGATGTGGGGTACTATCACTGTTCTATTTATATATTTATTTATTTTCCATGCATTCACATTTTTTTACACTTATATTTATTTTTGACTTTATATTTATCCGAAGCACTTAGCACTTTTAGTTGTTCAGATCAATTAGTGTAGTGGGTTCACATACAATTTATCACTTTTGAACAGCGCCACTTCCCCTGAAATACATTTTTCCAGGAGAAGATTTCTACTTAGTCAAGTGTGCACATTCATTCTTCAGGCTCTAACTATGATCAAAGTATATTGAATTCAGTAAATATAATGGCAATGATTAATTCTATGGGCATCCCATATCCCAATCCCTATCCAAGTTGTACCCCCCCAATAAAACAACAAAAAGGAAGCTTGCAAAAGACTGTTCATTGTCTCTAGAAAGGATGCATGAAGTCTGGCAGTGGGGTGATTTCGCTGATTGTTTGTCAGTAGTGCTAACACCATGACTACATGTAGAAAAAAGTTAAAATAGAACTGGCAAAATTTCTGACTGGAGCACATCACAGTTGAAGACATTTACTTAAATGAATTAAAAATGTTTTACTTGTGTTCACCTAGGACCTTACTTCCAACTAAATTGTTACACTTGAGAACTTTTCTATACGCTATTTGCCTGGTGTTTTGCTGATCTGCATATAAAATATATGCCAGTAGCCAGTAGCATAGCTACTAACAAAAATAAATAAATCTAGGTTTACGTATTTTTAATGTGCATCCAAGAAGGGACACGAGGGTGGATGGCACTGCAGTCTGAGTGTACAAGCAGCCTGACAGTCCGTTGTACACTCACAGACTGCAGCATCGGTTCTCTTTGCTCTCTCACTGAGAGTAGAGAGAACCGATCTATACTTTAACCTTCCATTGTGTACTACATGATTGCTGTGAATGGACATAGTAATCACATGGCAAAACACCATGTAATTACCCGGACACAGCGGTACTGTGATCTGCTGTATCCAAGTGATATGCAGATCGCCGGGCTCCAGGGGGCACACTTTGTTAGCCGTGTAGGAGCCACCGATGTGGGGTGACGTACATGTACATTATTATAAAGGAAGTAATAGGAGTAAGTGTGGCCCTGCTAATGAGGTTGAATAAATATTGTGCAAATAGGTGACAAACAAAAAAAAGGTAAATATTACCATATGCCATGTGCAAAAACTGAAATGTATATGCAAATGAAAAACTACTGTCGTCAAATACAATACATTAGAGTATATCTAAGGTCCGTTTTAAGAAAAACAAACATGTTATACTTACCTCCTCTGTGCAGTTGGTTTTGCACAGAGTGGTCCCGATTCTCCTCTTCTGGGGTCCCTCAGCGGCGCTCCTGGCTCCTCCTCTTCTTGAGTGCCCTGTTGGAGAGCGCTCCCCCTCAGGGGACTTGTGCGGGAACGCTCCCGAGTCCTGCTGCTGCATCTATTGGCACAGACATGAGGACTCGGCCCTGCCCCCTGGCTCCAGCATCATTGGATTTAAATTGACAACAGCGGGAGCCAATGGCTGCGCTGCTATTATTCTATCCAATCGGGACCCGAGACACCGGCTGGAGCTGGTGTGCTCGTCCCCATTGCAGGAAAGACTGGGTTCAGGTAAGTAAAAAGTGGGGCTCTTGTGGGTAGCTGAATCACAGGAGGTTTTTCACCTTAATGCATAGAATGCATTAAGGTGAAAAACCTTGAAGGTTTACAACCCCTTTAAAGCCAGGATCTGTGCAAATAAGCAAACACAGTGCAAATAAACCAATATCAACCTAAAATAAACATACTATATAATTCATGAATAAATTCTAAGAAATTCAAAAATAGAATGCATTAAAGAGGAAGTAAACCCTGATAGGTGTTACTTCCTCTTTGTTTCCCTGCATCGCATAGTAGCCCATTATGTGAAACTTACCTGCAGGAGAAGCCCCCATTGTCCCCGTCTTCCTCGCTAGTAGCGAGCGTCCATTCTTCACCTCTCTTCCGTCCGGGGCCGCGAACTCCGGCTCTGTGACTGGCCGGAGTCGCGTGATGTCGCGTGACGTCACTCCCGTGCATGTGTGCGGGAGCCGCCTTTAACGGCATGACCCGAGCTAGAAACAGCACAGCGTGCCCTTTCTAACTCCGGCGCATGCGCAGAAGAAATCATCCTACGTCGATTTGCAAATATCTCCTAGACCGTGCAGGTCTGGGAGATATTTCAAGCACCTTAATCTAGGCTTACCTGTAGGTTAAAATGGTTGTAAAGGGTTAACAACCACTTTAAGGTGAAAAACCTTGAAGGTTTACAACCCCTTTAAAGCCAGAATCTGTGCAAATAAGCAAACACAGTGCAATTAAACCAATATTAAAATAAACATACTATATAATTCATGAATAAATTCTAAGAAATTCCTCAGTATTCAAAAATACATAAAAAATAAAGATAAAAATTAAATTCATAAACATATATTGTATAAAGAAATTACATATGCATAAAATCAAAAATATACATAAGTGATATAGTTGATATAAAGTTGGTGAAAAAAACGTGATCAAGAACCAAAGAGTCTTTAATACTAATATGTGGAAAACAGTGCTGCAATATCCACAGAAGTGGGCAGTGTCTGCGTGTCCCTCGTGTTCCTCCTTATGTGAGCTAAAACTCCCCACTCAAGGGGTAGCAGACATTTACAGTTGTATACAAGTCTTTCTACGGTTGCCTCACTCTTTGAATGTTTTGTCACAAGGGTATCAGGTAGGGCTAATAAAAAGCCTCCATAGTGTAATTCCATAAACCATTTAATAAATGTAAAGGTAAATATTGCACAGGTTGTACTATTGTACATGTACGTTAGCCCGCATCAGCGCTGCTTCCCATCTGCTGTCTGTAGGCAATGGGCAGATGGGAAGCAGTTAAAGGATATTAGGGCATCTATGATAGATCAACACAATGGGGTTGATTTACTAAAGGCAAATCCACTCTGCAATACAAGTGTACTGCAAGTACACTTGAAAGTGCACTTGCAAGTGCAGTCGCTGTAGATCGCAGTATATTTGAGGGGAAGCTCTGCTGATTTTATCATACAATCATGTGCAAGCAAAAATGCTGTTTTTTATTCTCCTTGCATGTCCCCCTCGGATCTACAGCGACTGCACTTCCAAGTGCACTTGCAGTGCAAAGTGGATTTGCCTTTTGTAAATCAACCCCAATGTGTCAATTATCAGTCATACATGCCATAGGGATTGTACACATGGATATTCCAAGCAGCAGTCATTTACCTGTGATGGAGCAGAGAGACATCATGAGAAAGTAATAGAAGTGGTATTGAAACTGCTTTAACACTTTATCTGCAACTTGACCCCTTTCTGTCTGCAAAGTGACCCCTCACCACTCTTTAAAAGTTAAGAAAAAAAAAGTTTTGACTTTAAATACTTTTTTAGAGGATGAGGTGAGATTGGAATCATTTTGCATCTGATACTTCTCTGATTGCAGCAATGTTAAAGTAGACGTAAACTCTAACTGAATTACATTCGTTTGTTAAAGCACCATGAGGGTTATTTACGAAAGACAACTCCACTTTGCACTTGGAAGTGCAGTCGCTCTAAATCTAAGGGGGAGATCTGAAATGAAGGGAAGCTCTGCTGAATTTATCATCCAATCATGTGCAAGCTAAAATACTGTTTTTTATTTTCCTTGCATGTCCCCCTCGGATCTACAGCGACTGCATTTCCAAGTGCACTTGCAGTGCAAAGTGGAGTTGCCTTTAGTAAATAACCCCCCACGAATTGTAAACAATTGCTTTGTTTAACCACTTCAGCCCCAGAAGGTTTTACCCCCTTAATGACCAGGGCATTTTTTGCGATATGGCACTGCGTTATTTTAGCATGGCAATTGCGCGGTTGTGCGACGTTGTACCCAAATAAAATTGATGTTCTTTTTTTCCCACAAATAGAGCTTTCTTTTGGTGGTATTTGATCACCTCTGCGGTTTTTATTTTTTGCGCTATAAACAAAACAAGACTGTCAATTTAAAAAAAAAAAAGCAATATTTTTTATTTTCTGCTATAAAACATATCTAATAAAAACATTTAAAAAATCAAATGTCTTCATTAATTTAGGCTTAATGTACACCAGACGTTTTAAAACCTCTCCTGAACGATTTAACTTGACAGATAGTAACCGACGTATAAAAACGTCCGTGTGCCGTTTTTTCTTTTTTTCAAATTGTCAAAAATTAAAAACGCCTGTTAATAAAATGCAGCTGCACGCGAGTTACCGCGTTTACAAGCTGTTACAGGCATTTGGCATTTCCTGAATGCATTTTTTTGCTTTCCAAAAAATGCTTCTAAACACAACTGCCTAGAAATGACTATAAACGACCCTGTGTACATGTACTGATAAGATAACATAGAGGAGAGTCCAGGGGCAGCTGAAAAAAACACCCAAGTTCTCCTAAATGTCCGTTTACCAGCAGCAGTGTACATGAGGCCTTAGGCTAATATTTATTCTGCTACATATTTTTGGTAAAAAAAAAAAAACAATAAGCATATATTGATTGGTTTGTGCAAACGTTATAGCATCTACAAAATAGGGGATAGATGTATGGCATTTTTATTATTATTATTATTATTTTTTACTAGTAATGGCGATCAGTGATTTTTAGCGAGACTGTGACATTGCGGCGGACAGATCGGACACCTAACTGACATTTTTTACACTTTTTTGGGAACCAGTGACATTATTACAGTGATCAGTGCTAAAAATATGCACTGACATTGTACTAATGACACTGGCAGGGAAGGGGTTAACATCAGGGGCGATCACGGGTTAACTGTGTTACCTGGGTGTGTTAACAATACTAACATTATGCCTGGGATAACACATTGATCCTCTTCCTGCATAGCAGAAAGACAGGATCTCAGTTTAATCCTTTATCAGAACGGAGATCTGCCTTGTTTACTTTTGCAGATCCCTGTTCTTTCTCTGTGGGAAACGATCACGGGTGGCCGGTGGACATTGAGTCCGCTGAACCCACTGATTGGCTCCCCCGTTGGCCAATCCGCACGCATCCCCACAGAAGCTAGTCCACGAATCACTGTACCAGTACCGTGATTTGTGCAGCCGAGCCACCTTGCCAGAGTATAACTACGACGGATGGTCAGCAAGCGGGTAACGACATTAGATATTAATACATCCTTTGTCACATTTCAATGCTGCTAATATCAAGCAGTTTCTTTGCAGCCACTTTCTATCTACACATACTCCAGTAAAGGCTACTTAGTATTTCTCACGCAGGTTTCCTGATGGTGACAATAGTGGACAGTGTCGGTCAGGGTTATCAAGTATACTAATTAAAGCTGAACATTTTTAATAATTTAATTTACATTAAAGCTGAAGTGTGGGGAAAAAAAACTTTATTTAGGCATTAGCTACATTTCAGTAAGATACCTCAATTATTGCGTTCCCCACTGGTGGCTGCTGCTTTCATGAAAAATATTGCATGCAACCTCTGACATTGATATCACCGTTGAAGTTCTGGTAGTGAAATAGACATTCAGAGCTGGAACACAGGGATCACAGAGAGTCTCTTGCTGTGCAGCTCATCCATTCAGAAAACGTCTTGTCTTCTTTTTGAAGATTTCACAGTGTTCTATAATTGGTCAAGGGACATTTGAATGTTGTAATGTCCCCTTGTCCAGTCACAGAATGCCTTATAGTCTTTGAAAATGGCTTACACACTTTAATATTTCAAATTTAATTTACCAATTCCAGTTTTTCAAACAAAAAGCGTATTCATATGGCATGTACTTACTGCCTGCATTACATGTTTGAGGTGTAATGCCCTTTAACACACTACCTTGTTAGGTGCCTATTATTATTTATTATTATTATTATTATTATTATTATTATTATTATTATTATTATTATTATACAGGACCAACAATTTGCACAGTGCATTACAACACAAGGGCAGACAGTGCAGTTACAATACAATTCAATACAGGAGGAATCAGAGGGTCCTGCTCATTAGAGCTTACAATCTAAAAGGGAGGGTCAAGTGATACAAAAGGTATCTGTGGAGAATGGGCTTATGAGGAGAAAATAAAAGTACAGTTGTTAGGTGGAGGCAAGATAGGGTTTCAGGGATCGCCTAAAAGTGGATAGAGCAGGAGATAGTCGGACAGATCGGGGTAGGGAATTCCATAGGGTGGGGGAGGCTCTAGAGAAGTCCTGGAGGTGAGCATGGGAGGAGCTGACAAGGGAACTAGAGAGCAGGTGGTCTTGGGAGGAACAAAGAGAACGATTTGGTTGGTATACGTAGTAAAAGGAAACTGCAAACAAGGTGGTGTCTGCCCACAGTGTATATAACTACGATGAAATCTCCAGTTGCTATCTTTGCTGTTTAGACAAACCAAAAAGAAGATGCTCTGTTGGATTTCAGCATGTTTGTTAGCTTCCCTTCTGCTTCCAAATGGTAAGTTTGACCTATGAGTTACATTATTTTTTTTTATTAAGAAGATTAAGATACAATAGATAAACAAGGTAATACAGATATGCTATATAAAATAACATCAATGAATATACAATTAAATATATTGGGAATAGTTAAGAACAAAAAAAATAAAAAATGAAAAAATAAAAAGAAGAAAGGAAGAAACAAAAGAAGAAATAAAGAAGAGTAGAAGAAGAGGTGGATTAAGATATGCTGGATTTTATATTAATGGTGGATGTATCATTTTAGAGCAAAAGTAAAGAATTATCAATATTAAGTGTGTTGGTAAAGTCAAGCGATGGAAACCAGAATTGTAAAAATTTAGAATAATTATCAAGTAGGATAGATGTTAATTTTTCATGAACCATGGTGCCCATAATTCTTTGTTTCACTAAGTACTTAATAATGTTTCTATTTTGTAAAACATCCACCTAAATTTGAGGTTTTTTTTCTGACACATATGGCTTTCTACAAGTTACATAGTTGCATAGTAGGTGAACTCGAAAAAACACACATCCTTTGTGTGATTATATGTCAGTATTACATTGTATATCCCTGTATGTTGCGGTCATTCAGGTGCTTATCTAAGAGTTTCTTGAAACTATCGAAGCCCCCCCCACTGAGACCACCACCTGTGGAAGGGAATTCCACATCCTTGCTGCTCTAACAATAAAGAACCCTCTACGTAGTTTAAGGTTAAACCTCTTTTCTTCTAATTTTAATGAGTGGCCACGTGTCTTGTTAAACTCCCTTCTGTGAAAAAGTTTTATCCCTATTGTGGGGTCACCAGTATGGTATTTGTATATTGAAATCATATCCCCTCTCAAGCGTCTCTTCTCCAGAGAGAATAAGTTCAGTGCTTGCACCCTTTCCTCATAACTAATATCCTCCAGGCCCTTTATTAGCTTTGATTCTCTCCTTTGTACTCACTCCATTTCATCCTTCCTGAGGGCTGGTGCCCAGAACTGGACAGCATACTCTAGGTACGGCCGGACCAGAGTCTTGTAGAGCGAGAATTATCGTTTTATCTCTGGAATTAATCCCCTTTTTAATGCATGCCAATTCTCTGTTTGCTTTGTTAGCAGCAGCTTAACATTGCAAGCCATCCTAGATTCCCCCAGAGGTTCTCCCCCCAGTGTAAAGATTGCATTCATATTTTTGGTACCCAAATGCATTATTTTACATTTTTCTACATCAAACCTCATTTGCCATGTAGTTGCCCACCCCATTAATTTGTTCATATCTTTTTGCAAGGTTTCCACATCCTGCGGAGAAGGTTTTGCCCTGCTTAGCTTAGTATCTTCCACAAATACAGAGATTGAACTCTTTATCCCATCCTCCAGGTCTTTTATTAACAAATTAAACAGGATTGGTCCCAGCACAAAACCCTGGGGGACCCCACTACCCACCCCTGATCATTCCGAGTACTCCCCATTTATCACCACCCTCTGAACTCGCCCTTGTAGCCAGTTTTCAATCCATGTACTCATCCTATGGTCCATGCCAACGGACCTTGTTTTGTACAGTAAGTGTTTATTGGGAACTGTGTCAAATGCTTTTGCAAAATCCAGATACACCACCTCTACGGGCCTTCCTTTATCTAGATGGCAACTCACCTCCTCATAGAAGGTTAATAGATTGGTTTGGCAAGAACGATTCTTCATGAATCCATGCTGATTACTGCTAATGATACCGTTCTCATTACTAAAATCTTGTATATAGTCCCTTATCATCCCCTCCAAGAGTTTACATACTATTAATGTTAGATTAACTGGTCTGTAATTCCCAGGGATGTATTCTGGGCCCTTTTAAAAAAAAAAAAAAATTGGTGCTACATTGGCTTTTCTCCTATCAACTGGTACCATTCCAGTCAGTAGACTGTCAGTAAAAATTAGGAACAATGGTCTGGCAATTACTTGACTGAGTTCCCTAAGTACCCTCAGGTGCAAGCCATCTGGTGCCGGTGATTTATTAATGTTAAGTTTCCCAAGTCTAATTTTAATTCTGTCCTCTGTTAACCATGGAGGTGCTTCCTGTGATATGTCATGAGGATAAGCACTGCATTTTTGGTTACTGAAGCCCCTCGATTCCCTCTTGAAGACTGAGAAGATGAATAAATTCAATACCTTCGCCATCTCCCCATCCTTTGTAACAAGATGTCCTTCCTCATTCTTTATGGGGCCGCCTATCAGTGCCCATCAGTGCAGCCTCATCAGCGTACATCAATGAAGGAGAAAAAGTACCTGTTTGCAAAATGTTATAACAAAATATAAATCTTTTTTTTTTTTTTTTTTCAAAATTTGCTATTTTTTTTTTTTAACAAAAAAAAAAACCATCAGTGATTAAATACCACCAAAAGAAAGCTCTATTTGTCGGGAAAAAATTATAAAAAATGTCATTTGGGTACAGTGTTGCATGACCGCACAATTGTCATTCAAAGTGCGACAGCGCTGAAAGCTGAAAATTGGTCTGGGCAGGAAGAGGGTTAAAGTGCCCAGTAAGCAAGTGGTTAATCTCTCTCTCTTTTTATACAAATTCCCTATCTCCACCTCATTTTAATTTAGGGAAATGATTAATGGCCATATATAGTACTTTAACTGTAAAACCGCATGACCATTATAAAGTGTCTAATTAATGGTATTTCAATTCTTTTATCACAAACTGTATATTTATGCCTTGCAATGTGGCCTTAAAAAGTATTGACCCCAAAACCAAAAATGTAAAACTACATACCGTATGTCGCTCTTTAATCCTCCACTATTGATCTTAATGTATGTATCTATAAACGGAATATGTAGTTCACTGTATTGCATATTATATTCTAAATTTCCACTATATATTTAGCTCACTATGGACACTCCAGGGACAATGCATTCTTATGCCATGTGGCGATGTATCATCTATGAAGTGACCCCACTGCAGGCAATATCCTTGAAATAATTATTGAGAATTAATACATTTCTCCACCACCTACAAAAAAGTATTTGATCTCCTGCTGATTTTGTATGTTTGCCCACTGACAAAGGAATGATCAGTCTATAATTTTAATGGTAGGTTTACTTTAACAGTGAGAGACATAACAACAAAAATATCCAGTAATAACTCATTTCAAAAAAGTTTTAAATTGATTTGCATTTTAAATGAGTGAAATAAGTATTTGATCCCCTATAAATCATTTCTGGCTCCCAGGTGTCTTCTATACAGGTAACGAGCTGAGATGAGGAGCACTCTCTTAAAGGGGGTGCTCCTAACCTCAGCTTGTTACTTGTATAAAAGACACCTGTTCACAGAAGCAATCAATCAGTCAGATTCCAATCTCTCCACCATGGCCAAGACCAAAGAACTGCCCAAGGATGACAGGGACAAGATTGTAGACCTACACAAGGCTGAAATGGGCTACAAGACCATCGCCAAGCAGCTTGGTGAGAGGGTGACAACAGTTGGTGCGATTATTCGCAAATGGAAGAAACACAAAATAACTGTCAATCTCCCTCGGTCTGGGGCTCCATACAAGGTCTCACCTCACAGAGTTTCAATGATCATGAGAATGGTGACGAGTCAGCCCAGAACTACACGGGAGAATCTTTTCAATGATCTTAAGGCAGCAGGAACCATAGTCACCAAGAAAACAATTGGCAACACGCTACACTGTGAGGGGCTGAAATCCTCTAGCACCCGCAAGGTCCCTCTGCTCAAGAAAGCACATGTACAGGCCAGCCTGAAGTTTGCTAATAAACATCTGAATGATTCAGATGAGAACTGGGTGAAAGTTTTGTGGTCAGATGAGCTCCAGCCAGTGTCTCGGGTCCTCATTGGATAGATTGATAGCAGCAGGATCCATTGGCTCCCACTGCTGTCAATCAAATCCAATGACGCGAGAGCCGGGGGGCGGGGCCGAGTCCTGCTGTCTGTGTCAATGGACGCATGCCCCCAGGAGCACTGCTGGGGGACCCCAGAAGAGGATCGGGCCAATTTGTGCAAAACTCTTGCACAGTGGAGGTAAGTATGACATGTTTGTTATTTATTTTTTTTAAACAAAGCTTAACCTTACCTTTAAGGTCCTGGAGTAGCCTAGCCAGTCTCCAGACCTTAATCCCATAGAAAATACGTGGAGAAAGCTGAAGGTTTGAGTTACCAAACGTCAGCCTCGAAACCTTAGGGACTTGGAGAGGATCTGCAAAGAGGTGTGGGACAAAATCCCTCCTGAGATGAGTGCAAACCTGGTGGCCAACTACAAGAAATGTCTGACCTCTGTGATTGCCAACAAGGGTTTTGCCATCAAGTACTAAGTCATGTTTTGCGAAGGGGATCAAATACTTATTTCACTCATTAAAATGCAAATCAATTTATAACTTTTTTGTAATGCATTTTTCTGGATTTTTTTTGTTGTTATTCTGTCTCTCACTGTTAAAATAAACCTACCATTAAAATTATAGACTGATCATTTCTTTGTTAGTGGATAAATGTACAAAATCAGCAGGGGATCAAATACTTTTTTTCCTCACTATATGTCATAAATCATTTGCGTTAGATAGAGCAGCATTTGAACTAGGGTTGTCCCGATACCCGATATCGATACTAGTATCGATACTACCGATACTACCGATACTACCGATACTGGTATCGGCACCGATACCGAGCATTTGCCCAAGTACTTGTACTCGGGCAAATGCTTCCGCCGATACCTGGAAGTCAGTGGTGATCGGCGCGTGGGGGAGATACAAGCTTCTCCCCCCGCGGCTTTCAGCGCCTTTAGTGACATACAGCGGTGATCGGTGCTTGTAACCTTGTAACTCCCCCACACGCTATCACCGCTGACTGTCACTGCATCCTCCTCCATGCCCCCTCTGTTCCTCTGTCCCCCTCCCCTTCTCTGTCCCCTCCATTCTGCTGTGCCACTCCACTGTCCCCTCTGTTCTGCTGTGCCTCTCCGCTGTCCCTTCCGTTCTGCTGTGCCTCTCAGCTGTCTCCTCCGTTCTACTGTCCTCCTCCTCCTTTCTTTGTGAATGGATAGAGTCAGCCGACTCTGTCCATTCACATAACTGAAACATTGTAATCTCCTGTGATTACGATGTGTCAGTTTATGAATGGAGAGGAGCCTCTGTCTTCTCTCCAATCATTCTCAGTGCAGCTCAGGTTGTTGAGAAAGGGACTGGGGAATCTCTATCCTCTGTCTATTTCTCTGTCTCAAGGGGGAGATATCAGAGGTCTGTTAAGACCCCTGATATCTCACCAAAGCCCCCCAACAGAGCTGATTAAAAAAAAAAAAAAAAAAAAAAAAAAAAAACACATATTGCAATAAAGAATAAAAAAAAATTATTGTAAAAAATAAAAATTGTAAATAATAAAAAAAAAAAACACACAGACACCGTTCACCCCCCCCCCCCCCCCGAAAAAAGAGAAAGCATTGTTAAAAAACCATTGTCACGTGACATTAAAAAAATAAAGTATCGGTAGTTGTACTCGTTCCTAAAAAAGTGGTATCGGGACAACCCTAATTTGAACCCATTGCAGCTCCACATAACTGTAAATAATAATCCTGTTTGAATGATAAAAAATTATTTTCCAAAGTGATCCTTAAAGGGTTAGTTCACTTTTACAGAAAAAATTTAAAGATGAGCTAACACTGGACACTATCCCCCTTCCCTCCCAGGTCTCTGCTGTACTTACCCTCCATTTCAAATTCACTGGAATGATGCAGGGGTGCTGACAGCTCAGCAACCCTGGAGGTAAGTACAGCAGGGACTGGGAGAGTCAGGAGGGCGTCCAATGTTAGTTCACCATTACATTTTTTACGTAAACGTGAACTAACACAGGTCCAAAAGGAACTGTATTTGTGCCCCTGTATACCTCTCTGACTGTACCAACGAAGCTTTAGATGCTTCATTATATATATTATATATATTATACTGACAAGCTTCAAGTAAATAAGGAATGCAATGTAGAATCAAATGTGTAAGGCAATAATTTAGAAGGCAGTTTAGATTTTGGGCTGACCAGCAGTGCTGTTGTGGAGAACTTACCAGGACCATTGCAATGTGCATCATTATTATTACTGGGGTAGTTCCAGAATGAGAAGGTGTGGGATAAAACAAACAATGCTAAAAAAGAGTGTTAGCAGACAGTATGTGTAGAAAAGGATCCCAGAGGGTATGCCAGCAGGCAGAATGTGCAACAGATAACTGCTCAGGGTATGACATAAGGTAGTATGTTCAGGGGGGCTGTACCAAGGGTATGACACTATGAAGTATGCGCAGGAAAGAACATTTTAGCTTGAACTATTGAGTTCTGTAAACAATGGACTTTATTTTAGCAAAGAAACTAAGTCTACTAATCTGGTAAACATCTGAAAAGGAGCCTACAGCTAAGTGAAAATGAACATAGAAAATATTCAGATACAGCATTTAATATTTTTCTGACTCAAAAAGTACAAAATATTTGCAACTTTGCCTGGTTGCTGGTTTGACCTTTTCTTACATACCACTTTCTGAGCCTAGCTGTTGGTCAGTAGGACTGACCATGTTTTAAGGTGCCCATGTTTCTGACAGATTTATTTACAATGTTTTTGATTGTTTTTTGTTTTATTCATAATGTGTTCCTAATATTGTACAGGTGAATGCAGTGACATCATTGGGGGACGGGAAGCTGCTCCTCACTCTAGACCATATATGGCTCTGCTGTATACAAATGGATACCAATGTGCTGGAACATTAATAAA
The DNA here is from genome assembly GCA_037952925.1 of Lithobates clamitans. NCBI lineage: Eukaryota > Metazoa > Chordata > Amphibia > Anura > Ranidae > Lithobates > Lithobates clamitans. Next base: position 1,066,170 of record JBBGZY010000731.1, read on the forward strand.
AGCTGACTGGGTGTTAACTGCAGCTCACTGCAAAGTGTAAGTAAATATCAGATTCTCTGTGCTTATTAAAACTGTTAAAATTGTTTCCTAAAATAAAACCCTGGAAAACAAAAAGGATCCCTTGCAGCCCTCCCCTCCACTCTGGCAGTGGACTGGACTGTCCCGCAACATCCTCATGTCCCTGCATGGAACCTGATGAAGTCAAAGCACCTTAGATTACTGGAGTGCAGGGAAGAAAAGGCTGCAGGGACTGGTCTAGCATCAGGGAGGATCCTGCAGAAGCAAGATATGTATTCTACCTGGGAATTAGGTTATTGTTCTTATATGTATTTTAACTTTTTATATAATAAATGTGAAACAATTTAAGCATATGCAGTGTTGGTAGTTGTAAGTGGCAAGGTTTGTAATGTAGTCCAACCTGAGATTTGCACAGCCCTGCCAGACAGTACAACAGGTTGGTGACCTCACTATTATCTGCTGCAGTTAAAGCAAAATTAAAATGTTCCAAGATTTTTTTTTTTCTATGCCATTATGTACTAGTATGCAGCATATTAGCACATTATGGCAGGCCTATCTGTCAATCGACTCCCCTCAGCGATGCGGTGTCAGGGCTCTTGTTGGACATAGATACCTCCATCTCCATTCTCCAGGATGCTTGATTAGTTATATTTACACTTTAAATAGTGCTTTTTTAGTCTACCTGTTGAACTTTAAATTGCTTGAAGGAAGTCAAACATTCTCTCCAAATTCCAAATGCATGTGACTAGGAATGAAAGAAAAGAATTCACCAATATTTTAGAGAAAGAAAAACTGTAAATGTTCTCCCTATATGTAACTGGAATTCATAAAAAGCACAAACAAATGAACTGGAAAAACCATAAACAATTTGGTGCTTTCTATATATACAACTGCTTTATACCCCTAAAACATGTGTGCATAGACCCAACATGGCACATCCCTGATATGGATATAGATAAACTGATCAGCAATGTGTTGCACATTTCGTGGTCTGTGAAGATAACAAAGCTACAAATTGTGATAATAAAAGTAAACTTAAACAAGCAGAAAAAAGCCAATAGAGCACTAGACAAGTGCACCACCGAAATTAGTTTGTTTTCATTTTTGTTTCATTATTTTTTTTTTTTTCTTTTTACGGGTCATTCGTTATAATCGAAATTCGTAACATCGGAAAAATATTATGATTCGAAAATTTGAAAATTCGGAATTTCGAAAATTCAGGAATTCGGAAATTCAAAAAATCGAAAATCCAAAATAAGAACGAAAATCCAAAAATCTGAAAATTCGAAAATCCGAAATAATAACTAACTAACAATAACTAACTATTAAATTATAGGTATTGGAATTTTGGTTGTTAGTGAATGTAATGATTACAAATTTTTCCAAAGTTACGAATTATTTATACTAAAATAAATATAAATCATGTGCGAATCAGGTCTGAATTTTTTTCCTGAATTGGTACCTGAAACGAAGCCAAAGACGCACAGGACCCTTTTCCAGTGCAGACCGCGGCCGCCCCGAGCTCTGTGAACTGGCTCCATTGAGAGCCGGTCACACTCTCCTGTCATGCCAATTAGATGCGGGGAAACCTTTGTGGGTCTTCGTCAATGGCATCAGTTTGACATCAGTTTAAGACACTTCTGAGATCTTTCAGAATTTACTGACAGGTGCATTTGACCGGCTTCAAATGAGTGCTGTATGTACAAAGATGTGTAGCAGAATGCAAAACCTACTTGAAGCAAACAAATGCAAGTTGACCCTTAAGCTGGCCATACACTACCTAATTTTCTCATTCTCATTTCTCATTTTCTTTAGATTTACCTTCAACTATGTAGTGCAAGGGCCTACCTGACTGCATACAAATTGAAAGTGTTTAGGTTTGACCTCATATTATATGGTTTTGGTAAATCTAAAGGAAAGTTGTACAAGAAAATGTTATAATGTATGGCCAGCCTTATGCCCTGTACACACGATAGGATTTTCCGATGGAAAATGTGGGATAGGACCCTCCTATCGGAAATTCCGACCGTGTGTAGGCTCCATCACACATTTTCTATAGGAATTTCCGACACACAAAGTTTGAGAGCTTGCTATAAAATTTGCCGACAACAAAATCCGTTGTCGGAAATTCCGATCGTGTGTACACAAATCCGATGCACAAAGTGCCACGCATGCTCAGAATAAATTAAGAGAGGAAAGCTATTGGCTACTGCCCCATTTATAGTCCCGACGTACGTGTTTTACGTCACCGCGATCAGAACGATCGGATTTTCCGACAACTTTGTGTGACCGTGTGTATGCAAGACAAGTTTGAGCCAACATCCATCGGAAAAAATCCATGGATTTTGTTGTCGGAATGTCCGATCAATCTCCGACCGTGTGTACAGGGCATTAAAGTGTTTGTGCAACCAAAACTTTTTCCTTCGTTTTGGATAGAGTGTGTAAGGATGAGCACCACATAGCAGTCTTCCCTATCTATCCAAAACTAGAAACATTTTTGATTTGATATATACTTTATTAATTTGATGTAACAAAAATAGATTTCAGTCTTTTCAAATCTTAGTGATCTTAACATAAAAGTACTTGTTATGGGGTGACAACTGTCTCTGTTTGCACCCTGTCACATGTACCTCTAGTTGAGACTACAGGCAGCCATGCTAACACACATTGCCTAGACACGGTCCACTATTGTCACTATAAGTATGGTCATCTAGAACAACGAGGTGCAGCTAATGTTAGGTCAGGGGTATCGAGACAGGAAATAGCTGAAAAAGGATGAGATCAGCGGAGCTGAAATGCAAAAAAAAAAAACAATATTTTATGGAATAATCACTAAATGTTGTCCAGCTGGGCTTTGCATTTACATTAATAGTAGAAAAAACATTTGTTTTGCTCATATTTAATTTTTAGCAATTCTTCAACTACAATCAAACTGGGTGTCCACTCAATAAAAGCAGAAGATAAATATGTACAGAAGTTCAAGGTCTTAAGAAGCATAAGACACAACTATGATGAGAATACACTGGATAATGACATCGAGCTTGTACAGGTAAGCACATCATGAAAATAACAAAAATCACTCCAAGTATTTCACTCCAAGAAAACAAAAACAAATATATTGCAGTTTGCCAGTTCTTAGATGTGGTGGCTGCATTATGTTTTTTTTTCCATTAGGCTTGCTTCTTTTAAGGCTCTATTCACAATCGTGGACGGAGTTGCCACTATTACGCCCGCAATTCAAAATGGCAGCAAATCGCGGGAAGCCTGTGCGTTCCCTGTGACTTCCAATGGCACCCCAATCGCGGCTCGATATTACCACGATTCAGCGGGCGACAATTGCAGTAAAATCACACAAACAGAATCACGGGATGCCTGCTGCCCAAAAGAAGCTCTTGTACTTCTTTTGAGACTATAACAATCTTCTGAAATTCTAATTTCAAAAAGAATACATTTGGATTGCAATAGAATAAAAATGAAAATAGAAAATAGAAAACAAACAATATAAAAAAATAGGAAGAATATAATCATCTTCCAAAATTCGAATTTTAAATATAAATTCAGATTCAAATGGAATCAATTAAAATCGGAATAGACTTCTGGTTCCGGCGCCGCATGGAGTAGCTGCTCTCCTCATCAGCTCCCGCAGCTCGACTCCAAAATCTGCCTATAAAGCCGGCAAACCCGCAAAAAACACCGGCACTCACCCCACGCCATCCCCGGTCACAGGATGGACCGATTTGTAGAAAAAACCGGCTCGCGATCGTACGCGGCCGCGGCGGCGTGGACCTCACAGCCGCAAATCGAGGCCCCGGCTTCGGCCTACACGGAGCCTCCCACAGAGCCAAAGCCTGACATGGAGGTAAGCGGCGCTGCGGCCCCCTCCCCATCTGCTGATGCAACTGCACAACACACAAGCACATCCAGCACATCCAGCACAGAAAGGATAGCACAGGCTGTGGCAGCCCTCCTCTCCCCAATGATAACAGCCTCGGTGGAGAAGGCTGTCAGCGCAGGCATGCAACAGCTCCAGGCCCAGCTAGGGGAACATGCCTCCAGGCTGAATGAAACTGAGCACCGCATAGCTAATATTGAGGAAGAACTATACCACTCTCAATCCTCAGTGCAGGCCCAAGATAAAACCAACAAATATATTCTTGAAAAGCTGGACGATTTGGAAAATAGATCCAGAAGGAGCAATTTGCGATTTGTGGGCATCCCAGAATCGCTGCAACCCCCAGCTCTCACAGACCTATGCGCCAGACGCATCCCTGAAGCACTAGGCCTGCCAGGTCCCTGCACAGTAGAACGGGCACATCGCATGGGAACCTTCAACTCAGAACGCAAATTGCCCCGTCCCATAATCGCAAAATACCTCAATTACTCGGATAAAGCTTACATCTTGCAAAAATTCAGGCAATCTAGATCTCTTCAAATCGATGGCATGAAAATCCTGATTTTCGCAGATTACTCTATTGAAGTGTCCCAGAAGAGGAAAGCCTTTCAACAGATTTGCTCGGAACTGCATCATCAACAACTCAAATTCACTTTGGCTTTTCCAGCTACCCTCCGACTTAAAGCCCCAAATGGCGACCAACTCTCCTTCCAAGACCCAAAAGAAGCTGAGGCCTTCCTACGATCGCTACACTCAGGCCCCAACCTCAGCCCCTCTCCTAGAGCGGCTCCTGTCAACCGTGCTCTAGACCAAAGGAGCCCACGCAAAGACTCTCCAAAACGGTTCAGAGCTTCGGCACCGGACCAACACCGCTCCACTCCTCACTGAGGACCACAAGCACGGTCCCATATTGCTACTCCATACCGCCTCGCCTCTACGGCTATGGTGGTCTAACTCTTAACGGGATATCCCACTCAAGAGACAAAGTTAAAATTTTCTCTTTCAAGCTTGTTCTCTCTTCCTCACAAGGCAAATCAGCTACTGGTAGGCCAAGCAGTTTCTCTTATGTTTTATACATACGGTTTACATTTTACTAAATGGTAAATTTGATTTTGTTACAACTAAGGTATTGACTCTCTCCCCTGGCTCTCCTGTGTATCCAACTCCTCCGCCAATTATTGCACAACCCAAGCTGCCAATGCACTTCACCCCCTTAAATACGGGTTCTCAAATACAGCAGTCTCTGAGTCTTGCGATGGGAGTTGGACTACACAGTCGACTCCATGCGGAAAAAAGTGAAGTTTATTGAATATGTTTTATTGTTTCTCTTTTCTACCCCCCCTTCTACACCCCTCCCTATACTACGCACCCCCATCTTATGGTACACACGCCCTTAGCGGTTACACAAACCCTCGTTCAAACAAAACAACCCCCTCTAGAACCCAGCCTACTTTCACATCATATCACCACCTATTAACAGGTGAAAATCATACAATATCTTCACATATCCCCCCAGTGACCCCTCCTATATGAAACTAGTCTCCTGGAATGTTAAAGGGCTTCGTTCACCCAATAAGAGAATGAAAATCCTCCGTCACCTCAAAAGACTCAAAACCGATATTGCCCTACTCCAAGAAACCCACCTCTCCACCCCTGACTTCCACCGAATGAAAAAATTATGGGTAGGTACAGTACTAGGCTCAGATTCCAATGGACGCAAAGCAGGAGTCCTTATACTCATTCACAAAAACCTGCCATGTGAGGTCTTATCTATCAAAGCAGATGCACAGGGTCGCCTTATTTCAGCCCACATCAAATTAGGAACCAAGGAAATGATAATATCAAACATCTATGCGCCCAATAACCCCACAAAACAATTTTATAGTGAACTTTCAACATGGCTCCTTAGCGACCCGACACTCCCGCACATAGCTGGCGGAGACTTTAACTCCACAGTTCACCCGATAGACGACAGATCCACTTCTAAGCGCACATATCTCCCCTCAGATCTCGATTCACAAACTTTACTAGCCTCAACGATGGAATCCCTCCATCTACACGACATTTGGCGACTCCAGCACCCAGCTGACAGAGATTTTACCTTTTACTCCAATCCCCACAACGTTTTCACCAGAATTGACTACCTCTTCTGCTCAGACGACCTTCTACCACTGATATCCGATGCGGACATCCACGACATTGCCATATCCGACCATGCACCAATCTCGACCACGATTGATAACCCTGACTTACACCCGAATCCTAAAATATGGCGTTTCCCTTCTTATCTCCACAACAACTCTGACTACTGACAGTACATGGAAAACGTCTGGTCAGAATACACTTCGACCAATGCTGAGCACTCCGACAACCCCAATTTATTCTGGGAAGCAGGCAAAGCATTCCTCAGAGGCCGTATAATCTCCTATGCAGCATCCTTTAAAAGAAACGCACTCAAAAAATACAAACAAGCCAGCTCCCAACTGCACCTAGCCCAAAGATTACTATACATAAATAACTCGAATGATAACAGGAAGGCATGGCAATCAGCAAAACAATCCTTTGATACTTGGGCCGAAACCCTAGAACAAACAAAAAAAGCCCACATGGATGCCACCCTCCACAAATTCGGCAATAAGGCAGGTAAACTCCTCGCCAATTTATGTAAGGGACCCTATCGTCCGACACACATCTCATCTCTCCGTGACTCTCTGGGTAACATAAAAACCACCCAAAAAGACATAAATGGAACCATGCTACAATACTACTCATCCCTATACGGACCAGATCCCATAAACCCTGCGACAGCACAATCCTTTCTTGAAAAGGTAACCCTCTCTCAAGTATCACCCTCACAGTTAGAAGCTCTAAACGCCCCAATATCCCTCCATGAAATATCCACTACAATTAAAAACCTAGCTCCTTCGAAAGCCCCAGGTCCTGATGGATTCACGGGAGAATTCTACAAGTCACTACAACCACTCTTAGAATCCACACTTCATGAAGTATATCAGTATATATGGTCAGGGGGAACATACCTACCCACGGGCAATCAAGCCACTATCAAATTACTAGCCAAAAAAGATAAAGACCCCCAAGAATCAGGCTCATATAGGCCAATCTCACTTCTAAACCTAGATGTCAAAATCCTTTTCAAAATTATTGCCACAAGATTAGCAGACATCATACCCTCTCTGATACACCCTCTCCGGTTCCTTCGCCCATCTTATAAACACCATGTACACCGCCCCAGCCGCTAGACTGGTGGCGGCAGGCCTCCTATCAGAGGAATTCCACCTATACAAAGGAACTCGGCAGGGTTGCCCCTTATCACCACTCCTCTTTAACATCGCATTAGAACCACTATCTAGGTATTTATCACACGTAGCCCCACTATACGGCATCCCCATCGGCAAACAGGAGATTCGCACCTCACTCTTTGCTGGCGATGTCCTTATATTCACAGCAAACCCCTCCTCTGACATGTCCACGATTAAGCTAATCTTTGACCAATTTAGATTATGCTCGGGCCTTCGCATAAACTACAACAAAAGTGAAATCCTCCCCCTAGGCACCGTATCCAACCCCCCCTTGGACACAGAATTCCATATTCTCGGTAGCACAATCCCACATCACCTACTTAGGCATAAGAATAGGAAAACTACCCTCCTCTCTCTATCACCTCAACTACCCACCTTTACTCAAAAAAATCTCTCAAGAACTAGCAAACTGGATGGATCTGCCTCTTTCGCTACTGGGAAGATGTCATCTAGTGAAAATGGTCAGCTTCGCCCGCCTACTTTATCCACTACAAACAATTCCCTTACTCCTGCAGCATAAAGACACAAAAATTCTTAACGAGGCAATATCCAAATTTTTATGGCGGAATAAGCGACCACGAATTGCATTCACTAAACTTTACCTTCCCAGGCGCGAAGGGGGTATTAGTCTCCCTAATGTCAGGATCTATAATTTAGCCTGCCTCTTGAGGATAAGTTTAGATTGGGTAGCGCAAACATCTCGTTACTCCAACTTTTACCTGGAAACTGAAATGGTCAACCCATACTCCCTGGTAGCTCTCCTCCACTGCAAGTGGAAATCCATCCCTCCGCCCCTTCAACATAACCTACTACTTCGGGACACAGCAATTGCTTGGAGGGAGATCCGGAAAAGCCTCAAACTTTCACAGTTTATTTCTAGACACCTCCCAATACAAGGAAACCCAATCTTTCCCCCAGGTCTGGAACGTCAGCCATATATCACCTGGCAACAGAAAGGCATCTCCAACTTTTCTTCGCTTTGTGATTCAGAGTCTGGCCGCCCCATCCCTTTCAAGTCATTAGCGGAGACATTCCAACTTCCACAGTCACACATGTTCCATTATGGTAAATGTATCAGCTTTCTCAAAAATGCTTGCAGAGACGATCACAAAAGATTTAAAACGTCCCTATCGGACTCTCTTCTTTTAAAGGGCTCCTACAAAATCTCAGACATATACCAGCCTCTCCTCCTAAAAGCCATTCCCTCACTGGAGACCTCATCAGCAGCTAACTGGGCAAAAGACTTCCCTGATGCCAACTTGGTCAACAAAATACTTCAAGGCCTCAACACTATTCACAAACTGGTGCCCAACGAATCCTGGAGGGAAACCCAACTTAAGATCGTCCATCGAGCCCACATACCTTTCCTCTCGAACAAACAAGCTCAAACCTCCTCCACATGCCCCTTATGTCTACACCCCAGGCCTTCTTTGACCCATCGTTTCTGGTCATGCACTTACATATCCAGCTTCTGGGACCAGGTCCTACATTACATATTTGATGTGACCCTGCTAAAAATACCTAAAGACCCCCTACTCCTCATTTTTGGACACTGGGACCCCCAACTGTTACCCTGGTCTCCGATCTCTACCCCTTCATGCAAGGATTGGATCCTGATATGCCTCCTTTTCGCTAGAAGAGCCATATTAAAAAATTGGATCTCCAACGCATGTCCCAACACCTCTCAAATCAAAAGGGATCTCCTACAGTTGCTCTACAAAGACAGGATCAACATGGACTTTACGAATGAAAGAACCAGGACACGATTCCACCACAAATGGGGAGCTTTCATGACCTCAACACTCTCTCCCACGGATATAGCTCATCTTGAGACTTTCTCTTTCCTCTATCATGAACCTCCCCCCCCACCGTAGGTGGAATGATCCCCCCAAACCAAGATTCTACAACATAAGGAATCCAACTCCTACCAAATACTACAACATAATCCAGGACGTCTTCACGCTCTTCAAAACTCCATATTCTCCCCATATAGGAAAGTGGTGACCACAACTGCTACAAAGGACATAAATGCCATTACCACAAAAATCATAACCATCATTATCATTTTAACCTTATTATCATTTTAACCTGTATTTTCTACCCACAGGCTGCATTGTTCCATCCAAAACATGATCTTGGTGCTCTTTTCTTCTTACCCCCCCCCCTGATGTTGATAATCTGCATCTACCTGGCTTTCCCCCACTCACCCCCCCCCCCATCCTATGTGGGGTACATCCAGTAACATTCTGCCAGCAATCTCAGGGACTCCCTCTCCCCCCCCCCCACCTAGATCCATCCAGTTTTACTTCCTCTCTTCCACATAGAAGGTTACCTTTCTCCCCATTCCCCAGGCTAATTGTCTTTATCAGCTGTTCTATATTTCTATTTTGTATCAAGCTGATGTTTTCTTTGTTATTTTTGTAAAAAACACAAAATACAATGATACTGTCTTTTGATGTCATTCCCTGTATGTTACATCCTTTAATAAAAATTTATTTAAAAAAAAAAAAAATCGGAATAGAAAAAACAATAGAATAGAATAGAAAGATCATTTCCCAAAATTCGAATAGAACACATTCTAATTTGAATAGAACAGAATAGAAAAGAATAGAATAGAAAAGAAAAGGAAAAAAAGAAAAGAAAAGAAAAAAACAATACAATACAATACAATACAATACAATACAATACAATACAATACAATACAATAAAATAGGATATAACCATCTTCCTGAAAATTCAAATTTTAAATGGAATAAATTTTAATTCAAACAGAATAGAAATGAATATAATAGAGTAGAAAATAAAAGAATAGATTAGAATGGAAAAGAATCGATTAGAATGGAAAATAATAGACTAGAATAGAATATAAAAAAACACAATAGAATAGAATAGAATAAAATACTGTAGAAAGAATATAACCATCTTTCGAAATTCAAATTTCGAATAGAATAGAATGGAAAATAAAATAGTAGAATAGAAAAGAATAGAATAGAAAGAAACAACAGAATAGAATAAACTAGAATAGAATACAATAGAAAGAATATAACCATCTTCCGAAATTCAAATTTCAAATAGAATACATTCAAATTTAAATAGAATAGAAAAGAATAGAATGGAAAATAAAGAATAGAATAGAAAATAATAGACTAGAATAGAATAGAAAAAACAACAGAATAGAATGGAATAGAAAGAATATAGCCATCTTCCAAAATTCAAATTTTAAATAGAATAAATTTGAATTCCATTCAAATTTTCCAATTTTGGTTCGAATTCAAATAAACTAAACAAATTCCAAAAATGAATTAAATGAAATAAATATAACGAATTTAACAAAACAAATTTATGTAAATAACAAATTTATTCAAAATGAAACAAAACACATTTTTTTGTTCTGCACATGTCTAATGTCACACTGGCTGGATTTTAAACCATTCTTGCCACCTTCATTCATTTTAAACCTGGCATTCTTCATCTCCACTACATGATGGGTTGATGCAAAAGATGGAGATATCATTGTTTATACGATCTGTTAAGATTACAGGATGTGACAAAGATTTTTGGGATAATCATGTATTTTCTGTATTTAAAGAGGAGGGCCCATGGAAAATGGAAAAAAAACAAATACTGCAGCTGCTGACTTTTAATTGGACACTTACCTGTCCCAGGGTCCAGCGATGCGGGGGATCGAAGCCCCGCTCATCTCCCCCTCCGTTCGGCAGCGCCGGTATTGCAACTGTGGGCGCCGGGCTGTGGCTTCACAGCCCGGCACCCACTGCGCATGCGCGAGCGGCGCCGCACGCCGTGATTGGCCGATCAGTCACCTGGGACCTGTAATGGGTCCCAGATGATTGACAAGTGGGAGGGAACAGAGCCAAGTCCTTCCTGTGCCGAGGGGGAAGTGACGTCTTCAGCCCAGGCACTGGAAGAGGCAGATTTCGAGGGATCGCTTAGCAACAGGGAAAACAAGGTAAGTAAAAAAAATGTTTTTATCCAATTAATTATTTATGATTGATTTCCAGCACAGTCAAGCATTTTTTGTTTTATGGGTGGAACACCACTTTAAGTAAAGTGTTCTTAGCTAGGAAAAGGAAATTCATGCGGCCACTACATCGAAGAATAAATAAGCTGCAATATATTATATTTTTATTTTTGGATTTAGATATACTTTGATATTTCCAGCAGGATCAAATTAAAAACGTTTTTTGTGGTATATTCTTTCAAATAATGTTTACTTTTAAGCTTAAAAAAGTAGCCAAATGTAGAAAACCTGTTTTTTTTTTTTACCAGCAATTTTAGCAGGGTTATAACAACTATTGTTGCTGTAAGTCCGAAATGTATTCTCTCATTTGTTCCATTTATCACAGCCCTAAATATTTTTCTTGCACAAATCATGTTGGAGTAACTTGCTAATGAACTAAAGGATTTTTTTTTTAATGTTGCACATTTTTTTAACACAGCACTAGTGAAAAAACTAGCAACATAAAAAAAATAGCCAAAGAGAGAAGTGGACATATACAGTATCTAACTTAATGTAGTAATGAACCCTAAGCATTTTGTTCTTTTTGTATTGCTTCCTTTATGTAAAATCCCTGGTGTTTCTGTCAGTCGATCTGCTTTCCTATTAAAAACTGGCCACACTAAGCAGGAGAGCACACCATGGTCAGTTCTCTAGGTATGCTGGGAACTCAGTGTGTTCTCCTCCAATGAGCAGACTTGTCCTGACATGCGCCCACTGCACAGTGCCCATTCAGTGACAAGCTCAGTGTGCTGCTGCTTCTCCTCCCCCCAGCTCTTATGCAGCTGAGAACAGAGGGTATGTGATCACTTATAAAAAAAGAAAAAAGGTATTTATAATTTTTTTTTAAATGTATACAAAAATGTTTTACCTTTCATTTTACTGCCTGACTGCCCACTACTTTGATGTTAAATACCGTTGTTATGGCAGCAGATAACTGCCATAACCCCAGTATTTTTATCCACGTCTGGCGATCCTCTTTCATATAAAATTGGTCTCAGCAGAAGATTCGCAACAAGATCACTTTTAAAGGTAGCGGAAGAGGTGCCCCCCGCCGCTTCCTGGGTGTCTCCGCCGCTTACTGGAGCCGTTGGAAGTGGTGGAAACGATCCGATCCCTGGGATGGATGAGCGTTGAGTCGAGTGAGGGCAAGATGGCCCCCACTCGACTCTATGCCCTTGGTAGACCGGAGCAACGTCAAACATTCCCCCCTCCGGCCTTAAAGGGACAATTTTTTTTTATAGAAAAAAAAAAGAAATTACATTTTTTAAATTTTTTTATTATTTATTGCTTTTAAGTGTAAATATGAGATCTGAGGTCTTTTGACTCCAGATCTCACATTAAAGAGGCCCTGTCCTGCTTTTTTTCTATTACAAGGGATGTTTATATTCCTTGTAATAGGAATAAAAGAGATCCAACATTTTTTTTAAAGGGACAGCGTAAAAATAAAAAGTAAAATAAATAAGAAGAAAAAATTTTAAATTTTAAGCGCCCCGTCCCTCCGGGCTAACACGCTCATATGTAAACAGTATTCAAACCACACATGTGAGGTACCACCACGATCAGTGGAGCGAGAGCAATAATTCTAGCACTAGACCTCCTCTGTAACCCAAAACTGGTAATCTGTAGAAATTTTTAAACGTCACCTATGGAGATTTTTAAGTGCTAAAGTTTGTCGCCATTCCACCATTTTGAAACATGACATGTTGGGTATCAATTTACTTGGGGTAACATTATCTTTCACATCATAGAAAAAAATTGGGCTAACTTTACTGTTTTCTTATTTTTTAATTCAAAAGTTTATTTTTTCCAAATAAATTGCGTTTGTAAGACCACTGCACAAATACTGTGACAAAAAGCATTGCAATGATCTCCATTTTATTCTCTAGGGTGTCTGATAAAAAAAAAAAATATGTAATGTTTTGGGGTTCTAAGTAATTTTCTTGAAAAAATACTGATTTTAACTTGTAAACAACAAGTGTCAGAAATAGGCTTAGTCCTTAAAGGGGTTGTAAACCCTTGTGTTTTTTCACCTTAATGCATCCTTAACATTAAGGTGAAAAAACACCTGGCCCCCCGTTTGACTTACCAGAGCCCGTTCATCTCCTCGGCGGGGAAGCATTGTCCCTCTCTCCACGGGATCCTGACTCTTGATTGGATAGATTGATAGCAGCGCAGCCATTGGCTCCTGCTGCTGTCAATCAAATCAAATGATGTCTATGAGGGTGAGGAGATGGACACCAGATATTAGCTCAGTTGCAATGTATGAGAAATCAGCTTTAGCATGTCTCCTTCCAAGGTATGACACACGACTTTTTTACTACTGCATTTCACCCTCCCACAGGCTTAGTCATGGATGTATTTTTGTATGATCAAGCTTGGAGAGGTGCCCTTTCTTTTTTAGGGTGGAACCTAGGCAAGAATTAAAAGATGAAGAATCTGCATACTCAGTAAGTGATTAACCACTTTAATTCTGGGCACTTTCCCCCCTTTCTGCCCCAGCCAACATTTTTATCATTTTGTTCCCACAAATAGAGCTTTCTTTTGGTGGTATTTAATCACCTCTGAGGTTTTTATTTTTTGCTAGACAAATAAAAAAAGACAGAACATTTAACCACTTTAGCCCTGGAAGATTTGGCTGCTGAACGACGAGAGCGATTCGGCACTGTGTCACTTTAACTGACAATTGCGCGGTCGTGCGACGCTGTATCCAAACAAAATTGACGTCCTTTTTTTCCCACAAATAGAGCTTTCTTTTGCGGTTTTTATTTTTTGCGCTATAAATAAAAAAAGGCGACAATTTTGAAAAAAACACAATATTTTGTACTTTTTGCTATAATAAATATCCCCATTTTTTTTAAAAAAAGCTATTTTTTTCTCAGTTTAGGCAGATATGTATGCTTCTACATATTTTTGGTAATAAAAATCACAATAAGCGTATATTGATTGGTTTGCGCAAAAGTTATAGCGTCTACAAAATAGGGGATAGATTTATAGCATTTTTATTATTATTTTTTTTTTTTACTAGTAATGGTGGCGATCTGCGATTTTTATCATGACTGCAACATTATGGTGGACACATCGGACAATTTTGACACATTTTTGGGACCATTGGCATTTATACAGTGATCAGTGCTATAAAACTGCATTGATTAATGTAAAAATGTCACTGCACTAACAATCAGCGTAGACCCCCCCTGTCAGGAGAGCAGCCGATCGGCTCTCCGCTACTCGCGTCTGTCAGACGCGATAGAGGAAAAGCCGATAAACGTCTCTTCCTGTTTACACTGTGATCAGCCGTTATGGGACATGGCTGATCACGTGGTAAAGAGCCTCTGTCAGAGGCTCTTTACTGTGATCGGTGATGCGGTGTGTCAGACTGACTCGCCGCACCACCGATCGCTGTGCGCCCCCCCCCCCGGCACGCGATCATGGCTTATCCTACTTGACATCATATGGTGCCCAGCCAAGATAACTGAACCACCTGGTTAACCACTTGACCTTCATAAGATTTACCCCCCTTCATGACCAGGCCATTTTTTGCGATACGGCACTGCGTTACTTTAACTGACAATTGCGCAGGCGTGCAACGCTGTACCCGAATAAAATTTATATCATTTTTTTCCCACAAATAGAGCTTTATTTTTGTGGTATCACCCCTGCGTTTTTTATTTTTTGTGCTATAAACAAAAATATACCAACCATTTTGAAGAAAAAAACAATATTTTTTACTTTCTGCCATAAAACATACCCAATAAAAACATTGAAAAAAATATAATTTCTTCATATTCAGTTTTAGCCAAAATGTATTCTGCTATATATTTTTGGTAAAAAAATCCCAATCATTGGTTTGCGCAATAAATAATAGTGTCTGCAAACTATGGGATATTTTTTTTTATTTTTTTATTTTTTTTACTACTGTAGTAATGACGGTGATCAGCGAGTTATAGCGGGACTGTGATGTTGCCACGGACATTCTCACACTAACTGACACCGTACTGGCACCTCCAGCAGTGAATGTATGTGATGGCAAGGGGTGCTAGGGTGTGCTGAAAAATCTATTGATGCTGGCTGCTGGGGGATCTATTGTTCCTGGAAGGGATCTATTTTTGCATGGTGGGGAATCTTTTGTTACTGGTGGGGTCTATTGTTGCTGGCTGTTGAGGAGATCTATTGTTGCGTGGTAGTCTATTGTTTCTGGAGAGGTCTATTGTTGCTGTTGGGGGAATTATTGTTGGTTGGGGTTATGTTGCTGGGGGATCAATTGTTTGCTGAAAGGGATCTATTGTTGCTGACTGCTGAAGAGTCTATTGATGCTGCAAAATCTGTTGTTGCTGCCGGGATCTATTGTTGTTCGGGTCAATTGTTGCTGGGAAGGGTCTATTACTGTTGGCTTCAGGAGATCTACTTTACTACTTTTCTTGTTATTGATACTGAATGATACTTGGTTCTGTATTCTTTAAAAGAGGCGGTACTGGGAGGTGGGTAGGGGGTGGAACCAAGGAATGTTGCTCAGAGGTGGGAAGGGGACAGAGACAAGAAGTCACTCCAAAGGGGGGAGTTCCTGCACGTAATCTCTGAGAAAAAAAAGCCCTGATACTGTGGGAGGTGCTTTTACTAGGGGGAGAGATGGAATGTATTCCCTGCTTTGCAGAGACACAAACTTCACCCCTTTCTGCCCTGTCAGAACCAAGATCCTCTTGTTTACATAGGCAGATCTCAGTTCTGTGTCTCTGTCTGATGATCGGCGGGTGCCGGCGAACATCAAGTACCTGGAAGTGCAGGATCACGTATATACTGTATATGTAATCAAGCACACGACTGCTGCCCTATAGCAGTATAACTGCTATAGGGTGGATTGCAAGTGGTTATATCAGCTGCTGATAGTGCTTTAAAAACTGAGGGCTTAACCACTTGACGACCGCCTCACGCCGATGTACGTCGGCAAAGTGGCACGGACAGGCAAAATCACGTACAGGGTACGTGATTTGCCTTCCGCGGGTGGGGGGTCCGATCGGACCTCCCCCCGGTGCCCGAGGCGGTCGTCGTTTGTCCAGCGGCGATCGGTGATGAGGGGGAGACCATCCGTTCGTGGCCCCCCCCTCGCGATCGCCGCCGGCCAATGAGAACACTCCTTTGCTGCTGTATGCTAAACAGCAGCAAAGGAAGTGATGTCATCTCCCCTCGGGTCGGTATTTTCCGTTCCGGCCCGAGGAGAGACGACAAGTATGTGAGTGCACCAAACACTACACACACAGTAGAACATGCCAGGCACACAAATCACCCCGATCCCCCCCCCGATTGCCCCCCGATCCCCCCCCAATCACCCCCCCCCCTGTCACAAACTGACACCAGCAGTTTTTTTTTTTTTTTTTTTTTTTTTTTTTCTGATTACTGCATAGTGTCAGTTTGTGACAGTGACAGTGTTGGGACAGTGTATATTACCCCCCTTTAGGTCTAGGGTACCCCCCTAACCCCCCCTAATAAAGTTTTAACCCCTTGATCACCCCCTGTCACCAGTGTCGCTAAGCGATCATTTTTCTGATCGCTGTATTAGTGTCGCTGGTGACGCTAGTTAGTGAGGTAAATATTTAGGTTCGCCGTCAGCGTTTTATAGCGTCAGGGACCCCCATATACTACCTAATAAATGTTTTAACCCCTTGATTGCCCCCTAGTTAACCCTTTCACCACTGATCACCGTATAACCGTTACGGTTGACGCTGGTTAGTTCGTTTATTTTTTATAGTGTCAGGGCACCCGCCGTTTATTACCGAATAAAGGTTTAGCCCCCCGATCGCCCGGCGGTGATATGCGTCGCCCCAGGCAGCGTCAAATTAGCGCCAGTACCGCTAACACCCACGCACGCAGCATGCGCCTCCCTTAGTGGTATAGTATCTGAACGGATCAATATCTGATCCGATCAGATCTATACTAGCGTCCCCAGCAGTTTAGGGTTCCCAAAAACGCAGTGTTAGCGGGATCAGCCCAGATACCCGCTAGCACCTGCGTTTTGACCCTCCGCCCGGCCCACCCAAGTGCAGTATCGATCGATCACTGTCAATTACAAAACACTAAACGCATAACTGCAGCGTTCGCAGAGTCAGGCCTGATCCCTGCGATCGCTAACAGTTTTTTTGGTAGCATTTTGGTGAACTGGCAAGCACCAGCCCCAGGCAGCGTCAGGTTAGCGCCAGTACCGCTAACACCCACGCACGCACCATACACCTCCCTTAGTGGTATAGTATCTGAACGGATCAATATCTGATCCGATCAGATCTATACTAGCGTCCCCAGCAGTTTAGGGTTCCCAAAAACGCAGTGTTAGCGGAATCAGCCCAGATACCTGCTAGCACCTGCGTTTTGCCCCTCCGCCCGGCCCAGCCCAGCCCACCCAAGTGCAGTATCGATCGATCACTGACACTTACAAAACACTAAACGCATAACTGCAGCGTTCGCAGAGTCAGGCCTGATCCCTGCGATCGCTAACAGTTTTTTTTGTAGCGTTTTGGTGAACTGGCAAGCACCAGCCCCAGGCAGCGTCAGATTAGCGCCAGTACCGCTAACACCCACGCACGCACTGTACACCTCCCTTAGTGGTATAGTATCTGATCGCATCAATATCTGATCCGATCAGATCTATACTAGCGTCACCAGCAGTTTAGGGTTCCCAAAAACGCAGTGTTAGCGGAATCAGCCCAGATACCTGCTAGCACCTGCGTTTTGCCCCTCCGCCCGGCCCAGCCCAGCCCACCCAAGTGCGGTATCGATCGATCACTGTCACTTACAAAACACTAAACGCATAACTGCAGCGTTCGCAGAGTCAGGCCTGATCCCTGAGATCGCTAACAGTTTTTTGGTAGTGTTTTGGTGAACTGGCAAGCGCCAGCGGCCTAGTACACCCCGGTCGTAGTCAAACCAGCACTGCAGTAACACTTGGTGACGTGGCGAGTCCCATAAGTGCAGTTCAAGCTGGTGAGGTGGCAAGCACAAGTAGTGTCCCGCTGCCACCAAAAAGACAAACACAGGCCCGTCGTGCCCATAGTGCCCTTCCTGCTGCATTCGCCAATCCTAATTGGGAACCCACCGCTTCTGCAGCGCCCGTACTTCCCCCATTCACATCCCCAACCAAATGCAGTCGGCTGCATGAGAGGTATTTTTATGTCCTCCCGAGTACCCCTACCCAACGAACCCCCCCAAAAAAGATATTGTGTCTGCAGCAAGCGCGGATATAGGCGTGACACCCGCTATTATTGTCCCTCCTGTCCTGACAATCCTGGTCTTTGCATTGGTGAATGTTTTGAACGCTACCATTCACTAGTTGAGTATTAGCGTAGGGTACAGCATTCCACAGACTAGGCACACTTTCACAGGGTCTCCCAAGATGCCATCGCATTTTGAGAGACCCGAACCTGGAACCGGTTACCGTTATAAAAGTTAGTTACAAAAAAAGTGTAAAAAAAAAAAAAATATGAAATAAAAAAAAATAGTTGTTGTTTTATTGTTCTCTCTCTCTCTATTCTCTCTCTCTATTGTTCTGCTCTTTTTTACTGTATTCTATTCTGCAATGTTTTATTGTTATTGTTATTGTTATTGATTGTTATTGTTATTGTTATTGTTATTATGTTTTATCATGTTTGTTTTTCAGGTGTGTAATTATTTACACTTTACTGTGCTTTATTGTTAACCATTGTTAACCATTTTTTTGTCTTCAGGTACGCCATTCACGACTTTGAGTGGTTATACCAGAATGATGCCTGCAGGTTTAGGTATCATCTTGGTATCATTCTTTTCAGCCAGCGGTCGGCTTTCATGTAAAAGCAATCCTAGCGGCTAATTAGCCTCTAGACTGCTTTTACAAGCCGTGGGAGGGAATGTCCCCCCCCCCCACCTTTCTTCCGTGTTTTTCTCTGGCTCTCCTGTCTCAACAGGGAACCTGAGAATGCAGCCGGTGATTCAGCCAGCTGACCATAGAGCTGATCAGAGACCAGAGTGGCTCCAAACATCTCTATGGCCTAAGAAACCGGAAGCTACGAGTATTTCATGACTTAGATTTCGCCGGATGTAAATAGCGCCATTGGGAAATTGGGGAAGCATTTTATCACACCGATCTTGGTGTGGTCATTTGCTTTGAGGGCAGAGGAGAGATCTAGGGTCTAATAGACCACAATTTTTTCAAAAAAGAGTACCTGTCACTACCTATTGCTATCATATGGGATATTTACATTCCCCGAGATAACAATAAAAATGATTAAAAAAAAAAATATGAAAGGAACAGTTTAAAAGTAAGATTAAAAAAGCAAAAAAATAATAAAGAAAAAAAACAAAAAAAAACAAAACACCCCTGTCGCCCCCTGGTCTCGCGCTAAGGCGAACGCAAGCGGCGGTCTGTCGTCAAACGTAAACAGCAATTGCACCATGCATGTGAGGTATCACCGCGAAGGCCAGATCGAGTGCAGTAATTTTTCCAGTAGACCTCCTCTGTAAATCTAAAGTGGTAACCTGTAAAGGCTTTTTAAGGCTTTTAAACATGTATTTATTTTGTTGCCACTGCACGTTTGTGCGCAATTTTAAAGCATGTCATGTTTGGTATCCATGTACTCGGCCTGAGATCATCTTTTTTATTTCATCAAACATTTGGGCAATATAGCGTGTTTTAGTGCATTAAAATTTAAAAAAGTGTGTTTTTTCCCCAAAAAATGCGTTTGAAAAATCGCTGCGCAATTACTGTGTGAAAAAAAAAATGAAACACCCACCATTTTAATCTGTAGGGCATTTGCTTTAAAAAAATATATAATGTTTGGGGGTTCAAAGTAATTTTTTTGCAAAAAAAAAAAACTTTTTCATGTAAACAATAAGTGTCAGAAAGGGCTTTGTCTTCAAGTGGTTAGAAGAGTGGGTGATGTGTGACATAAGCTTCTAAATGTTGTGCATAAAATGCCAGGACAGTTCAAAACCCCCCCAAATGACCCCATTTTGGAAAGTAGACACCCCAAGCTATTTGCTGAGAGGCATGTCGAGTCCATGGAATATTTTATATTGCGACACAAGTTGCGGGAAAGAGACAAATTTTTTTTTTTTTTTTTGCACAAAGTTGTCACTAAATGATATATTGCTCAAACATGCCATGGAAATATATGAAATTACACCCCAAAATACATTCTGCTGCTTCTCCTGAGTACGGGGATACCACATGTGTGAGACTTTTTGGGAGCCTAGCCGCGTACGGGACCCCGAAAACCAAGCACCGCCTTCAGGCTTTCTAAGGGCGTGAATTTTTGATTTCACTCTTCACTGCCTATCACAGTTTCGGAGGCCATGGAATGCCCAGGTGGCACAAAACCCCCCCAAATGACCCCATTTTGGAAAGTAGACACCCCAAGCTATTTGCTGAGAGGTATAGTGAGTATTTTGCAGACCTCACTTTTTGTCACAAAGTTTTGAAAATTGAAAAAAGAAAAAAAAAAATGTTTTTTCTTGTCTTTCTTCATTTTCAAAAACAAATGAGAGCTGCAAAATACTCACCATGCCTTTCAGCAAATAGCTTGGGGTGTCTACTTTCCAAAATGGGGTCATTTGGGGGGGTTTTGTGCCACCTGGGCATTCCATGGCCTCCGAAACTGTGATAGGCAGTAAAGAGTGAAATCAAAAATTTTCACCCTTAGAAATCCTGAAGGCAGTGATTGGTTTTTGGGGTCCAGTACGCGGCTAGGCTCCCAAAAAGTCCCACACATGTGGTATCCCCATACTCAGGAGAAGCAGCTAAATGTATTTTGGGGTGCAATTCCACATATGCCCATGGCCTGTGTGAGCAATATATCATTTAGTGACAACTTTATGAAAAAAAATAAAAAAATAAAAAAAAGTGTCACTTTCCCGCAACTTGTGTCAAAATATAAAATATTCCATGGACTCAATATGCCTCTCAGCAAATAGCTTGGGGTGTCTACTTTCCAAAATGGGGTCATTTTGGGGGGTTTTGTGCCACCTGGGCATTCCATGGCCTCCGAAACTGTGATAGGCAGTGAAGAGTGAAAGCAAAAATTTACACCCTTAGAAATCCTGAAGGCGGTGATTGGTTTTCGGGGCCCCGTACGCGGCTAGGCTCCCAAAAAGTCCCACACATGTGGTATCCCCATACTCAGGAAAAGCAGCTAAATGTATTTTGGGGTGCAATTCCACATAGGCCCATGGCCTGTGTGAGCAATATATCATTTAGTGACGACTTTTTGTAAATATTTTTTTTTTTTTTTTTTTTTGTCATTTTTCAATCACTTGGGACAAAAAAAATAAATATTCAATGGGTTCAACATGCCTCTCAGCAATTTCCTTGGGGTGTCTACTTTCCAAAATGGGGTCATTTGGGGGGGTTTTGTACTGCCCTGCCATTTTAGCACCTCAAGAAATGACATAGGCAGTCATAAACTAAAAGCTGTGTAAATTCCAGAAAATGTACCCTAGTTTGTAGACGCTATAACTTTTGCGCAAACCAATAAATATACACTTATTGACATTTTTTTTACCAAAGACATGTGGCCGAATACATTTTGGCCTAAATGTATGACTAAAATTTAGTTTATTGGATTTTTTTATAACAAAAAGTAGAAAATATCATTTTTTTTCAAAATTTTCGGTCTTTTTCCGTTTATAGCGCAAAAAATAAAAACCGCAGAGGTGATCAAATACCATCAAAAGAAAGCTCTATTTGTGGGAAGAAAAGGACGCAAATTTCGTTTGGGTACAGCATTGCATGACCGCGCAATTAGCAGTTAAAGCGACGCAGTGCCAAATTGGAAAAAGACCTCTGGTCCTTAGGCAGCATAATGGTCCGGGGCTCAAGTGGTTAATATCACTTTAACTAAATAGAATGAATGCTTTTATATGGGCGTTAAATAAGAACTTTTTTCACTTTGCAGGTTTCTGCAACTGAAGAGGTCCCCCTGTCAGTTTTTCAGGCGGACCTGATTGGATCATCCATTAAGCTCTATGGAGCGTCGGATGTCAATGGACATGTGTCCATTAACACCCGCCAACATCTGATCCGATCCTGTCTGCTAAAAACAGACAGATGAGGATCAGATTGGATGACAGTCAGATGGAAATGAACAGACAGTCCATTTCCATCTGACAGACGGCTGTTCTCTATGGGCCTGTCATCCGCCTGATCGGCAGATATCAGCAAACAGATCCCCTGCTGAGCGGGCAGATCCACTGCCAGCGTCCACCCCATGTGAAAGGGACCTTACATGTAACAGCTGATGTTACAATGTAGTTACAATGTTTCTATCAGTGATCACTGTTACTAACTTTTACAGTAATCATTGAAGCAGAAGTCATTATCTGAAGGGGTTAGGGGTATTGTAGGTTGTACAAGGTTTACACTATGGGGTGGGCTTAAGTATTCAATATTTCATTTGTCCATAAGTTAGATATTGAATATTGCAATCTTCTGTATCTACTGTAGATTTTAAACAGGAGAAGTCTGTCAGAGAGGGGAAAGGGCACATCTGTACACACAATTTAAATGTCAAGCACACAAAACAGACTTATTGAAAATGTCTTCAAATAGTCAAAGAAAAACCACAACTGTAATAACAACCAATAAAAAGGGTCCAATGACCTCATGTGTTATATCAAGTATATGCATAAGAATTAGAGAGCCAATTGTGCACTCACCGAGATGCTAAGTTTAAGTTTATTATTATGTCCAAGAACAATGACCAAAAAGGGTGTATATAGGCCTTGGGTTATTCATTGTGTCTAATGGTACCAACATCCTCATTATAAAAATATACTGTATATAGGAGAAAAAGAGTAAGGGATTTTAAAAGTGTTACTAAACTCGCAACCGTAAAACCAATCTGTATATGCAGTAAAGCATGCTTGTTTTACTCACTATGGAACCTAAGAGGCTAATCCCGTGCATAGTGTAAAAAGCCTGTCTTCTCTGATCCTCCCCTTCTTCCACAATCCTCAATCCATCTCCTGATAATACAGAACCTTGGGGGCACTCTGCACATGCTCGGTTTGGTATGTATTGCTAGAGAGTTTTTCTTTCTTTCTTTGGATGGGATCGGCATGTGATCAGCACTGTCCAGACAGAGGGTCAGTGGTCCTGCAGCCTCATAGAACAGTTAGAGGAGAATGAAAACTCCTCCTACAAGCTTTAACCAGACACTGTTAGAAGTCACAAGACTGCTATATACTGCTGATGAGAAAAGGTATTTAGCAGTTGATATTTACTAAAATAATTGTCCATGTTCTGTGTACTGCTTATTTAGACAGTCATAAAAGACTAAATAATTGAGCTCAATATAGCAAGACTCACACATTGTTAAATACTAATCTTCTACGCTCACATTCCCCATGTTGCCTGCCTATTATTCTAAATAATGACAACACTGTCTTCTACAGGTCCATTTATAGCATAATTGCAATTTTTTGTATAAAGTCGATTTCCGGGATAACTATTTGGAGCTCATTACACTTTCTTGATACATAGACCTTTGAGGTAGTGTTCTCCTGAGTTCCCTGGCAGTGCCTCCTCTTATTTCTGCCTTGCTAATTCTGATCTCCACATGATGGCATATGGGTTTTATTGTGTTTATTGATTACACACCATTAACTCCTGAAGAAGTTGGAAATCAATGAAACGCGTAGTCAATTGATTATCTCTCCCCAATATTGTTGCCATTAAGCTATACATGGATTCTAATACTGTATTAGAATACAGTGTTCTCGTTGTTTAGAAAAATAGACAGACAACATGGGGATTGTGAGCATGGTTATGTAATCTTTTACTATGTGTGATTATGTGTGATTACTGTTGTATCAGGCATGATTATGTGCTGTTTTATAAAACTAAATATTTTTTTTATACTGTATGCACGTTGGCTATTTCTGGTACCTTAAAAATCCCTTACTCTTTTTCTCCTATATATATTGCGCACGAGTATGTCCAGGATAGTTGAAAGGAGATTTTATTAATGTTATCAACATGGCATTGTTTATTTATTTATTACATACATTTATAGAGTGCCAACAGTTTATGTAGTGCTTTACATATATATTGTACATTCACATCAGTCCCTGACCTCAGGAGCTTACAATCCAGTGCCCCTAGGACCAATATAAACAAGAGCCAAAGAACCTACAAGCATTTTTTTAGAGTGTGGGAAGAAACCCACACAAGTATAGGAACAACATGCAAACTGAATGCAGGTAGTGTAGTGGTTGGTATGCAAACTGATGATCCCTGTGCTTCAAGGCAGAAGTACTAAGCCACGGCACTTCCCTATAAACAAAGCCTTTGTTTTACTGTGCGTTTAGGGTTACTGCTGGATTTAAGGTGTATTTGGAAATTTTTAGAAAGTCAGCTCCTATCCCAATATTGATTAGTGGCTTCAAATCAACAATAACTTCTGCAGTAGGAACAGAAGCAAAAAAATACACCCACCATCATTCCAAATACCTGTTCTGTTTATTCCATGCCTTTTTTTATAACCATGCTTACGTAGGTATCAGAATAATATGACAATTGTACTTAAACACATACACTTGTATTTACTTAAAGCAGTTGTATACCCACACATTAAAAAAAAGAGAAAAAAACCCCCCTGCAAGGCAAAGGCATAATGAGCTAGTATAACTAGCTCATACTAGCTCATTATGAAATGCTTACCTCAGAACAAAACCCCCGTTTCGGAGCCCGGTCCACGCCGAGGGAGCTGACATCTTGCCCTCGGCGCGTCTTCCAGGTTCGCGGCTCTGGCGCTGTGAGTGGACGAGCCGCGATGACATCACTCCTGGGCATGCGCGCGGGAGTTTTCTTCCCGGCAAGGTCCAGCAGCGTCTGCCGGACCTTCAGCTGGGCATTCAGAGTGCATGCGCCGCTGACGTCAGTGGCTGTATGCAAAGGGAATATCTCCTAAACCGTACAGGTTTAGGAGATATTAATTTTACCTACAGGTAAGCCTTATTATACTGTATGCTTATCTGTAGGTAAAAATGTCAAATTTGGGTATACAACCACTTTAAGCTAACAAGGGGTGTAACTGAAGCAGTACATAGGCAGGCTAGTTTCTTATTAGGGTCTAAGGAATGCAAATACCTGATAGAATAGTATGATCATGTGCAATACATTATTAGTGCCGTGTGCAGAATATGAGTGCAGTGTGCAAAACATAAGTAAAGCATACAAAATGGAGTACAATTTAATACAGAATTGAATATTTCTTTCACAAGGGTTAGGGTTGTTTAACGCAAGAACAGGTCCAAGATTATTTAAAGGACATTCTCCAACTCTTTGGAGCTAGTTAAAATCCACCGCACTCCTACAAATTTGCCTTCTCTATTTACTCTGCTGTATTTCCTTGTCAAAAGAAGTTTATTGAGTATACAATGTTATAAAGATACATAAAGTAAGTTTACAAGGATCTATAAAGTAAGCTCATTGTTTTACAGTAGGGTTTATATAGGTAAATATCATGAAATTTCAAATATTAAACATTGGGTTCACGTAAACCTAAATTAAAGATATATATCATTTCCTTAGTTACTTTTGTAGGTATTTAAATGATTTATACCTACTATACATATTGTTTACAAGTAGAGTGTATATAGGTCAAATAAATTCTGATAATGAGCTTTAATCGTAAGGTGGAGAAAAGGAAAGAGAAAGAAGAAAAAGGGTTGAAAGGTAGAGGTATGGTCCACAAGGTTGTCCCGCTCGTCAGTTTATTATTCTTTTTAGTTCTCTTTGAAGCCTTAGAATGGGTGTCTCTGTAAGTCATTTAATCTGTTACCATGGCAACAGGACAGAGTCATTGAAATTTGACAGGAACTGTTGTTTTATCCAAGGGTGCCAAAGTTTTTCAAATTTTGGAATTTGATTTTGATCGATGGCTACCATCTTAGCATGGGACATTGTATTATTCATTCTGTGAATTGTTTCTGCTAGTACCAATGTAGGAGATTTCCATGCCTTGGCCACTGTTTGTTTTGCAGCCGTTATTAGTTGGATCATAAGTTTGAATTGAGAAAGTGTTAACCATTCCGGTTTTATATTAAGTAAAGTTAAATATGGATCTGGTTGTATTATCTTTTTAAATATTTTAGATGCAATCACAAAATCTTCCTTCCAGAAGGTTTGGATTACTGGGCACGTCCACCATATGTGTAAATATGTGCCTATTTCTGGGCATCCTCGAAAACAAAGAGCTGAGGTATTAGGTGAATATTTTGCCACTCTAGCGGGTACAAAGTACCAGCGAGTTAGGACTTTATAATTTGTTTCCAGTGCTAAGATGTTGGGTGAAGATGACTTAGATGTGAGCCATATGTTAGACCAGTCCGTGTCTTCTAAAGTTCGTCCCAGGTCCTCCTCCCACCTCTGAACGTAAGAGGGTCTATTAAGATTTGCTACTCCATATAATTGATTATAAAGTGATGAAATTGTACCTTTAGCAAATGGATCTTTTGTACAGATTGATTCAAAAATGGATAATTGGGATAATTAAGTAAAGTTAAATATGGATCTGGTTGTATTATCTTTTTAAATATTTTAGATGCAATCACAAAATCTTCCTTCCAGAAGGTTTGGATTACTGGGCACGTCCACCATATGTGTAAATATGTGCCTATTTCTGGGCATCCTCGAAAACAAAGAGCTGAGGTATTAGGTGAATATTTTGCCACTCTAGCGGGTACAAAGTACCAGCGAGTTAGGACTTTATAATTTGTTTCCAGTGCTAAGATGTTGGGTGAAGATGACTTAGATGTGAGCCATATGTTAGACCAGTCCGTGTCTTCTAAAGTTCGTCCCAGGTCCTCCTCCCACCTCTGAACGTAAGAGGGTCTATTAAGATTTGCTACTCCATATAATTGATTATAAAGTGATGAAATTGTACCTTTAGCAAATGGATCTTTTGTACAGATTGATTCAAAAATGGATAATTGGGATAATGGTGTATCCCCCTTTAGGAATGGTGTATAGAAATTTTTGATTTGGAGATATCTAAATATCTCAGAGTTTGGTAGATCATATTTTTCTCTAAGCGATGGGAATGAAAGGAATGATTTAGATGCTATGAAGTCATTTAGTGTCTGAATGCCTGATGTTGTCCAAGCTTTAAAAGAATTTGGGTAGATCCATGCCGGATTAAAGGCCGGATTTCTGATAAAAGAAAGGAGAGGATTGTGTGGAGATTGTAACTGATATTTGGTTTTTAGTTTATCCCAGAGAGATAAGAAGTGTTTAGTTATGGGATTATGAATTTTAAAGCGGTCTTTAGGATCAAGCCATAATAAATTTGATATTAATAGAGGGTCATTTTCTGAAGCCTCTATAAATACCCATAATGGGATTTCCTGTTTTGCATGGTATTTGGACAGACTGGCCAAATGTGCTGCTCTGTAGTAGTTAGTAAAATTAGGGTATCCCAGGCCTCCTTTATTTTTGGGAAGATGTAGTGTGTGTATAGGTATACGTGGTTTAGGAGAGCCCCATATAAACGAAGTTGCTCTTTTTTGTACTATTCTCAAAAAATAGGAAGGAATTGGAATAGGGAGGACTCTGAATAGATAAAGCATTGATTGCATTAATTTTCCCTATCCAGGATAAAGGAAGTTGCGACCATTGTTTTATTAGATTTGTGATCTGTCTTAATACAGGAGGATAATTGGTTGAGAATAAGTCAGAATGAGATGCTGTTAAATGAATTCCAAGATATGGGATTGATTTTTCTGCCCATGTGAATGGGAGTGCAGCCTTAGCCGGGATCAATTCCATGTTTGTGAGTGAAATATTAAGCACTAGGCATTTCTTAGGATTAATCATAAGGCCGGATAGGGCTGCAAATCCATCAAGAGCTGGTATTAAGTTAGGACCAGAGACCTGTGGTGATGATAGAAAAAGTAATATATCGTCTGCAAATATACATAATTTGTGTGTAATACCTCCTACTTCAATGCCAGTTATAGTTTGGTTTGTTCTGATGTATTGGGCCATGGGTTCGAGTATAAGGGCAAATAATAAGGGAGATAATGGGCAACCCTGTCGGGTACCTCTTTCGATATTAAAGGCTTCAGATTTGTATCCAGCATATTTTATATAGGCTTTGGGTTTATTATATAATGCTTTGATCCATGTTAAAAAGTGGGGTCCAAAACCCCATTTTTGTAATGAATATTGCATATATTGCCAGGATACTGTGTCAAATGCCCTCTTAATATCGAGAGATAGAAAACATAAAGGGATTTTTCGTTTTTTAGCAATATGTGCCAATAACACTGCCCTGCGTATATTATCGCCTGCCTGTCTATTTGGCATGAAGCCTACTTGATCTCTATGTATTAATTTTCCTATAATGCTATTGAGGCGTTTTGCTATTATTTTTGCTAATAATTTAATATCGAGGTTTAACAGAGAGATAGGCCGATAATTCACACAGGAAGTATCACCAGAAAGGGGTTTTGGGATCATACAAACAATTGCCATTAGTGTTTCTTGCCGAAAAGAATGTCCATCTAGAAGTTTGTTAAAAGTTTCAGTGAGAATGGGAGAGAGTATTTCTGAGAATGTTTTATAGTATAAAGCCGAGTAGCCGTCTGGGCCTGGTCTTTTGTTAAGTTTTAGGTCTTTTATGGCGTTAGCAACTTCATCTATAGTTATAGGCTCATCCAAACTGCTTTTTTGATTCTGAGATAACTCAGGTAAGTTTATTTTTGAGAAGAAGGATTCAGCTTCTGTAGGATTAAATTCATTGTTTGTCTTGTATAAAGTTGCGAGATGTGAGTGAAATTTATGGACTATTTTAACTGGATTACAAGTGTAAACATTTTTTGATAATTTCAAACGTATTGGTTTGAAAGATTTGTTAGTTGAATTTAATGCCCGAGCCAAATATGTACCTGGTTTGTTTGTATTCATGTAGAAATTGTGTTTGGAGCGTTTGAGGGATTTATCAACTGACTCAGTGAGAAATAGATCGTATTCCAATCTAGATTTTTCCAGATGAGATTTTGTACTCTGAGATGGATTATCTTGAAATGATATGTAGGCTGCATTAAAATTGAGTTCTAGTTTTTTTGCTAGATTTTTGCATTCCCGTTTAAATAGTGCCATTTGTCTTTGTATTGTACCACGCAAGACAGGCTTATGAGCTTCCCACAGTGTTATTGGGGAGATGTCTGTTGTATTATTAATTGATATGTATTCCTTTAAAGCTTGTTCAATGGCCATCTGATGTAGTGGGTGTTTGAGCATTATGTCCGGTAAGTACCACGTTGGGTCATGCGCTTTTGGTATGGCTGAGGCTATAGTAGTGTATACTGCATTATGGTCAGACCACGGAATTGGAATTATATCTGATGCAATAATTTCTGGTATCATTCCTATTGTTAGAAAAATATGATCTATTCTGGTGAAGGTTTGATGAGGGTGCGAGAAATAAGTGAATTTCTTTTTCATTGGGTTATTTTCTCTCCATGAATCTACCAGATTGTATTTGGAAAGAAGTTGAGAAAAAGGTAATCTAGAGGTTATTTTGGATGGTGTAAAAGGTGATTTATCTAGAAATGGGAGGAGGACCTGGTTCGAATCCCCACACATTATCACTGTTCCTATTTTGTGTGTATTAATCACTTGTAATATATGTGAGAGGAATGGTGTAGGTTGTTTGTTAGGAGAGTAGTAGGAAATCACAGTGATTGCTGTATCCATTATATAACCCATGAGTATCAGGTATCTACCTTCTGGGTCTTTAATTTCTGATGATAAGGTGAATGGTGTGGATCGGTGAAATGCAATTAGAGTTCCCCTTTGCTTGGTACAGGCAGAAGCCGTGTAAATTTGTTGATAAAAAGGAGAAATATATTTTGGAGTAGAATCTTTGGTAAAGTGTGTTTCTTGGAGGCATACTATGTGAGCCTTCTTGTTATGGAAAGTACGGAAGGCTTTGGTCCTTTTTTGAGGGACATTTATTCCCTGAACATTCAGGGAAAGTATATTTAGTGGTCCCATGATAACAGATCAAATAGTTTTGACTTACTTTTTGTTATGCAGAGCTGACTGCGCAGATCAACCTGTGTGGACTGAAGAGATGAATAGATAGAAAAGAAACCAGTGAATTCTGGAGTAAAGAGTAAACAAAAAACATATGAGATTAAATGATACATTGTATAAATTATTTTTTGCAAGTAATCACAATTTACCCGTGAAAGAGAATAAATATCTCTCTCAGGGGAATAAGTGCCTTCGTCTCACTCCCACATAATATGGTTGGGAGAATGAGGAGGGCTAATGGGGGTACACGGATCTTCCGCTTACAGGAGAGAAGTGCTATGTCAAAAGACATCAAAATGATGTTTCATTAATTGGAGTGCAGAATATAGTTTTTGTTGAAATTATTTATTCCAGGGTGGTTGTATATGGTTAGTCTTGCCCTAGGCTAAATAATTCAGTTAGAAAGGTACTGTTAATAACTTTGCTATTGATGAAGATAGTTTGAATTATTTTGGGATTTTAACCCTTTTAGAGTAAACAATTACATATTTTATTCATATGTAACTGTTTAGATATGTTAACTCATAAAATTGAGGTTGTATTGCTTCAGATATAGAAATATAACTGGAATGTAACATGATCCCACACAGTGTGTGACTATCAGAATGCAGTTACATTCAGGTATAAATATAGGTTTTTTCAAGAGAACCATCTCTTAGTATAATAAATGAAGAGATATCAGGAATTAGGATGTCAGTCCATTGAATCTTCTTGGTCCATGGATGATGTGGCATAACGGCCTCTTTTGTGAGAATGATGATTCCCATTTTGTTCTGAAATTTTCTGGGTGCTGCCTGAAGGTGAAGATGACGCCATTCTTCTGCGTGTGGGAGAGTTGCTGCTTGTGGGTTCTGTCAGATTTAATTTTAAAAGGGTTTGTTGTAGTTCATCTGCTGATCTGCTTCTGTAAATTGTACCTTGGTAGTTAAATCTGACTGAAAAGGGGAAGCCCCATTGATACATAATGTTGTGGCGTTGCAGTTCCATTAGTTGGAGTTTCATGGATCGTCTTTTAGTAATAGTAAGTTGGGATAGGTCAGCAAAAATTTGATAATTGTGTCCTTAAAAAATTAAGTTCCTTTTTTTCTCTTGCAGAAATTAGTATTTGTTCTTTCGTTCTGTAATAATGAAATTTTGTGATTATATCACGTGGGGGTCCATCTTTCTTTTTGGCTGTGAGGGCTCTGTGTACTCTGTCCAGTTCTAAACCTTCGATAGGGATATCTGGCTTTAGTTCTTGTAATAGAGCAGTAATAGTAGATTGCAGGTCTGTCACAGTTTCAGGTATTCCCCTTATGCGCAAGTTTGAACGTCTGGCTCTATTTTCGTAATCTTCGAGCTTAGTTTGAAGTATTAAATTCTCTTTTTTTAATTGTTCCAATTCTGTTATATTTACTTGGGTTGTAATTTCAATTTCATCCATTTTTATTTCTAAGGCTGCGGTGCGGTTTCCCAGCTCTCTTATTTCTTTGGTTAGACTTTTTGTTATTTGGTCTGAGGTTTGTTTTAAAGCCTTATGAAGCATCTTTTCAAATTGTAATAATATTTCTGGGGATACTGAGGAGGCTTGTGGAGAAGTTTGTGAGAGGATTTGTTCTGTATCTGACTCAAATGGAGAGTCTTGCTGTGACATTTTCTGTCTGTGAGAGCGCCCTGATGCTGTATCTTGTGAGGTGACTGGAGCTGCTTCAGCTGCAGTGAGTGCCTGTGAGCTCTTTGTGAGGTGATTTTTATTTCTGCCATGGTTTCCTCCCAGTACCATATTTCCTGCCCAAACTTTCACAGTTTGTTCCCTGGGGCAAAAAGGTTTAAATGGATACCTTTTGAGCCTGCAGGCTCCGCTTTGTCCTTCTCTTCTCTCCTCAGCGGTGTGGAGCTCTAACAATGCATGTCTGCTCCGCTAGGATCCGCCTACTCTGTTGTATTTCACCAAATTGGAGACATTTTGGCAAAATGACCCAATTTTTGCCAATATTTTGGCAAAGGGAACTCTCCCAATATTGTTCAGCTCTAAATATGATTAATGTTTGCTTCTCATGATCATTTTCCACTTAGATGAGACATCAGAATTTAATTATCTGAAAAAAAAAATGAATGTGGCTTTCCAAATCTCTTTCAGCTGTCTCGCAAAGCAAAACGTAACAAAGCTGTGAAGATTCTGCCATTACCAAAGAAATTTAATGATGTCGAAGATGGGACTTTGTGTAACACAGCAGGGTGGGGTACAACCCAAAAAAATAACACGCAACTGTCAGACAAGCTGTTGGAAGTCTGCCTTCCAGCATTAAGCAGAAAGAAATGTGCTGCAATGTGGCATCCTCACCAAATCACCCCAAACATGATGTGCACCCTTGATGCGAGTGGAAAGAAAGATGCATGCGGTGTAAGTATGGAATAGATATTGTAATTTAAGATAAGTTTTCCAAGTTGGGATGAAGGACAAGTTCCGGGCAATGTAGGCTCCATCCTAAAATCTAGCTGTTTGAGACTTTTTAATTAAATAGCCTGTTTGTTGACCCCGCATCAAACCTCCAGCTGTGCAGGAAGTCATTCATTAGTAGCACTAGTACTTCCTCCATCAACGAACGACGGCTTCCTGCTCAGCACTGAAGATTCTAAAATGCTGCTGGTTGCCCTATTCCTAGCAACTATTTTACATCCCATCCCCATTCAGCTGAATGTTAACAGTAGGGCTGGGGATGTTGGCTGGCATCATTAACCATATATAGAGACACGTGGCCATATTTGGTCAGTGATGTCAGCTAACATCACCAAACCCTTTGTTTACATTCAGTTTCTGGCTGGGTAATCTCCTGGATAGAAGTTAATGGGGCCAGGGGTGTGGGGAGAATTCTTGTCCTCATCAGTGCGGTGCTTTGCCTGGGAACTCCCTTGAAATGGTTTAGGAAGAGAGCACATTGCCTGCCCCTTCCTGGCCAGCAAGGCTGGATTCTTGGATAAAGGTCTGGTATGGATTTGGGGGGTCCCTATGGTGTTAGTTTTTTAGGCGGGGTCCCCCTTACATTCCATACCAGACCCTTATCCTGGATAGATGTTGAAAGGAATCTCCTGTGGGTGGTTTACAACACAATTTAAGTGTCTGTCTTTATATATTAATCAGCAATTTAAATGGCTTTTGTTATTTTGTAAATGTCACTTTTGCTTTAATATATTATACAGGTGTGCCATTTCACAGGCAGCTTTAGGCCCCTTTCACACAGGCTGTCCGAACCGGAAAAACGGACAGGTGGACCTAATTGGACCATCCATTTGCCCCTATGGATCGGCAGAAGTCCGCTGACATCTGCTGATATCCGATCTGCCCAAATCCAGACCGATGGTGGTCCTATTTGCTATCCGTCTGGTGGATCGGATGGGATAGGATGAAAACAGACAGGTGGTCTGTTTTCATCTTATCTCCCCATAGAGGAGACAGCGGAGACAGACTTGTCACCCGGCTGCTCAGCGGGGATCAACAGAGCAAGCCCCTCTGAGCAAGTGGAGTCCGTCAAACGGATCCGCCCCGTGTGAAAGGGGCCTTGGAGTATTCCCCAAGCTTGTTTTTTGAAATAATTGTGCATTTTTAATATTACCTTTTAAGCCTATATAAAAATGCTGCTCCTTGTTGAACAGCATTTTAAAAAAAAATGGTGTCAGTGCTTAATGGTATATAGCTGCTAGCAATTAGTGTGGATATACAAAACACTGTGATAACAATAACAAAGAAAAATTGCAGCGCTCAGCACAATATCAATAAACACAAAACACCTGAAGTGTTATGATAGTGAGTCCAACATTGAACCTATTCAAAAGAATCAAACATAGAATAGTTCTTATGAAGAAATATCAAGTGATATGATTCAGGTGATCTACTCCTCTAGTGCTTCAATCACCCAGCGCGACCTCCACCAATGTCAGAAAAAAGCACTCACCAGATATAGTTGCTGGCTAATGAATAGTACAGCCAAAACGCACATGATAAGATCCTGGTCATCAGAGGTATGTAGTCATCATAAGCTCACATTTATCCCCTCTATCCAGATCACAGGATCCTCTTCAGAGCGTATCCAAGTGTATGGATCATGACCAGAAAGTTTTAATTCTCGTTGGTACATGTTTTCATGATCAGCTCCCAAACCATTTGTTTGACAATCCCATCCCTATTAGCCAGTGGCGGCCTGTCCATTGGGGGGGGGGCATGAGCTTCAATAAAGGCTTCAATAAAGGGTAGGCTCGGGGTGCAGAGAACTGTGCTCCAAGCCCACCCAATTGTGTGAGAATAACGAATTAATATTCGCTATTCTCACACTAATCCTCCTCCCGGCCATTCAAGAAGCATATTGTGAGATCCGTCACCCAATTGGCTGAAAGGACAGGCGATCCTATTGGATGCCTAGCGCCTAGGAGGAGGAGATTGGAAGCTGCCATGCTGGACTAGAGGACGCAGGAGCCGATGCCCACAGCCCGCCACCTGCCACCCACCACCTAGATGGGGTAAGTACCAGACCAACCAGCAGACAGCGAGTGGGTGGGGAGTGCCAACGGCTGCCTGGGGGGGCGTAGTTGTTTGAGGTTGTCTGTGTTCCAGCAGCCCCCCAAAGCTCCCTTTTTTCTTACCTGAACCTGATCGTTCCCGTGAGGACAACGAGCCCAGCAGCTCCAGCCACTGTCTCGGGTCCTCCTTGGACAGATTGATAGCAGCAGGAGCCATTGGCTCCCGTTGCTATCAATTAAATTCAAGGACATGGTAGCCGGGGGCGGGGCTGAGTACTGCTGTCTATGTCAATAGACGCAGCAGCAGGACTCGGGAGCGCGCCCGCACGAGTGCCCCCATGGAAAGCGGCTCTCTGTGGGGGCACTTGATGAGGAGAAGGAGCCAGGAGTGACGCCGGTGGACCCCAGAAAAGGAGGATCGGGGTTGCTTTGTGTAAAATCCTTGCACAGAGCAGGTAAGTATATCATGCTTGTTATTTAAAAAAAAAAACCTTTACACTCACTTTAAAATGGGCTTCATTCATTCTAAACTCAGGTATATTCGGTTTATTATTATTCCCAAGCAACCAACAATAACATGACAATGAATATGTTGGGTTATGAATGTTAACAAAACATACTAAGCTCAAACCATGTTCATTTAAATACAGACGGTGTCAAAAAAAACATAAATGGGGCATCTAACAATTTTCCTTACAGTAGGGAGAAGTCTTGCCTGATCTCATCATTTACAGTTCATGGATTGCTCTTGCCTGACATTTGCCATCGATGAATTATCATATCCAGAGTTCCAAATATAATTTATTGTAAATAGGTAAAAATCAAAAATAAATGTAACAGGTAATTCACTTAAACTGGTCATACACTGAACAAAATTCGACCTAGCAGCAGTCAGAATACAATATCCCAGTAGTGGGGATTCCTCTATACACCTCATTTGTGTGAATGGAGGAATCTATTCATTTTTTTTCCATTAAGCCCACTGGCTGAATAAAAAAACACTGTTTATGGCCAGATTTATACTCAGAGACTGAATAAGTCAGATTAGGTCCCTAGACAAGGTAGCAGCCTCCCCCCCCCCCCCTTTCCATAACCCTTTGATTGACAGTGATAAGGTTTGCAATAGCACCAACTGCATACAAGTGTATTGTCTCTTGTGAAGTGGCAGTAGGTTTGCCACCTTTTCTTCAAGCCAAACCCGGACACTTTAGAGGCACATAGAACATTTATTTTTCTGTAGTATACACTACAGGATTATGAAAGATCGAGGACACCTTTAGGTGCCCCAAGGAGAGTAGTAACTATGTGCATTACGGCAAACAGTGGGCGTGGACAAACAGCTCTTGCTGACATCATTGGCCCGCCCCCAGTGGTGCCGAACCCATAGCTCCCAAATGTCCCTGATTTCAAGGGACTGTCCCTGATATGGAACAAAGTCCCTCTGTCCCTCTTTTTGGTCTGATCTACACAGTTGTATATAAAATACGCTTTTTATCTTTCAAAAAGTCTTTCCCAGTGCTAAACCTTTTATCCAATTTCTAAATTGTTGCATTTGTAAATTTGAAAAGCCAATATAAAGGAATAGTAGTGGTTAAAAAAAGCATGGGTGGATTTAACCAACCATTTTTATGTGTAATTCTCCTTTAAGGGGGCAGGGCAGGTGCATGGCCTGGGGTGTGTCCTATGCCTACATACTTTTGCTAATAGGTGTCACTCATTCCCATCTCCCAAAAAGTAGGAGGTATGAAAACCTGCCCCCAGACAGACGCTGCAGCGCCCGGACAGCAACAAATTTGTGTGTGTCTAGCCCACAGCCCAGTCTGAATAATGTGTCCGGGTTTCAGGCAGACTAAAACCCGGACACATGATTCAAAACCCGAATTGTCCAGGTGAATCCTGGACAGGTGGCAACCCTAAGTAGCAGGCAAGTTCACAGCTTTGATCAACAGTGTGCTATCTCCCTGGCAGGAGCATGTAGTTTGTAGCTGGGCCCCTGCACATCCACCAGGCTCTAAGCTCCTGCCTAAGTTGCCTTGTGGATGATCTGGCTCTGCGTAGCCACTGGTCATCATGTCTGCCTAGTCTAGTAGTATTTGTTTATATTATTTTGTTTTATATATTTCAGGGTGATTCTGGAGGACCTTTAATATGCGAGAAAATGTTTCGGGGAATTGTTTCTTTTGGTTCAGATACATGTGCGAACACTAAAATACCGGGTGTCTACACATTCCTCACCGAAGACTATATCAAATGGATTAAAAAGGAAATAAATAAGAAAACAAATGCTATTAACTAGCCCTTTTGTGCTTTTATATCTAAAAATACTGCTAGTTCCTCTTTTCTGAACCTCTTCCTCGTAGCTCATTTTCCCCCTCTGTTTACTATAATATAATACCCCTTTTCCAATCTTACCTGTTTTCAAAATTCTCAAAATTTCCTTAATTTGAAATAGGGATCTCTAGCATTCAGGGTTCCTATATATTACATATTAGCAAACAGCAGATGCATAATTCTTTCTATCATCCTGATCCCACCACATACTCAAGATGACTCTTTATATTATGAACACAAATTATGGTTATTTTTGTTGTTTCATCATTGGTTATTTTATATGACTCTGTACTTGCTTTGTTTGTAATTTGTGGAATGTTGACATTTTACTGCCTTTACATTGTATCTCTGCCACTTTAGAGCTTTTTCATTTACATTTACTGATAGTAATGTTAGATGTATCCAGGTGTGAATAAAACAGGTGGAGAGAAATGTGTCCATTTAATCAAAGCAACCAATTCTCATGCTGGCTTGACAATAAAGTTTTACCTTATAGTCATCCTCTTTTTTTTTATTGTTTTCCTAATAACCTGCCTATTTACTAAGCTAAAAAAAGCAACATGCATAGCTAAACAATATATAGCAAGCTATTAGAATTCATCTTACACCTTACTCATGTCTGATTAGCGTTAACTGAAATTCATTTTGTTGCCTTACAAATACAGTAGTACCTTGGATTACGAGCATACCACTTTTCAGAAGCATATTTGTAATCCAAAGCACTTATCAAAGCGAGTTTCCCCATAGGAATTAATGGAAACTCGGATAATTAGATCCAGTTTCACTGCTATTGTATGCAGTGCCGCATGTGGTCAGAGGTGGGGGGGGGGCACCGGAGATACTCGGAAACGCTTAGAGACCACTTAGCGGCGCTCGGAGACACTCTGAGACACTCGAGAACGGAGTGTTTCCGAGCGCCACCGGCCTCCCCGCACCTCTGGCCACATGCGGTACTGCACACCCCGGAGGCTTGAATTCTGCTCGTCTTGCGAGACAACGCTTGCAAACGCGAGTCAGGATTTTTTTTAAAAAAAACAACTCGTATTGCGAAGCGCTCGTAAACCACGTCACTTGCAATCCGAGGTTTTACTGTATAGCAAAAAGGGGAATTCTACCTTATTGGAACCCAGCAGTCAGGAGTGGGAGCATTGATTTGTAAAGGGGCTGTAATAGTTACATAGTTACATAGTAGGTGAGGTTGAAAAAAGACACAAGTCCATCAAGTCCAACCTATGTGTGTGATTATGTGTCAGTATTACATTACATATCCCTGTATATTGCGGTCATTCAGGTGATTATCTAATAGTTTCTTGAAGCTATCAATGCTCCCCGCTGAGACCACCGCCTGTGGAAGGGAATTCCACATCCTTGCCGCTCTTACAGTAAAGAACCCTCTACGTAGTTTAAGGTTAAACCTCTTTTCTTCTAATTGTAATGAGTGGCCACGAGTCTTATTAAACTCTCTTCTGCGAAAAAGTTTTATCCCTATTGTGGGGTCACCAGTACAGTATTTGTAAATTGAAATCATATCCCCTCTCAAGCGTCTCTTCTCCAGAGAGAATAAGTTCAGAGCTCGCAACCTTTCCTCATAACTAAGATCCTCCAGACCCTTTATTAGCTTTGTTGCCCTTCTTTGTACTCGCTCCATTTCCAGTACATCCCTCCTGAGGACTGGTGTCCAGAACTGGACAGCATACTCCAGGTGCGGCTGGACCAGAGTCTTGTAGAGCGGGAGAATTATCGTTTTATCTCTGGAGTTGATCCTCCTTTTAATGCATGCCAATATTCTGTTTGCTTTATTAGCAGCAGCTTGGCATTGCATGTCATTGCTGAGCCTATCATCTACTAGTACCCCCAGGTCCTTTTCCATCCTAGATTCCCCCAGAGGTTCTCCCCCCAGTGTATAGATTGCATTCATATTTTTGCCACCCAAATGCATTATTTTACATTTTTCTAGATTGAACCTCATTTGCCATGTAGTCGCCCACCCCATTAATTTGTTCAGATCTTTTTGCAAGATTTCCACATCCTGCGGAGAAGTTATTGCCCTGCTTAGCTTAGTATCGTCTGCAAATACAGAGATTGAACTGTTTAACCCATCCTCCAGATCGTTTATGAACAAATTAAATAGGATTGGTCCCAGCACAGTACCCTGGGGAACCCCACTACCCACCCCTGACCATTCTAAGTACTCCCCATTTATCACCACCCTCTGAACACGCCCTTGTAGCCAGTTTTCAATCCATGTACTCACCCTATGGTCCATGCCAACGCACCTTATTTTGTCCAGTAAACGTTTATGGGGAACTGTGTCAAATGCTTTTGCAAAATCCAGATACACCACGTCTACGGGCCTTCCTTTATCTAGATGGCAACTCACCTCCGCATAGAAGGTTAATAGATTGGTTTGGCAAGAATGATTCTTCATGAATCCATGCTGATTACTGCTAATGATATCATTCTTATTACTAAAATCTTGTATATAGTCCCTTATCATCCCCTCCAAGAGTTTACATACTATTGATGTTAGGCTAACTGGTCTGTAATTTCCAGGGATGTTTTTTGGGCCCTTTTTAAATATTGGTGCTACATTGGCTTTTCTCCAATCAGCTGGTACCATTCCAGTCAATAGACTGTCTGTAAAAATTAGGAACAACGGTCTGGCAATCACCTGACTGAGTTCCCTAAGTACCCTCGGATGCAAGCCATCTGGTCCCAGTGATTTATTAATGTTAAGTTTCTCAAGTCTAATTTTAATTCCGTCCTCTGTTAACCATGTAGGTGCTTCCTGTGTTGTGTCATGAGGATAAACACTGCAGTTTTGGTTACTGAAGCCCCCCGATTCACTCCTGAATACAGAGGAGAAGAATAAATTCAATACCTTTGCCATCTCCCCATCCTTTGTAACCAGATGTCCTTCCTCATTCTTTATGGGGCCAATATGGTCTGTCCTCCCTTTTTTACTGTTTACATACTTAAAGAATTTCTTGGGATATTTTTTGCTCTCCTCCGCTATGTGTCTTTCATGTTCTATCTTAGCCGTCCTAATTGCACCCTTACATTTCTTATTGCATTCTTTATAAAGTCTGAATGCTGAGGATGATCCCTCAACCTTGTATTTTTTGAAGGCCTTCTCCTTTGCTTTTATATGCATTTTTACATTGGAGTTAAGCCATCCAGGATTTTTGTTCGCTCTTTTAAATTTATTACCCAATGGGATACATTGGCTAATGTCCTTATTTAATATGCTCTTAAAGCAAACCCATCTCTCCTCCGTATTCTTTGTTCCTAATATTTTATCCCAATTTATGTCTTTTAGCAAGGTTTGTACTTTAGGGAAGTTGGCTCTTTTGAAATTCAGTGTCTTTGTGTTAACTTCATGTTTCTTATTTGTGTGATTTATACTGAAACTAATCGCTGTTACCTAAATTGCCCCGTATTTCCACATCTGTGATCAGGTCTGTATTGTTGGTAATCAGTAGATCCAGTAATGTTTTATTTCTAGTTGGTGCGTCTACCATCTGACCCATAAAATTGTCCTGCAAGACATTAAGGAACTGGCAAGCCTTAAATGAATGCGCGGTTCCCTCCGCCCAGTCTATGTCTGGATAATTAAAATCCCCCATTATGATAACACTTCCCATCCTTGCTGCTAATCCAATTTGTGATAGGAGATCTGTCTCCACTTCCTCCCTCAGGTTAGGGGGCCTATAGCATACTCCCAGTATTATTTTCCCCTTAGCTTCATCCCTTTGAAGCTCTACCCATAAGGATTCCACCTCTTCCCTAGCTCCCTCAGTGATGTCATCTCTCACATTCACTTGTACCTTATTCTTGATATATAGGCATACCCCTCCCCCTTTTTTACCCTCTCTATCCTTGCGGTATAGGGTATACCCTTGAATGTTTGCCAGCCAATCATGAGAGCTGTTGAACCAGGTCTCTGAAATTCCCACAAAATCCAAATCCTCCTTGTACAACAGTATCTCTAGTTCACCCATCTTGTCCACCATGCTCCTGGCATTGGTGAACATGCCACATAGTTTAGACCGGTCGCATATTGTCCTCGTATTGGGTGTTTCAAGATTGCAACTAGGACTTGCTACTATACTCACCTTGTGTTTTTGTGCTTTGGTTAACCTACCACTAATGCCCCCAATACTACCCTCTGGAATATCTTCCGCGCTGGCTATCACTGTCTCTGGACCCTCCCCCCCATCGCCTAGTTTAAAAACCCCTCTAACTTTTTGGCCATCTTCATTCCCAGCAGATCTGCACCCTCCTTATTTAGGTGCAGTCCGTCC
The DNA here is from genome assembly GCA_037952925.1 of Lithobates clamitans. Classification (NCBI taxonomy): domain Eukaryota; kingdom Metazoa; phylum Chordata; class Amphibia; order Anura; family Ranidae; genus Lithobates; species Lithobates clamitans. The sequence continues at coordinate 1,107,604 of JBBGZY010000731.1, forward strand.
CTTCTATAGTACCGGTTACCGACTGAGAAGTCAGCCCAGTCCTCCAGGAACCCAAACCCCTCCTTACTACACCAGCTCTTCAGCCACTTGTTTACTTCCCTAATCTCCCTCTGCCTTTCTGGTGTGGCTCGATGTACCGGTAGTATTCCTGAGAACACTACCTTGGAGGTCCTTTTCCTCAATTTAGCACCTAAGTCCCTAAAATCGTTCTTTAGGACACTCCATCTGCCTCTGACTTTGTCATTGGTGCCAATGTGCACCATGACAGCCGGGTCTTCCCCAGCCCCTCCCAGTAATCTGTCCACAAGATCCGTGATGTGCCGAACCCGAGCGCCCGGTAGACAACATACTGTTCGGCGCTTCAGGTCTTGGTTACAGATTGTCCTCTCTGTCCTTCTAAGAATTGAGTCCCCTACCACCAGAATCTGTCTTTCCTTTCCCTTTGCTGCCCCCCCACTCTCACTGGAGGAGTTCTTCCCCTGGCAGCTAGGAGAGTCCCTCATCTCCAGCAGTGCTGGTCCCTGACTGGTTTCACCAATGTCACTCAATGGAGCGTACTTATTGGGATGCTCCAGTCCTGGATCGGCCTCTCTGGCACTTCCCCCTCTACCCCTCTTGACTGTCACCCATCTACTCTTTGCTAGTGCCTGCACCTCTTTGTCTCCACCTGCCTCTGTGCTGGCCCCTGCCGGCACCTGCCGTGTACGTTCCTGGCTCACCTTTAGTATGGAGGGACTTCTCAGTGCTGACAGTTGCTTCCCCAGATTCAGAACCTGGGCTTCCAGGGAAACAATGTGCTTACATTTTGCACAGCAGTATTCGCCCTCGATCGGATGATTAAGGAATGCATACATGCGGCAAGATGTACAAAGAGTCGCCTCTCCACACCCGCCGGGCATCGTACCTATTAAATATAGTGAGGATTTGGGGATTTTACCCTGTCCAAATTACTTAACAGCTAGCTTCCTGGCACTAATACTCAAGACAATACACAGGTACACAACAAGACAATACACAGGTACTGATCTTTATCAGTCTCATGTAACGTGTCTTTATTATCTTTACTGTCTCCTACAACATGTCCTAACCACACCTGTAGTATGTCCAGTCTCTCACAGTCTCCTTTATTAAGTCTGCATTCTCTGAAAGTTTTCTGTAGCACTGCATATACTAAATACTAGATTGATTTACTAAAATTGGAGAGTGAAAAATCTGCTATGCATAGAAGTCAATCAGCTTCTAAAATTGCACTCTCCAATTTTAGTAAATCAACCCTTATTTGTGGCCCTTTTGTGATGTCAGAGGTGACAGTTAAAGCCCCCTATACCTCAACCACTAGCTTACAGTATCCAATTCCTTTGCCTATGCAGGAGAAAGAAACAGGGTCAATTTACTCCCCATCAGCATGTAGTCCCCTTTCCTAACTGCTGCTCCATTTTGCTTGGCCAATGGAACTGATTGCATTCAGTAGTAGCTGCATAGGCGTGCACAGGCTGCTGCATTAGGGTGTGCACCCTAGACCAAAGCTTAAACACACATGCGTGTGTGTGCGTGTATATATATATATATATATATATATATATATATATATATATATATATATATATATATATATATACACTTTTTTTTTATACATTTACATGCCACAGATTCAATTACACCCTCTGTTGCTTTTAGTAGGTGTCGTACCCACTGAGAGTGACAAATTCAAATGAAGCTGCAAGCTCTCACCACCTCTCAAATGCACATGTGAATGAGCCCCTACAGTACATATTCCTGCATGTCAATGGTGAAGGGCAGCTCAAACAAAATGTCATGCCTTTTGCTGGACTACGAATAAACAGCAGGTGTACATCCCTGATCACAAAGTTGTCTCACAAAAATTGTAAAGATTTAGCATTTCTACTCACATATATATATATTTTTACAGTACAGTACAGACTTGCTATATGTACACTGTGCACTGTCCCATGTAAAACATTTGCTCTTCTCTCTTTGGGTGCCAAAAGGATTAGCAAGGTGATCTCTGTCCCAGTGTGCAGTATGAGCTGAACACACAGGGTGAAACACAGGAACTGGCGTGACTCTTTGCTAGGACACAGATGGCACCTTGGCATTGTAATTGGAGAGGGGGACCTAGAATTGTGATAGGAGGCGGGCATTGTGATGGGGGGGTACCTGGGCAGTGTGACAGGAGGGGGGTACCTGGGCAGTATTACAGGAGGGGGGGTACCTGGGCAATGTGATAGGAGGGGGGTATCTGGGCAGTATTACAGGGGGGGGGGTACCTGGGCAGTATTACAGGAGTGGGGGGTACCTGGGCAGTGTGACAGGAGAGGGGTATCTGGGCAGTATTACAGGAGTAGGGGGGTACCTGGGCAGTGTGACAGGAGGGGGGTATCTGGGCAGTATTACAGGAGGGGGGGATACCTGGGCAGTATTACAGGAGGGGGATACCTGGGCAGTATTACAGGAGGGGGGTATCTGGCAGTATTACAGGAGGGGGGTGTATCTGGGCAGTATTACAGGAGGGGGGCACCTGGGCAGTATTACAGGAGGGGGGTACCCAGAAAGTATTACAGGAGGGGGGATACCTGGGCAGTATTACAAGGGGGGGGGTATCTGGGCAGTATTACAGGAGTGGGGGGGTACCTGGGCAGTGTGACAGGAGAGGGGTATCTGGGCAGTGTGACAGTAGGGGGGTACCTGGGCAGTATTAAAGGAGGGGGGTATCTGGGCAGTATTACACGAGGGGGGGTACCTGGGCAGTATTACAGGAGGGGGTATCTGGGCAGTATTACAGGAGGGGGGGTATCTGGGCAGTATTACAGGAGGGGGGTACCTGGGCAGTATTAAAGGAGGGGGTATCTGGGCAGTATTACAGGAGTGGGGGGGTACCTGGGCAGTGTGACAGGAGAGGGGTATCTGGGCAGTGTGACAGTAGGGGGGTACCTGGGCAGTATTAAAGGAGGGGGGTATCTGGGCAGTATTACACGAGGGGGGGTACCTGGGCAGTATTACAGGAGGGGGTATCTGGGCAGTATTACAGGAGGGGGGTATCTGGGCAGTATTACAGGAGGGGGGTACCTGGGCAGTATTAAAGGAGGGGGGTATCTGGGCAGTATTACACGAGGGAGGGTACCTGGGTAGTATTACAGGAGGGGGTATCTGGGCAGTATTACAGGAGGGGGGTACCTGGGCAGTATTACACGAGGGAGGGTACCTGGGTAGTATTACAGAAGGGGGTATCTGGGCAGTATTACAAGAGGGGGGTACCTGGGCAGTATTACAGGAGGGGGGTACCTGGGCAGTATTACAGTATGGGGGGTACCTGGGCAGTATTACAGGAGTGGGTGGGTACCTGGGCACTGTGACAGGAGGGGGGGTACCTGGGCAATATTACAGGAGGGGGTATCTGGACAGTATTACAGAAGGGGGGTACCTGGGCAGTGTGACAGGAGGGGGGTACCTGGGCAGTGTGACAGGATTGGGGGAGGGTACCTGGGCAGTATTACAGGAGGGGGGTACCTGGGCAGTATCACAGGAGTGAGGGGGTACCTGGGCAGCGTGACAGGAGGGGGCAGGATAACAAGAGGAGGGGGCAGACTAACAAAGGGAGGACAGACAGTGTGACAGGAGGACACGTGGAGGGGACACACTATTCTCTCTCACTGTGTCTTATGCTGTCACCGGCCCTCACTCGATCATCACACACAACACACAGTGTGATCACAAAGAATGCTCAGAATTCCCCCCTAACCCCCCCCCCCCCCGCTCCTCAGGTTGTTTTTTCTCTTATGCTCTGTACACACGATAGGATTTTCCAACAACAAAATCCATGTTTTGGGCAGTATTACAGGAGGGGGGGTACCTGGGTAGTATTACAGGAGGGGGGGTACCTGGGCAGTATTACAGGAGGGGGGTATCTGGGCAATATTACAGGAGTGGGGGGTACCTGGACAGTGTCACAGGAGGGGGGTATCTGGGCAGTATTACAGGAGGGGGGTAACTGGGCAGTATTACAGGAGGGGGTACCTGGGCAGTATTACAGGAGGGGGGTACCTGGGCAGTATTACAGGAGGGGGGTACCTGGGCAGTATTACAGGAGGGGGGTACCTGGGCAGTATTACAGGAGGGGGGTACCTGGGCAGTATTACAGGAGGGGGGTATCTGGGCAGTATTACAGGAGGGGGGTACCTGGGCAGTATTACAGGAGGGGGGTACCTGGGCAGTATTACAGGAGGGGGGTACCTGGGCAGTATCACAGGAGTGAGGGGGTACCTGGGCAGCGTGACAGGAGGGGGCAGGATAACAAGAGGAGGGGGCAGACTAACAAAGGGAGGACAGACAGTGTGACAGGAGGACACGTGGAGGGGACACACTATTCTCTCTCACTGTGTCTTATGCTGGCACCGGCCCTCACTCGATCATCACACACAACACACAGTGTGATCACAAAGAATGCTCAGAATTCCCCCCTAAACCCCCCCCCCCCCGCTCCTCAGGTTGTTTTTTCTCTTATGCTCTGTACACACGATAGGATTTTCCAACAACAAAATCCATGTTTTGGGCAGTATTACAGGAGGGGGGGTACCTGGGTAGTATTACAGGAGGGGGGGTACCTGGGCAGTATTACAGGAGGGGGGTATCTGGGCAATATTACTGGAGTGGGGGGTACCTGGACAGTGTGACAGGAGGGGGGTATCTGGGCAGTATTACAGGAGGGGGGTACCTGGGCAGTATTACAGGAGGGGGGTACCTGGGCAGTATTACAGGAGGGGGGTACCTGGGCAGTATAACAGGAGGGGGGTACCTGGGCAGTATTACAGGAGGGGGGTACCTGGGCAGTATTACAGGAGGGGGGGTATCTGGGCAGTATTACAGGAGGGGGGGTATCTGGGCAGTATTACAGGAGGGGGGTACCTGGGCAGTATTACAGGAGGGGGGTACCTGGGTAGTATTACAGGGGGGGTACCTGGGTAGTATTACAGGGGGGGTACCGTGGCAGTATTACAGGGGGGGTACCGTGGCAGTATTACAGGAGGGGTATCTGGGCAGTAGGAATGAGCTTCGTGTTCGAGTCGAACTCATGTTCGATTCGAACATCGTCTGTTTGCCCGTTCGCCGAATTGCAAACGATATGGGCCGTTCGCGCCAAATTCGTGTGGCGCGTCACGGCCCATAATTTACTGCGGCATCCCAGTGCATTGCTGGCTGATGATTGGCCAAGCATGCACTATGATCCGCATGCTTGGCCAATCACAGCACTGTCTGAACAGAGAGCCGTAATTGGCCAAAGCCAAGGAGGCTTTGGCCAATTATGGCTCAGGGGATTTAGTACATGCCCCACACTATATAAGGCCATCTGCACAGCGAGCCTGTGTAGTGTTTGTTCCGGCGATGAAAGAGATAGACAGAGAGACAGTGTCATTTGATTTAAGTTAGATAGATTAGGCAGGACAGTCAGTGAGTTAGCTGCACTTACAGTGTATTGTGTATATATATGCATCCCAGGTGTTGTATATAAATATATACACTGTATTCAGTTTAGCTAGATCCGTTCCTGTTATCTTCCTACTGACAAGCAGGCTTGTCTCGTTACAGTATTTACAGCTACCTGAAGAAAATTGCTAGTGTTCTTTTGATCCTATTAGTACCACAGTCAGGCAGCTAGACTATTTACAGTTAGTGTAGTGCGTCTTCCTCACAGTGTTCAGTTAAAGCTACAAGTTAGTTTAGTGTGACCTCTGCACAGTGTTCAGCTAAAGCTACAAGTTAGGGTAGTGCGTCCTCCTCACAGTGTTCAGCTAAAGCTACAAATTAGTGTAGTGCGTCCTCCTCACAGTGTTCAGCTAAAACTACAAGTTAATGTAGTGCGACCTCTGCACAGTGTTCAGCTAAAGCTACAAGTTAGTGTAGTGCGTCCTCCTCACAGTGTTCAGCTAAAACTACAAGTTAGTGTAGTGCGACCTCTGCACAGTGTTCAGCTAAAGCTACAAGTTAGTGTAGTGCGTCCTCCTCACAGTGTTCAGCTAAAACTACAAGTTAGTGTAGTGCAAGCTCTGCACAGTGTTCAGCTAAAGCTACCCGTAGAAGGTTGGTGGTGTTTTCCTGATCCTATCACTACCGCAGGCAGCTAAATAAGCTACAAGTTAGTTTTTTGTGAGCTCTGCACAGTGTTCACCTAAAGCTACCTGTAGAAGGTTGGTGGTGTTTTCCTGATCCTATCACTACCGCAGGCAGCTAAATAAGCTACAAGTTAGTTTTTTACGAGCTCTGCACAGTGTTCACCTAAAGCTACCTGTAGAAGGTTGGTGGTGTTTTCCTGATCCTATCACTACCGCAGGCAGCTAAATAAGCTACAAGTTAGTATAGTGCGTCCTCCTCACAGTGTTCAGCTAAAACTACAAGTTAATGTACTGCACAGTGTTCAGCTAAAGCTACAAGTTAGGGTAGTGCATCCTCCTCACAGTGTTCAGCTAAAGCTACAAGTTAGTGTAGTGTGTCCTCCTCACAGTGTTCAGCTAAAACTACAAGTTAGTGTAGTGCGACCTCTGCACAGTGTTCAGCTAAAGCTACAAGTTAGTGTAGTGTGTCCTCTGAACAGTGTTCAGCTAAAACTACAAGTTAGTGTAGTGCGACCTTTGCACAGTGTTCAGCTAAAGCTACAAGTTAGTGTAGTGCGTCCTCCTCACAGTGTTCAGCTAAAACTACAAGTTAGTGTAGTGCGACCTATGCACAGTGTTCAGTTAAAGCTACAAGTTAGTGTAGTGCGAGCTCTGCACAGTGTTCAGCTAAATCTACCTGTAGAAGGTTGGTGGTGTTTTCCTGATCCTATCACTACCGCAGGCAGCTAAATAAGCTACAAGTTAGTTTTTTGCGAGCTCTGCGCAGTGTTCACCTAAAGCTACCTGTAGAAGGTTGGTGGTGTTTTCCTGATCCTATCACTACCGCAGGCAGCTAAATAAGCTACAAGTTAGTTTTTTGCGAGCTCTGCGCAGTGTTCACCTAAAGCTACCTGTAGAAGGTTGGTGGTGTTTTCCTGATCCTATCACTACCACAGGCAGCTGAATAGGCTACAAGTTAGTTTTTTGCAAGCTCTGCACAGTGTTCATCTAAAGCTATCTGTAGAAGGTTGGTGGTGTTTTCCTGATCTTATCACTACCGCAGGTAGCTAAAAGGGCTACAAGTTAGTGTAGTGCGAGCTCTGCACAGTGTTCACCTAAAGCTGCCTGTAGGAGGTTGGTGGTGTTTTCCTGATCCTATCACTACCGCAGGCAGCTAAATAAACTACAAGTTAGTTTTTTGCGAGCTCTGCACAATGTTCACCTAAAGCTGCCTGTAGAAGGTTGGTGGTGTTTTCCTGATCCTATCACTACCGCAGGCAGCTAAATAAGCTACAAGTTAGTTTTTTGCGAGCTCTGCACAGTGTTCAGCTAAAACTACAAGTTAGTGTAGTGCGAGTTCTGCACAGTGTTCAGCTAAAGCTACCTGTAGAAGGTTGGTGGTGATTTCCTGATCCTATCACTACCGCAGGCAGCTAAATAAGCTACAAGTTATTTTTTTGCAAGCTCTGCATCCACTGACACCAACGACACCACTGACACCAATGCTGAGGGTTATTATTGTATCCACTGACATAAATGTTAGGGGGTTATTATTATATTCACTGACACCAATGTTGGGGAGTTATTATTGTGATCACTGATACCAATGTTGGGGGTTATTATTTCATGCACTGAAACCAATGCTGGGGGTTATTATTGTATCCACTAACATGAATGTTGGGGGATTATTATTATATCCACTCACACCAGTGTTGAGGGGTTATCGTTGTGTTCATTGACACCAATGTTGTCGGGTTATAATTGCATCCACTAACACAAATGTTGAGGGTTATAATTGCACTCACAATACTGTTGTTATTGTGTCCACTGACACCTATAAAGGGGGGTTACCATTCTGTCTGCTGACACCAATGCTGGGAGTTATTATTGCATTCAAGAAAACCAATTCCGGGGGTTATAATAACTGCCACTGACACTAGTAATGCTGGGGTCATTGTAATCCAACTTCTAAAGTGTGCATTGTGATAAACTGCAAACAATGCAGCAGGGCTAAAATATTTGTGCATTGAGGCATCTTATGGCCCATTAATTTGAATGGGCTGCCTAATTGATGCAATGCAACTCAAGGCATAAAAACTTGCTGCAATTGTTCAGCCCTCTGGAAGAGTTAAGGACACACTTGGGGTTCTCTATAATTTTCAAGTTGGCCACCGTTGCCCCAGAGCAAACCCCGCCCAATTAAAAGAGCTCAGGGTTCTGATGTAAGAAGGTTTTACCCACTTCTTGACCAGGCCATTTTTTGAGCTACGGCACTGTGTTGCTTTAACTGACAATTGCACGGTCATGTGACGCTATACCCAAATAAAATGTATGTCCCTTTTTCCCACAAATAGAGCTTTCTTTTGGTGGTATTTGATCACCTCTGCGGTTTTTATATTTTGCGCTATAAATAAAAAAAGACTGACAATTTTGAATAAAAAACAAGATTCCTTACTTTCTGCTATAAAAAATTCCCAATAAAATAATTTAAAAAATCAAATTTCTTCATTAGTTTAGGCCAATATGTATTCTGTTACATATTTTTGGTAAAAAAAAAATTCCCAATAAGTGTTTATTGATTGGTTTCCACAAAAGTTATAGCCTCTACAAACTATGGGTTAGATTTATGGCATTTCTTTTTATATTTTTTATTTTATTTTTTTTACTAGTAATGGCAACGATCAGCGATTTTTAGCTGGACTGCGACATTGTGGCGGACAAATCTGACACTTTTTGGAGACCAGTGACACCAATACAGTGATTAGTGCTAAAAAGATGCACTGATCCTTGTATGATACTGGCAGGGAAGGGGTTAACACTAGGGGTGATCAAAGGGTTAAGTGTGACCTAGGGAGATTCTTTCTAACTGTGTGTGTGTGGGGGGGGGGGGGGGAGTGTTACACTGGAGGAAAAGAGACATAGGGGGTTATTTACAAAAGGCAAATCCACTTTGCACGGAAGTGCAGTCGCTCTGAATCTAAGGGGTAGATCTGAAAAGAGTGGAAGCTCTGCTGATTTTATTATCCAATCATGTGCAAGCTAAAATGCTGTTTTTTATTTTCCTTGCATGTCCCCCTCGGATCTACAGCGACTGCACTTTCAAGTGGATTTTTCTTTAGTAAATAACCCCCATACTGTTTCAGCTTAGCTGAAATAGAATATCTCTCTTTTCCTCACTGAAAGATCAGCAGTGTGCCTTGTTTACATAGGCACACCACGGCTCGGTGTCTCCTGTGAAGGATCGGTGGGTCACGGCGGCCATCGGACCCGCTGCTGATTGGCTCCCGCTGTGATTGGACGCCCCGCGTGCACCCCCTACACCTCGTTCACAAAATCACGTACAGGTACGTGATTTTGCGCAGCCGGGCGGCCCTGCCACAGTATATGTACGGCGGGCGGTCCGGAAGTGGTTAATGCTACATCAGAAGACACAGTTTTACAATCTGATAACCAACAGATTATTAAACAGAATGAAATAATGATTTGATAAAGACTAAACATGACATGAATTGGATGTCTATATACTGTAACCTAGAAGATTTAATGTGACCACTTGGCCTTCTGTACATTATAGCATGGGCATGTTTGGCATCAAGCTGATTGGGTATTGTTTTATACATTTGTGCAAATGCTTGTTTTCAATATTGTACCATCATAGCTTTAATTATGCAAATTGTATGAAACTAGACTCTATGTTTTTGTGCTGTCAATCATATAGGTTTAACTGTTTCACAGGCTTTGAAAAGGGTGGTGTTGTCATGTGCAGGAATATCTATTATATGTTCAACTCATTAAAATAAATGCTCTCTGATTACAACTGCATTGTTTATAGAGTTTATGTCTCAGATCACTATAGTATATGATTTGAAACATAGATATATAAAATGTGCTATATCATTTACCCCTGATTTTGTACTTTGATAAAGTAGGCTTCCTTTGTTACAAATCCTATGGTGACCCATTACAAACATATTTGTGATCCAATTTGGGTCCTCACTCAAAGTTTAAGAAACACTGATTTACTGGATAGGCCCACATGTCTTTCATAAGAATTATATGTACTTTAAGCAGATGTTTATTACTATCTATGCCTTTAAACTTTTAACACATATTTTCTGTCTTAGGGATTTGTCTACTACAGTTACTTTAGGATCTTTATCACAGACAAAACCAAATAAGGACACACAAAAGTTCCATGTTTTAAAATGGATTCCTAATAAAAAAATTGATCCAAGTACAAATGATAATGATATCCAGATTTTAGAGGTAGGTGTATTAATCCTCCACAGACATTAGATGTAATCTCATGCCCAGTAATTGTACTGAAATTCATGTGCTGTGAAATTAAAATATCTGATAATGCAGAATGCTAGGCTTTAGATAAGGTTCAGGTTCAGTGCTACTATGGGTTTTCAGTGAATTCCCTGGGTTTGCAAAGTTCATGAACCACAAACGTTTGTATCAAAACTTCTCAGGTTCACCACCAGAAATAAGGAACAACCAATAATGATGTGCATTGCTCTTCCTTGGTCATCTGAGCTGAAGGAATGAATAACCCAGCCCTCTAACTATTAAATGATGGGTTTACAGCTGCCCTATTGTTGGTGCGTTTTAGGAAAAGCTGTCAATTATGTACCGTGGGGAAAATAATTATTTGATCTCCTGCAGATTTTGTGAGTTTGCCCATTACATAGGAATGAAGGGTCTATAATGTTTATCATAGGTGTATTTTAAATGATAGAGACAGAATATCAACCAGAAATCCAGAAAAAAACACATGATACAAATGTTATAAATTAAGTTGCAGTTCAGTGAATAAAATAAGTATTTGATCCCCAAGCAAAACATGACTTAGTACTTGGTGGGGAAACCCTTGTTGGCAAGCACAGAGGTAAGACATTTCTTGTAGTTGGTTACCAGGTTTGCACACGTCTCAGGAGGGATTTTGGTCCACTCTTCTTTACAGATCTCCTCTAAATCCTTAATGTTTCTTGGCTGTTGCTTGGCAACTCGTAGTTTCAGGTCCCTCCATACATTTTCTATAGCATTAAGGTCTGGAGACTGGCTAGGCCACTTCATTACCTTAATGTGCTTCTTCTTAAGTCATTGCTTTGTTGCCTTGGCGATATGTTTTCGGTCACTGTCATGCTGGAAGACCTATCCACGACCCATCTTCAGTGTTCTGGCTGAGGGAAGAAGGTTCTCATCCAAAATCTTACAATACATGGCCCTGTCCATTGGCCCCTCAATGTGACAAGGTTGGCCTGTAGCTTTAGCAGAAAAACAGCCCCAAAGCATAATGTTTCCACCTCCATCCCTATCCTCCATAGGGATGGTATTCTTAGGATCATAGTTAGCATTTTTCTTCCTCCAAACATGGCAAGTCGAGTTCATGCCAAAGAGTTGAATTTTGGTCTCATCTGACCACAGCACTTTCTCCCAATCCCTAAGACTTCAGACAGGCCTGTACATGTGCTTCTTGAGGAGAAGGACCTCGCGGGCGCTGCAGGATTTCATTCCATGATGGCGTATTGTGGTACCAATGGTTTGTTTGGTGACTGTGGCCCCAACTGCCTTGAGATTATTCACAAGCTCCTCCTGTGTAGTTCTGGGCTAATCCCTCACTTTTTTCATGATCATCTTTACCCCATGAGGCAAAATTTTGCATGGATTTCTAGACCGAGTGCAATTGATGGTTATTTTCTATTTCTTCCATTTGTGAATAATCCCTCCAACAGTTGTCTCCTTCTCACCAAGCTTCTTGCAAACAATGCACCCACAGCCACCCCCCCGGTCGGTCAGTCACCAGCCCCATACTTACCCCTTCTAGGTCGCGGGCAGTGCTTCCTCCAGGCGACTGCTTCCCCTGTGTCTCCTCCTCCTCTGCAGCTTCCACCATGGCAGCTTTCGCCATGGGTCTCCTCCCTCCTCCTCCTAGGCGGCCAATAGAATCGCTTCTCCCTTCGGCCAATCGGGTGACGGGTCTCAAGACCCACTTCCTGATTGGCCAGGAGGGTAATCGGATCGGAAGATAATAGCAAATATTTATTTGCTATTGTCACACAACTCCACCCTTTTTGAAGCCTATTAGAGCCTCTGGCTCTAATCACGTGCTTAAAAAAAAAACAAACCCATTGGAATCCATGCGTCCGGCGCCCCGCATGTAGATTAGGGGGTCAGACGCATGGATAGAGGGGCAGTGCCCCTACGCCCTGCATTTTGGGCCACCACTGCTAAAATACTAGTCACTTAGGCCTGCCAAGATTCTAACCATTAATGGGTAGGTACAACCAGACTGTCGGATTCTCTTGCGATTATCGCTAGCGGCTGCTATTTTCCCCTAAGAAATGTGCACCGTGTATGGCCAGCCTAAGTCCCTTAACTGATAAGCAATGGCAGGTTATGTAAAATAGCAGTCTCAAGCATTTTCCATTTCTCAGTAGAAGGGCCAAACCTGCAGACATTTCTGAAGAACTGAGTCTTGATGGTCATAATGGCAGTTCTATGGTAAAGCCTTCCCTGACAGCACACCTTTGAGGGATTTCTTAGTCTCAGGGCACATGCACACAGGCGTATTGTGTTCATGCAGAATCTTGCTGGCAGCAAGATCCTGTATAAAAAGTTGTCTGCACATTTGTGCTAACATTTATGTGCATACAGCATGCATGGACCCCACTGACCATGGCCACTACTCAGGTCCAACATGTAAATATTAACAATGTGGTGCCATTGCAACGTATTACACACTATTGATGTTCACATCTCCCTCTAAATGAGCCATTAATTCTGCGGCACCTGCGCAAATTGACCTTGGACGATTCTGAATGACTGAAGACTGAGGCCATTCTGCACATATACCATTGCCACATGAATAGTTCATTTAGGGCTGGCATGTAAACATCAATAGTGTGTAATCCGAGGTGGCACCATATGCGGTGATTGTGGCTTGGTGCACACAAGATGTGTCCAGCCAGGATCGCTGCGGGTAATTGCTGGATCTGTGAACAGTCATGAATAGCTGCAGCAGCTGTCAGCCTGTCATTGTTTTGTTAGGGCGCATCTATTCACACACACCTCTCATTCCAGCTGCAGATTCTTGCTGCTGGAAATTGCAGGGTGCGCTAATCGCCCATGCGTATGGAGCCTTAGGTTTGTCAATGGCTTTTTCAAGCTTTGCCTAACTATAATTTTGGATATCATAATTTTTTTTACTATTTAGCAAACACATTATTTTGAGCCTTGCAATATTTATTATGTATTAATTTGACAGTCTCTTCTTTCTAATTGAATCAGTTTACAACAGTCCTTCTATATGATAACATCCTCCCAGGGAGGTCTGGCAAATTACAGCCATTGCAATGAAAAATACATTATATCTACAAAACAAAACAAAAATTTACATGTGTTATTAACCACTTCAGCCCCGGAAGGATTTACCCCCTTCCTGACCAAGCCCTTTTTTGCGATACGGCACTGCGTCGAATTAACTGACAATTGCACGGTCATGCAATGTTGTACCCAAACAAAATAGACTTCCTTTTTTTCCCACAAAGAGAGCTTTCTTTTGGTGGTATTTGATCCCCTCTGCGGTTTTTATTTGTTGTGCTATAAACAAAAAAAGAATGACAATTTTGAAAAAAAAGCATTTTTTTTAACTTTTTGCTATAATAAATATCCCCAAAGAATATATAAAAAACAAATTTCTTCCACAGTTTAGGCCAATATGTATTCTTCTACATAAAAAAATTGCAATAAGCATAAATTGATTGGTTTGCGCAAAACTTATCTCATCTACAAAATAGGGAATAGATTTATGGCATTTTTAATATTTTTTTTTTTATTTGTAATGGCGGCGATCTGGGATTTTTATCATGACTGCGACATTACGGCGGACAGATCGGACACTTGTGACATTATTTTGGGACCATTGGCATTTATACAGCGATCAGTGCTATAAAAATGCACTGATTACTGTGTAAATGTCACTGGCAGGGAAGGGGTTAAACACTAGGGGGCGATCAAGGGGTTAACTGTGTTCCCTTGGCATGTTCTAACTGTAGGGGGGATGGGCTCACTAGAACATGACAGAAATCATTGCTCCTGATCACTGGGAGCAGTAGATCCCTGTCATGTTGCTAGGCCGAACAGGGAAATGCCTTGTTTACATAGCAATCTCCCCGTTCTGCCTCTCCATGCCACGATCGCGGGCTCACCGGCGGACATCATGTCCGCGGGACCCGCGGCAGCGTACGCCCGCTAGCCACAGATGGCGCAGCGTCGTACGGGTAGTTGTTTTGCACACCCGTGCCACCTTGCCGACATATATCTGCCTGAGCCGGTCGGCAAGTGGTTAACCATACAGCATTGATGTATGCATCGGAACAAACAAATATTTAAAGTGGTTGTCTAGTCTGGGCAAAAAAAAATAAAAGTCAGCATCTACAAATACTGTAGCTGCTAACTTTAAATATAAGGACACTCACCTGTCCAGGGATCCAGTGATGTCCTCACCCAGGCTAGTTCTTCACTAGACTTCGGGTTCCTGGCGCTGGCATCCTAACTGTGGGTAGCCGGCTATGCAGCTTTCGGGTTCACAACCAGATGCCTACTGCACATGTGCTGTGCTTTGTGAATGGTCTCACAGTCTTCTGGGACCTGTAATGTTTCCCAAAAGACTGCGGGGAGGAATGGGGGAAGGAGAAATTCTGCTTGGGTATCCGAGGCGATCCAAGCGGAAGTGGGAGCGGGTACCTGTTAAAACCAGGTACCCCTCCAAAAAAAAAAAAAATTACTTGCCAAACATAGGATTAGAGAGGGAGAGGAGGACTTAAAGTGGAACTTCCCCTTTTGGATGGAGTTCCAATTTAAGGCTTCTGTACTGTAAAATATGAGAAAATAATTTAGTGAAAATGTTTAAAATTTGCTTTGGAATATTATTTATGTACAATAGTTTATGCATTAAAGCTGAACTCCAGCCATACCTTCAATTTGTTGTACATGCTCCTCTCCTCTACTGAAATTGTTTACTCTGATTTCACTGCACTCTGTAAGCGTCTTACAGTATGCATTAGGCCGTCTGCTCATGTCTTGGCTGGAGGACATCCAGCATCATCTGACTCTTTTTTTTCCCCCAGCCTGACTGCCTCTGGCTTGCCCTGTTACTTATTTGGATTTCAGTTTTTTTCATGGAGGCTCAGCTTTACATATTGGTATTACCTAGTATGGTTTGCTTGCATAGGAATGCACACTCCTGCAGACTGGCACTTACCCATTAGGGCATGTGCAGTGATGTTTTTAGGAAATGTGCAGCACCCTACTGGCCCTCTGCCTGTATTGCACAGAGAATCACGGAGAATCACGGAGACCTAGTGATGACATTATTATTATTATTATTATTCACGATTTATATTGCGCCAACAGTTTACGCAGCGCTTTACAATATAAAAGGGAGACAATACAGTTATAATACAATAAAATACAAGAGGATTAAGAGGACCCTGCTCAGAAGAGCTTACAATCTAATAGGGTGGGGCAGGTGGTACAAAAGGTTGTAACTGTGGGGAATGAGCTGGTGGAAGTGGTAGGAGATTAGTTGGAGACGTGATAGGCTTTCCTGAAGAGATGAGTTTTCAGGGATCGCCTGAAGGTAGCAAGAGTAGGGGATAGCCGGATAGATGGAGGTAGCGAGTTCCAGAGGATGGGAGAGACATCACCGTGTCTAAAAAAAAAAAAAAAAAAAAAAAGGTATGTAACAAAAAAGTAAAGGTTTTATTTAAACATTTAAGTGCAGAGCGTAGTAAATGAGCAGAAGCTCTGCTGACTTCCATCCAATTATATGCAAGCAAAAAAGTTGTTTTTTTTATTTTTTATTTTCTTTGTTCGTTATTGGGTATTCTTTGTAAATTGAAGCTTTACCTTATATACTAAGCTTTGAAGCAACTACACTTGCACTTTGCCAAGTTCACAGACTATTTTCATTTAGTAAATCTACCTCTCTGTATCAATTCCCTCCAATGTGGCCCTTTAACCTCCCTGACGGTTTTCCCGAGTGTGGCTCGGGGTTAAATTTCAGTCCCATCAGCGGTAACCCCGAGCCACACTCGGGATTACATCTCAGGATCCTGGTGCAGTGTTACTTACCTTGTCCCCAGGATCCTGCGATGTCCCCCGCTGTGTCTGCAAGCTCTGTCTCCTCCAAAGCCTCTCCGTGCCAGGCTCCGTTCCCTGCGAGCGTCGCGACGCACGGGGGCGGAGCCTGGCGGCAAATTAAAAAAAATTTACAAACCATAACACATACAGTACTGTAATCTTACAGATTACAGTACTGTATGAAATGTTTTCACATCCCTTTTGTCCCCAGTGCTTTGGCCCATGCCCTGCATGCAGTTTTATATTATATATACTGTTCTTTCTGCCTGGAAACTGGAGATTGCCCATAGCAACCAAAAAGTGTCCCTTTATGTCAAAAGTGGCTTTAGACCAGCTAGAAAACAGCGATAGTAAATTAGAACACTTGCAGAAATGAGTGATAGTGAATCGTGGGGAAATTAATTTTATTATTATTTATTATATTATAATTTATGTTTTTGTGTTTCAAACTTCATCATACCCGGGATATCTACTAGACTCTTGTTTGGACAGATTTAAGTGTGTTATTGTTAAGAATTACAGGCCTACAATATAAAACGCCAAATTTCCATGCAAAATAATTGTACCGCTTTCAGCACCTAAAATCCGAAATAATCATACCGTCAGGGAGGTTAAAGAATAATTCCACTGAATTTGGTTCACTATTGCATTTGAGTTTGACACGCTCTAAAGAGTAAAGAATATTTTTGTTGCTTTCAGCTATCTGGAGAAACCCGACTGGACAGATCTGTCAACTATATGCCATTGCCGAAGAAAATTAAAAACATCAAACCAGGAACAGTTTGTGAGACAGCTGGATGGGGAAAAACTTCATACAAGGATAAATACAGTTCTACATTTCTAATGGAAGTAAATGTGCCAATAATAAGCAATCAAAAGTGTAAAGGCATGTGGAAAAAGAGGAACCTAAAAATAACAAAAAACATGTTGTGTACCCTTGTGGACGAAGATGGAAAAGACACATGTGATGTAAGTTAGCTGTGGACAAATGTGGTGCGCTGTTATTCAGTTCTGTAGTTCTGGGGCCAAGGCTTGCAGTGCTGAAAAAGGTAAAAAAAAAAAAAACAACCTTCTTCAACCACCCACCTTTTACCCTTCTCTAAAAATAGGGGCCCATTCACTCCTAGCAATTTGGAATCAGCGCGACTCTGCCTGCGATTCAAAATCGCGGTCAATCGCCTGACTTATGTTTGGGTGCCATTCATTTTTAATGGTACCCCAATTGCTGTGTGATTTTTCTGCAATTGTTGTGTGACAAAAACGAATGGCAATCGCAGCAAATCATGCGTGAAAACAATCTCTTGAAGCTTGTTGCACAAATAAGTGCAGGAGCTTCCTTTGTGTGACAAATGTGTATAGGGAAGCCTTTTTAAGTGAATGGGCTGCCCTACACACGGCACGTGGAAATGTGTGTAAATTGTCAACAAAATAACATGACCAAGAATGTGCTAAGTGAAATGTGAATGGGGCCTAAAGCAGACCATAATTCCTAACCCTCCCTTAACCTTTACATCCACACTAATGAAGCTGTAGTAGTTTGCACTTTTATTTCATTTTTTGAAAATTATTTAAAGAAAATTCTGGTTTTGCAAAGCACTCAAGGTTTTCTAAAGAGAAAGCCA
This sequence comes from Lithobates clamitans, assembly GCA_037952925.1. Taxonomy (NCBI): domain Eukaryota; kingdom Metazoa; phylum Chordata; class Amphibia; order Anura; family Ranidae; genus Lithobates; species Lithobates clamitans. The sequence continues at coordinate 1,125,482 of JBBGZY010000731.1, forward strand.
GCAATAGCTCAGGTTCCAGAGCAGGGACAGGCAAGGGTCAGCAATATGCTTCCATTGTGGAGAACTAAACCCCTGTTTTTAACGCAAACTGTTGGACAGTAGGGATGAGCCGAACACCCCCGGTTCGGTTCGCATCCAGAACATGCGAACAGGCAAAAAATTTGTTCGAACACGCGAACACCATTAAAGTCTATGGGACACGAACATGCATAAACAAAAGTGCTCATTTTAAAAGCTTATATGCAAGTTATTGTCATAAAAAGTGTTTGGAGACCTAGGTCCTGCCCCGCAAAAAGACGTTTTAAAAATGGACATTTTGTGGGAGCAGTGATTTTAATAATGCTTAAAGTGAAACAATAAAAGTGTAATATTCCTTTAAATTCCATACCTAGGGGGTGTCTATAGTATACCTGTAAAGGGTGCATGGTATGGATTTTAAGGGGAACCCCGCGCTAAAAAAAAAAAAAAAATGGCGTGGGGTCCCCCCAAAAATCCATACCAGACCCTTATCCGAGCATGCAACCTGGCAGGCTGCAGGAAAAGAGGGGGGACGAGAGAGAGCCCCCCCCTCCTGAACCGTACCAGGCCACATGCTCTCAACATTGGGAGGGTGCTTTGGGGCAGCCCCCCAAAGCACATTGTCCCCATATTGATGGGGAGAAGGGGCTCATCCCCACAACCCTTGCCCGGTGGTTGTGGGGGTCTGCGGGTGGGGGGCTTATCAGAATCTGTAAGCCCCCTTTAACAAGGTGACCCCCAGATCCTGGCCCCCCTGTGTGAATTGGTACTCCTACCATTTCACAAAAAAAGTGTCAAAAAGGTTAAAAAACACGAGGCGGTTTTTGACAAGTCCTTTATTAATTTCTTTGGTTACGTAAACGGGTGACACCGCCCCCTCTGAAAACACGGGGAAAGCCACAGGGAAGTCCCCGTGAAGTCCCTGTGTGTCAGAGGAGAGCGGGGTCACCAGGTGGCCCCGCCCTCCTTTATATAAAAGTGTCAGAAGAACAGAAGCATCACATGGCGGAAGACTCCCACTGAGGCGGATCGAGCAGTTGGAGCGGAGAAGAAGCAGGAGGAAGATGCGTGACGAGAAGAGCGGAGGAAGAAGAAGATGGAGAAGAAGGAGATGGAGGAAGAAGAAGAACACAGAAGGAAGACCAGAAGAAAGAAGGTGGAAGAAGAAGACATTAATAAAGGACTTGTCAAAAACAGTTTTTGGCATATTTTTCGTCAAATGGTAGGGGTACATTTGTACCCCAGTACCAATTCACACGGGGGGATGGGATCTGGGGGTCCCCTTGTTAAAGGGGATTCCAGTTTCCAATAAGCCCCCGCCCGCAGACCCCCACAACCACCAGACAAGGGTTGTGGGGATGAGGCCCTTCTCCCCATCAACATGGGGACAAGGTGCTTTGGGGGGCTACCCCAAAGCACCCTCCCAATGTTGAGGGCATATGGCCTGGCATGGTTCAGGGGGGCGCTCTCTCGTCCCCCTCTTTTCCTGCAGCCTGCCAGGTTGCATGCTCGGATAAGGGTCTGGTATGGATTTTTGGGGGATCCCACGCCATTTTTAAAAAAAATTTTGGCACGGAGTTCTCCTTAATATCCAAACCAGAACTGAAGGTCCTGTTATGGAATTTAGGGGGACCCCCATGCATTTTTTTTAAATTTTGGTTCGGGGTTCTCCTGTGGGGAAATTGCATGCCGTTTTTATCAATGAACTTTTATGTGTTTTGCTGGACCGACAATTCATTATAGCCGGCGCTAGCGATAATAGTTTTACATGACTTTTTTTCCTTTAGAAATGTCATTTTGCTGTCAGACTGTTCTAAACACGGGAAACATGCGCCCCTTTACAGGCATACTATAGACACCCCCCAGGTATGATATTTAAAGGAGTATTACACTTTTATTGTTTCACTTTAAGCATTATTAAAATCACTGCTCCCAAAAAAACAGCCGTTTTTAAAACTTTTTTTAGCATTGATACATGTCCCCTGGGGCAGAACCCAGGTCCCCAAACACTTTTTATGACAATACCAAGCATATAAGCCTTTAAAATTAGCACTTTTGATTTCTCTCATAGACTTTTAAAGGGTGTTCCGTGGCGTTCGAATTTGCCGCAAACACCCCAAATTGTTCGCTGTTCGGCGAACGGGCGAACAGCCAATGTTCGAGTCAAACTCATGTTCGACCCGAACATAAAGCCCATCCCTATTGGACAGGTTAATTTGGTCAGTCCGCAGACTGGTTGGTGAGTTGAGCTATGGAATGTTCTGTTTTTGTCTTTCATGTGATTGCCCTTCCATGTGCTCCTTGCTGTGAAGGCCAGTTATAGGTGGGGGCAGGGGCCATTTGTTTGTTAAGTGTCAGCAATATGCTGGCAGTGAGATACAAAGTCAAACGGTCAAAAGTCCAGGCCGGAGTCGGTAACACAGATGAGGAACAGGCATAAGAGGCAAGGGAAATCAGAAAATAAGCTTCCGATGCAGCTGTTCCAGTAGCAAGATCAGCAGGTTTTTAGGAATACAGGATACATCCAGGGATGATGCTAGGCAGACCTCAGGTTTAAATACGCCGTCAGATTGGCAGCATCTGTGAGCGCGCTTGTGCGTGTACATTTGTGCCCTGGTGTGTGCGTGCACTTGCGCACGCATATTCTCATCCTTGCACACCTTGTTAAACACCTATGCACACAAAAATGAGCCAGCCAGAATGAGGTTCCTGACAGAGCCTAGACCGGGGGTCAGCAACCAGTAGATCAGACAGGTGCCTGGTAGATCGCAGGCTGGGCACGCTGACCCACTATTTCAGAGCATCAAACAGTGCAATGCAGAGGGAGAACTTGTAAAGTTAGAGCTGTGGTAGGGAGCAAGAGCCGCATAAGCCGATGCCTCCTCTGTAGTGCTGGCTTCTGTCCCATGTGGAGTAATACCAACTGCACTCCACCTCCTGTCCCGGGTAGCGGTCTCCAGAGTGGTGCCAGCAGAAGAGATCTTCAGGTCAGTGTGAAGCAATACATCGGGCATAATAGTATAGGGCTGCTTTCACACTGATGTGCTGCGGTTTACCCATGCCACAGGCAGGGCCGGATTAACATAGGGGCTGATGGAGCTGCAGCTCCAGGCCCCTGCCTTAAAATCGGCTCTCACAGCCAGCAGTATAAGCCTGATTTCTCATGTCCATAAACTTCTCTGGGACAGGAGAAGCTGTGTGTAAATGTAGGGGTGTCTGGCTGCATCTGTGTTGGCTCACTGTGGTTATTACAGTGTCACAGTGCACAGTTCCCCCCCTACACAAATGGCTCTGCCTTCCCCCTCCCCTCTCTCCTCTCTCCTCTCTCTGTGTGCAGTGAAGGAGCCGTGTGGGCTGGGAAACAGAGCAACTGCAGCCGGTGCAGATAGAAGGTGAACACATATCTGAGTGATGAGCTTCTGACCATCCAAGTGTGAGCTCAGTGACTGGACTCTTATCTCCCTTCTCTCCCCCTCTTTTACCTTTATCTTCAGCAATGGCTGTTATAACTGCAGTCAATATGTAGACTCGGCTCCTTGTGCTTTTAGGTGGGTTCACACTGCTTTGCTGTGTTTTGGCCCATTGCTGGTGTATCCGCAGTTTTCCTGCGTTTTACCCACAGTCCTATTGATTTCTAAACTGCAGATACACAAGCAGTGCGCCCAAACTGCAGCAAACCAGTGTGAGCCCAAAGGCTGTACACACCCCCCTCTATAGAACTTGGTCTGATCAATACTGCTGGCATTCATTTTACACACAGCCATACCATCCCAGATCAGGAGGGGTGGGGGCTCCAGGGATTTGTTTGACTATGCAGGCCCTGTCCCTTCTACCCATCCTTGAAGAGTCCTGGAGGGAGTGGCAGGCTGCTGGTGGCAAGTGACACGCTGTATCTGGTGACAGGTTGTCAGTGGCAAGTGGCACACTGTATCTGGTGGCAGGCTACTGGTGGCAAGTGACACACTATCTGATGGAAGGCTGCTGGTGGTAAGTGACACACTGTATCTGGTGGTAGGCTGTGGTTGGCAAGTGGCACACTGTATCTGGTGGCAGGCTGCTGGTGGAAAGTGGTACACTGTATCTGGTGGCAGGCTGTCAGTGGCAAGTGGCACACTGTATCTGGTGGCAGGCTGCTAGTGGCAAGTGGCACACTGTATCTGGTGGCAGGCTGCTGGTGGCAAGTGGCACACTATCTGGTGGCAAGTGGCACACTGTATCTGGTGGTAGGCTGTGGTTGGCAAGTGGCACACTGTATCTGGTGGCAGGCTGCTGGTGGCAAGTGGCACACTATCTGGTGGCAAGTGGCACACTGTATCTTGTGGCAGGCTGCTGGTGGCAAGTGGCACACTGTATCTGGTGGCAGGCTGCTGGTGGCAAGTGGCACACTATCTGGTGGAAGGCTGCTGGTGGTAAGTGACACACTGTATCTGGTGGTAGGCTGTGGTTGGCAAGTGGCACACTGTATCTGGTGGCAGGCTGCTGGTGGCAAGTGGCACACTATCTGGTGGCAAGTGGCACACTGTATCTTGTGGCAGGCTGCTGGTGGCAAGTGGCACACTGTATCTGGTGGCAGGCTGCTGGTGGCAAGTGGCACACTATCTGGTGGAAGGCTGCTGGTGGTAAGTGACACACTGTATCTGGTGGTAGGCTGTGATTGGCAAGTGGCACACTGTATCTGGTGGCAGGCTGCTGGTTTCAAGTGGCACACTATCTGGTGGCAAATGGCACACTGTATCTGGTGGTAGGCTGTGGTTGGCAAGTGGCACACTGTATCTGGTGGCAGGCTGCTGGTGGCAAGTGGCATACTGTATCTGGTGGCAGGCTGCTGGTGGCAAGTGGCACACTATCTGGTGGAAGGCTGCTGGTGGTAAGTGACACACTGTATCTGGTGGTAGGCTGTGGTTGGCAAGTGGCACACTGTATCTGGTGGCAGGCTGCTGGTGGCAAGTGGCACACTATCTGGTGGCAAGTGGCACACTGTATCTGGGGTCAGGCTGCTGGTGGCAAGTGACACGCTGTATCTGGTGACAGGCTGTCAGTGGCAAGTGGTACACTGTATCTGGTGGCAGGCTGCTAGTGGCAAGTGGCACACTGTATCTGGTGGTAGGCTGCTGGTGGCAAGTGGCACACTATCTGGTGGAAGGCTGCTGGTGGTAAGTGACACACTGTATCTGGTGGTAGGCTGTGGTTGGCAAGTGGCACACTGTATCTGGTGGCAGGCTGCTGGTGGCAAGTGGCACACTATCTAGTGGCAAGTGGCACACTGTATCTGGTGGCAGGCTGCTGGTGGCAAGTGGCACACTGTATCTGGTGGCAGGCTGCTGGTGGCAAGTGGCACACTGTATCTGGTGGTAGGCTGTGGTTGGCAAGTGGCACACTGTATCTGGTGGCAGGCTGCTGGAGGCAAGTGGCACACTGTATCTGGTGGCAGGCTGTGGTTGGCAAGTGGCACAATGTATCTGGTGGCAGGCTGCTGGTGGCAAGTGGCACACTGTATCTGGTGGCAGGCTGATGGTGGCAAGTGGCACACTGTATCTGATGGCAGGCTGCTGGTGGCAAGTGGTACACTATCTGGTGGAAGGCTACTGGTGGTAAGTGACACACTGTATCTGGTGGTAGGCTGTGGTTGGTAAGTGGCACAATGTATCTGATGGAAGGCTGCTGGTGGCAAGTGGCACACTGTATCTGGTGGCAGGGAGCTGGTGGCAAGTGGCACACTGTATCTGGTGGCAAGTGGCACAATGTATCTGGTGGCAGGGAGCTGGTGGCAAGTGGCACACTGTATCTGGTGGCAAGTGGCACACTGTATCTGGTGGCAAGTGGCACAATGTATCTGGTGACAGGCTGCTGGTGGCAAGTGACACACTGTATCTGGTGGCAGGCTGCTGGTGGCAAGTGGCACACTGTATCTGGTGACAAGTGGCACAATGTATCTGGTGGCAAGTGGCACACTGTATCTAGTGGCAGGCTGCTGGTGGCAAGTGGCACACTGTATCTGGTGACAGGCTGTCGGTAGCAAGTGGCACACTGTATCTGGTGACAGGCTGTGGTTGGCAAGTGGTGCACTGTATCTGGTGAAAGGCTGCTGTTGGCAAGTGGCACACTGTATCTGGTCTGGTGGCATGCTGCTGGTGGCAAGTGGCCCACTGTATCTGGTGGCAGGCTGCTGGTGGCAATTGGCACATTGTATCTGGTGGAAGGCTGCTGGTGGCAAGTGGCACACTGTATCTGTGGCAGGCTGTGGGTAGCAAGTGCCACACTGTATCTGGTTGCAAGTGGCACACTGTATCTGGTGGCAAGTGGCACACTGTATCTGGTGGCAGGCTGCTGGTGGCAAGTGACATGCTGCATCTAGCGGCAGGCAACTGTGGAAAGTGATACGCTACATCTGGTGGCAGGCTATGGGTGGCAAGTGACAAGCTGCATCTGGTGGCAAGTGACAAGCTCAGGTCCCACTGATTCTGCATCATGGTGAGTTGAACTATTTCACTATATATTACAATGTAGTAACTGAAATAATGGAATTTGATCATCCTGACACCATATCAAGCATGGTGTCAGGATGATTGATTTTATGTACTAACACCAGCCATTTGCCTGACAAATCACCTCCACCGCCAATTTCCCCGCCAACCCTGAAACTACATCCCCCACCCTCATCTTTTTTTGGGAAGAGGGGGTTGTCTCTGAATGACAGTTTGGAAATGTGGTCTCCCTATGTTGCTGCTGGTGAGAGACCGCATAGCAGGTGGTATTGGTGGTGTTGCTGCTGCTCAGAGGCTGCATGGCTGATATTACTGGTGAGAGTTTATTTAATTTGTTTTAGCGAAAAATTGTTTGCATTTTCATTTTGTTTCCATAAAAAGGCCCACCAAAATCCTCAGCACCAGGCCCATGATGCTCTTAATCTGGCCCTGGCCACAGGTGCAGTGCAGTGTACCTGCAGCTCTCCTGCAGGTTTGCTGTGTTTAGCCATAGACTGCTATATAAGAGTATCTCACATAAGTGAGTACACTCCTCACATTTTTGAAAACATTTTTTTTATATCTTTTCATGTGACAACACCTTAAAATATGACACTTTGCTACAATGTAAAGTAGTGAGTGTACAGCTTGTATAACAGTGTAAATTTGCTGTCCCCTCAAAATAACTCAACACACAGCCATTAATGTCTAAACCGCTGGAAACAAAAGTGAGTACACCCCTAACTGAAAATGTCTAAATTGGGCCCAATTAGCCATTTTCCCTCACCGGTGTCATGAGACCAATTAGTGTTACAAGGTCTCAGGTGTGAATGTGGAGCAGATGTGTTAAATTTGGTGTTATCGCTCTCACTCTCTCATACTGGTCACTGGAAGTTCAACATGGCACCTTATGGCAAAGAACTCTCTGAGGATCTGAAAAACTAAGCTGCAGCAGGGTGGCTAAGACCAGACAGCAGTTTAGCAGGACAGGTTCCACTCAGAACAGGCCTCACCATGGTCAATCAAAAGAAGTTGAGTGCACGTTCTCAGCGTCATATCCAGAGGTTGTCTTTGGGAAATAGATGTATGAGGGCTGCCAGCATTGCTGCAGAGGTTGAAGGGGTGGGGGGTCAGCCTGTCAGTGCTCAGACCATATGCCGCTCACTGCATCAAATTGGTCTGCATGGTTGTCGTTCCAGAAGGAAGCCTCTTCTAAAGATGATGCACAAGAAAGCCCGCAAACAGTTTGCTAAAGACAAGCAGAGTAAAGACATGGATTACTAGAACCATGTCCTGTGGTCTGATGAGACCAAGATGAACTTATTTGGTTCAGATGGTGTCAAGCGTATGTGGCGGCAACCAGGTGAGGAGTATAAAGACAAGTGTGTCTTGCCTACAGTCAAGCAAGGTGGTGGGAGTGTCATGGTCTGGGGCTGCATAAGTGCTGCCGGTACTGGAGAACTACAGTTCATTGAGGGAACCATGAATGCCAACATGTACTGTGACATACTGAAGCAGAGTATGATCCCCTCCCTTCAGAGACTGGGCCGCAGGGCAGTATTCCAACATGATAACAACCCCAAACACACCTCCAAGTCCACCATTGCCTTGCGAAGAAGCTGAGGGCAAAGGTGATGGACTGGCCAAGCATGTTTCCAGACCTAAACCCTATTAAGCAACTGTGGGGCATCCTCAAACAGAAGGTGGAGGATCGCAAGGTCTCTAACATCCACCAGCTCCGTAATGTCGTCATGGAGGAGTGGAAGAGGACTCCAGTGGCAACCTGTGAAGCTCTGGTGAACTTCATGCCCAAGAGGGTTAAGGCAGTGCTGGAAAATAATGGTGGTCACACAAAATATTGGCACTTTTGGCCCAATTTGGACATTTTCACTTAGGGGTGTACTCACTTTTGTTGCCAGTGGTTTAGACACTAATGGCTGTGTGTTGAGTTATTTTGAGGGGACAGCAAATGTACCCTGTTATCCAAGTTGTACACTCCCTAGTTTACATTGTAGCAAAGTGTAATTTCTTCAGTGTTGTCACATGAAAAGATATAATAAAATATTTACAAAAATGTGAGGGGTGAACTTACTTTTGTGAGATACTGTAGATCCTGCAGGATTGGTGCGCTTTCAAAAAGCTGCAGATGCACTGCGCCATGTTGCCTCCTCACCACCTGATCAAAACCCATGATTGAGTACAGCATTTGGGAGGTTTAAATCAGGTGTGAGGAGGCGACACTAGGTGATACTGTGCCCTGTGATCTTTGACTTCTCCCATGTTGTTCAGGTATAGCTCCACCTCTTTAAGGTTGCCTATCCCTGGCCTAGACCATGTGTTTATGATGGCCTGGGCTTACAGGAAGTGGGTTGGATGAGGCTGGAGTCTGGATACCATTCAATCCAGAAGATGCTACTCTAGAATGTACAATTCAATTAAATATATATTTATAAACCCAACTATAATTCTATTTTGCATGTTCTACAACCAATTACAGTTACATATGTAGTGCTACCCCTGTAGGGGCCCCTGGTAATAGCTAGTTCTTCCCTAATAGTACAGAGGCAGCCCACCACCACAAACACAGTCCATACACACCGACTTCAATAACTCAGTAACTAGTAACTGTCTTTTCGATATTTATTGCTTTAAATAGGAGAGGGGTTAGGGCATGAGATACTCCAAAACACTTGCACAGTAACAGGAGGACACTTTTCTCAAAGCTGACACTCTAGAGTTCTGCTGAGGACAGGGGACTGGCCTGTACTCTAACCACTTATGTGCCAGTATCCCAAATATCCCAATATCCCAAAGCACACAGTCACCAGAATAAGATTCAGGGTGATTACTCATAAGTCCCCAGGATGACTGACCTTCTAGTTTCTTCTGGACACAGTCCAGTGAGGGAGACAATCCATCTCCAGACCAGTGCCCTTATGGTGAAGTCCTACAGCCACCTCCTCCTGTGCATCTGCCTGCCTTATCTGCTGATTGCGGGTGCAATGCTTTACAGGCCCCAAGTTAAAAAAAATAATAAATGCACATTACCGTATATACTCGAGTAGAAGTCGAGATTTTCAGCCTTTTTTTTAGGCTGAAAGTGCCTCCCTCGACTTATACTCGAGTCACCGCCATCTGCCTACATGATCAGCGTGTCATGCAGGCAGACGGCGGCCAACGTGTGATAATAAAGTTCGGAGGCTATTCCAGCTTTCAAAAGCCGCGCCTCCTGCTCGTCTGCGATAGGCTGAACACTCCATTTCCCAGCAGTCAGTGTACAGCCTATCACAGACATTCTCTCAACCTTGTCCGTGGTATGAGAATGAGAGAATGTCCGTGATAGGCTGACCGCTGATGGCTGAGTGTTCTGCCTATCACAGACGAGGAGGAGGCGCAGCTTTTGAACAGTGGAATGGCTGCCAAACTGTATTATCACACACTTATCGGAGGATGGAGATTGCCACAGGGAGGATGGAGATCGCCACACGGAGGCTGCACAGGACACAGGTAGGCTGCACAGGGACACAGGACACATACACATGTACAGGACACATGCACATACACGGGACACAGGGACACAAGGAAACATGCACAATACACAGGACACATGCACATGTACAGGACACAGGACACATGCACATGTACAGGACACATGCACATGTACATGTACAGGACACAGGACACAGGACACATGTACAGGACACAAGGACACATGCACAGGACACAGGACACATGCACATAAGGTGACCAGATTTTCAAAATGATATCCGGGGACATTTTTTTTTGGCAAATGGTAAACGATTTTATAAGCATATATTCCTCAAATTATATATGCAGTGTGTGTGGTATATGTTTATGGAAGGATTATATGATATATACTTTATTTCTCACATTTCGTCCATGAGATAAAAAAAAAAAAAAATTCTTTAGAATTTTTTGGGATACGACTACCAAATGTTAGGAAGATAAGATGGAGATAAAACTTTTCAATGCATATTTTGTATTTTGTTCTTACTAAAGAATTTTGGTTCAACAATAACAATGAACAATAAATTAACAATTCAGAACAGTAAAAGATTGCATGGTAACAACACGTAGGATACCTTCAAACATAAGTAATCAAATATTAATAGCTAACTGTTATAAGACTACAAATGTACGGTAAAATGCCGCTAAAAATAGTGGCGCTTTACCACCGACCCCGCCCCAGTGTGAAAGCAGCCTTACAGCAGATGTCATTTGTGGACTGAGCTCTTGTATGTTTCATTGGATTCACGAATACAGTTTTTTTGGACAGTTTTGATATACACAGCTCTAATTGTACAAAAAACATACAATTATTGTACAATCGACCATCACATATACAAAAACATATTTGGGGGGGCACACCCTACAATGCGTTTAAATTCAAGATGGTGCTGCTATAAGACCTACAAACAGTACAAAACAGATTACAGCGCACACATTCAAGAATGACATTTCCTGCAAGGCTAGTTAAAAACACCTGAACATATTCAAAAAATACGGGGGGGTTTGGTCCCACTATATGGTCATATAGTGCTAAGCCAACTTACTGCGACAAAGTACCTCGAATTAGTGGGGAAACATATTACAGCGCACACATTCAAGAATAACATTTCCTGCAATGCTAGTTAAAGAAAACTATCACATATATTTGATTTTTTTTTATATAATCAATTGCACATTTTATATATAGAGAGAGAGATATATCTATAGATATATACATGAGTGCTGCCTGTCAGTGCCCACCAGTGAAGGAGAAAAATGTTATCATGCTGGCTGCTAGCATAAAAACTCACCTGCTTGTGGCCATTCACTCTGTACTACTTCTTGCCTACAATTCCCATAGTGCCTTGCAGGACCGGAGGGAAGGGGAGGAATGCTGTACTCTGTCCTCTCCCCTATGCTGCCAGGAGCGTGATTGGCGGAGGGAGCAGAGGTAGGAGGAGAGGGGCGGGATGCTGGAACATGACACAGGGACACATGCACATGCACATGCACAGGATACAGGTAGGCTGCACAGGACACAGGGAAGTATGCAACTGCAGTGCAGATGGGCACTGTTGACCCTCTTTTTCCACTTACAGTAGCTGCTGCATTTCTCACCCTCGTCTTATAATCGGGTCAATAAGTTTTTCCCAGTTTTTTGTGGTAAATTAGGGGCCTCGACTTATACTTGGGTCGGGGATATACGGTAATTACCTGCAAAAAAAATGTGCATTTATTTTTATTTTTTTTAAAGGTAAACATATCCTTTAAACAGACCAGGACAAACATTGCTCCCCTGACAATAGAAGAAGCCAAAAACTAAACCTGCCTAGCATCCTACACTAGGAGGGTGCTACACATATAAACAACTTCTTTTTTCTTATTATTTGTAGGGTGATTCTGGAGGACCATTGATCTGCAATGGAGATTTCAGCGGAGTGCTATCTTTTGGAGATGAACGCTGTGGGATTCCTGGTAATGCCAGCGTCTACACTCATCTGACAAAAAAATATATTGAATGGATTAAGGCAGAAATACCATGTAAAATAGAGTGTATGTTTAATTAGGTCCTGCGCACAGTCTTCACAATAATGTAATCTCCATGCTTGTGCTTAATTCAGATTGCAATTAGCTAAAACATATTTGTGGGCAGTGATAAGAATTTCTAATGTTTAAAAGTTAACCCATGTATGACCCCATTATATCAAGTGATAATATGATTTTAACCACCTGCCTACAGGACTCTTTCACCTCCTTCCTGCCCACACCAATTTTCAGCTTTCAGTGCTCTCACAATTTGAATGACAATTACTCAGTCATGCAACACTTTACCAAAATAAAATTTGCGTCCTTTTTTTTTTTTACACAGATCTTTCTTTTGGTGGTATTTAATCACTAGTGGGTTTTTTATTTTTTGTGCTATAAATAAAAAAAAAGACTGAAAATTTGGTGAAAAAATGCCTTTTTCTTTGTTTCTGTCATAAAATTTGAAAATTTGTCATTTTTCGGCAAACTTTGGCCAAAATTTATACGGCTACATACCTTCGGTAAAAACAACCCTAATTAGTGTATATTATTTGGTCTTGTGAAAGTTATAGAGTCTACAAGCTATGGTGCCCGTCATTGAAAATTCATCACACCTGATCACACCTAATGTACTGAAGGCCTATCTCATTTCTTGAGACACTAACAAGCCAGGAAAGTACAAATACCCCCCAAATGACCCCTTTTTTGAAAGTAGACATCCCAAGGTATTTAGTAAGTTGCATGGTGAGTTTTTTTGAAGTTGTAATTTTTTTTCCACAATTCTTTGCAAACTGAAGATTTGTGTTTTTTTTTTGTTTTTTTTACAAAATTGTCACATTAACAGGTTATTTCTCTCACACAGCATATTCATGCTTGCAACTACACACCAAAACACATTCTGCTACTCCTCCTGAGTATGGCGGTACCACATGTGTGAGACTTTTACATAGCCTGGCCACATACAGAGGCCCACAATTGAAGTAGCACCTTCAGGCACTCTACAAGCATAAATTACACATCTAATTTCCTGACAGCCTATCATTTTTGAAGGCCCTTCATATTTCTAACACATAGCATTTACATACCAAAAATTACACTGCAAAAAAAAATTCTATTGAGGAAAGGGTAAAAAAAACGTATTACCTGTGGTTTTAGTAGTGTTCACAGAGAATTGGTCCAGGCAGCAGGCAGCAGGCAGAGATGTGCTTAGCGACAACAATAATAATTATCCAGGAAGCAGGCAGGAATATTGTCTATAGTCAGCATAAGTATATCGTCAGCACAGCCAAAGCATTTGTCCATAGAAATTGTCCAGGCAGAGACAGCCAGCACAGCCATAATATTAATCCTGGTGCACCGTTACCTGCCTGCACTCATTATTGTACTGCTCTTCAGCCCTTCATAAACATACTGCCTCATGCTACAGCTAATTATTTCCATAGTCCAGAGGCATGATGGCAGCAAGTCAGCAGCAGGCTGAGGGATGCAATCTGGTAAGCCAGGAAAGTACAAATACCCCCCAAATGACCCCTTTTTTGAAAGTAGACATCCCAAGGTATTTAGTAAGTTGCGTTGTGAGTTTTTTGAAGTTGTAATTTTTTTCCACAATTCTTTGCAAACTGAAGATTTGTGGGTTTTTTTTTGTTTTTTTTTTGTTTTTACAAAATTGTCACATTAACAGGTTATTTCTCTCACACAGCATATCCATGCTTGCAACTACACACCAAAACACATTCTGCTACTCCTCGTGAGTATGGCGATACCACATGTGTGAGACTTTTACACAGCCTGGCCACATACAGAGGCCCACAATTGAAGTAGCACCTTCAGGCGTTCTACAAGCATAAATTACACATCTCACTACAACCACCTATTACATTTTTGAAGGCCCTGGAGCACCAGGATAATGGAAACGCCCACAAAATGACCCCATTTTGGAAAGAAAACACTCCAATGTATAATCTATGAGGCATAATGAGTCTTTTGAGCGGTAAATTTTTTTCCAGAAGTTTTGGGAAAATATGGGAAAAAAAATTAGAACGCATTTTTTTCCACAAAGTTGTCCATTTTTAAGATATTTCCAACACATAGCAAGTACATAGCAAAAATGACACCCCAAAATACATTCTGCTACTCCTCCTGAGTATGGCGATACCACATGTGTGAGACTTTTACACAGCCTGGCCACATGCAGAGGCACACCATTGAAGTAGCACCTTCAGGCGTTCTACAAGCATAAATTACACATCTCAATTCTCAACCGCCTATTACAATTTTTAAGGCCTTGGAGCAGCAGGACATTGGAAACACCCACAAAATGACCCCATTTTGGAAAGCAGACACCTCAACGTATAATCTATGAGGCATAATGAGTCTTTTGAATGGTTATTTTTTTCCAGAAGTTTTTGGAAAATGTGGAAAAAAAACTAAAACGCATTTTTTTTCCACAAAGTTGTTCATTTTTAAGATATTTCCAACACATAGCATGTTACTAGCAAAAATGACACCCCAAAATACATTTTGCTACTCCTCCTCAGTATGGCGATACCACATGTGTGAGACTTTTACACAGCCTGGCCACATACAGAGGTCCACCATTGAAGTAGCACCTTCAGGCACTCTACAAGCATAAATTACACATCTAATTTCCTGACAACCTATCATTTTTGAAGGCCCTTCATATTTCTAACACATAGCATTTACATACCAAAAATTACACTGCAAAATAAATTCTATTGAGGAAAGGGTAAAAAAAATGTATTACCTGTGGTTTTAGTAGTGTTCACAGAGAATTGGTCCAGGCAGCAGGCAGAGATGTGCTTAGCGACAACAATAATAATTATCCAGGAAGCAGGCAGGAATATTGTCTATAGTCAGCATTAGTATATCGTCAGCACAGCCAAAGCATTTGTCCATAGAAATTGTCCAGGCAGAGACAGCCAGCACAGCCATAATATTAATCCTGGTGCACCGTTACCTGCCTGCACTCATTATTGTACCGCTCTTCAGCCCTTCATAAACATACTGCCTCATGCTACAGCTAATTATTTCCATAGTCCAGAGGCATGATGACAGTAAGTCAGCAGCAGGCTGAGGGCTGCAATCAGGTAAGACCTGGGCACAGGGGTAGTGGTTTTACCCACCCAAATCTCTATTAAACCTCTGGACTCCAGACCCTATTCCGGAAATTACAAAACCCGGAGACAAAAAAAAATTGTTTTCTCCATCTGGAAAAACATTTCTGGAGCTCCTCACATGTGAGACCCCTGTGTACTACAGTAGCAGGGCAACAGATCAGTCCAAGCGGTAGGCAAAGGCATAGTCCATAAAACAGGTCAGGGTCAGTTCACATGGAAGCAGTCCAAGCAGTAGGCAGAAGCGTAGTTGATAAAACAGGCCAGGGTCAGTTCATATGGAAGCAGTCCAAACGGTAGGCAGAGGCATAGTCAAAAAACAGACCAGGGTCAGTTCACGTGGGAGGCAGTGGCATGATTATTTGAGGAAGCATGGTTAATGGTCAGCACAGATGATGAAAATGGGGAAATGGTTAAGAATATGGCCTAATATTTTAGGGATGTGTGATATAGTCGAAAGCATTCACCAATGCAAAGGCCGGGTTCGGAGGGACACTGGGGACAATGGTAGCTGGTATCTCTTCGAAATCCTCTTTTTCTGCATACTCGACATCTTTTTTGGTGTCTTCGGCCTGCTTCAGATGGTGGAATGCTGTCCGGGAAGTGGCACTCATGAAGTTGGCTAACAGCATCAGAGCAAAGGTTTTCTGGGGGGGTCTTTATTGGTAGATGGGGACGTGACAACTTCGATTAATTTTAGGAAGTGGGCAGGGGTTTCCTTGGATTTGGTGTGAATTATGTAGACATTATAAATGGCCAAATGAATTAACCGCTACAGCCCCAGAATATTTTACTACCTTCCCGACCAGAGCACTTTTTGCGATTAGGCACTGCATCGCTTTAACTGACAATTGCACGGTCGTGCAACGTTGTACCCAAACAAACTTGACGTCCTTTTTTTCCCACAAATAGAGCCTTCTTTTGGTGGTATTTGATTACTTCTGCGGTTTTTATTTTTTGTGCTATAAACAAAAAAAGAGCGACAATTTTGAAAAAAACGCATTCTTTTTTACTTTTTGCTATAATAAATATCCCCCAAAAATATATAAAAAAACAATTTTTTTCCTCAGTTTAGGCCGATATGTATTCTTCTACATATTTTTGGTAAAAAATACATCGCAATAAGCGTATATTGATTGGTTTGCACAAAAGTTATAGCATCTACAAAATAGGGGATAGTTTTATGGCATTTTTATTATAATTTTTTTTTTACTAGTAATGGCGGCGATCTGTGATTTTTATCAAAACTGCGACATTATTGCGGACACGTCGGACAATTTTGACACATTTTTGGGACCAATGGCATTTATACAGCGATCAGTGCTATGAAAGTGCATTGATTACTGTAAAAATGTCACTGGCAGTGAATGGGGTTAACACTAGGGGGCAATCAAGGGTTTAATGTGTTCCCTAATGTGTGTTCTAACTGAAGGGGGGAGTGGACAGTGCAGGGGAAGAGATAGATCGCTGTTCATACTCTGTACGAACAGACGATCTGTCACTTCTCCCCTAAGAGAACCAGAAACTGTGTGTTTACACACACAGATCCCGGTTCTCTGTGTGCCCCGAGCGTTTGCGGGAGCCCGGCGGTGATCACGACTGCCAGGCACTCGCATTGGCTCCGTGGGCGAGCAGGGGGCCCGCGCCCCCTATTGGTGGAATATGTTACTGACGTAACATGACGGAGATTCGCGCAGCCGAGCCATGTTGCCGCAGTAGTGCGGCGGCTGGTCGGCAAGCGGTTAAATAGATTGCTACTTTCTTGTACCAGAAACTAGACCTCCTTATTGACAAATAGGGGTGAAGAATTTGGTCATTGAAATCCACCCCCCCCCCCATGTAGAGATTGTAATCTTGTACACATGTTGGCTTTTCAATGGGACCTCATCTTCTCTGAACGTCAATTGTAGTGTCAACATGGATGGTGGACATCATGTACACATTCCTGGTATCCTTCCACCCCACCAGGCCAGCACTTCGTTGCATCTCAAAGTTGCTCTTTCCTCCCTTTGCAGTTTTTTATTCACTATGGCTTGTGGGAAGCCCTTCCTATTCTTTCTGGAAGTTCCACAGGCCAGGGTTTCTGCAAGGTATAGGTGTTTGAAAAGGGGCAGGCTGGTGTAGAAGTTATCCAGGAATATGTGGCAACCTTTCTTCAACAGAGAGTATGCCAGGTCCCATACAATTTTACCAGTTGTGCCCATGTAGGCCGGGCACTCAGGGGGCTGGAGTTAGGAATCTCTTCCTTCTTATATGCGGAACGCATACAGATATCCCGTGACTCTCTCGCAAAGCTTAGAAAATTTCACTCTGTATTTGGCCCTTTTGCTAGGAATGAATTGCTTTATTCCTAGCCGGCCTGAAAAGGGTACCAGGGACTCATCTACACATATATGCTGATCGGGGACATAGAGTTCTGCAAATCGTTGGGAAAATAAATTTATGAGTGGGTATTTTTTATAACTTATCGTAAATTGGATGATTGCGGGGAGGGCACTGGGTGTTGTCGCTGAAGTTAAGGAAGCGCATAATCATCTCATATCGGAAACCTGGGCATTACGGCAGAATAAATGGGCATGTGGTGGATGGGGTTGGTGGACCAATAGGCATGTCCTTCATTTTTAAAAAAAATATATAAATAAACGTGCCTGCGCTGAAAAAACAGATATATCCCAATAGTTGGGAGGTGCATATATAGTGTAAAACTATACTACAAAATGTCAATATAAAAAAAAAAAAAAAAAAAAAAATGCTAGTAATATATAAATTATAGAATGAATACAATCCTTATATAAAAGTATCCCATAAAGTGCAACATGCAAAAAAACAATATATATATGTGGTTATAAATATAAGATCAAAGTGCAAAATCCAGTGTCCACATTTAAAAAGTTCAATTCATTGATATCAACACATAAAGTGCAAGTAAGTGGTGTCCACAAAAAACAGTGTTCCTCATGCTCCTCCTTAATGGTGTTCACAATCCAGCATGCTTCAGTGCTCTCCTGTGACCCCCCACTTGTGCTTGCGCTCACCTCTGAGCGTGTGACACGGTAATTAAACGGTGTCTAAACACGCATTGGAGCCACCCCTTGGGCTCATACAGGGTATGCTGGTATAAACTCTACCACTCTCAGATGTCATCAGATAGTCTCACATACAAGAAAGAAAAAAAGCTCCATAGTGTGATACAGTAGGGATTTATTTAAAATATATTATTATTATTATTATTATTCAGGATTTATATAGCGCCGACAGTTTACGCAGCGCTTTACAACAACATTAGGGCAGACAGTACAAGTACAATACAATTCAATACAGGAGGAATCAGAGGGCCCTGCTCGTTAGAGCTTACAATCTAGGAATATTAAAATTTCCCTCCAGGAGGGTACTCACAATATGTAGGTGCGTGAGTGCACCAATCTTTCCAGAGAGTGTTTATATAAAACAAGCGTTTGTATGGCGTGCGGTGTGTCGTTCCTCATCCACCTTTGTTGCTGACAGCTCCGTCCTACCCCTCCCCTTTTTTTTTTTTTTTCCACAAGAAAAGATTTTATTGAAAAAATAATAAGATAGCAAATACAATACTTCAAAAGAGTATCAAAAAGAATCATGTAGTACACTCGCATGACAATGGTACGTCATAAAGATTATTGTTGGAACACGTTTGAATTTACAGAGTGCATATATAACATTTAAAATATACACACAAAAAGGGGGGCAATCCTGATAGCAAGTAATGTAACAGTGATATTAATACAGTAGTGAAGGTATTCCAGTGTTTCTGGTACAGGGGGGTCCGGTGCCCGTCCTGTTCCTTGAGTAAGGTACATATAAGGAGATAGGTTCGAGTGTCTGTTGGTGGGGGATTAGACACATTATGACGGTCTTACGTAGAGCATAATCCCAAAATTTAGAAAACAAAATAGATAAAATAAATAAAAATAGGGGGATAGGTGGGGAGGGATTGTTAAAACAAAGGGATGGGGGTTAGGGGGAAGATATAGGGGAAGGAGGGGAGAAAGAGAAGATGGCGGAAAAGAAGAAAAAAGCAGATAAAGAGAGGGAGAGGGGGGGGCCACCCCTCGAGCCAGGTCCCCCGAGCGCCCCCGCGAGTCCTGTAGGTCATGGGTATTAAACTATAGAAGGGAGTGTGTTTAGGACTGGAAAAAGGATTTATAGTAATCGGTGGTTTTAAAATGGGACCAACAGGCCCATATGGTAGTAAATTTTTGGATACGGTCTTGGGAAATATGAATCAGTTCTTCCATCTCCTCGAACTTTGCAACCCTGATTAACCATTCTGTAATGGTCGGGGGAGTAGTTGAGCGCCAGTGTGCAGGGATGCACACTCTAGCGGCATTTACCATGTGCATTGCAAGTGATTTATGGTAGACTTTTTTGGATAGGGTTGAATGATGGAGGAGATATTGGGCCGGGTTAAAATTTAAGGAATAAGTTGTTACATGTGTAATAATGGAGTGTACCTCTTTCCAGAATGGTTGAAGTAGTGGGCATTCCCACCAGATATGTAGCATGTTGCCTATTGCCTTATTGCATCTCCAGCAAATATTGGGGATAGAGGGCGAGAATTGGTGTAATCGAGCGGGAGTTCTATACCATTTCGTGGCAATTTTGTACCCATTTTCTTGGATTGCAACATTCATAGACCCTTTGTGAGCGTATGTAAGGATAGATTCCCATTCATCGTCAGAAAAGTTGATTTGTAGGTCCTTCCCCCAAGATAATCTAGAAGTTTCCATCTGTGGGTGAAGCGAGTCATCCTGGAGGAAGGAGTAGATCATGGATATTAGGTGATCTTGTGGGGTGGACTGAGAATACATTGTTTCGAATGGAGTAAGTGGTCTTGTCCAAATGTCGTTTGTGTTAGTCGATGCAAGGAAGTGTCTTAGCTGTCTGTATGACCAAAAGGGGAACTCTTTTGTGCGTGAGACGGATTTTAATTCGTTATATGTGCGAATCCTCCCATCAACAAAAAAATGGCGAGCATAGATATCGTCATGTGGCCACTCTTGTGTTAAGAAAGAGTTTGATTCTCCAGGAGCAAACTCAGGGTTGGCTCGAAGAGGGGTCAACGGTCCTGGTGTTGAGGCTATATGGTATGAGTTCTTTGCTGTAGAGAAAGCTCGCAATGATGGGTAAATAAACGGGTGTGATTTTACAGCATGAGGGTAGTGTTTCGTTGGGACCCATGTTAGGGTGTGCAAGGGTATAGTACTAAAGGCATTTTCCAAAATGGTCCAAAGTTTGCTTAGTTTATGAGTTTTCCAGTTTACCACTCTAGTGAGGTGGCAAGCCAAGTAGTATTTGTGTAGATCTGGCAAGGCAATCCCCCCTTTCGTTTTGGAGCATGTCAGCTTCGTATATTTGATGCGGGGGGGACCGCCCTTCCAGATAAATTTTGAGCAGGCTTTTTTATAGGCCAAAAAGAAAGATGGGGGTAAATGGATTGGGATCGTTTGCATAAGATATAAAAGACGGGGAAGGATTATCATCTTCATCAATGCCGAACGACCAAACCAGGAGACATTCAGGGTACTCCAGCTTTGAAGGTCTGTTTGGATCTTCGTCAAGGCATTGAGAAAGTTGCGCTCATAGAGCTCTAATAGATGCCGGGGGATTCTAATGCCTAGGTAGGTGATATAGTCATTTTTCCATTGGAATGGGAACGAAGTTTGGCAGTGGGTAACTTCTAATGGTGGTAAAGAAACATTGAGGGCCTGGGATTTAGAATAGTTAATTTTAAAGTTGGACAATGTTCCAAAATGGTTAATGTCCTTCAGTAGGTTAGGAAGGGATGTGTGCGGTGTTTGCAGTGATAATAGGATGTCGTCTGCAAAAGCGGCAACCTTAAATTCCCTGCGATTCATGTGGACACCCTGAATATCTGGGTTGGCTCTTATTCTGTTGAGAAGGGGTTCAAGAGAGAGGACAAAAATTAGGGGGGACAGAGGGCATCCTTGACGGGTGCCGTTGCTGATGTGGAAGGCGTTCGACAGGAGGCCATTTGCTTTAATTCTTGCTGTTGGAGTAGTATATAGGGCACAGATGTGGGCAAACATGCGTGGAAGAAGGCCAATTCCTTTGAGTACCTCTCGCATGTAATCCCAGGCCACCCTGTCGAACGCCTTCTCAGCATCCAGGGATAACAGAAATCCTTTGGTGTTGGATGTGTTGAGCCAGTGGTGTAAGTTCAGGGTGCGGATGGTATTGTCTCTTGCCTCTCTGCCAGGGATAAAACCTACTTGATCGGGTAAAACTAGGTCTGGAATCAGGGGTAGTAATCTATTTGCTATAATTTTGGCATACAATTTGATGTCTACATTTAACAGCGATATGGGTCTATAATTAGAGACTATCATTGGGTCTTTGTCTGTTTTGGGTATCACTGCTATCTGGGCTTCTAACATGTGTCCAGATGTGGCGAGTGGGTTTGAAAGGAAGTTAAAGGCCGACAGCATTTTGGGTGTTAGTGTGTCTAGAAAAGTTTTGTAGTATATGAGAGGTAGGCCATCAGGGCCTGGACTTTTGCCCGCCTTCGTTTGTTTAATAGCAAGATTGAGTTCTTCTATGCTCATGGGGATTTCTAATTCCTTAGCTTTTTGTGTTGGTATTGGCTTGGGGCAATATTGGGATAGAAACTCCTGAATTTGTAAAGACCTGTCATGTGCGGGAGAGGAGTCTGGTGGGTGTTGAGGTAGGTTGTACAGCTTAGAATAAAACTCTTCAAAGTGCTTGGCTATTTCCTCGTTTTTGGAGAGGAGTTTGCCTTTTGTAGTGCGGAGGTGATGTATAGTGGTAGATGTTTTAGCTGCCTGGATTGTGCGAGCGAGAAGTCTCCCGCTCTTGTTGCCATGTTCATAAAACACTTTTTGGCCTAGGATATATCTTCGCCTAGTGCGTTTCCCTAGTTCGTCCAACAGAGATGCTCTTGCTTGTGAGAGAGCTTGTAGTGTGGATTGGGAGATGGACTTTTTGTGAGATGTTTCAAGTCTGTGGATCGTTGCGGTAAGGGCTTTGATCTGTTCTTGGTGTCTCTTTTTTTCCGCCGTGGCTAAGGCTATGAGTTTGCCTCTTAGAACGCACTTATGTGCTTCCCACAGCGTCACCGGAGTGACTTCTGGGGTTGAATTTTCTTGGAAGTACAGTTGGATTTGTGTGTTCAGTTGCCGGATTGTTTCAGGATCTTTTAGGAGAGATGGGTTCAATCTCCAAGTTTTGGTAGTCTTACGCGATTCCGGGAATGAGAGGGTAATCGTAATGGGGTGATGGTCGGATAAGAACATGTTTTCTATTGTGGCTTGCGAGAGGTATGAGAGGTCTGGTTGGGATAGAAATAGATAATCAATTCTAGAATATTTCTGGTGTGGGGGAGAGAAGTACGTGTAATCTCTGTCTGTTGGATATAGAGTGCGCCATGCATCGTGTAGGGTGAGGTTTTGTAGTTGGAGTTTAATTTGTTTTAAAGCCCGGAATGGGAGTGTGGAAGTGCCAGTGGAGGAATCTAGGCAGGGGTTCAGTGGAACATTGAAGTCTCCTCCCAATATCAAAATGCCTGTTTGAAAAGATGAAAGTAAGTCACAGATTTTCCGGAGGAAAGAGACTTGATGGTCATTTGGGCAGTATATATTCGCTATAGTGATGGGTTTGGACGCATACGTGCCTTTGACGAAGATGTATCTGCCCTCCTGGTCAATCAATGTGTCTGATAAGTGAAAGTCTGCATGTTTAGAGATAAGTATAGAAACTCCTTTTGTCTTAGAAGATGGATTTGAGGAGTGTAAGGCCTGTTTGTATACATGGTTTGTCAGTTTAGGTATGGCTTTGGTTCGGAAGTGTGTCTCTTGCAGTAACAGGAAGTGAGCTTTGTGTTTCGTGAGTTCTGAGAGAACCTGAGATCTTTTTTCAGGGAGGTTTAGGCCTCTTACATTAAGCGACAGGCATTTAAGTGAGAGTTGATGGTTGCTGGTGGCAGTCTTCTGCATTGTGTTAATGTTGTGAATGATGAAAGAAGGTTAAATAGGTGTTAGTCTGTCTTTCAGTATTGTCTGCCTGGACGAGGGGGCTCAGGGATCGACGACGGGGAACAGGACGGAGGGGCGGCCCCCTCGAGGAAATAGAACGGAAAGAGGATAAATATGAGAGGAGAGAAGAGAAAGGGGAGAGAGAAGAGGGAAGGGAAAGAGAGAAAGGGGTAGGGTGAGATGTGTGGGTGGGGGTAGTGTGAAACTAGGATAGGGGGAAAGAAGGAAGAAGAAGGGAAGGGGCACCAGTTAATGAACTGGGCGAGTCAGTTACCGGAGGTGGTCGTAGGCGTGCCTATCCACCTAATAAGAATTTCCGGATTGGTAGCTCAGGTCCGTATGGACAGCTATGTGGGGTACGTAGGACTGAGCGGGTACGAGATCCGTTGCACTGGTGAGGACGAATGGAGAGAAATGTCTAGGTTGGGTGGGGTGTACATAGTGAAAGACTATAGTAGACTAAGTTTCGGGATTCGAAGAGCTATTTAGCGATTAAGAAGGGGGTGTGGAATATGGGTAGGTTACTGTATCTAGGGTGGGCGGATCTTAGGCTCTATAGTAGTGGCTAAGGATCTGGGTCAATATTGACTAAGAGCAATAGGGCTATCTATACCAGATTGAACTGAGAGGGAACAAAAACATAAACATAGACAAAAACATGGACTTTAGCCTATCAGTAACAGTAGTTGTAACAGTAACAGTAGCAGTCCGGGCAGCACGGTGTGGACTCCTTCACCAGCAAAACTAAATTGCTTTGTGTAAGTGGGGGTCGCGAATGTCGGTACCGCACTAAAACATTCTATGAGACCTTTTGTAAGTGCAACCCAGGAATCAATCATATTTGTTCTTAGTGAAGGAGAGCATTCCGGTTTGGCTGGGGCCTTAGCTTTACAACATCACATTATAGGTTATGTTGTCGCTACAGGGTATTAATTAAATCCTATAGTAAAGGACAGTGTGTTGTGGAAGCAGGCCTTTCAGGCTCGTAAGTGAAGTGTCCCAGTTAGCTAAGGGTATCCGTGAACGAGTATCTTAGAATGCACTTAGTCTGGTTTGGTAAAATACAAGGTAGATGGGACTGATTTGGTGACCCTCTAGGACCCAATGGGCCCCCCACGGGAGTGGATGCCCACGTTCCAAGAGGGTGACCAAAGTGAGGTAGAGAGGTTATCTCCATCAGCATATGTGTGTTTGCTGGTAAACAATACCTGGAAATAGGAAAAGTAGGTTACATAAACAGAAGTCCATGAAGGGTTTCTTCTTCTTCCTTTAAGAAGTGGAAAGTCTCAGTGATCTTCGACAATCTTCATTGGAGCGTGTGGGGTGCGGTACCTGAAAAACAACTTCCATAGAGTAGGGCTAGGTTGGAGCTGGAAAAAAAGGAAAAAGTTAGTGCTGCCCGTGCATGCTTGGATAGAATATTCAGGCGGTTATCATGCCAACGGGAGGTTTCGTCGCGGGGTGTCATGTCGCCCAGGGCTGGGTGCAGGCATGTCTCGGCGTGATAGGCGGTCTCCAGGAGAGATAGGATCCAGCCTGCGGCGTCTCGAGTGGTGCCTTTGAGCTTTGGGGGAGGAGTTGGTAGATACCGGCTTCCACGGTTCCGTGGGGAAATAGAATGAATGCCAATCAGGGATATCCATCAGTGGAATGTCCAGCTGCTCGCAAAAATTGGGAAGGTCTTCCGGGGTTCTCAATAAGGCTGTGCGGCCTCTGGTCGATGCAGAGAGACAGAAAGGGAATTTCCATCTATATTGGATGTTGCGGGAGCGGAGCACATCCAGTAGGGGGCGTAAGGTGCGTCTATTCTGCAGTGTGATTTGTGATAAGTCCTGAAATAGTTTCACCTCAGTTCCATTAAAGGTTATACGTCCTTTTTCTCTCGCCTTCCTAAGAATTTCCTCTTTGAGGGGGAAATTGACAATACAACAGATAATGTCTCTGGGTGGCTCGTTGTCTCGGGGGGGGGGGCGCAGGGCTCGGTGTATACGCTCCATTTCTATGGGGGAGTCTGCCGGGCGTTCAAGCAAGTCATTAAAGATGGTACTGACTGTGTGGGGAAGTGCGGCCTGGTCAATTCCCTCCGGGACCCCCCTCACCCGAATGTTATGCCTGCGTCCCCTGTTGTCCAAATCTTCCACCTGTCTGTGTAGCTCAAACATGTGGGGCAAGTGGAGATCGTATGTTTTTTGTACTTGCCTGATAGCTGAGGCTTGCAATCTAGCGTTTTCCTCCACATCATTGATCCGGTGGGTTATAGCATGGATATCTTCTTTGAGATCAGAGATAGCGGACATCATGGTATGTTTGATGTCCAGAGCGACTTTCTGGAGGTCTCTCTGGAGGTCCAGCAGGCTTGGGTGCGGATCTGTGTGGTCGCCGCTGTCCATTAGCGGGTCTGTGGCGCTCCTAATCGAGTCCGGGGATGAGGCCTGTACGGCGTGCGCGGCCTGCGATGAGGCCTGTGACGCCTCCAGCAGCGCGGACTGGCGGGTCCGGAAGATGTCTGGGATACTGCCGCTTAGTTGCGGTGTGGGCTCTTTCTGTGTGCGGGGTGTGGAGGTGCTCCTGTTTGACTTTCCCATCGTGGGACAAGTCGCAGATACCCCGGATTCAGCTTTTTTCGTCCTCACTGTGCGGGAGCTGTCTCTTCAAGCGGCCATCTCGGGTCCCGTCCAGGCCACGCCCCCCCCTACCCCTCCCCTTTATTGACGCGTATTCGGCACAGGGATCACGTGCCTTCCTCTGGGGGATCTAATTGGACGGATGCTCTGTGTGTGTGTGTTTATATGCTGTCGGTGGCCATTTTGCCTAGGATTGCTGACAGCTCTAGTAATAGGCTACATCGATATAAGTATATCCTGTCGGCGGCCATTTTGCCTAGGACTGCCGACATCTCTAGTGTTAGGCTACAACCGCACACGGCGGCCATTTTGCCTAGGACCGTCATCTCCTATAATCATAGGCTACATCACTATGCTCCTTTATTAACCACTTGCCGACCGTCGCATGACGATGTACGTCGACAGAGCGGCACGGGCAGGCAAAAGGGCTTACCTGTACGTCCCTGCCTGCCCGCGGGTGGGGGGTCCGATCGGACCCCCCCCCGGTGCCTGCGGCGGTCGGATCGAGGTCAGGGTCGATCAAAGGTGAGGGGGAGGCCACTCATTCGTGGCCCCCACCTCGCGATCGCTCCTGGCCAATGACAAGCTTCCTCGGCTTCTGTGAATGTAAACAGAAGCAGAGGAAGTGATGTCATCTCTCCTTGAGCCGGTCTTCTCGTCCGGCGCCGAGGAGAGAAGACATCCAAGTAAGTGCACCAACACTACACATACAGTAGAACACGCAGGCACACTTGTCACCCCCCTGTCACCCCCCGATCACCCCCTGATCACCCCCCTGTACCCCCTGTCACTCTGACACCAATAGCAGGTTTTTTTTTTCTGATTTATTGCATTGGTGTCAGTTTGTGACAGTAACAAGTGTTAGGGCAGTTAGGTTAGCCCCCTTTAGGTCTAGGGTACCCCCCTTTAGGTCCAGGGTACCCCCCTAACCCCCCTAATAAAGTTTTAACCCCGTGATCACCCCCCGTCGCCAGTGTCACTAAGCGATCGTTTTTCTGATCGCTGTATTAGTGACACAGGTGACGCTAGTTAGGGAGGTAAGTATATAGGTTCGCTGTCAGTGTTTTATAGCGACAGGGACCCCCATATACTACCTACTAAAGGTTTTAACCCCTTGATTGCCCCCTAGTTAACCCTTTCACCAGCGATCACCATATAATTGTTACAGGTGACGCTGGTTAGTTGGTTTGTTTTTTGTAGTTTATTGTAGTTTATTACAGTTTTAGGGCACCCGCCGTTTATTACCCTATAAAGGTTTAACCCCCTAATTGCCCGGCGGTGATAGAAGTTAAGTTTTTAGGATCAGATAAGGTCTGCGTCGCCCCAGGCAGCGTCAGGTTAGCGCTAGTACCGCTAAAACCCACGCACGCAGCATACACCTCCCTTAGTGCTATAGTATCTGAACGGATCGATATCTGATCCGATCAGATCTATACTCCCCAGCAGTTTAGGGTCCCCCAAAAAAACGCAGTGTTAGCGGGATCAGCCCAGATACCTGCTAGCACCTGCGTTTTGCTCCTCGGCCCAGCCCAGCCCAGCCCACCCAAGTGCAGTATCGATCGATAACTGTCACAAAACACTAAGCACACATAACTGTAGCGTTTGCAGAGTCAGGCCTGATCCCTGCGATCGCTAACAGTTTTTTGGTAGCGCTTTGAATCAGTCGCTGACAGTCAGGAGCTTTTTTGCCTGTGAGTCTCACTAGTGTACCCCTAAATTTAGAGCCCGAAATGGCAAATAGAAGGTACACTAGTGAAGAGGCCTACAGGATTCTGAGCATGACAGATAGTGAAGAGGAAGTCACTCATCTGTCAAGTTCAAGCTCAGAATATGAACCTGTAGAGGACAGCGGCTCCATGACAGATAGCTCTGAGGACGGAGTTGTGGTCCTGCTAGGGTCAGGCGTACCAGACCCCGATCTTCTTCTTCTGTCCTTGACGTGCAAGAACCGCAGGGCTCTCATAGGGAGCAGAGAGGTACTAGTGCCGCTACTCCTTCTGGTGAACTGGCAAGCACCAGCGGCCTAGTACACCCTGGTCGTACATCCAGCACTGCAGTATCACGTGGTGACGTGGCGAGTCCCATAAGTGCAGTTCAAGCTGGCGAGGTGGCAAGCACAACTAGTGTCCCGCTGCCACCAATAAGACAAAGACAGGCCCGTTATGCCCATAGTGCCCTTCCTGCTGCATTCGCCAATCCGAATTGGGTACCCACCACTTCTGCAGCACCCGTACTTCCCCCTTTCACTGGCCAACCCGGAATTCAGGTGGAAACAGTTGACTTTATGCCACTGGATTTTTATTCACTGTTTTTCACCGAAGATCTCTATAGATCTGTTGTGGACCAAAGCAATTTGTACGCTGGTCAACACATCGCCGCTAATCCCCAGTCCTCCCTTGCCAGAGATTGGAGACCAATTACGGTCTCCGAATTTAAGATCTTTCTGGGCCTTTCCCTCAACATGGGCATAGCCAAAAAGAGTGAGTTGCGGTCATATTGGTCCACTGACCCAATTCACCATATGCCCGTGTTCTCTGCTTCAATGGCCAGGGCACGATACGAGCAGATTTTGCGGTTCATACACTTCAACGACAATGAACTCTGTCGTCCTCGTGGAGACCCTGCATACGATCGGCTCTACAAAATTCGGCCCCTCGTAACCCACTTCAACCAACGTTTTGCAGACTTGTTTACCCCCCATCAAGTTGTCTGCGTTGATGAGTCCCTGATTAAGTTTTCTGGCCGCTTGTCCTTCAAACAGTACCTTCCCAGCAAGCGTGCCAGATACGGGGTCAAGATGTATAAGCTCTGTGACAGGGCCACAGGCTATACATGTAGATTTATGGTTTACGAGGGCAAAGATAGTCACGTAGAGCCGATAAACTGCCCTGACTACATAGGAAGCGCTGGCAAGATAGTGTGGGACTTGGTGTCACCCTTATTCGGAAAGGGGTACCACTTGTACGTGGACAATTATTATACGAGCGTGCCACTTTTTAGTCACTTGTTTGATCAGCAGATTGGAGCATGTGGCACCGTGCGACCTAATCGCCGGGGCTTTCCCCAGCGGCTTGTAGAGTCCCGTCTTAGGCTGGGGGAGAGAGCCTGCTTGCAGTATAATAATTTGCTCGCTATGAAGTGGAGGGATAAGAAGAATGTTTTCGTTCTCACCTCCCTTCATGCAGACACGACGACCCAAATTACTACGGCGACTGGTGTTGTGGAGAAACCCCTCTGTGTCCACGAATACAACCTTAATATGGGAGGGGTGGACCTCAACGACCAGTTGTTGGCGCCGTACCTAATTGCCCGTAAGGCCAGACGCTGGTACAAAAAAGTGTCTGTTTATTTATTTCAATTGGCTTTGCTGAACGCTCATGTGCTATACAGAGCTTCAGGACGGACTGGATCCTTCCTTAAATTCCAGGAAGAGATCGTCAGAGCCCTTCTGTTTCCAGACGGTGCTCCACCTCACCTTCCCAATCCAAATACAGTAGGCCGGCTGCATGAGAGGCATTTTCCTTATGTCCTCCAGAGTACCCCTACCCAACGAGCCCCCCAAAGAAAATGTCGTGTCTGCAGAAAGCGCGGATTTAGGCGTGACACCTGGTATTATTGTCCCTCCTGTCCTGGCAATCCTGGTCTTTGCATTGGTGAATGTTTTGAACGCTACCATACACTAGTTGAGTATTAGCGTAGGGTACAGCACTGCACAGACTAGGACACACTTCCACAGGGTCTTCCAAGATGCCATCGCATTTTGAGAGACCCAAACCTGGAACCGTTACAGTTTTAAAAGTTACAGTTATAAAAAAAAAAAAAGTAAAAAAAAAAAAAAAAAAAAGTAAAAAAAAAAAAATACACAAAAAAAATAAAATAAAAAAACCAAAAATAGTTGTCGTTTTATTGTTCTCTCTCTCTCTATTTTCTCTCTATTGTTCTGCTCTTTTTTACTGTATTCTATTCTGCATTGTTTTATTGTTATGTTTTATCATGTTTGCTTTTCAGGTATGTAATTTTTTTTATAGTTTACTGTGTTTTAAACATTTTTTTGTTTTCAGGTACGCCATTCAGCTGCAGCGCGGATTTATTTATCTTGACAGCAACAGCGTTTGCTCCCACGATACATAAAGCCGTGACTCCAGCGCTGTCGGAGGTGATTTCACCACCACAGTTACATACTTCAGCATATATGCCGAAGCGTGGGGGCAGAAGTGGGTGGAGGAGCGATTTGCTCCTGCCTTTTGCGGGAGGATGCCCCCATGCTTCGGCATATATATATTTTAGGTAGGCACAGGTTGCGTTAAATGTTTTATTTTTTACTATGGTTTTTTTTTGTATTTGCTTTGCAGGTATGGTAAGTATTACTGTTATACTGTAATGTTACTTTGTTTTTTGTTAACCATCATTTGCTTAGCAGGTACGCCATTCAGTTACAGCGCGGATTTATTTATCTTGACAGCAACAGCGTTTGCTCCCACGATACATAAAGCCGTGACTCCAGCGCTGTCGGAGGTGATTTCACCACCACAGTTACATACTTCAGCATATATGCCGAAGCGTGGGGGCAGAAGTGGGTGGAGGAGCGATTTGCTCCTGCCTTTTGCGGGAGGATGCCCCCATGCTTCGGCATATATATATTTTAGGTAGGCACAGGTTGCGTTAAATGTTTTATTTTTTACTATGGGTTTTTTTTGTATTTGCTTTGCAGGTATGGTAAGTATTACTGTTATACTGTAATGTTACTTTGTTTTTTGTTAACCATCATTTGCTTAGCAGGTACGCCATTCAGTTGCAGCGCGGATTTATTTATCTTGACAGCAACAGCGTTTGCTCCCACGATACATAAAGCCGTGACTCCAGCGCTGTCGGAGGTGATTTCACCACCACAGTTACATACTTCAGCATATATGCCGAAGCGTGGGGGCAGTGGGTGGAGGAGCAATTTGCTCCTGCCTTTTGTGGGAGGATGCCCCCATGCTTCGGCATATATAAATGGTGCATGTATGCCCATCATTAGAAGTGGGTGGATGAAGGGAGGTATTCTAATGGTGGGCATACCCACCGATCAATATCTTTTTTTCGTTCAGCCCACAGGCTGCATGAAAAAAAAGTTTACAATATATGCCCAACAAGGACCAGCAACGTACTGGTATGTTGCTGGACTTTGAGTGCTTATACCAGAATGATGCCTGCAGGTTTAGGTATCATCTTGGTATCATTCTTTTCAGCCAGCGGTCGGCTTTCATGTAAAAGCAATCCTAGCGGCTAATTAGCCTCTAGACTGCTTTTACAAGCAGTGGGAGGAAATGCCCCCCCCCACCGTCTTCCATGTTTTTCTCTGGCTCTCCTGTCCCAACAGGGAACCTGAGAATGCAGCCAGTGATTCGGCCAGCTGACCATAGAGCTGATCGGAGACCAGAATGGCTCCAAACATCTCTATGGCCTAAGAATCCGGAAGCGACGAGCATTTCATGACTTAGATTTCGCCGGATGTAAACAGCGCCATTGGGAAATTGGGAAAGCATTTTATCACACCGATCTTGGTGTGGTCAGATGCTTTGAGGGCAGAGGAGAGATCTAGGGTCTAATAGACCCCAATTTTTTCAAAAAAGAGTACCTGTCACTACCTATTGCTATCATAGGGGATATTTACATTCCCTAAGATAACAATAAAAATGATTTAAAAAAAATAAAAATGAAAGGAACAGTTTAAAAATAAGATAAAAAATCAAAAAATTAATTAAAAAAAAAAAAAAAAAAAAAAAGCACCCCCGTCCCCCCCTGCTCTCGCGCAAAGGCGAACGCAAGCGTTGGTCTGGCATCAAATGTAAACAGCAATTGCACCATGCATGTGAAGTATCACCGCAAAGGTCAGATCGAGGGCAGTAATTTTAGCAGTAGACCTCCTCTGTAAATCTAAAGTGGTAACCTGTAAAGGCTTTTAAAGGCTTTTAAAAATGTATTTAGTTTGTCGCCACTGCACGTTTGTGCGCAATTTCAAAACATGTCATGTTTGGTATCCATGTACTCGGCCTAAGATCATCTTTTTTATTTCATCAAACATTTGGGCAATATAGTGTGTTTTAGTGCATTAAAATTTTAAAAAGTGTGTTTTTTCCCCAAAAAATGCGTTTGAAAAATCGCTGCACAAATACTGTGTGGAAAAAAAAAATCAAACACCCACCATTTTAATCTGTAGGGCATTTGCTTTAAAAAAATATATAATGTTTGGGGGGTTCAAAGTAATTTTCTTGCAAAAAAAAATAATTTTTTCATGTAAACAAAAAGTGTCAGAAAGGGCTTTGTCTTCCAGTGGTTAGAAGTGGGTGATGTGTGACATAAGCTTCTAAATGTTGTGCATAAAATGCCAGGACAGTTCAAAACCCCCCCAAATGACCCCATTTTGGAAAGTAGACACCCCAAGCTATTAGCTGAGAGGCATGTCGAGTCCATGGAATATTTTATATTGTGACACAAGTTGCGGGAAAAGACAAATTATTATTATTTTTTTTTTTTTTTGCACAAAGTTGTCACTAAATGATATATTGCTCAAACATACCATGGGAATATGTGAAATTACACCCCAAAATACATTCTGTTGCCTCTCCTGAGTACGGGGATACCACATGTGTGAGACTTTTTGGGAGCCTAACCGCATAGGGGACCCCGAAAACCAAGCACCGCCTTCAGGCTTTCTAAGGGCGTAAATTTTTGATTTCACTCTTCACTGCCTATCACAGTTTCGGAGGCCATGTAATGCCCAGATGGCACAAACCCCCCCCAAATGACCCCATTTTGGAAAATAGACACCCAAAGCTATTTGCTGAGAGGTATAGTGAGTATTTTGCAGACCTCACTTTTTGTCACAAACTTTTGAAAATTGAAAAAAGAAAAAAAAATACATTTTTCTTGTCTTTCTTCATTTTCAAAAACAAATGAGAGCTGCAAAATACTCACCATGCCTCTCAGCAAATAGCTTGGGGTGTCTACTTTCCAAAATGGGGTCATTTTGGGGCGGTTTTGTGCTATCTTGGCATTTTATGGCCTTCAAAACTGTGATGGGTAGTAAGGAGTGAAATCAAAAATTAACGCTCTTAGAAATCCTGAAGGCGGTGATTGAATTTCAGGGCCCCGTATGAAGCTAGGCTCCCAAAAAGTGCCACTCATGTGGTATCCCCGTACTCAGGAGAAGCAGCAGAATGTATTTTGGGGTGTAATTCCACATATGCCCATGGCATGTTTGAGCAATATATCATTTAGTGACAACTTTGTGCAAAAAAAAAAAAATTGTCACTTTCCCGCAACTTGTGTCAAAATATAAAATATTCCATGTACTCATCATGCCTCTCAGCAAATAGCTTGGGGTGTCTTCTTTCCAAAATGGGGTCATTTGGGGGGGTTTTGTGCCATCTGGGCATTTTATGGCCTTCAAAAATGTGATAGGTAGTGAGGAGTGAAATCACAACTTTACGCCCTTAGAAATCCTGAAGGCGGTGCTGGGTTTTCGGGGCCCCGTACGCGGCTAGGCTCACAAAAAGTCCCACACATGTGGTATCCCCATACTCAGGAGAATCAGCAGAATGTATTTTGGGGTGCAATTCCACATAAGCCCATAGCCTGTGTGAGCAATATATCATTTAGTGACAACTTTGTGCAAAAAAAAAAAAAATTGTCACTTTCCCGCAACTTGTGTCAAAAAATAAAATATTCCATGGACTCAACATGCCTCTCAGCAAATAGCTTGGGGTGTCTACTTTCCAAAATGGGGTCATTTTGGGGGGGGGGGTTTGTGCCATCTTGGCATTTTATGGCCTTCAAAACTGTGATAGGTAGTGTGGAGTAAAATCAAAAATTTATGCCCTTAGAAATCCTGAAGGCGGTGCTTGGTTTTTGGGGTCCCGTACGCGGCTAGGCTCCCAAAAAGTCCCACACATGTGGTATCCCCGTACTCAGGAGAAGCAGCAGAATGTATTTTGGGGTGTAATTCCACATATGCCCATGGCATGTTTGAGCAGTATATCATTTAGTGACAACTTTGTGCAAAAAAAAAAAAAAATTGTCACTTTCCCGCAACTTGTGTCCAAATATAAAATATTCCATGGACTCAACATGCCTCTCAGCAAATAGCTTGGGGTGTCTACTTTCCAAAATGGGGTCATTTGGGGGGGGTTTGTGCCATCTTGGCATTACATGGCCTTCAAAACTGTGATAGGTAGTGGGGAGTAAAATCAAAAATTTATGCCCTTTGAAATCCTGAAGGCGGTGCTTGGTTTTCGGGGCCCCGTACGCGGCTAGGCTCCCAAAAAGTCCCACACATGTGGTATCCCCGTACTCAGGAGAAGCAGCAGAATGTATTTTGGGGTGTAATTCCACATATGCCCATGGCATGTTTGAGCAATATATCATTTAGTGACAACTTTGTGCAAAAAAAAAAAAAAAAAATTGTCACTTTCCCGCAACTTGTGTCCAAATATAAAATATTCCATGGACTTAACATGCCTCTCAGCAAATAGCTTGGGGTGTCTACTTTCCAAAATGGGGTAATTTGGGGGGGGGTTGTGCCATCCTGGCATTTTATGGCCTTCAAAACTGTGATAGGTAGTGAGGAGTAAAATCAAAAATGTATGCCCTTTGAAATCCTGAAGGCGGTGCTTGGTTTTCGGGGCCCCGTACGCGGCTAGGCTCCCAAAAAGTCCCACACATTTGGTATCCCCGTACTCAGGAGAAGCAGCTGAATGTATTTTGGGGTGCAATTCCACATATGCCCATGGCCTGTGTGAGCAATATATTATTTAGTGACAACTTTTTGTAACTTTTTTTTTTTTCTTTTTTTTATATACTTCAATAAGCCGCCAAGAAAACAGTGAACATAAATAATATTAAATTAGAATAAAAACCGGATCCCAGCATACAATCCCAATTTTAATGCATACTTAATTAATACTCAATATGGAGTCACATACCGAGTGTTAAAACGAGGAATCTAAATCCTATATTATTTAATTAAAAACAAAATATTGTCCTCATCTACCAGAGGGGCTACTTGTAATAGAATATACCTATCAATAATACATGATGAGATATACCAGCCTATTCCTATACCATCTGTAGTACTGGTATATATATGGGGTATATTAAAAATTACTAAGAAAATTACAAGACATATATATAGGGTATAATGGGGTATATTAGAAATTACTAAGAAAATTACAAGACATGTATATGGGGTATAATGGGGTATATTAAAAATTACCGAGAAAATTACAAGACATATATATATGGGGTATAATGGGGTATATTGAAAATTACTGAGAAAATTACAAGACATATATATGGGGTATAATGGGGTATATTAAAAATTACTAAGAAAATTACAAGACATATATATATGGGGTATAATGGGGTATATTGAAAATTACTGAGAAAATTACAAGACATATATATGGAGTATAATGGGGTATATTAAAAATTACTAAGAAAATTACAAGACATATATATGGGGTATAATGGGGTATATTAAAAATTACTAAGAAAATTACAAGACATATATATGGGGTATAATGGGGTATATTAAAAATTACTGAGAAAATTACAAGTCAAAATTAATACATACCAACTTATTCTTATACTATCTGTGATGCGGGAATATATATGGGGTATAGTAAAATATATTTAAAAATTACTAAGAAAACATCTCAAATCAAACTCCTTGTTGAGCCCACCAGGAGATAAGGAGCCCAGCTGGTTTATCCACCAAGATTCTTGTTTGCTGATTTCCCTCACAAAATTACAACCTCTCCAATGGCGTCTAGGAGCCTCAATTCCCCAAAATTTCATACCAGCCGTACTTTGATTGTGCACTTTTTTGAAATGTAAGGATAGATGGTGTTTATCTGATCCTTTACGTATGTTCCTCACATGCTCCTCCAAGCGATCTTTCAGGGCCCTCGTGGTACGACCCACATAAATATAGTTGCATGGGCATTTCAATGCATACACGACCCCTATAGTGTCACAGGATATGAAGTCTCTGATAGTGTAAGACTGATTAGTTCTGGGGTTAAAGAAATCCTTCACTCTTTTATCATTACCCGGAACTCTCACACAACTGTAACATCTACCACAGCCATAAAAGCCCTTAAGATCCCAGAACATCTTAGGTTTTGAGGGAGGTGGTTCTACCACATTGTGAACTAATTTGTCTCGTAAATTTGGTGCTTTTTTGAAAATGATTCTAGGTTTCTCTGGGAGTACCTCTTTAAGGTGGAAATCCTGCTTCAAGACATTCCAGTATTTTCATATGATTCTCTGTACTTCTTTATTTTGTAAGGAATAGTCTAAAACGATACTGATACCTTCATTAGTGTCATTCCCCCTGGTGTCGATCTTATCCTCTAACAAACTTTCCCTATCGAGGCATGCAACTTCTAATTTTTCTCTCTCCAGCATATCCTTATGGTATCCCTTATCCAGAAACATGCTGCTTAGCTTGTTGGATTGGAGCTCATAATCCTCAGTTCTCGTACAATTTCTTCTCATCCTTGTAAATTGGCCTCTGGGTATATTCGCCAGCCAGGGCTTATAATGGCAGCTGGTAGTTGGGATGTAAGAATTGCGGTCTGTTGTTTTAAAAAAACGATCTGGTGCTAATACCGTCACTAGTGTTAAAAATTTCTAGGTCCAAAAAATGAATGCACTCCCTATTCACATCCCAAGTCAATGAGATGTTGAGATCATTGATGTTCATGGAGTCTAGTAAACACATCAGTGACTCCATGTTGCCTTTCCATATAATTAGCAGGCCGTCGATGAATCTCCTATATAATACATAGATGTTGCCGCATGTTTCGTTTAAAACTCCCTCCTCTTCCCATTTGGCCATGTATAAGTTTGCCACGCTGGGGGCAAATTTGGCGCCCATAGTGACACCCTTTATCTGCAAATAAAATTTGTTGCCATACCAGAAGAAGTTGTGCGCAGACAAAACTCTAAACACCTTAGGATAAATCCAATAAAATCTTCATCAATTGCATCTTCTTTCCTCAAAGCCCATTCAACAGCTTTCAAGGCTCCCTCATGATCTATATTAGTGTAAAGTGAGGCCACATCACCTGTGGCCATAATAATATTCTCGTGTGTGGTACATTTATTCAAAAGTTGTAATACGTGCTTAGTATCTTTGAGGTAAGCTTTGGTCTTTTTAACCAGAGGCTGCAGATGGATATCTATATACTCCCCCAATCTGGATGTTAAAGACTCAATGCCGCTCACCAGAGGCGGCTCTCTAATTAGGCAAATTAGGCGGTCGCCTTAGACCTCGCCCCCAGAGGGGCCTCATAGCCGCCTAATTTGCCCATACCGCAGCCTCGATGATTTACCGGGACCGTGCTGCAATATGATCCATTCTCGACCCGGAGTCCCGGCGAACTAGAGTACCGCAATGCCCGCGGCTTGTGCGGGGTGTCTTCATTCCTGCACATCATGAGCTCCACTGTGCATTGCAGCTGGCCCGACATCTCTCCCCAGCTGCCTGACACACACACACAGTACAGTGAGTGCACTGCGAAGCAGAGCGAACTGAACCCGCCCCTCCTCCTGTGCTGTAATGTTTTCCTGTGCACAGAGGTCAGAGGAAGAGGAGGGAAGGAGGCACACCACCTGTACCGAGAGGCGAGCGCGCTGGTCTGAGGTCTGTGTAATCTAAAAGTCAGTCTTACAGAGGAGGGGAGGGGGCATGATGAAATGGGTGAGGGAGGGGGGACAAGCAAAGAGTTCACTTGGAGTGATTTGGATCCAATCCCAGCTCCATCCACCCCCCATCCCATCCCAGCTCCATCCACTTCACCCCAATCTCATCCTAGCTCTATTCATCCCCCCGATCCAATCCCAGCTCCATGCATTCCCCATACCAACCCAGCTCCATACACCCCCCATCCAACCCCGGCTCTATCCACCCCACCCCAATCCCATCCTGGCTCCATCCATTTCCCCGATCCCAACCCGGCTCCATCCACCCCACCCCAATCCCATCCTGGCTCCATCCATCCCCCGATCCAATCCCAGCCCCATCCAACCCAATCCCATCCTGGCTCCATCCATTCCCCTCGATCCCATCCTGGCTCCACCCATTTCCCCATACCATCCTGGCTCCATCAACCCCACCCCAATCCAATCCCGGCTCCATCCATTCCCCCAATCCCATCCCAGCTTCATCCATTCCCCCAATCCCTTCCCGGCTCCATCCATTCCCCCCAATCCCATCCCAGCTTCATCCATTCCCCCAATCCCTTCCCGGCTCCATCCATTCCCCCCAATCCCATCCCAGCTTCATCCATTCCCCCAATCCCTTCCCGGCTCCATTCATCCCCCTGATCCCATCCCCATCTACCACCCTGATTCCATCCCAGCTCTATCCATCCCCCGATTCCATTCTGGCTCCATCAATTCCCCAGATCCCATTCCAGCTCTATTCCCCTTCCCCCTCAATCCCATCCCTGCTCCATCCATTGTGGCAGGTTAAGAGGGGAGAGCCACACCAACGCACTAACCTGATAAGTGCCGGGGGTGACACCACGTTCTGCTGCACCAGGTGACACCCACCCTAGTGACGCCACTGTGTGCTAGGGGGCACTTTAGGACTTGTGCTACAAGGGGGCTTGGATATGAAATCCACCCCCCCAGCACATGTCTTCTCCCCTCCCAAAGCCCCCCTAGCACATATCCTCCCCCTAATAAAACAGATGCTGTCTGCCACAAAGGGGGTGGCTCTAGGCACCCCACAAGAAATGTGGCTGTATTTGATGGGCACAGTGGCTGTATTTGATGGGCACAGTGGCTGTATTTGATGGGCACAGTGGCTGCATTTGATGGGCAAAGTGGCTGCATTTGATGGGCAAAGTGGCTGCATTTGATGGGCAAAGTGGCTGCATTTGATGGGCACAGTGGCTGCACTTGATGGGCACAGTGGCTGCACTTGATGGGCACAGTGGCTGCACTTGATGGCACAGTGGCTGCACTTGATGGCACAGCGGCTGCAACTGATGGCACAGCGGCTGCATTTGATGTGCACAGCGGCTGCATTTGATGTGCACAGCGGCTGCACTTGATGTACACAGCGGCTGCACTTGATGGGCACAGCGGCTGCACTTGATGGGCACAGCGGCTGCAATTTATGTTTTTTTATTTTTTTTAGAATTTTTCAGTTTGTTTGCACCCCATCCCCCCCCCCCCCCAAGAATTGTGAGCACCAGCTGCCACTGATCTCTTGTATCATGTCTGCAGCCTCTGACCATCTCTTGTATCATCTGCACTCTCTGACCATCTCCTGTATCAAGTTTGCAGTCTCTGATCATCTCTTTTACTATGTCTACAGTCTCTGATCATCTCCTGTAGTATGTCAGCATAGTCTCTGACCATCTCTTGTATCATGTCTGCAGTCTCTGACCATCTCTTGTATCATGTCTGCAGTCTCTGACCATCTCTTGTATCATGTCTGCAGTCTCTGACCATCTCTTGTATCATGTCTGCAGTCTCTGACCATCTGTTGTATCATGTCTGCAGTCTCTGACCATCTGTTGTATCAAGTCTGCAGTCTCTGACCGTCTCTTGTATCATGTCTGCAGTCTCTGACCGTCTCTTGTATCATGTCTGCAGTCTCTGACCGTCTCTTGTATCATGTCTGCAGTCACTGACCATCTCTTGTATCATGTCTGCAGTCTCTGACCATTTACTGTATTATGTCTGCGACTCTCTCACTCTGCGGAAGGTGCTCCAGAGCCCCCTCCACATTAGAGTTCCCATTTAAATGCAAGTTGGAACTCTGTGATGTAAAGGGGAATGCAGTGGACTCTGATATAAAGCTAATCTTTGGTCACCAGAGCCCTTCCCCTCCTTTACATTAGAGTTCCCCTTTACACCAAAGTCTGCAGGTTCCCCCTTAGATCATGATCTGCAGCATTCCCCTTAATATCAGAGTTCCCTTGCACTGTAAGGGGGAATCCTGCAGACTCTGATATATGGGGAAACTCTGTGCTGGCTGGGTTATATTAACCTGACCTTCACGTAAATGGAGAAATATGCGTATAATATATATATTTCATTAAAGAAGAATTGGTTTGGAAAATTCTATAAACGTTGAATTCATAGTTCATAGAATTTAAAACTCTTAATATATGCAATTTATACAGTTAATTTTAATCGCTTGAATTATTTTTCCCATTATGGATGTGAGTGGAGCCTCATGTCTCATATTTGCCTAAGGCCTCACAAAGCCTAGAGCCGCCTCTGCCGCTCACTATCGGCCTACCTGGGGGGTTCCTGATGTCCTTGTGTATCTTTGGTAAGAAATATATCACTGGTATCTTACTAGTCATGGGTACTAAGTATTTTGCTTCTTGCTTATTCAGGAGTCCATCTTCTACACCATGTTTAATAATATCTTTCAATATTTTTTTGAAGGGTTTCGAGGGATTACTTCCAAGTAACTGGTATGTATTAGCGTCATTTAGTATCCTTTCCATTTCATTCTTATATTGTTGCAGGGATAGCACAACTATCCCACCCCCTTTATCTGCTGGCCTAACCACTATATCTGTCCTTTTTTCTAGTGAGGTCATTCCTTTCTTAAAATCTTTATGTTCATAAAACTTCTTAATAGGCAATTGCTCGAGTTCAGTGGTAACCAATTTTTTGAACATATCCACAAACTTGTTGTTGGCTATGTGAGGATTAAAAACAGAGTTATTCCTCAGAGTAGTATACCTGGTATTCCCATTTGTACTACCCATAGGGTTAAGAGCGTAATATTTTTTAATATTCAGCTTTCTGATGAACTTTTGTATCCCGACATACGTCTCAAATTATTATTGAGCCCTTTTTTGGGGGCAAATTTGATGCCCTTATCGAGCACCAATAATTCCTCCCTTGATAGTGGAACCCCACTTAGATTGAAAATTCCCTCTCCTAATCTTCCCGCCTTCTTTTTTTGCTGTATTCTTCTTCCTGCTCTCCTTCCTCTTTTCCTGAGTTTCTTGTCTCGCGGGAGGGTCCCCCCCTGGTTTCCTCTAAAAAAGACTCCTCAAAAAATTGCTCCTCATTATCCTCCAAGGGTTGATAGCTATTGTACAGTGGTATTCTATACTGATCTTGCGGGAAGTTCTCATATCCTACTGTTTGTGGTTTTGGTGAGTAATGAACCCCCACCCTTTGGGTTTTATTGTATGAGTTAGAGGGATAGCTCCTCTGTGGGTATTGATTCGGTGGGGGACCATTATAAGTTTGGTGATTCCCTCTTTGTGGTGTTCCTTGCTGGTATCCATAACCTCCTTGTGGTCTACGTGGGGTACCCTGCTGGTATCCATGTTGTTTCTGATAACCATAGGAATTATATTGTCCTCCTCTCCGTTGAGGAGTGGGATTCGGTTGATGGTTCCTATCGTAGTGGTTATATTGGGCTCTCTTCCCATCACCCCGAAAAGGTGGTCTCCCATAGTGCCAGTTCCCCTGGTTTACTGGTGGACCATAATCATAATAATGGGCATTGTATCCCCCATTGTTTGGTCGCTCCTGTTGACCGTAATATGGTCTTCTGGGGGGTTGGCGATAAGGCGTATGGGGTTGCCTATCCTCTAAATGATGTGAGGATTGTCCCCTGACCGGTTGTTGTGTATTCTGTTGTGATAACTGCTGTTGCCCCTGTGGTTGTGGTGCTCCTCTGTCACCTGTACCACCTGTTGTTGCTTTGGGATGCAAATTAATAGTACTATTGTTTACTAGTGTGGATTGCCAACGAAACACCTGCTTGTTATGGTAGTCCTCAAAATCCCTCAAATATTTTTTTCTCTTAACATTTTTATTCTCAATATCTTTTTTCTGCATATTCGTATGTAAATCACCCATGAGTCTGGTGTATTCGGGATTATTATTAAACTGAGTAAGCTTCTCTCTAATTTCTTTAATCTGATCCTCTATTAATAATAATTTACGTTGCTTTCGTTTAAGGAGAAATTCCATAACCTCTCTACCTTTATCTGAGAAGAAAACGTACCATTCTTGTATATCATCATCACCTAACAAACCATCGTTTATGGGAACATCCTATCTTAATTTTCTGGGAACCATACCATCTTTCAAATATTTCTCCATAGTGGAACGATCCCACCATATATTGCTTTTTTTATCAATACAGTGTCCCAGCTTCCTAAATAGGTGCGTGATATCATTCTCTTTAGCATTACTAACCGAGAATAGACCTTCTAGGTCTATCTCTCTATTTTCAAAAAAGGCAAAGGGATCCATAGGCTACTAACAAGTGTATGAAACAATCAAAGACTAATTATGTGGGGGTCTTGTGAGCCAAAGATGGACTGATGCCTCTGTGAGGTGAAACAAATATAGATAAGCTGCAAACACTAACCACGTTTCATTGCGTGCATAAACCGAAAAATATAAATAAACATGCCTGCGCTGAAAAAACAGATATATCCCAATAGTTGGGAGGTGCATATATAGTGTAAAACTATACTACAAAATGTCAATATAAAAAAAAAAAAAAAAAATGCTAGTAATATATAAATTATAGAATGAATACAATCCTTATATAAAAGTATCCCATAAAGTGCAACATGCAAAAAAAACAATATATATATGTGGTTATAAATATAAGATCAAAGTGCAAAATCCAGTGTCCACATTTAAAAAGTTCAATTCATTGATATCAACACATAAAGTGCAAGTAAGTGGTGTCCACAAAAAACAGTGTTCCTCATGCTCCTCCTTAATGGTGTTCACAATTCAGCATGCTTCATTGCTCTCCTGTGACCCCCCACTTGTGCTTGCGCTCACCTCTGAGCGTGTGACACGGTAATTAAACGGTGTCTAAACACGCATTGGAGCCACCCCTTGGGCTCATACAGGGTATGCTGGTATAAACTCTACCACTCTCAGATGTCATCAGATAGTCTCACATACAAGAAAGAAAAAAGCTCCATAGTGTGATACAGTAGGGATTTATTTATTTATTTATTTACAGCTCCGTCAGCAACAGAGGTGGATGAGGAACGACACACCGCACGCCATACAAACGCTTGTTTTATACAAACACTCTCTGGAAAGATTGGTGCACTCACGCACCTACATATTGTGAGTACCCTCCTGGAGGGAAGTTTTAATATATTTTAAATAAATCCCTACTGTATCACACTATGGAGCTTTTTTCTTTCTTGTATGTGAGACTATCTGATGACATCTGAGAGTGGTCGAGTTTATACCAGCATACCCTGTATGAGCCCAAGGGGTGGCTCTAATGCGTGTTTAGACACCGTTTAATTACCGTGTCACACGCTCAGAGGTGAGCGCAAGCACAAGTGGGGGGTCACAGGAGAGCACTGAAGCATGCTGGATTGTGAACACCATTAAGGAGGAGCATGAGGAACACTGTTTTTTGTGGACACCACTTACTTGCACTTTATGTGTTGATATCAATGAATTGAACTTTTTAAATGTGGACACTGGATTTTGCACTTTGATCTTATATTTATAACCACATATATATATTGTTTTTTTTTTTGCATGTTGCACTTTATGGGATACTTGTATATAAGGATTGTATTCATTCTATAATTTATATATTACTAGCATTTTTTTTTTATATTGACATTTTGTAGTATAGTTTTACACTATATATGCACCTCCCAACTATTGGGATATATCTGTTTTTTCAGCGCAGGCACGTTTATTTATATTTTTCGGTTTATGCACGCAATGAAACGTGGTTAGTGTTTGCAGCTTATCTATATTTGTTTCACCTCACAGAGGCATCAGTCCATCTTTGGCTCACAAGACCCCCACATAATTAGTCTTCATTTTTTTTTTGTAAGCCCCATGTTTATAATGAGGCCTATAAACACTTTGAACTCCTCCAGAGTCAAATCCTTCCACTCAAACGGACGGGCGTATAATGATTGGGGGTTGTTGGCATAATGCTGCTGGGCATATAAATTGATCTGGTCCACGATGAATTGCAGCAAAGTGTCGGGCAAAAATAAATAAAAACAATCGATTTCTGTAAAATTTGGTGGTATTGGCCTGCACACCTGGCTGTGCGGTGAAAGGGGGAATTCTTGCTGATCCTGAGTCGGAAGGCAGCCATGTTGGGTTGGCAAGACCAGCTGGAAGATGTGTAGCGGCCCTGGCTCTTGGGGGACGTGACACTCCAGTGCTGGTAGTTTTGATTTTGAAGGGGGATTTGAAGTTCCTATGCTGGCATTTGGGCGTGATGCTGCGGCAGCGCTGGTACTGGGCATTTCTTGTGGTCTTTCGCTGGCAGCAGCGCTGGTAGTGGGCCTTTGGTTTTGGGGTCTATCGCTGGCGGAAGCTCTGGTACTGGACCTTTGTTCTTGGGGTCTATCACTGGTGGCAGCGCTGGTTTTGGGCCTTTGGTTTTGGGGTCTATCGCTGACGGCAGCTCTGGTACTGGGCCTTTGTTCTTGGGGTCTATCGCTGGTGGCAGCGCTGGTACTGGGCCTGGGAATTTGATCCTGGGGTATATTGCTGGTGGCTGCCTGGTTTCCAGAACGCTGTGCCCTTTTAGGAGGGATCCATTCTCCCTCTGATTCATTTGCCGATCCACTACTATCGATCGGTTCAAATGCTGAATTTGATTCAGAATCAGAATTGGCATTTGAATCTGATGAGAACTCCCTGCTGCTCTCATCAGTCATGGAAAGGATCTGGAATGCCTCTTCACTGGTATATACTCTTTTGGACATTTTTCTGATAGGCTTTGCGACGGGTGGCAGGTGACGGTCACTAATGGGCTGTGTGATGGCTGGCAGGTGAAGTTCACTGATAGTTGATGGGTGACAGGTGTCGGTCA
The DNA here is from genome assembly GCA_037952925.1 of Lithobates clamitans. Taxonomy (NCBI): domain Eukaryota; kingdom Metazoa; phylum Chordata; class Amphibia; order Anura; family Ranidae; genus Lithobates; species Lithobates clamitans. Next base: position 1,170,179 of record JBBGZY010000731.1, read on the forward strand.
CTGATGGACGACAGGTGACGGGTGACGGTCACTGATGGGTGACAGGTGACAGGTGATGGTCACTGATGGGTGACAAGTGACGGGTGACGGTCACTGATGGCTACCTGTGCACTTTATGGGACTAAAAGGTGACAGATGAGGGTCACGGATCGGTCACTGATGACGGTTACTGGCGATGGTCACTGATGGGTGACAGGTGCACCACTGATTGCAGTATCCAACGTGACAGGTGCACTTTGTGGGCCCTGATGGGTGACAGGTGCACTTCTATAAGCACTGATGGGCACCTATGTGGTGACTGTTGGGTGACAGCTGCAATTGGTGGGGCAATGTGACAGGTTCTCTTTACGGTGTGGTGTTGGTGCAGACACTGACCATACAAAAAATCAGTAACTCACTGCTCCTGGCTCTTCTCTCCTCACACTAGAAATGGTGTGTGAGGAGAGAAGAGCTGGTAACAGGTAGTAACCGCTTTGTGTTTACATTAAGTGACCAGCTGTGAATGGATCACAGCCGATCATGTGGTAAACAGCCACCAGCCATTGGCTGTTTACCCTTGTCGATGACGAGTAGTGTTCCTGGGAATGTGCCACCACCGATATGATCGCGCACAGGCGCGGTCTTAGGAAAGGGATTACCATTTGTGATCGGCCGTGATGTAATCACGGCTGATCGCATGGTAAACAGCCATACCCAATGGCTATTCACCCCTGTTGGTGACACGCCACCAACAGTGTAGGGCTGCACGCCCGCGATCGCGCGCATGCTCTGTTTGAATGGGCCGCCGTCATATGATGGTGGCCCAGAACAAGAGCCGCACCGCCCTGCCATCATATGATGGTGGGCGGGCGGAAACAGGTTAAATACATTTGTTCTTTTGATATATTTATACCAAGCAACTATGCAAATACAACCTCTTATACCTTTTCTTTCCCTGTGCTGTAGGGATGAGCTTCGTGTTCGAGTCGAACCCATGTTCGACTCGAACATCGGCTGTTCGGTCGTTCGCCGAATTGCGAACGATATGGGCCGTTCGCGCCAAATTCGTGTGGCGCGTCACGGCCCATAATTCACTGCGGCATCGCAGTGCATTGCTGGCTGATGATTGGCCAAGCATGCACTATGACCCGCATGCTTGGCCAATCACAGCGCCGTCAGTAGAGAGAGCTGTAATTGGCCAAAGCCAGGGTGGCTTTGGCCAATTATGGCTCAGGGGATTTAGTACACACCCCACACTATATAAGGCCGCCTGCACGGCGGCCCTGTGTAGTGTGTGTTCCGGTGTGCTGAGAGATAGAGAGAGAGAGAGACAGTGTCATTTGATTTGAGTTAGATAGATTAGGCAGAACAGTCAGTCAGTTAGCTGCACTTACAGTGTATTGTGTATATATATGCATCCCAGGTGTTGCATATATATATATACACTGTATTCAGTTTAGCTAGATCCGTTCCTGTTATCTTCTATCTAGACTATTTACATTTAGTGCAGTGTGTCCTGCTCACAGTGTTCAGCTAGATCCGTTCCTGCTATTTACATTCAGTGCAGTGCGTCCTGCTCACAGTGTTCAGCTAGATCCGTTCCTGCTATTTACATTCAGTGCAGTGCGTCCTGCTCACAGTGTTCAGCTAGATCCGTTCCTGCTATTTACATTCAGTGCAGTGTGTCCTGCTCACAGTGTTCAGCTAGATCCGTTCCTGCTATTTACATTCAGTGCAGTGCGTCCTGCTCACAGTGTTCAGCTAGATCCGTTCCTGCTATTTACATTCAGTGCAGTGCGTCCTGCTCACAGTGTTCAGCTAGATCCGTTCCTGCTATTTACATTTAGTGCAGTGCGTCCTGCTCACAGTGTTCAGCTAGATCCGTTCCTGCTATTTACATTCAGTGCAGTGCGTCCTGCTCACAGTGTTCAGCTAGATCCGTTCCTGCTATTTACATTCAGTGCAGTGCGTCCTGCTCACAGTGTTCAGCTAGATCCGTTCCTGCTATTTACATTCAGTGCAGTGCGTCCTGCTCACAGTGTTCAGCTAGATCCGTTCCTGGTATTTACATTTAGTGCAGTGCGTCCTGCTCACAGTGTTCAGCTAGATCCGTTCCTGCTATTTACATTCAGTGCAGTGCGTCCTGCTCACAGTGTTCAGCTAGATCCGTTCCTGGTATTTACATTTAGTGCAGTGCGTCCTGCTCACAGTGTTCAGCTACATCCGTTCCTGCTATTTACATTCAGTGCAGTGCGTCCTGCTCACAGTGTTCAGCTAGATCCGTTCCTGCTATTTACATTCAGTGCAGTGCGTCCTGCTCACAGTGTTCAGCTACATCCGTTCCTGCTATTTACATTCAGTGCAGTGCGTCCTGCTCACAGTGTTCAGCTAGATCCGTTCCTGCTATTTACATTCAGTGCAGTGCGTCCTGCTCACAGTGTTCAGCTACATCCGTTCCTGCTATTTACATTCAGTGCAGTGCGTCCTGCTCACAGTGTTCAGCTAGATCCGTTCCTGCTATTTACATTCAGTGCAGTGCGTCCTGCTCACAGTGTTCAGCTACATCCGTTCCTGCTGTTTACATTCAGTGCAGTGCGTCCTGCTCACAGTGTTCAGCTAGATCCATTCCTGCTATTTACATTCAGTGCAGTGCGTCCTGCTCACAGTGTTCAGCTAGATCCGTTCCTGCTATATACATTTAGTGCAGTACGTCCTGCTCACAGTGTTCAGCTAGATCCGTTCCTGTTATCTTCCTACTGACAGGCAGGCTTGTCTGGTTACAGTATATAAAGCTACCTGAAGAAAATTACAGGTGTTCTTTTTGATCCTATTAGTACCACGGTCAGGCAGCTAGACTATTTACATTTAGTACAGTGTGTCCTGCTCACAGTGTTCAGCTAGATCCGTTCCTGTTATCTTCCTACTGACAGGCAGGCTTGTCTGGTTACAGTATATAAAGCTACCTTAAGAAAATTACAGGTGTTCTTTTTGATCCTATTAGTAACACGGTCAGGCAGCTAGACTATTTACATTTAGTACAGTGTGTCCTGCTCACAGTGTTCAGCTAGATCCGTTCCTGTTATCTTCCTACTGACAGGCAGGCTTGTCTGGTTACAGTATATAAAGCTACCTTAAGAAAATTACAGGTGTTCTTTTTGATCCTATTAGTAACACGGTCAGGCAGCTAGACTATTTACATTTAGTACAGTGTGTCCTGCTCACAGTGTTCAGCTAGATCCGTTCCTGTTATCTTCCTACTGACAGGCAGGCTTGTCTGGTTACAGTATATAAAGCTACCTTAAGAAAATTACAGGTGTTCTTTTTGATCCTATTAGTACCACGGTCAGGCAGCTAGACTATTTACATTCAGTGCAGTGCGTCCTGCTCACAGTGTTCAGCTAGATCCGTTCCTGGTATTTACATTCAGTGCAGTGCGTCCTGCTCACAGTGTTCAGCTAGATCCGTTCCTGGTATTTACATTCAGTGCAGTGCGTCCTGCTCACAGTGTTCAGCTAGATCCGTTCCTGCTATATACATTTAGTGCAGTACGTCCTGCTCACAGTGTTCAGCTAGATCCGTTCCTGTTATCTTCCTACTGACAGGCAGGCTTGTCTGGTTACAGTATATAAAGCTACCTGAAGAAAATTACAGGTGTTCTATCCCAGCTTAGTGCAGCTACAGGCCATTAGTATGTCTGGAAGGCCAAGAAGGAGAGGCAGACAGTCACAAGCCAATAAGAGAGGGCAAGCAGGCTCTGTGTCTAGTGCTGGTCGTGGAGACGGTGCATCCTCATCAGCACGTGGCCATGGGACACGCTTGGCCTTTTTTTCGGCAGCTGGCCGTGTTGAGCCGCAACATGCGGAAGACTTGGTCGAGTGGATGACCAAGCCGTCCTCATCCTCCTCATCCTCTCTCACCCATGCCCAGGGTGCTTTGTCTGGCAAAGCAGCGGCCTCTTCCCTCAGCTCAATGTCATCAGTGACTCCTTCCCTAGCTCCACCATGTCCTCATGAGGATTCACTCGAACTGTTTGACCACAGTGTTGGGTACATGCTCCAGGAGGATGCCCAGCGTTTGGAAGGCTCTGATGATGATACTGAGCTCAATGAAGGCAGTAACATGAGCACGGACAGAGGGGGTGCCCAAGAAGGACAGCAATCTGGCAGTCATGCTCCCCCTGCTGCAGCATACTGCCAGGTTTGCTCCAGTGATGAGGAGGGAGGGGATGATGAGGTCACTGACTCAACGTGGGTGCCTGATAGGAGAGAGGAGGAGGAGGAGGAGGAGGAGGAGGAGGAGGAGGAGGTGGCACATCACCAACTAGGCAGGATGCCCTCCAGGGGCCAGCCTAAGGGCAGCACATTGACTGCATCACACCCCAAAGCTCCACATGTGCAGGGCGCTGCAGTCTCTGCGCGTTATTCAAAAAGTTCTTTGGTGTTGGCCTTTTTTGAGACGAGTGCATCAGATCGCACCGCTGCTATTTGCAACATATGTCTCAAGCGTATCTCGCGTGGCCAAAACATCTCCCGCTTGGGTACCACATGCTTGACCAGACATATGTTGACCTGCCATGCAGTTCGTTGGCAAGCGTATCTAAAAGACCCACACCAAAGAACAAAGACGATCTCTCCTTGCTCCTCATCAGCTGAGATTTCCAACCCCACTAGACCTTCAGTCCTCTCTGCGACCTGCAGTGAGAGGAATGAAGGTGTAGAATTAGGTGTGTCACAGCCAAGTACTTGTGGGCAATCTGCTTTTGGTACACCGACGTCAGATTGTACCAGGCAAATTTCCCTGCCCCAGCTGCTGCACCGCCGAAAGAAGTTTGCTCCCAGCCATCCACATGCCCAGCGGTTGAATGCTAGCTTGGCAAAATTGCTAGCACTTCAACTGCTGCCTTTTCAGTTGGTAGACTCTGCCCCCTTCCGTGAGTTTGTGGAATGTGCGGTTCCTCAGTGGCAGGTACCCAAACGCCACTTTTTCTCACGGAAGGCGATTCCGGCTCTCTACCGGCATGTGGAAGGCAATGTCCATGCCTCGCTGGACAGGGCGGTCAGCGGTAAGGTGCATATTACCGCTGACTCATGGTCCAGCAGGCATGGACAGGGACGTTACTTAAGTTTCACGGCGCATTGGGTGACTCTGCTGGCAGCTGGGAAGGATGCAGGACAAGGTGCAGTAGTGTTGGAGGTTGTTCCGCCACCACGCCTCCAAAATGCTGATTGTGACACACCTCTCTCCTCCACCCCCTCCTCTTCTTCTTCCTCCATGGCCTCTTCCTCGGAACCAGCGGTGCTCCGTAGGCGTTCAAGGGGCTACGCAAGTACGCAGGCCAAAAGATGCCATGCGGTGCTTGAGCTGGTGTGCTTGGGGGACAGGAGCCACACTGGGGCAGAGGTTCTGTCAGCTCTGCAGGGGCAGGTTCAGAGGTGGTTGACGCCACGCCAACTTAAGGCAGGAATGGTGGTTTGCGACAATGGCACCAACCTCCTCTCTGCCCTCCGACAGGGACAACTGACCCATGTGCCCTGTTTGGCTCACGTCCTTAACTTGGTGGTGCAGCGGTTCTTGGGCAGGTACCCGGGCTTACAGGATGTCCTGAGGCAGGCCAGGAAAGTCTCTGTGCATTTCCGCCGGTCATATAATGCCAGTGCTCGGCTGACGGACCTCCAAAAGGAGTTTAACCTGCCCAAGAACCGCCTAATCTGTGACATGCCCACCAGGTGGAACTCGACGTTGGCCATGCTGCAGCAGCTGCACACGCAGCAGAGGGCCATCAATGAGTACCTGTGCGACTATGGCACCAGGACAGGGTCAGGGGACCTTGGTTTTTTTTCCCCACGCCAGTGGGCCATGATCAGGGATGCATGCACTGTCCTGTCACCATTCGAGGAGGCCACGAGGATGGTGAGCACTGACAGTGCATGCATCAGTGACACTGTCCCCCTTGTCCACCTGTTGGAGCACACGCTGCGTGGAATAATGGACAGGGCACTTGAGGCAGAACAGAGGCAGGAAGAGGAGGACTTCCTTAGCTCTCAAGGCCCCCTTTATCCAGACAGTGTTCCTGCGTGCCCGCCGATCACACAGGAAGAGGACGAGGAGGAGGAGGAGGAGGAGGAGGAAGATTGTGTCAGTATGGAGGTGGAGCCTGGCACTCAGCATCAGCAGTCTTTAAGGGATCAGTCCCAAGGAACACATGGACTTGTACGTGGCTGGGAGGAGGTGGCTGCGGACGTTGTTGTCCTTAGTGACCCAGAGGACTCCGGACCGAATGCCTCAGCAAACCTACGCTGCATGGCCTCCCTGATCCTGCAAAGCCTGCGTAAGGATCCTCGTATTCGTGGTATCAAGGAGAAGGACCAATACTGGCTGGCAACCCTCCTTGATCCACGTTACAAGGGTAAGGTTGCGGACCTTATCTTGCCATCGCAGAGGGAGCAGAGGATGAAACATCTTCGGGAGGCCTTGCAGAAAGGTCTGTGCAACGCGTTCCCAGAGACTGGGAGGTTACAAACTCCTGTTTCTGGACAACGTGTTGCTGAGGCTTCGGTCAGTCAAAGAAGGAGCGGTGGAGAAGGTGGCCGTCTGACCGATGCGTTCAGACAATTTTTTGGTCCGCAGCCCCAAGGTATGATCGGTTCCAGCAACCATCGCCAGCGTCTGTTTTACATGGTGCAGGAATACCTAGGGGCAAGATCAGACTTGGACACCTTTCCCACCGAAAATCCTCTGGGTTACTGGGTCTTGAGGATGGATCACTGGCCAGAGCTTGCACAGTATGCAATTGAGCTACTGGCCTGTCCTGCATCCAGCGTTCTTTCGGAACGCACATTCAGTGCTGCTGGAGGCGTGGTAACCGATCACAGGGTGCGTCTGTCCACCGACTCGGTCGATCGGCTGACCTTCATAAAAATGAATCAGTCTTGGATCACCACCAGCTACCAAGCACCTGATGCAGATGTAACCGAATAATTTTTTTTGAAATCTCAGATCCCTTCAAAGACTGCCTATGCTGATGCTGAGTGACTATCCCTGAGTAATTATCCTCTTCCTCCTCAATCATCACGCTGATAGCTTGTAAGAACATTTTTGGTTCTGGGCGCCACCACCAGTGCCTAAGGCACAATTTTTCAGCCCCTGTTTAACAGGGGCGTGTAATTACAATTTTTGATGTAATACTTTGCAGCAGGGCTCGTTCCTGCATTCCAACTAGAGTGTCTGTGAGGGGTTGCAGTGTTGTGGCACCAGCACCAGTGCCTAAGACCCAATTTTTCAGCCCCTGTCTAACAGGGGCGTGTAATTACAATTTTTGATGCAATACTTTGCAGCAGGGCTTGTTCCTGCGTTTCAACTAGAGTGTCTGTGAGGGGTTGCAGTGTTGTGGCACCAGCACCAGTGCCTAAGACCCAATTTTTCTGCCCCTGTCTAACAGGGGCGTGTAATTACAATTTTTGATGCAATACTTTGCAGCAGGGCTTGTTCCTGCGTTTCAACTAGAGTGTCTGTGAGGGGTTGCAGTGTTGTGGCACCAGCACCAGTGCCTAAGACCCAATTTTTCTGCCCCTGTCTAACAGGGGCGTGTAATTACAATTTTTGATGCAATACTTTGCAGCAGGGCTCGTTCCTGCGTTCCAACTAGAGTGTCTGTGAGGGGTTGCAGTGTTGTGGCACCAGCACCAGTGCCTAAGGCCTAATTTTTCAGCTCCTGTTCAACAGGGGCATGTAATTACAATTCTTGATCTAATATTTCACAGCAGGGCCCTGTGAGGGCTTACAGTGTTTTGGCCACAGCAACACCTAAGGCCCAAATTTCTGCTGAGTATATAGGGCAGGACCCTACTTTCAAACATCTAACTTACAAACGACTCCTACTTGCAAACGGAAGGAGACAACAGGAAGTGAGATGAAATCTACCCCTAAGGAAGGGAAATTCTCTCCTGTAAGAGTTAATATGGGAAAACAATTTCTCCTTTCCACTGATGCTTTCCAATCCTTGTTCCACAAAAAAACCCAAATTTTCCAAAAACATTTTTCATTGGGACAAAAAAGTGAGGTGAAATCTTCTGAAGAGGAGGAAAGACGCAAAACAAATGTCACAGGGGTGATAACCCTTCCCTATGTTTTCCAAAAAGCTTAGAAAAGATTTTTTGGCCTGAGCTAAACACATTAAAAATGTTCAAAATTACAAACAGATTCTACTTAACAACAAACCTACAGTCCCTGTCTTGTTTGCACCGCCTGAATACTGCTGTTCAGAGTATATAGGGACCTTTCCTTATTTTAATTTGGGTGCGGGGTTCCCCTTAATATCCATACAAGACCCAAAGGGCCTGGTAATGGACTGGGGGGTACCCATGCCGTTTGTCTCACTGATTTTCATCCATATTGCCATGACCCGACATGACATTAAACCCGCAAGCAGTTTTAAATTAGATTTTTTCCTTTAAAAATGACATTTGGTGCAGGGACTGTTCTAAACATGGGAAACACGCGTCACTTTACAGGCATACTATAGACACCCCCCAGGTACGATATTTAAAGGAATATTTCACTTTTTTTTTTTTACTTTAAGCATCATTAAAATCACTGCTCCCGAAAAAACGGCCGTTTTTAAAAGTTTTTTTTGCATTGATACATGTCCCCTGGGGTAGGACCCGGGTCCCCAAACCCTTTTTAGGACAATACCATGCAAATTAGCCTTTAAAATGAGCACTTTTGATTTCGAACGTTCGAGTCCCATAGACGTCAATGGGGTTCTAACGTTCGTGCGAACTTGCGGTCCGTTCGCGGGTTCTGGTGCGAACCGAACCGGGGGGTGTTCGGCTCATCACTACTGTGCTGTAAAGTGGAATTTGACCCAAAGATTTAACTGTTTCCCAGCACAGATTCATTTAGGGCATGCCTCTGGTTATAACTAGGGATGAGCGAACAGTTCGGACTGAGCATGAGTGCAGTCCGAACATTGGCTGCTCGGAAGTTCTACGAACAACTGAATTAAAAGGCCGTTCGACTGTTTGTTCGGCTTGCCGAACGACCACAATGCACTGCGCTGCCGCACAGTGCATTGAAAGCCCTGACTGGCTGAAGCAATGAAAGCTTCACCCAATCAGGGCACAGAGCACTGTCAGAGCTATGATTGGACGCTGTCATGAGGACTGTATCCAATCATGGCTCATTGCTCTTAATCCCGCCCCACACTATAAAAGTATTCTTTCTATAGCGGCCATTTGTAGTGTGATAGCGGCATGGAGAGAGATAGAACAGTGCTCAGTGTTCAGTGTTCAGTGCTATAAGACATTGTGCTATAGTGTGCTATTCTGATTCTATTGTTAGTAGAATATCAGTTTAGTGTGCATCTAGAGATAGTTCAGTGAGAGTGTAGTGCGACTATTCATCCTTACATTAGTATTGTAGGGATAGTTCAGTGATTGTGAGTGTAATGCGACCAACATTAATCTTTACATTAGTTTCAATGTAGGGATAGTTCAGTGAGTGTAGTGCGACCATTCATCATTATATTAATATCAATGTAGGGATAGTTCAGTCATTGTGAGTGTAGTGCGACCACCATTCATGGAGTGCCCAATTACAATTGAGGAAAATCTGCCAATGGGGAAGAGTCCGGGACCAGATGGCCTAACAAACGCATATTACAAGAAATTCAATACAATTCTGGCATCCACTCTATGTAGCTATTAAAATAAAATCATGGCATTAAATCCTCTATCTACAGAAGCGCTATTAGCCTATGTGACAGTCCTTCCGAAACCTGGGAAAGACCCAAATTATTGCGCTAATTACAGACCAATCTCACTCCTTAACTCAGATATAAAATTAATAGCAAAGTCTTAGCCCTCCGATTACAGGACCATATAGTCCAATTAGTCCATTATGATCAGACGGGATTTATGAGAGGACGCAAAACAAGAGATAACACTATTCCGGCCCTCCATATCCTCCATTGGATAGAAAAATTCTGAGGATAGCTCTGTCAATGGATGCAGAAAAAGCATTTGACAGAGTGAACTGGGGGTTTATGATGGAGGTACTGAAGGGAGTAGGTCTGGGGGCGAGGATGACAGGATGGGTATCGGCCTTGTATGGGAGACCAAGGGCCAGAGTAAAAGTGAACATAACCCTTTCAGATTATTTTACCATACATAACGGTACAAGGCAGGGGTGCCCCCTTTCCCCATTATTGTTTGCCTTGACTCTGGAGTCCCTCCTCTGTAGGGTCAGGGGAAATAAGGAAATAGTCGGGGTAGGGGTTGTTACAGAGGAACACAAAGTTTCAGCATATGCTGATGACTTATTATTCTACCTATCAAAACCCCTGGAATCAATACCTGCCCTGATGGAAGAAGTACAGAAATACAGTAAATTATTCAATTTTAAAATAAATTATCAGAAGTCAGTGATACTACCAAGCCATGTTTCATCAGCAGTAGCTACATCTCTGCAACACGCATATCCTTTTGTATGGAAGGCAGATTCTCTATATTATTTAGGAGTACACATTACATCAAATAAGAAATTACTGTGCGAACTTAATTATGGTGCTTTATTGGTAAAGATAACGACGGACCTGCAGAAATGGAGAAGCTGCTCCCTAACATGGTTTGGTAGAGTTAGGTTACTTTCACACTGAGGTGTGCGGACGCTGGCGGTGCAGCGGCGTTAAATATAGCGCCGCTTTCCCGTCATTTTAGCGGCGCCAGTGGGGCGGATTTAACCCCCCCGCTAGCGGCCGAAAAAGGGTTAAAACCGCCCGCAAAACGCCACCGCAGCGGTGCTTGGCGGGCGGGTTTGCAGCGCTGCCCCATTGTTTTCAAAGGGAAGGGGTGATTTAGGAGCGGTAAATACACCGCTCCTACAGTGCTCCAAAGATGCTGCTTGCAGGACTTTTTAGACCGCCATGCAAGTGCACCGCTCCAGTGTGAAAGCCCTCGGGGCTTTCACATTGAAGTGCATTGAGCAGCTCTTTCGGGGGGCTTTGGAAGCGCTATTTTTAGCACTTTAGCGCCTGCAAAGCACCTCAGTGTGAAAGGAGCCTTAATACACTAAAAATGAACATAATACCTAGAATAATTTATGTTTTATACACTATTCCTATTCTACTCCCTCAGAGCTTTTTCAAACAGATACGCAAAGCTTTTGTATCCTTTGTATGGAAGGATAAAAGCCCCAGAATAGCACATGATATATTACACAAAAGCAAAGGAGAAGGAGGAATTGGGCTTCCAGATATGGCCATGTATTATAGAGCGATGTCATTAGTACGTATTTTAAATTGGTGCCATGATAACACAAGTAAGGCTTGGGTCCCATTAGAAAAAACAATGGCAGGTAGAAACTTAGAAGGGGCACCTTGGATACCAACGGCGTCAAGAGGTCTTGCAAGGTGGACTTCCTGTCAGAGGAGTTCTTCGAATAGATTGGCTATTGGGTGCTCCAGTGTGCGCCGGTTCGCGCCGGTCTGCGCCGCTGTGCGGGCGCGCATGGCGCTTGGTGCCAGCCGCCCTATTTAGTCTGCTGGAATCTTCTGCTCAGTGCTGTCCGATCTGCAGCTCCCAGTTCCTGACTTCCTGTTTGCTTCCTGTTTGCTTCCTGTTTGCCTGTTTGATCGCCTAAGTGACCCCGGCCTGCCTTTGGACTTCTCTTGTTATCCGCCTGCACCTGACCACGGCTTTCCTTGACTACGACTCTGCCTACTCCTTTGTACCACGCTGCCCGCCTGCTGCCAACCCTGCCTGTGACCCGGACTTTGAGCCTGCCTGCTTCTCTGTACCTCGCTTACCGTTTGTTGCCAACCCTGCCTGTGACCGGACCAGCCCACTTTGCTCCTGCTCTGCACCAGCTGCCTAGACCCTTACTTTCTAGGACTTCCAGACCATACGCATCAGGATCCTGGGCCTTACCTCCGCAAGTCACCTGCCAGGCTCTCTTACCACTCTGCACTCCTGTGCCTTCTGTTTACACTACCAGGGGCCGGGAACCAGATACGTACGGGAGGCCTCCCCTGCTATACCGGGTTCATCAGTCAGGTACGGGTAAGTCTGACAGTATCGGACAGCCATGTCCGAGCCCGAGCAGGGATCCTCTCCCATGGAGGAGCTATGCAGACACCTGGCAGGTCTCACTCAAGCTGTAAAGAGCCTTCAGGAAGGCTACACTAGGCTGGAAGAAAGATTCCAGGTGCTCTCCTCACCTGCTAGCCCTCTAGCTGCTTCTGCTACCGGACTCTCATCTCCTCCCTCCGTGGTCATGCTTCCTCCTGAGCCAAGGGTTCCTACACCCGACAGATTTTCCGGTGATCGTAGCAAATATCGATCCTTCCGCAATGCCTGCGAATTATACTTTGCTCTGTTACCACGAACCTTCTCCTTGGAAGCAACGAAGGTGGGCTTTGTAATTTCTCTCCTATCCGGCGAACCACAGACCTGGGCCCACCGTCTCCTGGAACAGAAATCAGCATCTCTAGACAACCTGGATGCATTCTTTGCTGCCATGTCCCAATTGTATGAGGTCCCCCAGTTGAAAGCCACCACTGAGTCCGCTTTGCACGCTCTACAACAAGGGCGTAGACCCACGGAAGATTACGTCCTGAAATTCAGGCGTTGGAGTTCAGACACGGATTGGAACGACGCGGCTCTGCGTTACCAACTTCGCATGGATCTTTCCGATCAGCTTAAGGATGAGTTAGCGCGGGTTGGAGTACCACAAACATTGGAGGACCTTATCAACCTGTCCATTCAGATAGACCGGCGCCTCAGAGAGCGCCGCTCCGAAAGAACCACCAGTCAGTTCCGTCCTACCTGGGTCCTCCCAAAGGTCCCTAGTGCCACCAGCTCTGTCGGCCCAAGCCCTCGTGTACCGCCTACTTCGGTCCTTGATGCCCCTGAGCCAATGCAGCTTGGCCTTCTCCGACCATCCCTCACGTCTGAAGAGCGACAGCGTCGATGGGTCAACAACCTATGCATGTACTGCGGAGAGTCAGGTCACTACGTGAGATCTTGCTCTAACAAGATATGTAAGTCTTTTCAGCCTCTACTAAGTGTGCTCCTGTTATGCGTAATCCTGCTAATCATTTTGCTCTCCCCATTGTTCTACAGTTTCCAGGACAGGATCTTACAGTCTCGGTCATAACTGACTCCGGAGCTTGTAGCTGTTTTATAGACCTAACCTTTGCCGCTAACCACCGCATTCCTCTCCAAGCAAAATCACAGGGACTTGCGGTCCATCTCGCTGATGGTTCCACTCTCAGCTCTGGTCCCGTCACCCAGGAGACTATTCCTCTGTTGGCCATCATGGGTACTCACCATCGAGAATTCCTTCGTTTTGATGCGATTGCTTCTCCACTTTTTCCAATTATTTTGGGAATGCCGTGGCTACAAGCCCATAACCCTAGTATTGATTGGGTGTCCAGGAAAATTAAGTTCTGCTCCCACTATTGTCAGCAATACTGTTTGCCCAGCACTCCTACTGATTCTTCTCAACTCATGTGTCTGGACGTGGACACCGAATCGCAGCAAGCGATTTCCACTCTGTATCGGGATTTTCTTGATGTCTTCAGTAAAAAGGGGGCGGAAACTCTTCCTCCTCACAGACCTTATGATTGCCCGATAGAATTTTTGCCTGGGTCTGAAGTTCCTTTTGGACGAATTTTCCCGATTTTTCAACAGAGCAGGAGCTGGGTACTCTCAAGACCTATATTGACGAGAACTTAAGGCGAGGATTCATCCGTCCTTCCACGTCACCGGCCTGGGCTGGCATTTTCTTTGTGGAAAAGAAGGACCGCTCCCTTCGGCCTTGTATCGACTATAGAGAGTTAAACAAAATTACTATCAAGAATCGCTATCCCTTACCTCTGGTACCTGAACTCTTCCAAAGACTGGGTTCAGCAACAATCTTCACTAAACTCGATCTCCATGGGGCCTATAACCTAATCCGCATCAGAGAGGAAGGTGAATGGAAAACTTTCTTCCGTACCCGGTTCGGGCACTTCGAATATCTTGTTATGCCGTTTGGTCTGTGCAACGCACCTGCAACGTTTCAGCACTTCATTAATGATATTTTCCGTGACCTCCTGGACTTATACGTTATAGTATATCTAGATGATATTTTGATCTTCTCCTCCTCAGTCATCGAACATCGCAGGCATGTCCGAAATGTACTAACCCGGCTCAGGCAGCATGAACTTTATGCCAAATTAGAAAAATGCGAATTTGAACGCCAATGCATCCAGTTCCTCGGCCTAATCATTTCTAGAGACGGCATTAAAATGGATCCGCAAAAAGTGGCAGCTATCCTCGACTGGCCCACTCCCTCCGATAAAAAAGGGGTCCAACGCTTCATTGGCTTTGCCAACTTTTATCGCAAATTTATTAAAGGCTTCTCTGCAATTATTACACCAATTACCAAAATAACCAAGCAAGGGAACCGTTTCTGTTGGTCTACCGAGGCGCAATCTGCCTTTGACAAACTTAAAAAGTTGTTCATCTCCGCCTCCATCCTGAAGCATCCAAACCCTGCCTTACCTTTCGTCGTTGAAGTGGACGCTTCAGAGGTTGCAGTGGGGGCAGTACTCTCTCAGCGGCAAGGTGCCAAGTCAATGCTTTATCCAGTGTTTTTTTTTTCTCTGAAACTCTCCACTGCGGAAAGGAACTACGATGTTGGAGACAGAGAGCTTCTAGCTATTAAGGCCGCATTGGAAGAGTGGCGTTATCTCCTAGAGGGTGCTGCACATCCCATTTTGGTCTATACCGACCATAAGAACCTTGAATACTTGAGAACAGCCAAGAGACTGAGACCTCGGCAGGCAAGGTGGGCTCTATTCTTCTCTAGGTTCCAGTTTCACATCACGTACAGACCTGGCTCCAAGAACACTAAGTCGGACACATTATCCCGCATGTTCCAGGATTCCGAGGAACCTTTACCTTCTGACACCATCCTTCCTGCTGGAAATTTTCTGTTGCTACAGGGGGATATCATATCCCAAATTAAACAGGCCCCCAGGAATCTGTCCCCACCTAGGGAAGTTGACGTAAGCTTGCAAAATGTGTTGTTTCGGTACAAAGACCAGATCTTGGTCCCAGAGAGTCTAAGAGTGGCAGTACTGGAACTTTGCCATGATCATAAGTTAGCGGGGCATTTTGGCGTACTGAAGACGACAGAGCTGGTGCAACGTACATTTTGGTGGCCTCAACTGGTAAAGGATTGTAAAAGTTATGTGGAGTCCTGTACCACCTGTGCTCGGAGCAAGAATAGTCGGACAAAGGCTTGGGGTCTACTAAAACCTCTACCCGTTCCAGAAAGACCCTGGAAAATGATTGCGATGGACTTCATCGTAGAACTCCCTCTGGCAGAGGGTTTTTCCACCATTTTTGTCATTGTAGATAGACTGTCTAAGATGGCTCATTTTTTACACATGAAAGGTACACCTTCTGCCGTGGAAACTGCAAAAATTTTTGTCAGAGAAATCGTAAGATTACATGGAGTACCATCAAGTATAGTCTCCGATAGAGGTGTGCAGTTCACTTCCAGGTTCTGGAAGGCTCTCTGTGGGTCAGTTGAAATTGAGTTGGCGTTCTCATCTGCCTACCATCCCCAGACAAATGGGCAGACAGAGAGAACTAACCAAACCCTGGAGCAATACCTCCGATGCTTTTCCACCTTCTCACAGAACGATTGGGTCTCTCTTCTGCCTATTGCTGAGTTCGCATACAACAACGCTGTGCACTCAGCTATTAAACAGACACCATTCTTCGCCAATTATGGCTTTCACCCGTCATTCCTGCCTGAAACCTTACCCGAGTGCTCTATTCCTGCAGCTTCTGAAACAATGGACTTCTTTGTCACCAATAATAAATTACAACGCAAAACCATGGCTAAAACCCAAGAATATAATAAAAGGATGTTCGATAGGAAGAAGCGTGGAGAACTCATTCTAGAACCTGGCAACCAGGTTTGGTTGTCCACCCTCAACTTAAAGTTGGCCTGTCCCTCAAAGAAGTTGGGTCCCAATTTCATGGGTCCCTTTCCAATCAAAAGGAAAATTAATGATGTGACCTATGAACTGGATCTACCCAATACATTAAAAGTTCACCCAGTCTTCCACGTATCCTTGCTGAAACCTGCTATTCCCAATTCCTTTGGGAACTCCCAGTTCCTGACTTCCTGTTTCCTGTTTGCTTCCTGTTTGCTTCCTGTTTGCCTGTTTGATCGCCTAAGTGACCCCGGCCTGCCTTTGGACTTCTCTTGTTATCCGCCTGTACCTGACCACGGCTTTCCTTGACTATGACTCTGCCTACTCCTTTGTACCACGCTGCCCGCCTGCTGCCAACCCTGCCTGTGACCCGGACTTTGAGCCTGCCTGCTTCTCTGTACCTTGCTTACCGTTTGTTGCCAACCCTGCCTGTGACCGGACCAGCCCACTTTGCTCCTGCTCTGCACCAGCTGCCTAGACCCTTACTTTCTAGGACTTCCAAACCATACGCATCAGGATCCTGGGCCTTACCTCCGCAAGTCACCTGCCAGGCTCTCTTACCACTCTGCGCTCCTGTGCCTTCTGTTTACACTACCAGGGGCCGGGAACCAGATACGTACGGGAGGCCTCCCCTGCTATACCGGGTTCGCCAGTCAGGTACGGGTAAGTCTGACACTTCCCCAATAACACGGGGCTGTTTATTGGTGTGCGACAGAATGAATAAAACCGTCAAATATGCCCCTTGGGTATCTCCACTGACACCATTAGGAGGGTATCCTTGGTTCCCCCCAGGAGAGGAGATGGGGGCATGGGGCTTGTGGGGATCGGAGGGGAATACAATCTGTGCCCGGTATGTCCTGCAGGGAACTCTATCTTTCTTTGAGGAGGTGTTGGCATCCCTGGGGAACATACTTATGGCAAGGTGGAGATATTGTCAAATATCTAATTTCTTTGGGAAATTAACGAACCAATTAAGGCCTTTGAGTTCTCTTACTATATTTGAGACAGGGGCGTAACTACCACCATAGCGACCCATGCGGGCGCTATGGGGCCCGCAGCCGAGTGGGGCCCAGTGAAGATAAGAGTACTGCCGGCACAGTCTCCCAGCAAGGGAAAGAGAGAGGAAAGGAAGAGGCGAGCTGTCCGTATCAGCAGAGAGCTGAATTGCCCGATGTAAGAGCTTTCATTAGAACTTCCAGTGTTCCAGGGGCTCACGTCACATAGCTCCACCTTTTGGCCCGGTGCCTTTGATAGACAGAACGCCGATCCAATGCGGGACATGTGACGTCATCAAAGGCATCGGGTCAAGAGGTGGGGCGATGTGAGGATGAGCCCCGGGAAGACAGGAAATTCAAATGAAAGCTATTACAGCGAGCAATACCGCTCTCTGCTGATCCGGGTGGCTTGCCTCTTCCTCTGCATAGGTGGGGCTGTATGGGGCACAGGCAGACCAGGCTGTATTGGGCACAGGTCACGCTTTATGGGGCACAGGTCACGATGTATTGGGCACAGGTCATGCTGTATTGGGCACAGGTCACGCTGCATCGGGTACAGGTCACGCTGTATGCGGCACAGGTCATGCTGCATTGACACTAGGGTAGCTGTGGGGGGGGGGCTGTTTGCAGGGGGGCCCCATACAACATTTTGCTATGGGGCCCTGCTATTTCTAGTTACGCCCCTGATTTGAGAAGATGTGTGTGAAAACTTCAGAGACTAATCATTTGTTGTCGAGAATGTATAAGATTGTACTTAGTGGCGAAAATAGCCCAATTCCCTATTTTATTAGGGAATGGGAAAAACTAAAACTAAATTATATGTTTACCTCGTCACAGGTGAAGAAGTTATTGGAGGCAACACATTATACCTCAATAAACTCTTCGACACAAGAAATGTCATATAAGTTTATGGACAGGTGGTATAGAACACCAACACGATTGGCACAAATATATCAGACATCAAATGATAACTGCTGGAGGGGCTGTGGTCAGAGGGGCACGTATCTTCATAAGTTATCCAATAAACCTATTGAAGTGTCGCCTCTACATTTTCTATTCAATGGAATGCCGGCTTCTATTAAATCATATAAAAAAAGTGTTATCCCACATTTGCTAAACGCAGCAAAAACACTGATACCTAGGCACTGGAAACAGATTACATGTCCTATGCTCCTGGAATGGAAAAGAGAGATAGAAGTAATAATGGAGGCGGAAAGATGGGTGCATAAAATCCGAAATCAACAGGACAAATTTGAGAATATATGGGCAGATTGGAAACAATATTCCCCGGAGATTGGGAAAGAGTAAAATACATTAGAAAGGTGAATATAGGTAGGCATTGTAATAATAGGAGGTAACATTGCCGTGAAGTCTCAGCCCTTGTGTAGGTGTACCAGATATTAAGATAATGTATATGGAAATAAATGTAGAGTATTTAATTTGGTGAGTAGGGTGGGGTTTTTTTCTTTTAGGGGGAGGGGAGGGGACGGAACAGGAAAGTGGAGAGGGCCTTTTTTTTTTTATTCGTTATATGGAATATATATGGACAAAGGCACAAACATAAAGTAATACACTTATAATAAATACACGATTGCATATAAGTTAGGGGTTATGCTCTCTTTTACACGGGTCTTAAAATGTTTTTTTTTTTTTTGTTTTTTTTTAATTCCCCTGTCATTGATGGTAGGCTTCATGCACATTTTTGATAGGTAATGCACTTATAACAGATACACGACTGCACATAACTTAGGAAGGGATTACGTTCTCTTTTTTTTTGGTTTGTTTTTCTTCCCCCGTCATTGTTGGTAGGTTCCATGCACATTTTTTTTAATAAACTTTGTAAAACATTTTTTTTTCCTTTTTTTGGATTGTGCCCCTATTTTGCCTCCACTTCTTTTGGGGAGTATTAGGTTGGTTGGGTTTTGTTTGGATTTATTTTTTTATTTTTTATTTTTTTATTGTTTGGATGAGGTGGGAATGGTGGGTTCTATATATTGTATAGAAGGGTTTATTAGATAAAAGATATAAGAGAAAAGTGATTTAAGGTAGAAGAGAAAAGATAAAAGTGTATATGTACAGTCTACTCTTTAATTGTTTTCTTTGTTTTTACATATCATTTTGTACAGTTTTGTATAGTTTGTCCTAAATGTAAAAAATTGAATAAAAATTGAATTATAAAAAAAAATGGTCAAAATCCAGAAACATTCGGCTGGCAACTATAAGATATATATATATATATATATATATATATATATATATATATATATATATATATATATATATATATATATATATATATATATATATATATATATATATATTAAATATAACCAGGGCCCAAAAAAATGCATACAAGCACATGTAACTGAAGCCTCATTTTTGTACAGGCTTAATGCCTTTTAGCATACTCATGTTCTGTGATTATTGTAATAATTTACATCTGGATAGACTATTTGAGGCATCAAGCTATCTACTTTACCTGCAAAGCTTGTATTGGGCTCTGCAGTCCATATTTCCAGCTTGGAGGTGACAGAGAGAGGTGACAGCTTTGTTGGCTGAACTGCAGACTCTTGCAAGTCATCTTTGTAGTCCCCAGACTCCCCATCACCTCCACCCATGATACTGTAAAGGAAAGCCCGGAGCGAAAAAGAAATAAAATGAAGAAATAGTGTAGGGCTGGCATGACAGGGTTAACAGGGTACAGACAGAAGTGAGAGGTCTTACCTGATTGGAGTAGCTTCGGGAGGAGGGGACAGGAGAGTAAAAAGGAGCTGGCCCCTCCCTCCCATCACAGGGTGTCCCTTCCTAACTGTGGAAAACTGTGGGTTGGGCCCATCTGAGGTATGGGTGTCCCTTCCTGACATTACTGTGGTGACATCGGGGTATCAAGTAAGTATCTGGCAAGTACGTAAGTAGTTAATTATGCAATCGCGGTGGTAACATCGGGGTATAAAGTAAGTATCTGGTAAGTAGTTAATTATACAATTGCGAGTATATAGGCCTGCATATACCTTAGATAGGGCAGAAGCTGAGGGGGTTTAGTTGTTATGCATTGACTGTATTATCTGTATTAAACTTATTTTCTTGTGAATGTGGGATTTAATGGTTTGTAATAAAAGGCTTATTGGGGGGTGTTCAGGCAGGTTTGTGATGGCGATAAAGCATTTTACAGGTATGCGACCGGCTCGACAGGCTGTGGGGCTTCCTTCCTAGGCCGGTGGAGTAGGGTTCCCTTTTGCATTCGTGAAGTACGCCGGTGGGATACATAATGTATGTCGATGGTATTGTTTCCGGTGGTGCTGGCCGAGGAGGGAGGGGTGAGTATGTTGGGGTGCTGTCAGGCGCTTCCACAGGTACATCATAAGGGTGATCCTGGTCACCATACGGTTGCAGCCACGTCTCAGCCAGGGGTTAGGCTGCTCCGTCATTTGGGATTTAGAGATCTGCAGTCATTGGTTTAGCGGTGCTGTCCACCTCTCGGGGGTGAGAATGTCATATTAAAGCTTGGTCTAGCTTGCGGTGGGGATGCATCCCGGGAGTGGGGTTCTGGCGCTGGAGCAACGAGGGGGTTCATTGTCTCATATGCCGGGGTGGTTTGCCTGGGGGTCGGTTTTTCTTTTATTTCAGGGGGAACACAAGGCCTGTGCTGGAGATAGGGCCGTCATATGGGTTGAGGGGGACAAGTGAAGCAGACAGTGGGTATGAGGGGACATGATGAGGCATTTCTAGACGAGAAGCCTGGGCTCGATAGAAAAAAGTGCCGGGCGTGATGGGGAGCAGGATGGTGCCGGGAGCGCATAGCGTGGCACGATTGGACGGGGGGGCCGCCGGCCATTGTTGGTCACATGTCGGCGGCAATCATGTGGGCTTAAAGTCCAGGTGGGACATAACGAGGGTTATGAAGGTGGAGTTAGGCACATCTGCAGGGCTTTCCTGGGGATGCTGATTGTGGGGTCCAACATCATTGCTCGGACGATTTGGAGATTGGACCGATCGGTAGAGGGGATGGAAATAGCTACCAACAAGGTTAATGGGGATGTCAGCTGATGTTGGGTTAGGAATGGTGAGGCTGGTCAGCGGGCATTTAGAGATGGAACTGGATACTGGAAGGTGCTTTCAGAGTAACGGAGTTTACCTCTATGCTGGGGGGATTAATATGTGGGCCCTGGGTTTGCCAGCGGCATCTAGAAAGCGTTGGGGTTGGCGGGGCACCCAAGGGTAAGGTTTTCCCCTTGTGCGCTGTGGCGGGTGTTGGTCTTTACGGGTGAATGAAGAAACCTCGGGCGTGGCTTAATGGTGGAGCGAGCAGACTAATAGACACACCGCTCCGGCTTCTAACCGCCATCCTACAGGCATCCTGTGTCCTATCCTTTCACCGAAGGTCTCTAATTGCTCCCTATGGCTGTGGGCACCCGACAGGCTGGCAAATATGGTGAAATACGGTCCGGCTTGGGCCACATCCATGTCGGACCAGCTGGCGGCCTTTCGGAGGCAAGATGGCGCCGGGACACAGACTCCTCAGACAGACACGCTGCAGACATGCCCTCCTGCTGACCGGAGCTCTGCTAGTGGGGTGAGTGTTTCTACTCTAGCTATTTTTCAGTCACAAATAGACCCCCAGCAACTCCTTAACCCCTACTCAGCACAGGACTCTCAATATTCTGCTGATCATGACCCAGAGGAAGCTTCTCCCTCTGCTGAACCATCCTTAGCCTCCATTATGCTAGCAATACAAGATTGCAAAGCCTCACTTACGTCCCAGATAGCCTCTATAAGGATAGACTTTTCTCTCCTGAAACAAGATGTCCAAAACCTTTGTGACAGGGCTGGGGACATGGAAGAATGCATTAGTTCTATAGAAGATAATGTACATCCCCTTTCTGTTAAAGTGCGTGATCATACTGGGGAAATGGCGGCCCTCCGCGCTAAAGTTGATGATTTGGAAAATCGTTCCAGACGGAACAACCTTCGCTTTGTAGGATTTCCTGAGCGCGCAGAGGGCACACTCCCTGAAAAATTCCTTTACTCATGGTTAAGGGACATTTTTGGCACTGATGCACCCTCATTCTCCTATGTGATTGAAAGGGCACACCGTACCCCTCCACGTCCTCCCCCGGAAGGGGCACCTCCATGTTCCCTAATAGCACGCATCCTCAACTTCCAAGACAAGGTGGCTATCCTGCGCATTGCAAGAGAAAAGGGTCAGCTTAAATACAACGGCAATAATATTTCAATTTATCCCGACTTTTCGGCTGAAATTCAGCGCCAGCGTATCTCCTTCTCAGCAGTGAAGAATCGGCTACGTGAAGAAGGACTGAAATACGCCATGCTTTTTCCTGCCAAACTCCGTATCATCCATGATGGTAAAGCTCAATTCTACACTGGTCCTAAAAAAGCCATGGCCTGGCTGAATGATCGCTACGGACCCGCTGACAGAAGAAGAAATAACAGACAGCAAGTCCATTGACTCCCTGATGCTTTCCGTCTTGTAGCAGCACCATGATCCCTTATCCACAACGTGCCTAACCCATATGGGATGGTTGTCTACCTTTAATACTTGCACTATAAGTCCCAAGATAACATTTGATTTTTCTCCTTCTATATAATTTTTTTTTATATTTTTTCCTTGAATGGCCTACTGTTTTTCCACAGAGATGAACATCCTGGACCGGGACACACACAATTCCTTTCCCTTTTTTTTCGGTTAGGAGCCACACCGGACTCCACAGTACCCCCTCACCAGTTAGTGGTGTGGCCACGGAATAGTTCATCCCTCGAGAATGTTCCCTTTTTTTTGCTTAAGGGGTAGGAGGGATTTCACCAGGTTCAGGGATCCAAGGCTCGCTGAGTTGGGGAAGGCCGAGCGCGGTGGGGGGAACGGGTTTTTAGGAAATGTTCTGTTTGGGTTCATTTTTTTCCCCTTTTTTTCCTTTTTCTGTTTTTTCTTTTTTTCAAAAAATTTTTTTTCTTTTTTAATCGCTGCTCAGAGCAGCTTAGTGGTATTCTCTGCCTTACTGATTAATGGTGTATATTTCTGTAAAAGTTATTTACAATGCAATATGGATGTAATTGAGTGGGGGTGGACTGGCACGGCATGTGAAGTATTGAAGATGAAAGTATTTACATATATATGTGATTATGGTATAGAATCTGCTTTAAATGCCCAGGTCACTGAAAATAGTGTCATGGAACACTAGAGGCATGAATGCACCTCAAAAAAGGTCTCTGGTCTTTTCAGTCCTCAAAAAACACAGTCCCCACATCATTTGTCTCCAGGAGACTCACTTGACTGATGATAGGGTGAGGGCCCTCAGGCGTCCATGGCTGGCTCAATGTTACCATGCCACCCATACAAATTACTCTAGGGGGGTTTCTATTTTATTAGCCAAATCCCTTCCAGCTGAAATTATACAAATTAAGACAGACCCAAATGGGAGATTTGTTATACTCTCCTTACAAATTTATACTGTGACACTCACTCTGGTAAACATTTACATTCCTCCCCC
Source organism: Lithobates clamitans (assembly GCA_037952925.1). Taxonomy (NCBI): domain Eukaryota; kingdom Metazoa; phylum Chordata; class Amphibia; order Anura; family Ranidae; genus Lithobates; species Lithobates clamitans. The sequence continues at coordinate 1,193,650 of JBBGZY010000731.1, forward strand.
TTTTTCGGTGGAAATGCTATCTAAACTGTCACTCTATTTGCTGAATAGACCCCCAGGACCTTTACTCTACATAGGAGATTTTAATGCAGTACTAGATCCAGCCATGGACCGTCTGGGAGGTGGGGGTAGATCCTTTCCCTCCCTTCTAGATTGGGTACAGGTTCATGATCTTACAGAACTTTGGCGGTGGAAACACCCAGACGATAAACAATTTTCATGTCATTCAGACTCCTTTCACACCATGTCTAGGATAGATATGGCCTTCACCCCTACAGACACTCTCCCCCTTGTCTCTGCGGTTACATATTTGCCCAGAGGGGTTTCAGATCACGCACCTCTCTCTGTGGACCTAGACATCCTTCCAGGCTCAGGTCAGACCATTTGGCGACTAAATTCTTATTGGCTGGAGGATGAGATGGTGCAAGTGACCTGCAGGAGGGGTATTGTGGAATACTGGAGAGACAATGTGGGAACGGCAGACCCCTCTGCAGAATGGGAAGCCTTTAAGGCCACACTGAGGGGTACTTTTATGTCCATCACTGGGGTTTTGAGGAAAAATAACCAACAGTTTACTGCAGAACTAGAGCCTGCTATGGTGCAGGCAGAGTCTAGCTATGCCACTGAGCCGTCCCCTGATAAGAGAGAGGTATGGTTACAGAGGCGTAGAGAATATGAGATTCGTTTACTAGATCTTACACAAAAAAGATTATTACACACTACACAGAAAGCATTTGAACACGGTAACAAAGCTGGGCGTCTCCTGGCATATCTCACGCGACCAGACCGACCTCCTGTATCCATTCCACGTATTCAGACCATACAGAGCCAAATTAGTGATGTTCCTGGAGATATTATGGAGGCTTTTCTTAACTTTTACAAGGACCTTTATACATCCAGGGCTGAGTACTCTGAAACCCAGCTGGATGCATACCTCACTGACATATCCCTCCCCTCCCTGTCTTCTGAGAGGAGGGATGAGTTGGAGGCACCCATATCGGTGGAAGAGTGTCAGGAAATGTTCCATCCGCTGGTAATATCTGTTATTTGGCATGCAGTACTGAGGTCCACCAGCAGGTGTCTCCTGGCAGTTTGGAACTGTCAGGAGAGCTTTTCCCTGTTAATGTTATGTCATCTTTGGGCCGCAGTACTGGCGTCCACCAGCGGATGGATCCTGGCAGTATGGAGCAGGTATTCCCCTCTGCAGACAGGTGTCACCTGACTTTAATTAGCAGAGCTGCAGTATAAATACCCGGCAATCGCAGACTTATGTTGCCCTGGTATTGTCCTTGAGCCCTGATCTGTATCTCTGATTCCTGATCCTGTAACCTGAACCTGAAGCCTGATTCCTGGGACCTGTTGATCCTGTTTCCTGTCTGTTACCTGAACCCTGAACCCTGGACTCTGAGCCTTGTACCTGACCCGTCCCTCCCGTGATCCATCCATCCTCTCTTGTCCTGTTTATCTCCCTTCCCAGCTACTGATTCCCTGTTTATGACCCCGGCCTGGCTTGACTACGATTCTGGTACTCCCTCTTGCTACATATGCTGGTTGGTTTATTATCACTGTTTGTTTGGTTGTTCACTCTGTATTGGTGGTGTGTTCACATATACATTTTCCTTAATAAACTTACTTTCACCTATTTATGTCTGGTTCACTCTGTCGCAGTCACACAGTTCTGGTTACATCTGGTTTATGACAGAATACCAGGGCCATCCCTGACCAGAAGTGGCTGCACAGGGGAACCATTTTGATTCGGTTGGTTGCAACCATGAATGCCGATGAGGTTATTTATTTTCTCTGCTGGCATCTGAAAGTGGTGATTATTGCCGCCAGGCTTTGAAAGAATGGTCTAGTGACCAGTTGTTTGCCACTATACGTTTGGCTCACTCCCTGGTCGATCAGGGTTATATATTGTTTGGGGAGGTGCAGCCTTTGATCAAGCTATGTACTGAGCTGGCCCTGCCCTGTATTCCAGAGGGCCGTGATGATTTCACTCCTCCTTTTGATATGAATCAGGTTGTATCTCTAGTGTGGCTTTTTGAAGATGATCCAGCCGATTTTTGTGAGCACTATTCAGCCTGTTCCCCACAGGTGATTGCTGAGTGCATTGTGTCTGCTCAGTCTTTTATTAGACAGGGAGAGTTAAAGGCACAGTTTGTACAACCTATACTTTCAGCATGGTCTGACATGATGCAATCAGCCCCAGCCAAACAAACCACCTCTGCCACCAAACACCAGCCTACCCAAATGTATGTTTCCCCATCACCCATATCAACCGCAGTTGCAGCTCAGTATACGCTGCTGCCAACCAAATACTCATATCCAGTCTCTGCTCCCTGTACCTATCCTGCATTCAACCCACCTGTCTCTTCCCTGCTGCCTGCAAACCCACACGAACTTCCTCCAGCTACTGTTACCTCTTCTCTGCCATATCCCAATCCTCCTCTCCAGTCTGCTGCACCACTCACCTACCGATCTTCAGTGGCTAAGCCAAAGAAAAAACGAAAGTTTTTTCCAACCAAAACGATCCTGCCAGTAACCCAACCTGCCTCCGCACTAGCTAATCCAACCCATACCATCATGCCAGTGTCCAGTCTTGCCTCCCCGCCAGCTGATCTGTTCCAGCCTGATGTCCCGGGTGTCTGCCCTCCAGCCTGATGTTCGGGAGTCTGCCCTCCAGCCTGATGTCCGGGAGTCTGCCCTCCAGCCTGATGTCCGGGAGTCTGCCCTCCAGCCTGATGTCCGGGAGTCTGCCCTCCAGCCTGATGTCCGGGAGTCTGCCCTCCAGCCTGATGTCCGGGAGTCTGCCCTCCAGCCTGATGTCCGGGAGTCTGCCCTCCAGCCTGATGTCCGGGAGTCTGCCCTCCAGCCTGATGTCCGGGAGTCTGCCCTCCAGCCTGATGTCCGGGAGTCTGCCATCCAGCCTGATGTCTGGGAGTCTGCCCTCCAGCCTGATGTCCAGGAGTCTGCCCTCCAGCCTGATGTCCGGGAGTCTGCCCTCCAGCCTGATGTCCGGGAGTCTGCCCTCCAGCCTGATGTCCGGGAGTCTGCCCTCCAGCCTGATGTCCGGGTGTCTGCCCTCCAGCCTGATGTCCGGGTGTCTGCCCTCCAGCTTGAAGTGCCCATGCCGGCTGCCCAGCTTGAAGTGCCCATGCCGGCTGCCCAGCTTGAAGTGCCCATGCCGGCTGCCCAGCTTGAAGTGCCCGTGCCGGCTGCCCAGCTTGAAGCGCCCATGCCGGCTGCCCAGCTTGAAGCGCCCATGCCGGCTGCCCAGCTTGAAGCGCCCATGCCGGCTGCCCAGCTTGAAGCGCCCATGCCGGCTGCCCAGCTTGAAGCGCCCATGCCGGCTTCCCAGCTTGAAGCGCCCATGCCGGCTGCCCAGCTTGAAGCGCCCATGCCGGCTGCCCAGCTTGGAGTGTTCCTGTCCGCTGCCCAGCTTGGAGTGTTCCTGTCCGCTGCCCAGCCTGGAGTGTTCCTGTCCGCTGCCCAGCCTGGAGTGTTCCTGTCCGCTGCCCAGCCTGGAGTGTTCCTGTCCGCTGCCCAGCCTGGAGTGTTCCTGTCCGCTGCCCAGCCTGGAGTGTTCCTGTCCGCTGCCCAGCCTGGAGTGTTCCTGTCCGCTGCCCAGCCTGGAGTGTTCCTGTCCGCTGCCCAGCCTGGAGTGTTCCTGTCCGCTGCCCAGCCTGGAGTGTTCCTGTCCGCTGCCCAGCCTGGAGTGTTCCTGTCCGCTGCCCAGCCTGGAGTGTTCCTGTCCGCTGCCCAGCCTGGAGTGTTCCTGTCCGCTGCCCAGCCTGGAGTGTTCCTGTCCGCTGCCCAGCCTGGAGTGTTCCTGTCCGCTGCCCAGTCTGGAGTGTTCCTGTCCGCTGCCCAGCCTGGAGGGTTCCTGTCCGCTGCCCAGCCTGGAGTGTTCCTGTCCGCTGCCCAGCCTGGAGTGTTCCTGTCCGCTGCCCAGCCTGGAGTGTTCCTGTCCGCTGCCCAGCCTGATGTGCCCACTGCCCAGCTGGACACCATGGACTTTCCCCAGCAACGGCTAGTTGGAGCATCCGGAGGTCGCTCCTTTGAGGGGGGTACTGTCAGGAAATGTTCCATCCGCTGGTAATATCTGTTATTTGGCATGCAGTACTGAGGTCCACCAGCAGGTGTCTCCTGGCAGTTTGGAACTGTCAGGAGAGCTTTTCCCTGTTAATGTTATGTCATCTTTGGGCCGCAGTACTGGCGTCCACCAGCGGATGGATCCTGGCAGTATGGAGCAGGTATTCCCCTCTGCAGACAGGTGTCACCTGACTTTAATTAGCAGAGCTGCAGTATAAATACCCGGCAATCGCAGACTTATGTTGCCCTGGTATTGTCCTTGAGCCCTGACCTGTATCTCTGATTCCTGATCCTGTAACCTGAACCTGAAGCCTGATTCCTGGGACCTGTTGATCCTGTTTCCTGTCTGTTACCTGAACCCTGAACCCTGGACTCTGAGCCTTGTACCTGACCCGTCCCTCCCGTGATCCATCCATCCTCTCTTGTCCTGTTTATCTCCCTTCCCAGCTACTGATTCCCTGTTTATGACCCCGGCCTGGCTTGACTACGATTCTGGTACTCCCTCTTGCTACATATGCTGGTTGGTTTATTATCACTGTTTGTTTGGTTGTTCACTCTGTATTGGTGGTGTGTTCACATATACATTTTCCTTAATAAACTTACTTTCACCTATTTATGTCTGGTTCACTCTGTCGCAGTCACACAGTTCTGGTCACATCTGGTTTATGACAAAGAGATTGCTGCAGCCATCTCACAAATGCCAGCCCATAAGACCCCCGGGTTGGATGGTTACCCCACCGAATGGTATACACAGTTTAGGGAATTACTATGCCCACGTTTACTGCATACATATAATAAAGCTTTAGATGCTGGGGTTCTGCCCCCCACTATGCGAGAGGCCTTGATCATACTTCTGCTGAAACCTAGGAAGGATCCACTTAAATGTGAATCATACCGACCAATATCCCTTATCAATGTGGACGTTAAGATACTGGCTAAGGTGCTTGCAAATCGTTTAAATAAAGTGGTCACCACTCTGGTTAACAGTGACCAGGGGGGCTTCATACCAGGAAGATCCACTAGAATGAATATTCGTAGATTATTTCACAATTTGCAATACCCACATGATTGCCCCCCAACGTGGGCCATAGTATCCTTAGATACTTGCAAAGCATTTGACAGTGTGGAATGGCCGTATCTCTTTCGGGGGTTGCAGTTGTATGGTTTTGGCCCGCGTGTAGTGGCATGGATAAGACTCCTTTATACCTCCCCCCAGGCCAAGGTTCGAGTTAACTCCTCGGTTACAGAGACATTCCCCATTACAAGAGGTACAAGGCAAGGTTGCCCACTGTCCCCACTTCTATTCGCCCTAGTCATGGAGCCCCTAGCGGCACGTATTCGCTCATCTTCATCTATTAAAGGGCTTCCTATTGCCACCATAGAAGAGCGAATTTCGCTCTATGCAGACGACACATTGGTGTACCTGGCAGATATTGGCGGGTCCCTCCAGTCTTTGCTAGCTGAAATTAACATATTCGGAGATTTTTCTGGATTCCGGGTGAATTGGGATAAATCAAGTCTTTTCCCTTTGGATACAGCAGCAATTTCCCAGATTCATCCGGATTCTAAATTACAGGTGGTGTCCTCCTTTCGATACCTTGGGGTCCTAGTACAATCGCCCCTATCCACTTACATCACTAATAATTTAGATCCCATATTGAATCGCTTACAGGAGCAAACTAAACAATGGATGGATCTGCCCCTTGACCTTATGGGAAGAGCAAATCTCCTCAAAATGGTCTATCTCCCGAAATTGCTGTATGTTATGGCAAATTCTCCATGTGCAATCCCTAAATCTATTTTTAAACGTATTGACACAATATGTGTGACGTTCCTGTGGAAGGGGGAAAACCCCAGAGTGGCACTTGAGACACTAAGGCTACCGTCTTGCATGGCCGGCCTGGCATTTCCAAATTTCTTTCTTTATTATTTAGCGTCTCAACTGGTGCATATACATGACTGGTTACATCCAGCCCTGGCAAATGCATGTACTACTACTGAAGGTGCCATCGCGACTTCCATGTAAACTCTCCATAATATCATTTATAGGGGCAAAGTCCCAAATAGACCAGGTACCTCCATGCTGGCAACTACACTTTCAATCTTCCAACACATAGTCAAAAAGATTTCTCTACATACTTGGTTGGCATCCCCGAACAATCCTCTATGGTTTAACCCCACTTTACAGGAACTTAACTCCTTACCTGACGCTAAACATTGGTACTCCAAAGGGGTAAAGTATTTATGCCATCTATACAACGA